>CM040627.1:20948468-21133601 GCA_022817965.1 Solanum lycopersicoides
TATCATTGTAACAACCCTAAAAATAGATATGCTAAGTAATGCTTAATGTGCCAAGAATGCCTACGATTAGACCAGGGTTCACACAGATTGATGCGCGTAGAACCAGACCTCGGAACCCTTGGTATAGCCAAGCCAACTAACTTTGGGAGTTAGTTGAGCTAGGAAAGGTTGGGACCAACCATGTAGGGCTCTCGAATACAAAGATTTACTCGAAGGAGTTTTTACCGGACTTAAAAGAAGGAATTTTAAGTTTTGAGGGTCTAGGGGTAAAATGGTCTTTTACCAGGCTAAGGGTAATATCATAATTACCCTAAATATATATATATTTAATTATTTAATAATATGGAGGGGCAATTTTGGGAGAGAGAGCCGAATTTGAGCTCTAGGAGTGGAGTCTTGCTCCACCCGGGTTCGAACCTAGGTGGAAGCAATGATTTAACTTATTTTTATTTAAATTGATAAATTAATTTAATTAATTAATAATTATTAGCTGATTTAAGAAAAAGGAAAATCAGATTTTTATTATTAATTATTTATTAATTAACATGTCTTATTTTGACTAAGTCTCAACTAGAGTCCTAATCCTAAGGAACCTCTCTCTCTTTCACGTTTCATCCACTTCTCCCATTTTGTTTTTTTTTCACGTTTTTCTGTTAACAAAGCAGCAACAAAAAATTAGAAATAACAACAAAACACTTGAAGAACTCATAAGAATTCAAACGACAAAAACAATCCATAAAAGTAAAGCAAAACGTGACATTCTCGACGGGTAAGGTGGGAATTTCTGTGTTGGACGTTGGGTTGGTGGTGATTCTGGGCAGCAACTTTGTGTGTTGAACAACACCAAGAACAGGTATGGGTTTTCTTACTCTTGGTCCCTTTCCCAAGAGACCCCTAGGATTCAGTCGATTCTAATCCGAAAACTAGGATTGTTTCCCCGTTTCATGTCCCTGTCACTAGCTCCTATTGATGGTTGTAGGTTGGTATGTCTGCTGGTAGATATTAGGCATGTAATGTGTTTTTTCGTGATGAATATGTTCATGAATGTGTATTTGGAATCGTACAAATGATAACCTATGCTTTCCGAAATATGTGTTTATGTGTGTGCAATGTGTAGTTGTGACTTTGAACACGGATTGAAGTATGAAAATGACTTGTTTTATGGTTGTATTTCACGTGCACAAACTTGTATTAATCGTGATGTTCATATGAAGTATAAAGTGGCTGATTTGAGTGAAAAACTATTAGCTAAATGATTCACGAAATGCCCTAAGAATTAACTCTAAATGTTGATGAAAAGAAGCTGAAAAATGTATCTCAAATTTCCAGCACATTGTTGGTTAATTTCAGCCAAGTAAAGTTCTTTAATAAGCTATGAAAAATGAAGAAAAATAAGTGAGGTAATTGAGGATCGAACCCGTGACCTCACCATGTTAAAAATCAGTGAAATAAGGTGAGAAAAATAAATGTGGAGAGTGGGGATTGAACCCCCAACCTCTTGAATGGATGAGAAAGTTAGGAGAAAAATAAAGGAGAAAAATAAATGAGGAGAGTGGGGATTGAACCCCAACCTCTTGAATGGATGAGAAAGTTAGGAGAAAAATAAAGGAGAAAAATAAATGAGGAGAGTGGGGATTGAACCCCCAACCTCTTGAATGGATGAGAGAGTTAGGAGAAAAATAAAGGAGAAAATAAATGTGGAGAGTGGGGATTGAACCCACAACCTCTTGGATAGGTGAGAAAGTTAAGAGATAAATTAAAATAAAAATAATGAGCTTGTGGGGGATTGAACCCACAACCTCCTTAACTTAAACGAAAAAAAAAGGAGAAAAAGAAAGGAAATATTATGGGGTTGATGGGAATCGAACTAGGGTCTCCCAAATCTGAAAAATGTAATTATCAAGTTTAAAATAAGATTAAGTGTTGTCCACAGGATTCGAAATAGGATTCCCTTGCCCAAATTCCGTATTGATACATAAGTCATACGTGAATCAAATGTTCAAGAATAATGCCACCTACTTAGATCGAAATCGAGATCTTGGCATACATACAAGATGCATAAGTCTTGTATGACATAATCTTAGGAAGATATGAATCACTTAGACGTATATGAATGAAGCCTCATGGCTTGTATGTATGGACACATAAGTCTAACATACGTTTAAAAGTAAGTGATCCTAAGATGTATGTAATGAAATGATGAAACCCTAGAAGGGTTAAGTATGAGTGTAAATACACTAAATGGCCAAGTGCATTGGCATATGATGAAATGAACAATGAAATGATGAAATGAACAATGATATGATGAAATGAACAATGATATGATGAAATGAACAATGAAATGATGAAATGAACAATGAAATGATGAAATGAACAATGATATGATGAAATGAACAATGATATGATGAAATGAACAATGAAATGACGAAATGAACAATGAAATGATGAAATGAACAATGAAATGATGAAATGAGAAATGAAATGATGACACCCTATAAGGGTTAAGTAAGGGTGTGAAACACACCAAATGGCCAAGTGCATTGGCATATGATGAAATGAACATTTACGTAATAAGAGGTGAATAAGTATGAAAAGCAAAGGTGCTAATGATGATGAATGTGGTGACAACATGATATGAGGCTAATGTAAATGATGAGAGCAATCTCAAATGAGCCTAAGTAAATGTTACCAATACGTACTCACCTATGAGAGTGTAAGATAATGAAGAGACCAGTCTCTATGAACACTCTAATGAGAGTATTGAGCTTAACACACTCAATACGAATGATGAGATGAGAAATCATCTAATGAGCTATGATGTCCTCATACTAGAAGCCAGCTTCCATGACGTATGAGATGAATGTAATGGAACTTTATACTAAGCACCGATAGACTAGCTATGAGCGGTGATGCCTTCTTTCGGGAAGGGCGGAGGTTCACGTAACTCTCATGAGATGAGACTGTCCGGCTTGCCGGGTATGGGTCTCCTTATATCTCCTAGTCTTCGAACCTATACTGCCAATATAGGGATCTAGCGGGGTTAAATTCCCATGTACGCTAGCATGTTTTTGGGTCACCTTGGCCGGTGATTCCACCTCTTTTCGGTGTGGGGGAGACACTGGATTTCATGATGCTCACATGATCTATGTCGGTTAAAGTTAAAGTTCCCAATGAATGAATGAGGCCAGCCTCAAATGATGCACATAATGAAATGAATGATACCAAAGGTGTTAGGATAGGATAATCAAAAGGTGAGTTAGATTTAAGTAATGACATTAGGTCATTCTTGGTCATTGCACAACGAACCTAATGAAAGTCTTAAACTACATCCTAGGTATAACTGGTGTTTACACTGGTCTATGAATGAAATGAACTGGAGTACGTATGAATGAACGAAGCAGACTCTGTGTTTGCTAATGAAGACTCCCTAGTTGAGGTCCCATATGTTGAGCCCTCATTTTGGAAAGTCTTAATGTCAAGTCCATGATTCCAAGGTCTCATGGCATATGAATGAATGATATGAAAGAAGCTATGTGTTATGTGTTATGTGCTATGATATATGCTATATGGAGATGTTATGTGCTGTGTGCAATACGATAATTATAATGATGCATGTTACTCTCATGGCATAACTTTTCTATTCCAAATCTGGAAAGCTTACTGACTTTCCTAATCCAAATTTGGAAAGCTCATTGACTTTCCTAATCCAAATTTGGAAACTTTCCTAATCTCAATTTGGCAAGTCCACTGACTTGACTTCCAAAAATCATGTTGTTAGGAAAGAGCTATTCTTTCTCATGCATGTCCTTGGTGTGTGCTTGCATATACCCATACTTAGTACAAGTGTGTACTAACCCTATACAAACTCTACTATTTTAGGTGCAGGCACAGGTGGACGATAAAGCTACAGGATCATCGTTGCAGTTATCCAGACGTCCAGCATTCATCCGGAGTTGGTAGGTCCTCATGCTTTCGAGGATGCTACTGTTTTATGTTCTAGCTTAGTTTTAGATTTGAGCTAGTGGAGCATGTTCCACTAGCGTTTCTTTCCTATTTTATTCAGACTATGTATTGGTGCCATTTTGGCAATTATACACTTAATAAGAATCGAACTATTTCTTTCAGTTGCTTATCTCTTAATGTTAGATGGTTGATGGTGAACAGTTACGTATTAATGAGAATCTTTTTATAAGTATGTTAAGAAACAAAAAGTTTCAAATTTTCCGCTAAAATTAACCTAGATGAAGTAAGAATGACGTAAGTAGGCTTGTCTGCGACCTCTGAGAGGTCAACGACGCCGGTCTCGTCTGGGGTCTAGATTCCAGTCGTGACAAAGTTGGTATCAGAGCACTAGGTTAAATTACGAAAATAATAAGTTCACATCAACCACATTGAGTAGTTTCTAAGTCATGGTAGTGAAGTGCACCACTATCCTGGATTAGAGACTGCATGATGCGTAGGAAAATTTCCCTTCTTCTACTCTTTATCGTGCTATCTAGAGCCTTGACACTTTGTGTCATTTTAAATATCTAACTTCGTTCTTGTGTGCGCGCTTAGAAGAATACACACAAGAATTAGGATGACCAAGTGGTCTAAGGTGCTAGACTCAAGATCTGGCCTTCCCAAGAAGGGGCAGTGATAGAAATGCCTGCGTGAACGAAAGACGTTTGATAAGAGTGGTTGTTCGCATGAAGGTGAGTGCATGGTAGGTTCTAAAGCCTGCTATGAGTATTGATGAAGAGGAGAAGGATAAGTTTGCTGCTTACTAGCTCAAGAAGATGGCTCAGGTATGGATTACTTCAGAAATGCTAGACTACCATAGTCTATCGAAACAGGGTAGTAAGGTTAACTTTCCAAATAAGTTAGAGTTAAAATGAATTCATGCTTGCATGTCATGTTGATGTTTTGTATAGCGTGGACATGATTTTTGTGTTGCATGAGTTGTGAGGTGCATCAAGTTAAGTGCGATTGAGAAGGAAGTTCCTCAATCTCAAATATGAAGCTTCAGATAAGATTGTGTAATATGCATTATCCAGAGTAAGTGTGAAACACAAATTCACAAAGAGTAAAGTCTCAAGTATGTTTAGATATCTTCAAAATCGCCCTCTTTATTTAAAATGATGTGTAGTGTCATTCGGGGACGAATGTTCCTAAGGGGGGATAATGTAACAACCCTAAAAATAGATATGCTAAGTAATGCTTAATGTGCCAAGAATGCCTACGATTAGACCAGGGTTCACACAGATTGATGCGCGTAGAACCAGACCTCGGAACCCTTGGTATAGCCAAGCCAACTAACTTTGGGAGTTAGTTGAGCTAGGAAAGGTTGGGACCAACCATGTAGGGCTCTCGAATACAAAGATTTACTCGAAGGAGTTTTTACCGGACTTAAAAAGAAGGAATTTTAAGTTTTGAGGGTCTAGGGGTAAAATGGTCTTTTACCAGGCTAAGGGTAATATCATAATTACCCTAAATATATATATATTTAATTATTTAATAATATGGAGGGGCAATTTTGGGAGAGAGAGCCGAATTTGAGCTCTAGGAGTGGAGTCTTGCTCCACCCGGGTTCGAACCTAGGTGGAAGCAATGATTTAACTTATTTTTATTTAAATTGATAAATTAATTTAATTAATTAATAATTATTAGCTGATTTAAGAAAAAGGAAAATCAGATTTTTATTATTAATTATTTATTAATTAACATGTCTTATTTTGACTAAGTCTCAACTAGAGTCCTAATCCTAAGGAACCTCTCTCTCTTTCACGTTTTATCCACTTCTCCCATTTTGTTTTTTTTGCACGTTTTTCTGTTAACAAAGCAGCAACAAAAAATTAGAAATAACAACAAACACTTGAAGAACTCATAAGAATTCAAACGACAAAAACAATCCATAAAAGTAAAGTAAAACGTGACATTCTCGACGGGTAAGGTGGGAATTTCTGTGTTGGACGTTGGGTTGGTGGTGATTCTGGGCAGCAACTTTGTGTGTTGAACAACACCAAGAACAGGTATGGGTTTTCTTACTCTTGGTCCCTTTCCCAAGAGACCCCTAGGATTCAGTCGATTCTAATCCGAAAACTAGGATTGTTTCCCCGTTTCATGTCCCTGTCACTAACTCCTATTGATGGTTGTAGGTTGGTATGTCTGCTGGTAGATATTAGGCATGTAATGTGTTTTTTCGTGATGAATATGTTCATGAATGTGTATTTGGAATCGTACAAATGATAACCTATGCTTTCCGAAATATGTGTTTATGTGTGTGCAATGTGTAGTTGTGACTTTGAACACGGATTGAAGTATGAAAATGACTTGTTTTATGGTTGTATTTCACGTGCACAAACTTGTATTAATCGTGATGTTCATATGAAGTATAAAGTGGCTGATTTGAGTGAAAAACTATTAGCTAAATGATTCACGAAATGCCCTAAGAATTAACTCTAAATGTTGATGAAAAGAAGCTGAAAAATGTATCTCAAATTTCCAGCACATTGTTGGTTAATTTCATCCAAGTAAAGTTCTTTAATAAGCTATGAAAAATGAAGAAAAATAAGTGAGGTAATTGAGGATCGAACCCGTGACCTCACCATGTTAAAAATCAGTGAAATAAGGTGAGAAAAATTAAATGTGGAGAGTGGGGATTGAACCCCCAACCTCTTGAATGGATGAGAAAGTTAGGAGAAAAATAAAGGAGAAAAATAAATGAGGAGAGTGGGGATTGAACCCCCAACCTCTTGAATGGATGAGAAAGTTAGGAGAAAAATAAAGGAGAAAAATAAATGAGGAGAGTGGGGATTGAACCCCCAACCTCTTGAATGGATGAGAGAGTTAGGAGAAAAATAAAGAGAAAATAAATGTGGAGAGTGGGGATTGAACCCACAACCTCTTGGATAGGTGAGAAAGTTAAGAGATAAATAAAAATAAAAATAATGAGCTTGTGGGGGATTGAACCCACAACCTCCTTAACTTAAACGAAAAAAAAGGAGAAAAAGAAAGGAAATATTATGGGGTTGATGGGAATCGAACTAGGGTCTCCCAAATCTGAAAAATGTAATTATCAAGTTTAAAATAAGATTAAGTGTTGTCCACAGGATTCGAAATAGGATTCCCTTGCCCAAATTCCGTATTGATACATAAGTCATACGTGAATTAAATGTTCAAGAATAATGCCACCTACTTAGATCGAAGTCGAGATCTTGGCATACATACAAGATGCATAAGTCTTGTATGACAAATCTTAGGAAGATATGAATCACTTAGACGTATATGAATGAAGCCTCATGGATTGTATGTATGGACACATAAGTCTAACATACGTTTAAAAGTAAGTGATCCTAAGATGTATGTAATGAAATGATGAAACCCTAGAAGGGTTAAGTATGAGTGTAAACACACTAAATGGCCAAGTGCATTGGCATATGATGAAATGAACAATGAAATGATGAAATGAACAATGATATGATGAAATGAACAATGATATGATGAAATGAACAATGAAATGATGAAATGAACAATGAAATGATGAAATGAACAATGATATGATGAAATGAACAATGATATGATGAAATGAACAATGAAATGACGAAATGAACAATGAAATGATGAAATGAACAATGAAATGATGAAATGAGAAATGAAATGATGACACCCTATAAGGGTTAAGTAAGGGTGTGAAACACACCAAATGGCCAAGTGCATTGGCATATGATGAAATGAACATTTACGTAATAAGAGGTGAATAAGTATGAAAAGCAAAGGTGCTAATGATGATGAATGTGGTGACAACATGATATGAGGCTAATGTAAATGATGAGAGCAATCTCAAATGAGCCTAAGTAAATGTTACCAATACGTACTCACCTATGAGAGTGTAAGATAATGAAGAGACCAGTCTCTATGAACACTCTAATGAGAGTATTGAGCTTAACACACTCAATACGAAATGATGAGATGAGAAATCATCTAATGAGCTATGATGTCCTCATACTAGAAGCCAGCTTCCATGACGTATGAGATGAATGTAATGGAACTTTATACTAAGCACCGATAGACTAGCTATGAGCGGTGATGCCTTCTTTCGGGAAGGGCGGAGGTTCACGTAACTCTCATGAGATGAGACTGTCCGGCTTGTCGGGTATGGGTCTCCTTATATCTCCTAGTCTTCAAACCTATACTGCCAATATAGGGATCTGGCGGGGTTAAATTCCCATGTACGCTAGCATGTTTTTGGGTTACTTTGGCCGGTGATTCCACCTCTTTTCGGTGTGGGGGAGACACTGGATTTCATGATGCTCACATGATCTATGTCGGTTAAAGTTAAAGTTTCCAATGAATGAATGAGGCCAGCCTCAAATGATGCACATAATGAAATGAATGATACCAAAGGTGTTAGGATAGGATAATCAAAAGGTGAGTTAGATTTAAGTAATGACATTAGGTCATTCTTGGTCATTGCACAACGAACCTAATGAAAGTCTTAAACTACATCCTAGGTATAACTGGTGTTTACACTGGTCTATGAATGAAATGAACTGGAGTACGTATGAATGAACGAAGCAGACTCTGTGTTTGCTAATGAAGACTCCCTAGTTGAGGTCCCATATGTTGAGCCCTCATTTTGGAAAGTCTTAATGTCAAGTCCATGATTCCAAGGTCTCATGGCATATGAATGAATGATATGAAATAAGCTATGTGTTATGTGTTATGTGCTATGATATATGCTATATGGAGATGTTATGTGATGTGTGCAATACGATAATTATAATGATGCATGTTACTCTCATGGCATAACTTTTCTATTCCAAATCTGGAAAGCTTACTGACTTTCCTAATCCAAATTTGGAAAGCTCATTGACTTTCCTAATCCAAATTTGGAAACTTTCCTAATCTCAATTTGGCAAGCCCACTGACTTGACTTCCAAAAATCATGTTGTTAGGAAAGAGCTATTCTTTCTCATGCATGTCCTTGGTGTGTGCTTGCATATACCCATACTTAGTACAAGTGTGTACTAACCCTATACAAACCCTACTAGTTTAGGTGCAGGCACAGGTGGACGATAAAGCTACAGGATCATCGTTGCAGTTATCCGGACGTCCAGCATTCATCCGGAGTTGGTAGGTCCTCATGCTTTCGAGGATGCTACTGTTTTATGTTCTAGCTTAGTTTTAGAGTTGAGCTAGTGGAGCATGTTCCACTAGCGTTTCTTTCCTATTTTATTCAGACTATGTATTGGTGCCATTTTGGCAATTATACACTTAATAAGAATCGAATATTTCTTTCAGTTGCTTATCTCTTAATGTTAGATGGTTGATGGTGAACAGTTACGTATTAATGAGAATCTTTTATAAGTATGTTAAGAAACAAAAAGTTTCAAATTTTCCGCTAAAATTAACCTAGATGAAGTAAGAATGACGTAAGTAGGCTTGTATGCGACCTCTGAGAGGTCAACGACGCCGGTCTCGTCTGGGGTCTAGATTCAAGTCGTGACAATCACAAACCATGGGTTTCTTCCAAAATTTGTCTTTTTAAGTCATCTACATCTGGAATGCACAACCTACCTTGATACCTAAGTACCCCATCTCCCCATTGGGAGAAATATCCAATGGATTTTCCAAGTAAGGATTCGTTCAACTCCCTCATGACGGGATCAAGGTATTGCTTGTATTTCACATCAAAAACTAAGGAGGAATCAGAGATATGTTGGATCATGACACCACCCTTAGGAGAATCTGCTTATTAAACTCCAATCCAGTCCAATCTATACACATCACGGACTAACACATATTTCTCATATTTTTCATGAGCAACACTACCGATGGACTGACGGCTCAAATCATCCGCAACTACATTGGTCTTGCCAAGATGGTACAGGAAACTCATATCATAGTCTTTCAAAATCTCTAGACACCTTCTATGTCGGAGGCTTAACTCTTTTTGGGTGAACACATATTGGATAGTTTTGTGATCGGTGAACACATCTACATGCACTCCATGTAGATAGAGTCTCCATATTTCAAAGCAAACACCACGGCTGCTAATTCAAGGTCATGATTCAGATAGTTCTTTTTGCTTACCTTGAGTTCTATTGAGGCATTAGCTATACAATTAACCTTTTGCATGAGTACACAACCCAAACCTACTCGAGAAGCATCAAAATATACCACAAACCCTTGGGTACCCTCCGGTAAAGTCAATATTGGATCGGAGGTAAGCTTATCGTTCAAATCTTGGAAGCCTTTTTCACAAGATTACGAACATTCAAACTTAACTTTATTTTGGGGTAGGGACGTCAATGGAGAAGTGATAGATGCGAATCTATCAAAAAATTTCCTATAATACCCAGGTAAACCCAAAAAGATATGCATATCGGGGGGAGTTTGTTGCAACCCTCAAAATGAATTATCTTAAACTAGAGACTATCATGTGTGTTACCAGTTAATAATGTCTTAAAATTATGAATATTAGCATTAGAAGTCAGTTCATAGAGCTTGGAAGTCAAACGTCAAGGAACGTCTAAGACGTTTGGAAACTATTCGGTGTGTGTGCTAGAGTGTCTTTGCATGTTTTATGTGTTGTTTGGTGTCTAAATTTATAAGAAAGGACCCTAACACCTAGATAAACATGTTTGGGGACGAAAATTTTTGGTACGACTCTCCATGGACCACCCTAAGGATCCTTGAAAAGGACCCAAACCATTACAAGAAAGCTGCCAACACTGCATCAAATGCCAACCACCAAACCATGTCTAGTGGTTCCATCTCCACCCCATCGATTAGGGGCGTGGATCCACATATAGGTGTAGGATATTAGCCCCCAAATGGACAATCTATGCCCCAAACAACTCCCTTCAGGATGCCACGTATATCAAACAACGCCCAGTAGATGGTAACATCGTTTAACACCTACAACTTTCTGCAGGTGTCTCAGCCAAGGTGTGGGCAAGTTGGGAAATTCACTTAAGATCCTCATAAAGTCCTAGTTTGTAATTTTGGGTATTTTATGGTTTATTAAGTTATTTAGGACTCCAAACCCTAGACCTGGACCTCATTATTCAAAATTAAAACCTCAAGATCAAAAGAAGTTCTCTCTAGACTCCATTGAAGCTAGGAGGCAAGGTTGAAGCTAGAATTGGAGTTCTTAGTTGTTTTCTCCATGAATTTCATTGTATTTCTTCAATTAATGTATGGTTATTTTATCCTTTATTATTCTCTCATTCAAGGAGCCAATTCTAAAGGCTTTTCAAGTGTTTACAAAACATATAAATCCTAGTTTGAATTCTAAGCATGAGTTCTTGCATGAAAAGGTTTAAATCAATGTTTTATTAAGTAATTGATATTAATTGGTGGTTTTAAGATCAAAACTTCCAATAACCCATGTATTACTTGAATTCCAAACTTTTGTTCTAAATTGGGTGAATTGATCATGACTTAATCTTATTGAATTCATGTGTAGATTGTATTGGCCTATTGAATTCTGTATTGATCCATGTTTGAATTGTTGTATCTTGCCATATAACATTTATATATATATTAAGTATTGTTGGATCATCTATATAGATGAATTGTATGCTTAGTCTTGTGCATATTATCATTGGTAAGAATATCTTATAGTGTGAATTGATTTGAAAGAATAAGGAATGGTGATGATGGCTATGGGATGGTGGTGAGTTGACCTATTTCCTTTGTAAACTATAGAATTGAAATTGAATTGTTGTTGATTCGTATGATCTGCTTATGGTGGCGGTGTTTATGTGTTATATATTCTATGAACATGGACTTTTCTCCATTATTATGTGAATTATAGTTTTATCATGTTATAGCTTGTATTGATGAACAATCTGAAAGATGATATAGTATATGTGCATGTGATGTTAGGGTATGCCCCTCTAAATGATGGTATGATGATGTTGTGTCTTGAATTGTAGACTTAGGTCCCTCTACTTGATACGTGAAAGTTATGTGAATATGTGATCTCTTGACTTGGTAGGCATAGGCACCCTTGTCATGTACGTGTATGAATGAATGAAAGGAAAAAGTCTAGGATCGGTAGAACCTAAAGGAGGTTCCCTTCTATGAAAGACTTATATGGAACCTTTAATATGAAAAGAAGTTTAAAAATTAGTTATCCATGAAAAGAGCATAATGAGTTGGTAGACATAGTAATGGTACCTTCACTAATACACCTTGAGAGTGAATTACTTCATGAGAATAAAGGAAGAGCATCGAGAGGATATGCTTTTCGAGTAGTTCTACTTGAGAATGAAACTAGAGTACAAAGAATCCCTTGATATCCCTTAACCATGTGCCAACATGGGATGAGTCATAGTTGTACCCTTGGCAAGTACAACACCTTCCACGGTGTGGGGTCCTTATGATACCGGATTACATACCAATCTAGTATGGTCTATGTTGGTTAATGCGTAATATCATCATATGGGATGTACTAGAATTGGATAGGTTCTACAACGTGTAGGTAATAGAATGGGACGTTATCTACACATGGCACGAGTAGGCCTTGAAGGTGCTAGGATGAGTTCCTTAGGTCTTGTAAGACCATTATGTGAAGTACTCTAATTGTTTAATTGTATCTTAAATGGATTAATGAATAATATTGACTTAAGTTAGTGCATGTTGAACAAAAAGGTTCTTATCTTGGGTAGATCTGAGGATTTCTTAGGTAGGATTGAAGAGGGTGTATGGGCGGTCTCTTCATATCTTGCTTAGGTGAGTCTAAGAGTAACTTTGGGTGGAGAGTGTAAATGATAATAAGGGAATAATATTACTTTGGGAAGTGTTAAAAATCACTTAGGTGTGTGTGAAGTGGTTGTATGGGCGGTCTCTTCATGTCTTACCTAGGTGGGTCTTAGGATAACACTTGGTTGGATGTTTAAATGCTTATGTATATTATAAATGATTATGGTTGTATCTTATGGATTAAATGAATATGTATTATATATGAGTAAGGACTTGAAGTTGGTTCTTATACTTGTTTCATATGTTCTTATGAAAGCGCATGAAAAGTATGTTTTAAAGTAAATGTTTGTTTTAGCATGGTTTTCTTGCATGTTCACCATACTTAGTGCATTCAATGTGTAAATTCCATATGTATTCCATTTCTCAAAGTGTAGGTGGCAAGTGAGGATTCTCTTAGAAGTTGATGCTTGAGAAATAACATTCTCTCAGGATTGGTATGTCCTAATATGTTCGAGGACATGGATTATGTTTTAGTTTCTTTTTCAAAAGACTATGTAATTGACTATAGTTACTTTTAAAATTGATGTAAGGGCTGTTAATTTAAGATATTATATGTTTTTAAGATGGTTATGAAGAAACTTAGTTCTTTCTTATGTTTTATAAAGATTTGGACTATTGTTGTGAAAAGTGTTAATTCTGCACTACTTTTCATATATATATGCAATGAATGATGTCTAAGGGCTTGTATAAGACCTCCGAGATGTCGAATACGCCAGTAACGACTTAGGGGTGCTCTAGGGTCGTTACAAACTTTGTATTAGAGCATAATGTTATGAAGTAGTCTTTAAGATTAAAAACCTCATAAAAGCCACGTCTAGTAGAGTCTTGTTCATCGGTGTGAGTCGCGACACATCTATGAGCGAGAGGCTATAGGACGATAGAAGTTTCACTTTCTGCATTACTCTTGCGTCGTTCCATAGAGTTTGGGTTATAAATGTCTTTTGCTAATATATTCTATTGTGTTTATAGGATATGAATAAAAGAAGCACGCCCGCAAGGAGAGTTAGTGAGGAAGTGGTTAATGTGGGAGTTCCTACCCAAGGTGGACAGGCTCCCCAAGGTTGAAACGTTCCACAAGGTGTTGAAGTTCCTCAAGTGGAACAAGTCCCTATAGGTAATAAAGGGAATTAGGTCCTGGTGTTTCCCTCAGACATGACGAATGTGGAGGTTAGAAGAGATCTTGTTACCCGAGCCAGAGCCATGACGGCTCAATAAAATAGAGAGGTGGGGTTTAGGATGAATGCACTTAAAAGTACTATGACCTTAAGTTTGAGAGACTTTGTGAGGATGAGTCCCCCTACTTTCCTTGGATCTAAGGTGGGAGAGGATCCCCAACCCTTCTTTCATGAGGTGTATAACATAGTGCATGCTATGGGGGTGACTTCTATGGAGATGGTGATGTACCGTGGTTTCGCGACGCTTTCAATTCTCTTTCCTTAAGAGTTGTGTGTTGAGATCCTTTTTGTAGTAGTTTCAACATATTTTTATGTATGTTTTGCAAGAAAAATGTCTAGAATAAAAACGCAGAAGGCAGCAGGGAATTATTGTAGAGAGGCGACCTAGGAAGGCCATCGACGGCCCGTCTTTCAATCGACAATCCGCATATGGTGACCGTCAATTATAATTTAGACTGATGAAGAAACTCGAGGAAATCTCACCAAGTGTGTAACTAAAGAGAGGATCGACGGTCCGCCGATTGATCGACGGACAGTACTGCTAGATCGTCGATGTGATCAGAGAGAGTTCCACTAACTGAAGATGGAGAAATTCTAAGGATCGAGCAACGGAGGGCATTGATGGACCGTATGTGAAATAACAGACTATGTCGTTGGTCCGTCGATTGATTCAGAGTTGATTCCATCCGAAGGAGAAAAAAAATAGTTTAAGTCTTTACTGACAGAGCAAGTCGACGTATCGTCGTTAGGGGTCATCGATCACAATCGATTTTTTGGACAAACTTTACTTATTTCAATTCCTTTTAATTTAGGACTATGTTTTCTATAAATAGGGATTTAAAACCTCATTTTTGGAGTCGGGCATTATTATTATTTTTCTTGTTTTATTTGGAGATTGGTTTTTGCAAACTTTAGCAATAATTCAATTTCCAGATTTGCTTTCAAGTATTGTTTTGCGATTTCAAGTTGATTTTCTAGGTTTTCTTCATATTGTTAATGTAATTTCATGATTTTTTTTAACAACTATTAATTGTGTTCTTGCTTGCTTGGATAACTAAGTCCACAACTAGGGTTGTGCGAACCATGGGTTATTAAAAAAGTAGACCTACCTAAATAACAATTCTCAAATAGGTTATTGCATGTATTGATAATTCATTTATTTAGAAGTCCTTTTAACTGTGGCCAATGTTAGAACTCGCCTTATTACTACATGCCAGACCAATGAGGTAGTCAATAAGAAAAGAATTATCAAAATAGATTTAGTGGGATACTATATAATAGGCTAGTGTCGATTGGTGCGAAGTAATAACTAAGTCATACATAGATTATGATGCTTAATATGAAGTAAAGGTAAGGGTTAGTATTTTATACACACGTAGCCGGACGAAGGTGCGATGTGAAATTCTCTAGATGTTGGACCAAGGATTTAGAGATACCTAACATATTACTTTGCATGCAAAACCCTATGGAAGAATTGTTGCTAGGAATACGGAGTTATGAACCTATGGGGAACACTTACCCCCTAGTTTATCTCACAACCTGAGAAAAACTCAATCTTTACTTTTGCTTACTTAGAAATATTAAAGAAACTTGTTTCACTGAACCCCCCCTCCCCCGAGTAATTACTTGTTTTCGGAAAGAGCTTGACTAAATAGATATAATCGTACATTGAAGTTAAATCTAAACCATTTTCCTCGTGGGATCGACCACAACCTACTAGTTGGGTTCTTTACTTGATACGACCGCTAATACTTCTTTAGGGAGGTGTAATTGAGCATATAAAATTTTGGCGCCGCTGCCGGGGAATCTCGCTTTTACATTAACTTTGATAACATTATTGAAGTTTATTCAACGATTTCCTGATTTTACTTATTTTTTTGTTTCTTTCAGGTCTAGCTCTAGTGTTTGCCAAGTACACGAAGCCGAGGAGAACTACTCATTCGATTCGATCCTGAACTTAATCGTACATTGAAGTTAAGTGTAAACAATTTTCCTCGTGGGGTCGACCTCAACCTACTATTTTGGGTTCTTTACTTGATATGACCGTTTATACTTCTTTAGGGAGGTGTAATTTGAGCGTATCAGAAGGCCGAGTTGGCTTCATACCAATTGAAACAGGTTGCTCGAGTGTGGTACACTCAATGGAAAGAAAATAGGTCAGTTGAATTGGTTCCTATACTATTGTCTAAGTATGCTCCATATTTGGTTTCTAACCCTAGAGATGAGATGAGTAGGTTCTTGACCGGTGTTTTCAATCATGTGAAGGAAGAGTGTCGTACGATAATGCTCCATGGTGACATGATTCTATCTAGACTTATGGTGTATCCGCAATATATTGAGGAGTCTAAGCTTGGGAAGAGAGGTAGAAATTATAAGAGGGGAAGAACCGATGAGCAAGGTCAACATAGGTTTAAGAAGAGGGATCCGAATCAAGATGTTACTAATGTTTCTAAGGCCAACTATCATTGAGGTGGTGGTTCTCAAATTGGTAAACGTACTTGCTCAAATTGTGGGATGCAACATTTTGGGAAGTTTCTAGCCTGAACTAATGGGTACTTTGGTTGTGGTAAGGATGATCACAATGTGAGTCCTAATATTGCGGATAGAGAGAGAGGCCAAGAAAGCTCTTAGTTAACGTACAGTTGCTATTCCTCCATGTCGTGGTCGTTTCTATCACCTCCAAGTTGAAACAAATTTGGATGAAGGTACCAGTAAGTTATAGTATTCTACATTTTGTTGTGATGGGTTTCTTCTAAGTGAGGGAGTATGGTGAATAGTTGGGTTGATGAATCTTGTCTTTTCTATTTTATTCTATTAAAGTGTGAGAGTTAGAACTCTTTAGTAGCATGTTGCATGTGTCTAGAAGTATAAGTGAAAATGAATTTCATTGATCTCCTTGCATTGTGCATACTTTGATGAGTTTATGTTAATTTGGCTAATTGAGTTCAAATGATTTTATCTTTTATATGGTTACACCTCTTATAACGACCCAAGCATACACCCTAGAAGTTAAAGCACCCTTATGTCGTTACGCGGCGTACTTGACCTCTCACAGGTCTTGTACAATCCTATTTGTCATCATTCATTACATAGGTATGAAAAGTAGTCCGTAATTAAAACTTTTCACAACATAACTAATAAGAATCTATTTTATAAAACTAAGGAACAAGTCTCATCTTCACAAGCCAACTTAGACACGTCTTAACATCATAAGGTCACGTCCCTTTACATTGAAACAAAAACATACAAGTCATAAACAATGTTTTAAAAGACTGAAACTAAAAGAAACATAGTCTATTGTGACCCGGAGAGCATACCCCAGATGATACCAGCGTCGTCGTTCTCTCAGAGTACTCACACAAGACCCTAGCATTCATCATAACATGTTATCAATTAAATTGCGGAAAATTTAAAACTTTTACATTCTATTTGAAGTATACTTAGAATTCATACTTAACATTCATAAATCCATACGATATTCTAAAAGTTTGTCTCACACATATAAAACCATCTAAAGAGTGCAAATCTGGACTTAGCCAATAAATAGTAAATATGCCTTATAGGCCTTAGTACAAAAGGATACAAAGAACATAATGGAATTAGCGTATTCTTAAAACTACTAAAAATCTCCATAAGCTTGAATATGAAAGATAGCATCCCCGAACATGAGGACCTACCAAGACTTGGAGAAAAAGTTCCAAGCTTATTCAAATCAACCTCCTTAAACTTCAATGGACGGAACCTACAGTTGTAGTAATATAAAGTAATAGGGTTAGTACTCCACATGTACTAAGTATGGGTATGTGCACATAACACTTAAGGACATGCATGAAAAAGGATCAGTTATCATCTCTTTAGAAAACATGTTAAGTCATATGAAAGTCTCCAATGTACATACCATATAACATATACAAGTTAAGGATTCCATCACTTTAAGTATGATCATAATCAAAGACATATTATCACAGAGTCATGTTAACATTTCATATTCAAAATATCATAGAACATAACATACAAAACACTTACCAATGATCTCATCCCCAACCTACAAGTGCAATGGTCATGTGAATCCCCATAACTTCACATAACCAAGTAGATTAGATAGGAACCATAAGTAAAGCTTTGCTTCATATAACTTATAACATAAGTAGTCATCACTTCATACAACAATATAACCCAATAACATATTCATCATAATGACCAACATCATACAAGTTTAACATCATGTATCATAAGCATCATACCTTTCATGTTATCATATTAGATAGGAACAGTCTCCTTGGACTTCCCTTAGAGTCAACTTGTACAATGTCTAGGTAGAATCCCATATCCTACCTATACTAAGCAAACTCTTCAAGTCACCCTAGTCAACGTTCATTTACTTGTCTTTTATTTTACATGAGGGAACATTTGCCTTAACCGACATAGACCATGAGATCTAAACATGGAATACAGTGTCATAAAACCGCACACGGAAATAAGGTGGTCTACCGGCCAAAGTAGAACCTAACATGACATAGCTTTTTAGGTGGATCAACTAGCTAGTATCCTAAGGTGGTAACATAGTTCAAGAACTAGGAGATGTATTAGAGACCCATAGTTAAACATTGCATGGCAGCCTCAATCTAATGATATTCATTGTGAACCTACCTTTTAACTAGAGAAGGGACACCTCTCATATCTGGTTCATCGGTGCTTAGCTTAAGTCCCTTTCTTGAATAACCTTTAAGTTGTCTTTTATCATAAACTTATCATAGGTCATAGGATATTAACTCCTTGTATAAACATGATCATGAGCTCTTTAGGATTAGATGAGAATTTCCTTTCATCATAACCCTTCATATGTGAGATTAACATAACGTAATCACCTTGTGTAAAGCATACAAGAGGATATCATAAACTTGCATTTTCGTATTCTTATCATGATCTCATAATTTACATGTCCGTAGCCCAACATATTCACATAGAAACATCATATACTTCAATAACATAACATCATGTCTTATAGGCTAACATAAACTTTGTAAAGTAATCGCACTATAGAATACCTACCTCTTGCTTGCAAGAACCTTATTCAAGAACTTACGTTCAACTTACAACATTCATAACCATATAATAGTGAAATACTCAATAGCATAATCAATAACAACTCTTCAAATCATGTACAAGATCAATGCATAATGTAGGATAGGGGAAAGGGTCATTTAAGAGTTCATTCTAGTCTTAATTCCAACCCCTATGTTTACATGTCATCAAGTAGTAGAAACAACCATACGAAACCATCATCTAGATAAGAAAATACTTCACACGAAATTCAAACATAAATAACCACATACTCATCAATCCATGTGAAATCGACCATAGAAAACACTTACTTTTAATTGAAAATCATAAATCTAGGGTTAGGAAGAAAATCCATTTTGTAGAGTAAAAACCCTAGTATTTGAAGTTCTTGAAAAGTTATCTTGAAAGGACCTCTTGGGGAAAGGAATCCCAAGAGTGAAAAAAACCATACCTTATAGATGAAGAATTCACGAAAATTGGATGAAAAGCTTGAAGTCTTCGCCTTCTTCCTTAAGCTCTTCTTGTTCTTCAATGGAGTTTGGAAAAGAGAGTGTTTCTTGAGAGATGAGAGAAAACTTGTTTTAATCTTATTGGGACGTGTAAAAGTGGTCTAAAACTAACCTAATATCAATATATAGTCGCCCAATGAATTACCCAAAAGACCTTCCATTTAAATGGGTCTTCTTAAGAAGTCAAACTACCGAAATGATGACTTTAACGATTCTGGGAAGTAGTTGCGCATCGCGGGGCCAATTCCCGTCATTTTTATTAAATTTTGAGTTGAGGCAGTGAGGTGCATGTCAACCTCGCGTTGCTAGGCTTCCTCTCAATTCTTGAGGCAGAACACCTCGTGACAAGCTCGTGTCGCACACCAGTTCCTCCATGTTTGGGTCCTCCCCAAGGACCCTTTGGGTGGTCCTTGGGGTGTTGTTATCGGACAATTGGACCCTTTGTATGACCTACTATATATCCAATGTATCTTTACAAGTTTTGGACTTCATTTGACACCTCAAAACCTTCACCAGACATAGGGACGTCAACTAGTTCAAATTAGGTAGTTTCCATACGTCAAGGTCTTTCTTTGTCGTTTTGGCTCTAACCTTTTCCAAATCAGTTTATTACATTAATATAGGTCTGGAAACATCATTTTAAACATTATTTGATGGATTAAGCTCTAGTCTAAGTCATGGTATTTCCGGAGTGTTACATCTATGTCCTCGAACATATGAGAACATACCACTCTTGAGAAAATCAACTTCCTAAGCTTCCCCTTCTAAGAACCTTTTTCTCAATCCGAAAGTATCCCCTAGAAGTAAGGGAGAACCCATGGGTTGGAATAATTGCGTACTTGACCTTTCCAAGGTTTTGTACAAGCCTTAGCTCTCATTCATTACATAAGACATGAAAAGTAGTGCGGAATTTAATATTTTTCATGACATTTAATATAAAAAGGAAAGCTTTCATAAATACTTAGAAAATCTCATCGTCACAAGCCAAACATAAATACATGACATAAATAATCTTAAGGACACGACCCTTTAAATTTAAAAGAAATACACATTAAGTCTTAAAGATAAAAACAAAAAAAATAGGACTATGCCCTCGGATATATGAGGACATACTTTGTCTTGATAGAGTAGATTCCCAAGCTTTGCGTTCTAATCTTCAAAATCCTCCAACCTATACTTATTAAGTATAGAAAAGTATGGGGTTAGTACTCAACAATGTACTAAGTATGGCGTATGCAAAAACATGCAAAAAGGGACATTTTAGTAAGATTACACGTTCATGGAAATTAAGTCAAACCTTCATGATATTAGAAGTAAAATATTATAAGAATCATCATTTAACACTTAAAGAAGGATTTCCAAGATTTTAACAAAATGAACCATTTTACGGTAAAGCATAGAACCATTACAGTGAACATAAGAAAACGTACAGTGAATTCATTTTAGCCTTTACAGTGAACTATCTTAATCCCAAAATAGTGAACTCCCAAAGTCTAGCAAAGAAGAAGTAAGCTCATTTCCGTAGGAGTTTCCCTAGATAAGGTTATCCTAAGACTCACCAAGGTAAGACATGAAGGAAACACCCATACACCTCCTTCAATACAAACCTAAGTGATCCTTAAGACTACCCCGTCTAGGATTACTCGCCTCAGGAGAACAAGTCCCCACTCAATGACAATAACTTTAGAAGAACACTCAAACAACACACCAAGACTTCCCTTTCGGAATGCCTACTTAGTGCAATGAGTAGATGGCGTCCCATTCCACCACCTACCCTAAGTAGTACACTCTTATAAAAGACTTAGCTCATTCAATTCATATAAGACTCACCAAGACTCCCCTTTTGGAATGCTTTCTTAGTGCAATTGATAAATAGCGTCCCATTCCACTACCTACCCTAAGTAGTACACTCTTTTAGAAGACTTAGTACTTTCATTACTTATGTGGGGGTTAGATTAACCGACATATACCATGAGAGGTAAACACAGAATCCCTATACTTCTCTTATCGGAGGAAGGTCCCCTCACTTGCCTATAGTGAGGTCTTAATTTTAGCTTTTACATGGCTTTCCCAATAGCTACACCAATGCGGGTGCATACTTAAGGGATAAGGAGATTGCTACTAAGTAAGTCATTCTCTACTAACGAGGAGTACTCATCTCTAGAGATACATTGGAATAAAACTTCTCAACTCTCTAAGTGTAACCACCTCTTCTTCGTATCCTCTCGGTGCTAGGCATAATTCCCCACGGATTCTCAACATTATAAGCTATATGTTAAGGATAACTAGTGAACACCACATCTCAAATCACGAAAGGCAATCATCCTCCAACCTAGATTAGAAAGCTCTTAGGATGTAGCGAGGTTGCTACTAAACACTTCATCTCAACTCACGAAGAGTGTTCACCCCAAAACTCCCCTTTTGACTAAACTTAGCTTCATTCATTCAAGTGTGAGTGTGTGTACATGTGAACATACCTTGCACATAAGCATCATTTCATTGACATTTCATTCTATACATGCATAGACCTTCTTTCATCACATCAGACACTTTAACATGCTTCACATAATCATATAAGTCATTTGGACATAATCCTTAGCATACTTTTCATAACAAGCTTCATAAAACACATTAACAAGAATAACTTCATTTCCATCTTTCTTCACATAATATGCCTTCATGGCCTTATTCACAATACACAAGTGACTACACATTCATACAATTCAAGTAAACACAACATCCAAGAAGATGGATCATACAACTCAAGAGAATTTCATAATTAAAGCTAAACAACATAACCAACTTACCCTTAAATCCAAGATTTCATAACCCATAATAATTCTTTAAACAATTCATCATTATATAGCCCTTAGGGCAGTAGCTAAACAACAATATCAATAAAAAGAAACGAAAGCTCAAGACTACAATATCATGCTCATTCAACCCATTTCTTAAGCCAAAATATGATTAAAATCTTTAACATGATTTCATTGAAGTTTTAGCATTAAAATCACCAACTAACATTAGAAACATCATATTTGAATCATTTAAAACATTTTCAAGCAAGACCATATTTAGAGTTAAAAACAGAAGAAGTTAGGGTTGTAAACCCTTTTTAAAAATCTATTAGAAAGAGATCCTTGAATGGAAGAGAGTTCAAGGATAACTATCATACCTCACATAGAAGAAACCCCAATGATTTTTATGAAGAAAAGTCCACCAACAGCCCTTCTAGTTCCTTCTTGACTTCTAGCTTCCATGGTGACTTGAGAGAGTCTTTTAAGAGAGAGGGTTTTGGCTTTTCGGAAATGGAGTCTAAAATTAGGTCTTAGGGTTTGGAACACTTTAATATACCAAATAGACCCAAAAATAAATGTCCAAGGTCCTTAAAAGACTTTGGGTGAATTTACCAAACACCCCAAGCAAAGGCAGCCTTTTAGCAGCTTTTGCAGGCAGCAGAAACGGATCCCACGGACGGGCCGTTTGCCCATCGACGCCCTGTTGGTGGGGGTCCGTCGATGAGGACTTAGCTTCAATCCTTAGAAGTATATCCAATCTTTCATTTCCAATCGACGCCCAAGGTCGACGGGCCTCCATTGGACCAACGGTCTGTCCCTTCAGGCTGTCGTTCGTCACTGCTTGGCAGCTTCTTGCCAATAGATTTGGTCCTCTTCTAGGGCCCCTCGTGGGTACTAGGTGGGGTCGTACCCAGACATTAAACCCCTAAACATAGTCTTCTAGGTCTTAGGAACATTCCACATAAATTTCAAACAAAACGAACGCGTAAAACTCACTCAAACACATCAAGACACATGAACACTTTCTAAGACAAACCTTTCAAACGTGATGGACGTCCTTGGACGTTTGACGTCCAAACTTAACCAAACTTCACACACTGACTAATAACATCATTATAAATCAATTTGTCACAAAATTAATTCAAGAAACAATAACGAAGCTCTAGTTCACCTTAGTTAATTTTAGGGTGTTACAACTTTCACTTGCCTTCAACCTATACTTTTAGAAATATAGAATAGTATGGGATTAGTACAAACATTGTACTAATTATGGCAATATACAAAAACATTCGAAAGAGGACATTTTATTTGCAACATACTTTTCATGCTATTTTTGTAAAACTTCATTAATCAAGTATACAAAGCATCATACAAGTCATCAATTAGCATACAAGGTAAAACTTCCATAACTTCAACATTTATACTCATTTATCACGTCATCCATTATTCATTTAGACCTTCCTATATAGTTATCCTAAGACTCACCCAGGTAAGACATGAAGAAATCGCCCATACAACCTATTTAATACACACCTAAGTGATCCTTAAGACTACCAAAGATAAGCATGCTTCATTTAATTAAACAAGTCAACATTCATTATTGGAGATACTAAAAGAAACATACATGCATTTAGGAACTTCACATAAAGACCATCCTCCAAGACAACCCCCAAGTAACACTTAGTGCAATGTGAAAGTAGAATTCCATACTACTACTCCAAACTTAGTGCTCCTTAGGAATCATCCTAGACTAGGCCTATCACATTCAATCATTTACATAAGTTTCATCACATTAGACATAATATCAACATAATTCATTAACATTAGATATAAAGTCAACTTACTTCATTAACATCATGTAGTACTTTTCATATGAGGACACACCAAGACTCTCTCCAAATGTCTACTTGTTCAATGGATAGTTGACGTTTTCAATGGATAGTTGACGTCCCATTCCACAACCTACCCTAAGTAGTAGACCCAAAAGAAGACTTAGTTCATTTACATTCATATGTGGGGGCTAGCTTTAACTAACATAGACCATGAGATATAGACATGGAATCCCGGTATTAACCCATACCGAATGAGGGATACCTACTTGCCTAAGATAGGCTCATACCTTTAGCCTTTACATGGATCTCCAATAGCTACACCTATGTGGGCACATATTTCACGGATAAGGAGATTTATTCTAAGTAAATCATTCTCCACTAAGGAGGATCACTCATCTCAAGAGGCACATTGGATACAACATCTCTACTCACGAAGTGTACACACCCCTTATTCAAATCGTCTCGGTGCTAAGTATAATTCCCCCATGGAGTCTTAAACATTCATTACATTCATTTACTATGGGTTAGGGAATTCTCGAATTGAAACACGGAGTACTCGATCTCTCGGAGGTCTTTTACAAGCCCTTTCGTACCATTCATTGCATACATGTATGAAAAGTAGTGCGAAATTAAAACTTTTCACACAAAATAATAATACTTCAAAATATCTCTTTTATAGAAAACATAATGAAAGGCTAAGTCTCAAAGTCACCATCTTAGACATACAAATATATTAAGGCACAACTCATACTTCAACATATAGGAAAATAGCTAAGTCTATTACAATACTTTCAATAATGAAATCTAAACATAAAGATGTCCTTGAATCTTGTGAGGACATACCAACTCTTTACTTGAATGAATACTAATCCAAGATTCCACTTCGAGACTCCTCTTAAACGCCACCTATACCTTTAGAGATAGACAAAATGTATGGAATTAGTATAAACACTTGTACTAAGTATGACATTATGCATAAAATCATTATAAACAGACTTTTGTATGAAACATGCTCTTTTTGAGTAAAACATCATAGAATAAGCATAAGAACAACATTTAAACCCTTAGAAACATATAATATATCACATAAGAATTTTATCAAATATTGAAGAATGTTACAGTGAACTAAGTTCAACTTCATAGGGACCTCTTTTAGCTTGAAACCCTCTCACCAAAAGTTATCCTAAGACTCACTTAAGTGAGACGAAGAGAGAACACCGATACACCCTCTCTAAGCATACTTAAATGATCCTTAAGACTACCTAAGATAAGATCATTCTCACTTTATTTGTTAAACTCCCTACCTAGAATTACTCTAAGACTCACCTAAGTAAGACATGAAGAGACCGCCCATACATCCTCTTCAAGCCTACCTAAGCAATCCTCAAAGCTACTCTGTATAAGTACTTTTTCATTAACATTCCTTTACTAAAGTCATTATGTTAATTTTGTCATTTAGAAAACATTCATCACTTATGGACATTCACATAATGGTCTTCAAGAAGACATAGGGTACTCACACACTAACATCTTCAAAGCCTAATCGTGCAATGTCTAGATAGCTTCCCATTCCACTACCTAAACTTCATAGTACTTATACAACACTAGCATGTATCCCAGATGATGAGAATAGGCAATAACCGACATAGACCATACTATCTAGGCATAAAATCCGGAGACATAAACCTAATCCAATGGAGGGTGTTCTACTTGCAAAGGGTAGAACTAGGACACATACCATGTAGACACATGGTTAAGGAATATCAAGGTCTTTTATGCAGTCTAGTCTCTTTCTGAAGTAGAGATACATTGTACTCTAGTCTCCTTCTTAAGTATAGCTACAAACCATAACATATTCACTCGGTGCTAGCCTTTGTTCTTAAAGAGTAAGTTCAATAAAAAGGGGCATATGAAAAGGTACTATCTCTTAGTCATTACCTATTCATAATGCACCTACCAAAGATGGTCCACTAGGGCTGCCACTCAATGGTCTATAAGGATAGCTTATTCTTAACCTTCTTTCTATATAGAAGGTTCCACATAATTGTCATTCTTAGAAGAGCACCATCTTAGGTCTACCGATCCTAGACTTTCATTCAACATTCATCCATACACATACAAGACAAAGGTGCCTAAGCCTACTAAGTCAAGATTTTCATATTCCCAATGTACATGTGTCAAGTAAGGGACACGAGTCTACAACAAAAGGCACACCATTGACTTCACTTTATCACATATAGCATATCATTCTTGAAGCACATAGGAATAACCATTATCATCTTTAAGTCATCCTATACACTACTATACATCATCAATGTAACCATCATAGACTCATATATCCACGTAGGAATAATCGTGCATCAACTATAACACTAAACACATAAGGCCATAGTCATAGTCTAACATGATCACCTAACATCATATATAGAAGAACACATACTATCACCTTAATCACAAATATATAGATATGATCATACTTCACATAATTTAACTATACAAATCATCATATTATATCAAGTAGTTGCCGACAAGGCCATGATCATCATAATATATAAAGTAACGTCGATGAGGCCACATTATTCAAAAGTAAAACACATAACACCGCCACCATAAGTGGACCATACCAATCACAACATAATTCAAGACCTACATTACATAAAATAAAGAGAATTAAGGCAGCGTACCACCAAATCTATTTTCACCACTGCAATCCATATCTAACACGTCCATTACAATACCAATAGGCCCTTACCCATGGACATGATAATCAATTCAATAAGCTAATCACAATACTCAATGAATCTAATTCAATTTAATATAGATTTATCAACCTAAGACAGCCCATACATCAATTCAATACACTTCTCACATCATTCAATAGCCCATAGAAAACTACACTACAATTCATAAGCATTGAGACAATATCACTTATTTATAAAATAGTAAAAATAAGGATTTCATGTCTTTCATGGGTTCATAAGAATTATAGCTTTAAAACATTGTATTAACATTAATTCAATTCTAAAATGTTGATTCAAAAACTTTTATGCAAGAACCCATGGCTAGATAACAAAATCGGACAATTTATGGTTTTTATCATCTTTTGAAATCATTGGAATTATCTCCTTGAAGAAAGAGATTTCAATGATGAATAACCATACCTTAATTGTAATGAAAATACCACAAGATTGATGCAGAAAAACTTTAGAAATATATCTTCTTCCTTGGAGCTTCAAAGCTTCAAAAACGAAGGTTTTGGAGAAAGTGAATGGAGAGATTTTGTTTTGAGTTGAGGTTTTTGCTTGGATTGGTGAGGTTAGGGGTTTAAATAGGTCCTCAAACCTTCAATAATGCACCCCTAAATTACCCAAAAGACCTCTACATTTATTGGACAAATTAACCAACTCAAATTTGACTTAAAAACAATGCAACGAAATCCGAGACTTTACTGCACGTCGCGGAGGCACTTCCAAGTCTTATTTTTCAAAAATTCTTGGACAGAATGGTTCTTGACAGCTGCGCAACGCGCAACCACTTTCTAAAACAGGCTAGTGCGGCAGCTTGGCAGTCCAACTTTGGGTCCTCTTTGGGAATCCTTTTGATGGTCCCCGGGGCGTCATTCTCGTACTTTTCGACCCTTTGCATATCAGGCTACGCGTAGAAACCCTCGGTACTGAATTTCACCTTCAAATCATCCCCCAAAACATCACAACAAAACACTACGACACACTAGTTCAACTTCGACCATTTTCTTAACGTCTTGGACGTTTGACCTCCAAACACTTCCAAACTTTATATAGTGCATAATAACGCTATTATTAACAATTTTATGACTTTAAAATATCCTGACACAAGTGTTAGGCTCTATCTCAACCTAGCTCATTTTGAGGGTGTAATAACTATTAAGTACCACATCTCAACTAACAAAGAGTACTTATCCCTAGAGTATAATCTTAAATACCACATCTCTACTCACGAAGAGTATCCAACCTCCAACCTATCTTTGGAAAACTCTTGGGAATAGTGATTTTGCTACTAAACACTTCATCTCAACAAGCGAAGAGTGTTCACCCCAAAATCCCCATCTTCATTATTAGAGTTCTTTAGGAATAGTATGAATGGCCTAAACACTTCATCTCTACTCACGAAGAGTGTCTACCCTAAAATCCCCCATTTTCATTCATTCTTTCATAGTGTGTGTGTGAGGACATGTGAGAACACCTTTCACATAACCACCATCATTCATAACATTGACTTCTTGTAACACTCCAAAATCCCATGACCTAGGCTATAGCCTCACTTTATTAACTAACAATTAGAACACTGTTTATAGGCTTAAAATGATGTATTGAAACTAATTAGGAGGTGTTAGAGTCAAAATGTTAAGGGACAACCATGACATCCGTAAACCAGTGCAATTGAACTAGTAAATGTCCTCAGGTCTTGTGAAGATTTGGAAGTGTTTTATGGAGTCTAAAACTTGTAAAAAAATATTGAATAGGTAAAATGAGGTATATAGGATCAAAACGTCATGGTCCGACACCCCCCCTAAGGACCTCCATAGGGATCCTTGAAGGGACCCCACCCTTGGCCAAGCAAGTTGCCAAAGGCAACAAACAATTGCATTGAGATGAAATGAGTCTGCGTCGCGGACATGGTCCACGTCGCGGAAAAGTAGTGGACTGAAATGTCTTAAAAATTAATTAGGAAATATTGCGGGAAGATCTCCGCGACACGGACTTATTTTCCAACGAAAATTTGAAATTCAGAATTCAAGTTTGACTTCACTAAAAGGTAAACTTAAGTGAAGGGTCTTTTGGGTATTTTAGGGGAGGGTTATACATTGATTTTAAATCAGTTTTAACTCATATTCACTCACTAATATCAAATCCCCAAAATCAAATCCCAAAATCTCTCACCTCTCTCTACTTTCTCTCTCTATTCAACCTGCATTGAAGAAGCTTTGAAGCTTGGAGAAGAAGACCGAATTCCAAAGTTTTCTACTCAAATAGGAGGCTAAAGTCTTGATTAAGGTATTATTTCTTTAACTCTAGGGATTCCTTTCCCCATAGGTGCTTTCAAAAAGATTTTCAAACTTCCCCAAACTAGGTTTTTTTCTTTACACATGGATCTGTTTGAAAAAACAAAATCACGAATCAATTTTGATGAATTATGGTCAATTAATGTTGCTTAAGTATATATTCATGGTTAATTCTTGTTATTCACTCAAGATTCCCATGGACCCATGTCTTTCCCCAATTTTATGAAAACCTTGAATTGTTATGGTCAATTGTTAACATTATGAATATGTTGATAGACTATATTGATGTTAATTATGTAATTGATTCTTGAATTTACCTTGTTTATGCATTGTTTATGTATTCTTTGGTAATTGAATTATGAAGGCAATAAAAGATTAAGAAGGTATGAAGATTGATTCTTTTTTAATTTAATTATGAAGTATGAGTTACTTAGATTGTAATGCTTCTATGTCTAATGTGTGGTTGTGATGTTAATAGCAAGTATTCTTTATCGTTAACCCTAGACTATTGAATTGGTTATGAAGTATGCAAGTATGTTATAATATGATTATTATATGATTGAAAGTAGTTCCTCATGATTATAATAAAGTATTGAGTGAAAGGTTTACTCACATGTATGTGGTTTCTAAAGTGAAAGGAGTAATTCTCACTATTGTGATATTGTATGAAAAGTACGATTAATACTAAAGGGAATAAATGGTTAGCACCGAAAATGCATGTAAATGAGATGGAGGTCTCAAGATTAGTAAATTCGTCCTCCCACATGGGTTTCTTCACGTTTAGCAATTCCAGATTACCAAGATATGTGGTGTCTCATTAGATGTAAGCCTCCACGTTTAGCAATTCCAGGTTTCTAGTAGCAATCTCCTTGACCCTTAACTATGTTTCCACATAGGGCTATAGCTTAGTTGATCCACCTAGATAGATATGTACGAATGGTTACACCGTAGGCAAGTGTTAACCCTCTCTCTTCGGTGTGGGAGGAGAACACTGGATTCCATGTAGCTCACAGGGTCTCATGCTGGTTATTTCACTTCCTTTCTTAATGTAAAAAGGTAAATGAATATGTCGAATATGTAAACTATTATTAGGGCTTGTTGTAAAGTTCAATACATAGGGTGAGAGAGGGTATGAGACTTTTCTTACTATTGCACATGTGGGATCCTAAGGGATAGTCTTAGTAGTGTTATTGTATAATTAAGTTGATTACATGTTATGGATGTAAAGTTTTATATGAACTTATAAATCAAGAATGTTATGATAAAGTATGAAATTATGTTGTATGCATTTAATAAGTGACTTAATGTGATGCTTAGCTTTGGATAGGGTTATGGGGCTCTATTCTTGGCATTGCACAAGTATTGTTTTAGGTTGATTATGTATTAGGTTAATATTGTATTGGGTTGACTAATAATGTGTCATATATGTACATGTTGAGTTATTTAACATAGTGCATGGTTTTGACTAATTGTTTCTTTTCTCATGCATTTATGATTTTATGCATAGGAACCATACATAGTACATGTGTGCTGTACTAACCCATATTTCTTCGTTTTTCCCCCAATATTGTAGGTTCCTGCGATTGAAGAGATTCTAGGCCACTTTGCAAGGATACTTGGACTTCTTCCTCCTAGTTGATTAGTGATTCCTCAAGTTTGAGGATGGTGCCATTTGTCCTACCTTAGTAGCATTGTTATCGTCTAAAGACATTAGTTTCTTCCCTATTCTTGAAGATATTTGTTGTAAGTCGTATGTGGCAACATGTACTTGTATAAGGGCTATGCCCGAATGTTATACTTTGTTTGGATGGTTTAATGTGAGACAAAGGATTAGACTAATTCCTATGTATTGGTTATAGTGACTAAACGAGAATCTTATTTAAGCTTCTCATGCGAGCAGTCTAAGTAAACTCCATATAAAGTAAGTGACAGGTCTAATTATACCTCAATATGTAAAATGTTTTAATTTTCTTGCCAATGAAATGTAATGATGAATGCTAAGTGATAGTCTAAGTCCTTTTCGAGGACGAAAACACTGGTTACGTCTTGGGGGTGCTCCCCGGTCGTGACACTTCTATTCATGATCCTACCTACATTCATCATAATTCACACACTAGCTTGATTTACATATACATGTACTTGATTTAGATACAGTATCTTCAAGACACACATGCACAACTTCACAAGACATCACATGCGTATTTTTCATAACCTCATCATATTTCACATTCAATGCCTTCAAATCCATAATCACAATTCACATATATAATCATATACAATAACTAAACATCGCCACTATAAGTGGACCATACCACTCAAGATCCATTCAACAAAAGTTAAACAATATAGGTCAAATTACCCTTCATCCATTCTTTCACCACCTTTTTTCAATTCTCCAATAATTCATCATAATATAGCATTAATGGCAGTAGATAATCACAATACAATATAAGGAAACCACAATTATAACATTATCTAATCATGTTCATCAAACCCAATTCATAAGTCAAAATTTGAGAATTTTCATGAGCATGGGCTCATTGAGTTTTTGACCTTCACATCATCAAATAATATTGATAATATCATATTTCTTTCATTAAAATGTTTTCATGCAAGAACCTATACTTAGAATTTGAAATAGAAGAATGTAGAAATTTGAATGCTTTTAGAAAAGCCTTTGGATTTCCTCCTTCAATGAAAGAAGAATCCAAGATGAACTACCCTACTTTATATGAAGAAAACCCACAAGATTTAATGAAGAAATCTTCCAAAACATTTAATCCTAGATCTACCTTGAATTCAAGCTTCAATGGGGTCTTGAGAGAGTTTTTCTTGAGAGGGGTTTTTTATTTTGAATAATGAAGGATAACTTAGGTTTTCACAGTATAAACTAACTTAAATACCTAAAATCCCTTAAAAAAACTGACATCAAGTTAATTAGGAAGTGGGGTGAATTTCCCAATTCACCCTAAGATGGCCGAATTGCAGGCAATGTTGTAGGCATCAAACAATGGACACCATGGACGGGGTGTCGTCTGATCGAAGTACCGTCCTGCATGGGCGTCGTTTGATTCAGAGGCTCACTTTTGGGGTCTTAGCTTCCCACCACAAAATGTGTAGTTACACCCTAAACGAAGGGGCGTCATTTGACAAATGGCTCATAGACTGGGTCGTCATTTGGGCAGTGTTTGGCAGACTTCATGCCAAGTCTTGTGTCCTTCTCAAGGACCCTTAGGGTGGTCCTTGTGGAGTCGTACCCAAACGTTTAAACCCTAAACATTCCCATATAGGTATTTGGGTTCTTCCCTATCAACATGGACACCAAACAATACATAAAACATTCGAAGGCACACTAGAACACACACAAGCACATAGACGTCTAGTCGTCGAAGATCTTGGTCGTCCCTAGACGTTTGACTTTCAAACTGTTCAAACTGACCTCAAATGCTAAAATTCATTACTTTAACACATTATTAATTCTTGAAACAGATGGAAATATCTAGTTTGACCTATTTCATTTTAAGGGTCGTTACAATCTCCCCCACTTAAAACAACATCCATCCTCGAATGACACTAAAAACTTTCAAGGACATCAAGGATTCAACTAGAATCTAAAAACACATATAATCATGGACATAACATTCTTAGTCAATGCACAAAACATAAAAAGAACTCTAACTTCTTATCATTATGCTTTCTAAGCAACACAAGCAAATTTGGAACTATTTCCACAATACAAAGTGCACACTTACTTTGTCATTTTATTTGCATTTATGAAGGAACTACCTTCTCTAACATTAAACTAAAGATCAACATGTAATAACATTAAAATTACACACTGGCACATATACATAACAACTTTGAAGCAATTAAGCAAATATCATTAACTACACATTGAAATGAGAAATATGGATTAACTACTAATCTACTCATGTAATTATGATATCACCAAGAGCATGCAAAACATCTTATAATAAATGACACCAATAACATAAGGATAAAATGCAAATCATACTCATATGTAAGACTCCAACACAAAACCAAACTACTAAGAATTTTCGTCTCAAGCTTGAGTAAGAATAGAAGGAAAAGATAAGGATATCAACTACCTTACTACCCTACTCATTCTCCCCCACTTAGGGTAAACCCATCTAAATCAAATCAAAACACCCATAAGAAACTATGACTTACCAAAGCCTTCACTCCAGATTAGCGCCTTGTTAGATTGAAGTTCATAGAAATGATTCTTCTTTGGAGTATTAGGGTCCGGACCATCATGATGAGTATGGTTGGTCTCTTTCCTTTTTTTCCTTGAGGTTAGGAAAATCTCTCATATTATGACCATTATTTCCACATCCAAAATAACCATATGTATAGGAAAGACACTCACTTTAGTGTTGCTTCCCACATGTAGTACATCTAGGCCTCTCAAAAGTATATCACATCCAATCCCTTCTTGAGAAGTTTGGTTGGAAACCCTATTTTTGTTCCCCATGGAGGAATTTTGATTATAAAACCTCTTCTTAGACTTAGGTTAACTTGGTTAATACGACCTAGCCCTCTTCCCATCTCTATTCATCTTCCTAAGCTTGGACTCCTCAATTTGTTGATCATACACCATGAGTCTAGAGATATCCATATCATGATGGAGCATTGTCGTACGACACTCTTCCTCAACCATATCCCATACTCCCATCACGAACTTATTCATTCTCGCATTAGAGTTGTCTACCAAGGTTTGGCATACTTAGAGAGTTGGTTGAACTTGAGAGAATACTCCTTCACACTCATTTCCTCTTGACGAAGGTTCATGAATTCCACTAACTTTTTCTCCCTCAATTCTAAGGGAAAAAAGCTATCAAGAAAGGTCATCTTAAACACTCCCCAATCTACCGGGCCTGCCCTTATGGATCTTTCAACCCTCAATTTCTCAAACCACACTTGTGCCACCTTTTTTAGTTGATTAGCGACTAGTTCCGCTTTTTCTCTTGAGGTGAAACCCATAACATCTCCACCTTAAAAACCTTATCTACGAAGCCATATTTATTTTCATCCACCTTAGCTTAATGGAAAGTAGGAGGATTCATCCTCATGAAATCCTGAATTCTAGAAGCGGGAGTACATTCATCAAGGTTCTCTTGAGGTCCAACTACTTGGTTATTTTGGGATATTACACTGTTAGAGACGACTTCAGCTTGATTCGTCATGATTTGGGTCAAAGCTCAAAAAGAAGCCCTCATCTCCACATTAGACATATCCCCTTCAACATTGGGAGCTTGAGGAGCTTCGGGCACTTAAATGGAAACCACCTCATTCACATTCTGTTCGCACTATACCATTTTAGGCCTAAAGCTACACCACTAAAGTATAGCTTAAACTAGCAAAAAGTGTGGCCTTTGATAAAAGACTACACCTTTGGACTTTCAGCAACACTTTTTAGGGGGTGGCCTAAGGAAGTGTAACCTTTGACATTAGGCAACAGTTTTTAAATGTTGCCAAAGTAGATACACTTAAAAAGCGTTGCCAAAGAGGTATAAAGGGCACGCTTTGTAGTGATTCACTAGCAACACCTTTTGTTTGATTATACTACACTTAAAAGTGTGACATTTGCTTTGTTATTGGTTGCACTTAAAAAGTGTTGCCTTTTATATCTCATCTAAAGAAACACTTAAAGTGTAACTTTTCTTATTTACAATATCTAATTTATAATTATTAATCCACACATTGGACATCCTGTAGCAACACTTTCGAAAAGTTGCAATGTTGTGTAGACTTTTCGTAGCCACAGTTTTTCATTTTTACGAATAATAATTATAATCTACATATATTTAATAATCACATAATTAAATATAAGAGATCTAAAACAGAAAATTAGCCATTAAATAAATCAAAGCTATAGATTAAAATAAACTTCAAAAAACATGTCTTGTATAACCAATACATATAAAGCGATTGCTTAAATATCTCTACTATCAATAAATTCAACAAAACCAAATGCATTCAAATAAATATGACAATAGTACAAAAACTCTTCATCGTTCAATACAATAGATCGAGTTTACTTCAGGCCACTTCAAATTCAATTACCGGCCTTTTCGTGCACAATGATTGTGATGGACTCTCGATTATTCTAATACATAGATGACCTAGTTGCTTGAAAAAAATGGATCAACCTATTGAATAAAGCTAAAAATATCAAGAAGAATAAAACACAAAAGAACAAAAGATTGTTACTGTTTAAGGAATAAAGTATGTAACATAAACTACTGTGACTTTCTGTGATAAAGGCCATGGGTAAAACATTCACAAAAATCTCTTCGCATATGATAATTTTTTTACTAACATAATTAACAAGGAAGTATTGACAAGTTAAAAAAGTATACAAAAAGCTGGGAATTTTTCACCCAGTGCCTAAACAATTCAAACTTCTCTACAAATTAATTAGAAACTTATTCTTTATAGTAGAATGCTAAAAGATTGTTTCATCTCAAGTATCTTATGTTCATCAACTATCAATTACATAGTAGGTCAGTTTATAGAACATTCAACATCTCATTATATGAAGCCTTTAGAACATCTTGTATTTCTTGCACTAAACCTTCACCCCCCCTTCCGATCTCTCCACTAAACTAAAATATTACTTGAAGAACTAAACTGTAAAATTACAAAGAGGTAGTCAACAGAAGTAACGTCCATGTTCAAGATCCCAATCATAACCAGGGGGCCTATCACTCAATACTTCAATAAATGTTTCAAAGAAATTAAGCACACCTTTTCGTAGTTATTGAATATAGATGGATACAGGAAAAAGACAAAATTAAATTTATGGTGAAACGATGACCAATTACCAAGTCGAAATGCGTCTATCCTATGTGGTTTTAATCTGAAAAAATTAACAGCTAGAAACTGTAGGAAATATACCAAGTTCCCGTCAAGGTCAAAATCATTACTCAAAGACTTTATATGATAAGGTGTTGTAAATACCTACTGAATAGTAATAAACTGTCCTTCTATAGGATGACAACCATATCTTGCAAGAGATACGAAAGAACAAATCCACATAGTCAAATACACAACTATATGTTCCTACGAAATTACAACCAGAAATGTGAAGGTGACCAGACGTTTGATCTGAAGAAATAAGACACAACATATCCACATAGTAAAATACACAATGCTACTTGCTTTGTTTTGATGCTGAGATCGTTTTTGTTTCATCATGGTGCAAGCCAAATTAACACACCAACAATTTATAGCTGGCATAATATCCAGCTCAAACAAACTATTGTAAGACATTAACTTCTAAAATATTATGACCGTTCAGACCAAGGTTCAAAATACTTCTATATGCTAATTACACTTTGGGAAGGCCCCAATGACATGGTGTATCCACTGAAATCTAAGATAAGAGTTTTGCTAGTAAAAACACTGCTTCTAAGCTAATAAACTCTTAAATGGGAGAGTAAATCACTGCATAGACTAACAAACTAACTGACCTTTGGAGATACACTAGAAGCATATGGAGATGATGATTCGACTGATAAACATGGAGGCAAATACCCAACCTGCAAAAGAAAATCAAGAAAGCAAAATACAGGTTATTACTAGAAAGTGCATAGTTATCACAACAAGAGGGTACATACACTTCATCAAAAAGAAACTTCATTCAGCAAGTTCATCTTCTTCAGATGTACGCTTCTAAGGAATGGGTCGAGCAGCTTGCTTCCCTACAGGAACATGGACTGGAGTAGCAGGAACTGTAGCTGCTGGTTGAAGCACCTGCTCTTCTAATTCAATAAGTTATTTCTCTAATTCATCCTGGAACTACATGATGCCAGAACTAGCAGAAATACATAGGCATTTTTACGTGATAAAATATTTCTTAATATAGACAACATACAATCTCCTAAAATCAAGTTTAGTCTAAAAATATTCAAATAGATTACAATAAATGAAGAGAAACACTACTCCATTATAGAAATTTTTACATTGTTAAAAATATGAAAGTTGCCAGTACCTAATATAACATATATAAATAAGCAGTGCCCAAATTATGTAATTCTCGAGCAGCGTGCAAAAGCCACAAAACCAGAGAAAAAAAATAGTGGCTATCATGTTGGTGAGCCTAAGCAAAATTCAGATACTATAGAAAGTGATTCCTAAAGTCATGAGTACTCTATTAAGAGATCAACTACTCGTTCTTTAGCTTAAAAAAGAGCTCCAGCTAAGTTGAAATCACAAAATTTGAAAGGGACCACCAGCATGTAAAGATCACCACTCAGAGAAAAATTTCTTCCTTCCTAAAGATATGTTGTTGAAGACGTTACGTAATACTAGAACTGGTACCTTTGATGATATACGGATTGAGAGGCAAGAGGAAGAGTCACCATATGGAAGTACCTAAGGTTGGCGAGAAGAACAATGAAATGAAAGATGAAGACACAAGCAATAATTGTAAGAGAGTACCAATTAATGAGAAACTTGTATATGTTGGTGATCGCACAACTTTATTTTAGGTTAAAAATGACGAGATGGTCCAACCAGATGCTGGTAACCTAGAATCCTCTGTTTTTCAAATAACTAAGCATCTCAGAAATCTACAAGAACATATAGATCAAAATATTCTTTTATAAAAGACGAAAGTATCAAGATATGGTTCAATACTTTATTAAGTTCACATTAAAGATACCACAAACTAATGGACCTTTCATAATCAGCTTCCAACATCTTGTAGGAATTCAACATCGGTTCTGACTTTCTCCGTTCAAGTTGTCTATCATAGACAGACTCATCAGCATACATAAACAAAGTAGCCATCTTTGTAAGCCTTTATCTTCGCAGTGTTATATCCAAGTTCGCCCATTCAATATATCCACCCGCATTGCGGAAACAACGGATAAAGTTGCATGACGTTCCACAAGATCATGATTGTCAACACATGTATGTAATTCATGTTAAAATATAGGAAGTACAAAAGATCTTAATATCAAAATCAGGTAAACAATAAAGATGTTCGTTAATTTAATTTACTCCCTACATGTACTATTGACAAAAAATAGAGAGTAACAAAGTCTTTAACACAGAACTCAAGCGAGAGTAGTGAGATTCAAATTATACCTTAAGCTTCAATTTCATGAAAAGAAATAGATCTGCTTCTAAAGGCAATCTTGACTGACAGAAATATAGTGATAATTACCAGGTTCAAGTGATGAACACTCGTCAAAATTTTCAGTTTAGAGAAATTCAGCTTTTGCTAGCCTATTCATTTGCTTTATTTTTGTTGCCTATTTCATAGTTTGTGTATATATTAGCAGAGATTCATAGTATAAAAACAAAACATATTGAAATGTCCCATTGAACGGTGAGTTTCCCCCTTTCAAGTTACAGTAGCACATGTCCATTTGTAAGTAAGTTATTATCAGTTTATGCAATAAGAAATCCCCCAACATATCCCATTGTAGTATTAACAACCTTAAATTTTACTCTATAAGATATAACTAATAATTCTTCATAATATTAGCAACTCTTATAAAATGTGATTTTCTAGGTGTATCACACTTCTCATATTATTCCTCCAAATTCTATAATCTAGGACTCAAATTTCGTGTTTTACTTATTAAATTCATAATAGAAGTCTTGTGAAACACATGGAACAAGGGACAAAGTAAAGTAGCAGATACCTATAAAGGAAAGTTAGGGTCCATTCTAGGCCTCAGTAAACTCCATCATATTGGAATGAACAATATTGATAGGATTTCCAAGACTTCATCTTTTTTTGTTTATAACAAATAGCTTAGGAAAATATATGTAGGGAATCGAAAGATTTCAAACTTCAAAACACACAGGCAGACATATTTTTACAGTTAACTGATAATTTTTTTTTTTAACTGCATATCTTTCCTCTAAGCTCAGCATAATAAACAGTTCCAAATCAACCTTCTCCAATCTTATTAGAAATGCTAAATCCATTAGTCGATTCAGCAAGTTCTTTGTATGAGAACTCCGTAGATTTGTCCACAGCTATGCCCAAGAAGCCTTCCAAGGCACCATCAGAAAGGTCACTACCTTAGGCCTCAAGACTTGCTTAGTTTATATAATAACAACCCATGATATGGAATAAGTACAAAGACATGAAGTGTTTGTCAAAATTTCAAGTTGTGCCTTAAGTGAGAGTAGTGAGATTCAATTTCGTGTAACTCAATCATTTTGAACGATAACTTCTTGTACAAAATAATCATCTAATAAGAAATAATATAGTTTTTTTTAAGTATTTAGAGTAACAGACAACTCACATGAAGCTCTGGTGGAAGATATATGTAAACATCATATATCTGATCTTTAAAACTGCGGGTCAACATCTCGTCAGATTCATCCTAAGAAAATCAGAAGTAGAGTAAGACCTCAAATATTTTAATGGAACAGTAATTAGCTGAAAAAAGATTCAACAAGCAAGATATATATGAAGGTAAAAAAACATAAAATTACAAGAATCAATTATTTTATGGCCCTAGTTCATAAAGTTCTCCTTTTAATTATGTCACAGACTATTCCAGCAGTTCCAGAGACTACTTGTACTACATGATCTAGCTTTTTGATATCTTTACCCATGCTTTTGCCTTAAATAAATGCATGTGCGTGTATGTTAATGTAATCTCCAATAGCAAAAATCACATTTATATCGATGCTTCTACCCTAAGAAAATATAAAGGAAATCACATAGAATTCATGAGACATCATGAAATAGCAAAGTACATACTAATTCTGAAGTTCATTTTTGATAAACAAATTTGGAACTTCACATGTAGCCAAAAGGAAATAAAGTTTGAACTTAAAAAATGACAAAAAGAAAACTACTTCTAATCCAAAAGCCCATTCCTTATTGTTCTTGCCTCACAAAAAAGATAGGATCAAAAGCTATCATTTGTTGATACTAGATTTTCCGCCATACAAAAAACTAAAATCACCTCACATGTAATAAATTTAATATTAAACGCATCCATCATATCCACATTTCAACGAACTCAACCATCAGAGTAATGAAACACCTCACCATCATTAATCATAGTGTATAATAGAAAAACTAGCATGAGGATTCAAGATTTTAAGACTATGATGAGGAGTACTTCTCAGTGGCAATGGGAGTAAGCCTAGTAAAAATAAATCTACTTCCAATTTTTTAAATATTTGACACTACTGATGAAGCTTCCAACACTTATCAATTTAAGATGCCCATGTTTCATAAACTAGTCAAGGAAAAGCAGTAGTAACATACTTCTAACAAGAATAATGTCGGAAAAGATAAACTAATGAATATTAAATGAGGACAAGATAATCTACCTGGTCATGACAGATCTCATCCTATATCATCTTATCAATCTAAGGAAAAACAGAAATCACATAATTAATTATTGGTTGAAGGCCACTATGAAGAACCATCTTATGCGAGTAATACTACTACAAGCTAGGAACCACGAAATCAACACAAAACACATCAATAACATAAGAAAATTGAAACCCACAAGTGATACACCTTATCCCACCCAATAAACCTAGATATAGACAATGGAAACTCTTAGCTGATAAAATTCCAAAAAAAACCTTCAGATAGTTTTGTCCTTGAAAGTAAAATGAATAGTAGTAATTTATATTGACAGTGGGAAACATCAATGGATCTCAAAAACTTCACCTTCAAAACATAATTTTGGTACATCAAAAAAGAGTTAAAAATTGATACATACTTTGAAACCAATCGATTTGCTACCAAACCAACTTACAAATGTGTTGCTAACTTACTCAAAATCTTCCGAGTAGTGATTTCCTCTTTCTCGTTTGCTGAATATGCCTAGGGATCACTTTGACATCCATGATTTTTGGCACTTTCTTCCCTACTTTGGAATTTCAGTTGTAAGAACCAAAAAGTAATCGATTCCTTTTAAACACAAAACAAAAATTCATTCAATTGACAAGAGGATTGTTTTTAGTACTAGATGATTAGTAGATAATAAGAAGGAATCTCGACGAATGATTCTTAAGCTTGACAGAATCGATACTTACCCTTGACGAAATTTGTATCAGAGAAATCTTTAGCTTAGCTCTTAAGTTCTTCAGCTTACCCTCTTAAGTTCTTCAATCTCTAGCTCTTTCGCTTCCACTCTTCACCTCTTCAAAAGAAAAAGCGTGTTTTGGAGAAGAGAATCACAGGTATCGAAGAAATCTTCAACTGAGTTCTTCGATCTTCAGCTTAGTTCTTCCATCATCAGCTCAGCTCTTCGATTAGGACTTCGTCTTCTGCTCAGTAAAGTTGGAGAAATAGTAAAACGTCTTTTAGACAGAGTAAAGGGAGTTATGGACTTTGGAGAAGAAACAGGTCTTATCAATTATTAATTTTTTTTAATTAGTTTTTTTGTCCAATAAAAATGGGAGGGAGAGTTAAAAATGTTGGAGGGAATATTATATTTTGCTGAAAAGTTTAAAGCTACACTTTTAATGTGTTATTTTTACAATTAAAACAAAGGACACTTTAAAAGTGTGGCCATATATATAAATAGTTGTAGCCATTTATTTCATATTGTAACAACACTTATAAAGTGTAGCTTATACCATCAAAGAGTACACTTTTGAAGTGTTGCCAAAATTATCGTAGCTAAAAGTTAAAAATTATAGCTACGCTTTAAAAGTGTTCCAAAAACTACTTTAGGCAACACTTTACAAGTGTAGTCCAGAATTAGTGTGGTTGTAGACCTAAAATGGTGTACTTTCGTTAGCTATAGGGACTTGCTCAACCCGGGGAAGAACTCCCTCACTAACCACTCCTTCCTCCTCTCTCCTTGTGGTTGTACTCCTTGTATTCATATACTATATACACAGGAGAAGATATTAGAAGTGAAACTTATAGAACTTAACTCTATGGCACAATATAAGAAAAATGAAGGAAGGGAAACTTCTATCGTCCTATAACCTCTCGCTCATAGAAGTGTCGCGACTCACATCGATGAACAAGACTCTACTACACGTGCCTTATGAGACTTTGGACTCTAAACTATTTCAAATAACATTATGCTCTGATATAAAGTATGTAACAATCCAAAAGTAAACCGTAGAAGTTAGAGCATCCTTAAGTCGTTACACGGTGTACTTTATCTCTCGGAGGTCTTGTACAAGCCTATTTGCCATCATTCATTACATAGGTATGAAAAGTAGTGCAAAAATAAAACTTTTCACAACATAACTAATAAGAATCTCTTTTATAAAACTAAGGAACAAGTCTCATCATCACAAGCCAACTTAGACACGTCTTAACATCATACGGTCACGACCATTTACACTGAAAGAAAACATACTATGTCCTAAACAATCTTTTAAAATAAAAAAAACTAAAATAAATATAGTCTATGTCCTCGAACATATGAGTACATACCAATCTTGAGAGAATCAACATCCCAAGCTTTGCCTTCTAAGAACCTTCACTTGCCTTCAACCTATACTTTTAGAAATATAGAATAGTATGGGTTAGTACAAACATTGACTAAGTATGGCAATTTGCCAAAACATGCTAAATAGGATATTTTAATTGAAACATACTTTTCGTGCTATTTTAGTAAAACCTTATGATTCAAGTTTACAAATCATCATACAAGTCATCAATTAGAATACAAGGTAAAACATCCATAACTTCAACACTTATACTCAATTATCAAGTAATCCATTATTCATTTTGACATCCCTATCTAAAGTTATCCTAAGACTCACCCAGGTAAGACATGAAAAAAACACCCATACAACCTTTTCAATACACACCTAAGTGATCCTTAAGACTACCAAATATAAGCATGCTTCATTTCATTTAACAAGTCAATATTCATTACTAGAGATACTAGAACAAACATACATTCATTTAGGAACTTCACATAAAGACCATCCTCCCAGACAACACCCAAGTTACACTTACTGCAATGTGAAAGTAGCATCCCATACTAATACTCCCACCTTAGTGCTCCTATGGAATAACCCAAGACTAGGACCATCACATTCAACCATTCACAAAACTTTCATCATATTAGACATAAGATCAATATACTTCAATAACATTAGACATAAAATCAACTTACTTCATTAACATATTGTAGTAACTCATCATACCTTTTAATTTAAGGACATTCCAAGACTCCCTCCAAATGTCTACTTGTGCAATGGATAGATGACGTCATATTTCACCACCTACCCTAAGTAGTACACCCTTAGGAAGACTTAGTTCATTTAAATTCACTTGTGAGGGATAGCTTCAACTGAGATAGACCATGATAGATAGATATGGAATCCCGATATTAACCCTTACCGGATGAAGGATCCCTACTTGCCTAAGCTAGGGTCATACTTTTAGCCTTTACATGGATCTCCAATAGTTACAACTACGCAGGAGCATAATTAAGGGAAAAGGAAACTGCTTCTATGTAACTCATTTTCAACTAACGAGGATCACTCATCTCAAGAGGTACATTGGGTATAATATCTCTAATCACAAAGTGTACCCACCCTTCTTCAAATCCACTCGGTGCTAAGCTTAACTCCCCAACGGAGTCTTAAACATTCATTACGTTCATTTACTATAGGTTAAGGGATAACTTTTTACTACCACATTTCAACTAACGAAGAGTTCTTATCCCTTGATGTTAATTTTGAATACCACATCTCAACTCACGAAGAGTATCCAACCTCCAACCTATCTTTGGAAAGCTCTTGGGAATAATGAGGTTGCTACTAAACACTTAATCTCACTAACGAAGAGTGTTCACCCCAAAATCCGTCTTTTCATTACTAGAGAATCTTAGTATTAGTAGAGATTGTCTAGAAACTTAGTCTCTACTCACTAAGAGTGTCTACCCTACAATTCCCCATTTTCATTCAATAACTTCATTCATTCATTCATAGTGTGTGTGGGAGTACATGTAAGAACACCTTTCACATAACCACCATTATTCATAACACTGACTTCTACTCATTAAACTACCTACATTCATGATAATTCACACATTAGCATGATTCACATATACATGTACTTCATTTAGATATTGTATCTTCAAGACACACATGAACAACTTTATAAGACATCACATGCATATTCATTATAACTTCATCCTACTTCACATTTAATTCCATCAAGGAAATAATCACAATTCACATATGTATTCATATACATCAAGTAAACACCACCATCGTAAGTGGACCATACCACTCAAGATCAATTCAACAAGAGTTAGAAAATATAGATCATGTTACACCCCAAAAATGAATTAGATAAAAATAGAGAAGAACATGTGTATCATGAGCTTATAAGGTTTTAAAATGACTAAAAATAGTTTTAAGAGTCAGTATATAAAGTTTCAGAGTGTTTGTAGGTCAAACGTTTAAGAACGTTCAAGACGCTCGGAAACTAGTCGAAGTCGAACTAATATGTCGTACTATTTTGTAGTGGATTTTTGGAGGATGGTTTGAGGGTAAAATAGAGTATAGATGGTTTGTATACATATTATCATATGTAAAGTGTCGAAACGTCCGAGAACGATGCCGTGGGGACCATCCTAAGGGTCCCCGAGGAGGACCCAAACATAGGCAAGTGAAGTTTTGGGCAGCCAAGAAATGGAGGTTGTTGCGCGATGCGGAGACATCACGTAAAGGGATATTTTTTCACTGCAACGCGAGGAAAGTAAGAAACATTCTGTCCCATACTAGTTTCCTGAACCAAGAATCAAAAATGCCTCCGCCACGCGCAGTATTTTCCCAAATTTGGTGGCGTCGTTTTAAGTCAAATTTAAGTTGGTTAAAATTTCTAATAGTTTCAGGAATATTTTGGGCACTTTAGGGATTAATTATTGGCGGTTATTGTTGGTATTTGAAGAGTATTTAAGAATCATAATAGCCAATAAGACCATAGACTCCAAATCAAAAACCTTTCTCTCCAATAATTCTCCCAAAACCACCATTGAAGAAGAAGGAAAATTGCAGAAGCTTTAGGACGAATTCACCAAGGTTTCAATCTGGGTTTAAGGCTATAATCTAAGGTATATGAAGCTTATTCATTCATGGATTCTTCCATCCATGAAGCCCCCTATTTTCCCTTCAATTGTGAATCTAAAGAACCCCATTCAAGAGAGGGTTGGGATTGCATTGTAGGTAAGGCTTGACTGTGATCCCAATCTAGTGGGTATTATTTCAATGATGTTTATATGATGATTATATAATGTTTTTATGGAGTTTTAATGTTGAATTATAGTAAATGATTTTACTGTGATCATGGTGATCTTAGGTCATTAGAGACTATATGAAGGTATTGTGTTGATTCTTCTTATCTTGCTTGTATTCTATGTTAATTCATCATGATTGAATAACCTAGGTATGAATTGAACTAGACTTGATTGATTTAGATTGGTCTTGATGGAATTGAACATTAAAGAATGAATTATGGCTATATTCATGTAACATTCCAGAAAATGTACTTGTCTAATGAAGAGCCTATTAGGTTTTAAGAATAGGTATTGAGGTACATAGGCATCCCAATTCCCAATATTGAGAAATATTGGGCATGTTAGAGAATATTAAGGGTGTTAGCCAATTTTCTGTACGTATACACAAGTAAATTAAGATATACTTGAATGTCAAATACTCCAATCCAAGCTTGTTTAGAAATTGTACCTGCAATGAAGACCCTAAGCTAAAATATAGTATTCTTCACATACACACATTAGGTACTAGGCATCCAAGTGTCAAACCGAGGTACCATAGCACATGATCATTTAAAATGATCATGTAGATAAAGCAGTGCCCAAGGACATAGTGAGGATCCTTGGACAAGAAGTGAACTTTCCAAAGTGCAAGGTTAGGGAAAGTACACGTCAACACATGTTCTACCAACCGCCGAGAGATAAGCCCCAATCGAAATGGTTAAGGGCGGTTAGGGGGCAGGCGTGTCGGACCATGTGGGGCTGAGCTCCCTAACTTATTCTAGGTCCTAACTAACTAACTAACCTAGGACTAAGGAAAAAATAACTAACTAAGGTGCCCGAAAACCTAAGACCTAACCGGGTACACTAACGGAATAACTAACTAAAAAAACATCCTAGTATCTAACCTAGGATGGTCCAAATGGGTTGGTTATGGTCCTAACGACTTAGGGGTACTTTAGTAATTAACCTAGGTCACTTAATGAATTAAATTAGCAACTTAATTAATTAATTTAATTGGTCAAACCCGAAACCCTTAAGCAAATTTTCAGAATTTTACTAGGTCAAATGTTCTCCTATTTGTAGTCGATTTAGAAGGGGCTTTTTAAGTAATTTAAGTGGAAGATATTTAGGGTAATATATGGGACATATATATATAGATATTAAGTCAGTTATAGACCACAATTATACGACCCAAATCAGAATTAGACGAAATTCTCTTAATCTCTCAACAACGCTCTCTTTTTCGAAACTCCATCGAAGAACAAGAAAAGCTTAAGGAAGAAAATGAAGGTTTCGAAGTTTCCAATCAGATTTTCATGGATTCTTCATCTATATGGTATGGTTATTCATCCTTGAAATATCTTTCTTCAAGGAGTCAATTCCAATGATTTTCAAAGATGATCAAAAACATGATTTGTAGAATATCATGATCTAGCCATGGGTTCTTGCATAAAAGGTTTCAAATCATTTTTTTAGAATTTAATTGATGTGAATGCAATGTTTTAAAGATATAATTCTAATGAACCCATGCGAGCCATGCAAGTTCCTATTTTGACTATTTTATGGGATTAAGTGATCATGTCTCTATACTTATGAATTAATGAGTAGTTTCTTATGGGCTTTCTAGTGATGTAAGAATTGTATTCAATTGATGTCAATTGCTCTTAGATTGTTAAATATATATTGAATTGACCGAGTTTCGTCTAGTATTATGATTTATACTTTGAATTGATATTCATTGTCATGGGTAAGGGCTTTATGATATTGAATTGGATGATTTAGATATGGATTGAAGTGGTGAGAATGGATTGGTGGTACGCTGCCCTAAATATGTTTATTTTATGTTAATTAGACTTCAATTATGTTGTGATTAATGTGGTCCACTTATGGTGGTGGTGTTAACTGATTGATGTGGCCTTGTCGGCGTTATTTTAAGTATATTATCATATCATGGCCTAGTCGGCCCTACTTGAAGTATTATGATTATTTGTGTTATTAATTATGTGAAGTATGATTATATCTATCTACATGGTAGTAATGTGAAAGTATGTGTTCTTCTATGGATATTAGGTGATCATGTTGGATTATGACTATGTGTTTATGTGTGTAGTCTTAAAGTTAATACATGATTATTCCTACTTGACTATATGAGTATATGATGGTTATTTTGATGATGTTATAGTAGCGTATAGGATGACATAAAGATGAAAAGGGTCATTCTTAAGTGCTTCAAAGAATGATATGTTATATGTGCTAATGTGAATTAATGATGTGTCTTGTTTTGGTATATTATGTCCCTTTCTTGATACATGTATATGATAATATATGAACATCTTGACTTAGTAGGCTTAGGCACCTTTGTCTTGTATTTTTATGGATAAATGTTTAATGAAAGTCTAGGATCGGTAGACCTAAGATGGTTCCCTTCTAAGCATGACTAATATGTGGAATCTTCAATATAGAAAGAAGGTTAAGAATGAGCTATCCTTATAGACCATTGAATGGCAGCCCTAGTAGACCCATCTTTGGTAGGTGCATTATGACTAGGTAATGACTAAGAGATGTACCTTTTCATATGTCCCTTATATTGAAATTACTCTATGAGAAAAAAGGCTAGCACCGAGAGAATATGTTATGGTTTGTAGCTCTACTTAAGAAGGAGACTAGAGGACAATGTACCTCTACTTGAGAATGAGACTAGAGTACATAAAAGACCTTGATATTCCTTAACCATGTGCCTACATGGCATGTGTCCTAGTTCTACCCTTGGCAAGTAGAACACCCTCCATCGGAGTAGGGTAGACTATGGATTCCATGCCTAGCTAGTATGGTCTATGTCGGTTATTGCCTATTCTCATCATGTGGGATACATACTAGTGTTGGATAAGTTCTACGATGTTTAGGTAGTGGAATGGGACGCTATCTAGACATTGCACGACTAGAATTTGAAGATGTTATCATGTGAGTCCCTAGGTCTTTCCGAGACAATTATGTGAATTCTATAATGAATGAAATGTCTTCTAATTGACTTAATGAACGATCACGACTTTAGATAACGTATGAGGAATAGAATATTCTCTATCGAGGGTTGCTTAGGTAAGCTTGAAGAGGGTGTATGGGAGGTATCTTCTAGTCCTACTTAGGTGATTCTTAGAGTAACCTTAGGTGGGGATTTAATGAAAGGAAAAAGGGAATGATCTTATCTTAGGATAACCTTTGGTAAGAAGGATGCAAGTTAAAAGATGTTACTGTAAAGTTGAACTTAGTTCACTCTAATGTTCTTCAATATTTGATAAAATTCTTATGTGATGCCTTGTATGTTTCTAAGGTGTTAAATGTTTTCTTATACTTATACTATACTTAATATATGTATGCAATAAATCTTATAAAGGGCTTGTCTTAGACCTCCGAGAGGTCGACGACGCCGGTAGCAATCCGAGATTGCACCCTAACTTCTAGGGTGTAGTTTTTGAATGTGAAAAACTTGGTATCAGAGCATATGTTATTGAAAGTAATCTTAGGAATCGAAAAGTCTCAAAAAGCCACGTTTAGTAAAATCTTGACCATCGATGTGAGTCGCGACACATCTATGGGCGAGAGGCTATAGGACAATAGAGTTTCCCTTATTTTCTACTCCTATGTCTTGCCGTAGAGTAAAAAGTTATAAGTGCTCTTTTCTTATAGTTTTCCTTGTGTTTCTAGGAAGATGAATACGAGGAGGACACCAGCTAGGAGGGCTGAAGAGAATGATGTGAATGAGGGGAATCCCTCCCGAGGTGGACATGTTCCACAAGTTGAGCAAGTTCCTTAAGGTGTTCAAGGTGCTCAAGATGATCAAGTACCTATTGTGGAAGGAGGTGATGAGGTTCCGGTGATTCCCCTAGAAATGGCTAATGGGGAGATTAGAGAGGCTCTCCTTACCCTAGCCCGAGCTATGACAGCTCAAGTGAATAGAGACATTGGGCCTAGGGTGAATGCTATGGAGAGTACTATGACCTCTAGATTGAGGGACTTTGTGAGGATGAATCCTCCTAACTTCTTTGGTTCTAAGGTGGGAGAAGATCCCCAAGCTTTCTTGGATGAGGTGTATAAGATAGTACATGCAATGGGAGTGACTTCTAGGGAAAAAAAGGATTTAGCTCTGTATCAATTGAAAGATGTTGCTCAAATATTGTTTACTCAATGGAAGGATAGTAGACCGGTTGAATCAGGTCCCTTAGAGTGGGAAAAGTTTAAGAAGCATTCACAGAAAGGTACTTTCCCCGTGAGAAGAGGGAGGTTAAGATTCAGGAATTTATAAACCTTAGGCAAGGTAGCATGAGTGTTGAAGAGTATTTCTTAAAGTTTATCCTATTGTCTAAGTATGCTCCATCCTTGGTGTCTAACCCTAGGGATGAGATGAGTAGGTTTTTGACCGGTGTTTCGAATATGGTGAAGGAAGAATGTCGTATAGCCATGCTCCATGGTGACATGACTCTATCTAGGCTTATGGTGTACGCTCAATCCATTGAAGAGTCTAAACTTGAGAGGAGAAGTAGAGATGCTAAGAGGATAAGAATTGATGAGCAAGTTCAACATAAATTTAAGAAGAGGTCTCCAAATAAAGATGGTTCTAGTGCACCTAATGAGAACCGTGAGAGAGGTGCTTGTTCCCAAATGGTTAAGCCTACTTGTGCTACTTGTGGGAAGAAACACTTAGGGAAGTGTCTAGCCTGTACTAGTGGGTGTTTTGGTTGTGGTAAGGATGATCACAAGGTGAGAGATTGTCCTAATATTGTGGCTAGAGGAAGATAAGCCAACCAAGTTCCTCCTAATGTTCCGGATGGTGGTGCTCCAAAGAAGAATCGCTTTTATGCTCTCCGAGACAAAGGAACAAAATCGGATGATGATGATGATTCTGGTAAGTTATAGTTTTCTCTCTTTAGTTATATGAGTTCCATCTAAGTGGGGGAGTATGGTGAGTAGTTGTGTTGTAGGTTGTTGTCTCATCTCTTCTATTCAATTCAAGCATAAGAGATATAATGTCATAGTAGCATGTTGCATGTTGCATTGTGTTTAAGAGTCTAATTGAAATTGAAGTTCATTGATTTCTTGCATTGTGCATTTCATGAAGTTATGATTATGTTTTTAATTGAGTTTATATGGTTTTATCTATCATATTGTTATGCTTCCATCATAAACATCTCAAGGGTTGCATTTTTGGAAAATTGAGCATGTGTTACTTATATTGATGGTACCTTTTCATATGTCCCTTATATTGAACTTACTCTATGAGAAAAAAGGCTAGCACCGAGTGAATATGTTATGGTTTGTAGCTCTACTTAAGAAGGAGACTAGAGTACAATGTATCTCTACTTGAGAATGACACTAGAGTACATAAAAGACCTTCATATTCCTTAACTATGTGCCTACATGGGATGTGTCCTAGTTCTACCCTTGGTAAGTAGAACACCCTCCATCGGAGTAGGGTAGACTACGGATTCCATGCCTAGCTAGTATGGTCTATGTCGGTTATTGCCTATTCTCATCATGTGGGATACATACTAGTGTTGGTTAAGTTCTAGGAAGTTTAGGTAGTGGAATGGGATGCTATCTAGACATTGCACGACTAGACTTTGAAGATGTTAGCATGTGAGTTCCTATGTCTTTCAATGACCATTATGCTAAGTCTATAATGAATGAAATGTCTTCTAATTGACTTAATGAACGATCATGACTTTTGCTAACGTATGAGGAGTAGAATGTGCTCTATCTAGTGTAGCTTAGGTAAGCTTGAAGAGGGTGTATGGGCGGTCTGTTCTTGTCCTACTTAGGTGAATCTTAGAGTAACATTAGGTGGGGAGTTAATGAAAGGAAAAAGGGAATGATCTTATCTTAGGATAACCTTTGGTAAGAAGGATGCAAGTTAAAAGAGGTTATTGTAAAGTTGAACATAGTTCACTGTAATGTTCTTCAATATTTGATAAAATGCTTATGTGATGTCTTGTATGTTTCTAAGGTGTTAAATGTTTTTCTTATACTTATACTATAATGTTTTCATCAAAAAGAGCATGTTTTATACGAATGTCCATTTTTCATGATTTTATGCATTACGACATACTTAGTACAAGTGTATGTACTAATTCCATACATTAATTCTATATCTAGAATTATAGGTGGCGTTTGAAAGGAGTCTCAAAGTTGAAGATTGGATTAGTGTTCATTCAAGCAAAGTGTTTGGTATGTCCTCACTAGATCCGAGGACATCTTGATGTTTAGTTTTCCTTATTGAAAATATTGTAATAGACTTAGCTATTTTCTATATTCATATGTCTAAGATGGTGACTTTGAGACTTAGCCTTTCATTATGTTTTTCTATCAAAAGAGATATTTTAAAGTAATATTATTTCGTATGAAAAGTTTTAATTTCGCCCTACTTTTCATACATGTATGCAATGAATGGTATGAAAGGGCTTGTCTTAGACCTCCGAGAGGTCGACGACATCGGTCGCAATCCGAGATTTGTAACACCCCGTAGCCAAAACAGACCAAAAATTAGTTTTTCAGAAAAATCAGCAGGTGCAGACGATGTGACCATCGATGGACCGTAGCCTGACTCACGGTCCGTCCTGCACAACCGTCGATGGGATCAGAGACTCCCAAAACACAGTCGGGAAAAATTGGATAAGTCTTGATCGACGGACGGACCGACGGTCCGTAGGTTAGACGATCGTCCGTAGTCCTTGATCGTCGATCGAGACCCCCTTCATCCACTCTCTGACAAGAACCAAGGATGACCAGCAAGGTTCGTAGGTGGACCCACGGTCTGTAGGTGTGAACTAGCAGCTAGTTAGGGGGGAAATGCAATAGGGTCAACTTCAAAAGATCATAACTCTTAGAAAAAAATGAATTAGGTGTTCCATGACATATCAACACATAGATAATTGAATTATATTTCCATAGCCATTGATCTTGCTAAATTCAGAGCTATGAGTAGAAAATTATGCCCATTTTAGTAAAGGCATGTCAAACAGGCCCAACCTACGGACCAAACGACGGACCGTCAGTCCTGGTCGCCAGTTGGTCTGATAGCAACTTACCCAGGGTCTTTTGGTGTTTTTCCACTTTGTTTAAACCCTAAGTTATGTCGTTTTGACCCTAAATCATAAGATTTTAGTCAGTTTAAGCCTAGAAACATAACTAAAACATATCTAAGTCAAATCTTTAAATCAAAACTTAGAAAATTAGAAACAAGAAAGGAGAAAAAGATCAAGAACCCTAGTTCAAGAACGCAACAACTTTCCAGCAGTTCCAGCCACGAAATCTAAGTATTCTTCCGTGAATTTCATCACCAGGTATGTGGGATTTCACTAGTGGGTTCCTTTCACCCATTGGATCCCTTTCACCCATTGGATCCCTAGTTTTTAGTCAGATTCGTGATTCCCATATCATGATTAGACCTAGGGTTTCTAGAACTTTAACAGAACTTTATTAATTTATTAGTTATATGTTCCAAATCAGATTATCATGTTATTACTCAGATTATTGCATGAATTTCAGAACCGTAGCTATGTATTTATTTAGTCCTTGAATTACACATGCTAGGTCAGATATTTCAGTTACTTCAGATATACATGCATCAGTTATAAATGCATAATTACCAGATTAATTGTTGCATTCTCAGTTTGCATGTTTAGTTTTGAGTTATCCAATATTTACAGAAAACTCACACATAATTAGTTAACTAAAAAATTCATTGGGAGTAGCATAATACTGAGTTGGACTAGGGTTCAGCGTACCCAAATAGTCCCAGAACTACTAGCCAATTAGGTTGTAAGTCCCCTCTGTGGGCAATCAGTTAGTGATCACGCCAGCATGCCTTTATACCTTTGGCAGTGTATATTGGGTCCTCTCGATGGGGCGTATACATCGGACTCCACATTTAGCTCATGTGATTTTATCAATTATTAGTAGCTCCCACAGTTCAGTCAAACTCTATGCTTTGACCATTTATCATTAGATTCAGTATTCAGTTTCTGCATGTTATAAATTGGTCATTGCATCTAGTTAGCTCAGAATTCAGTATATCATGTTCAGATTTTTATACTTGCTTTTGTGCTTGTTAAGTTATGTTTTAATTTAGCTTTACTCTATCCTACATGCTCAGTACCTTCAAGTACTGACGCATACGTGTGCTACATCTTCTCGTGATGTAGGTTCAGGTTCTCAGCATCTAGATCACGCATAGATCGATTTCTCGATCTTCAGTTCAGCAGATTTAGTGGTGGGTCCTCATTCTCCGAGGACAATAGTTATGACTTTCATTTCAATCTTTTAGTCTTTAGTTTCAATTTTTGCTAGATTTAGCTAGGGCTTGTCCTAGTATTTCTAGTCCAGTTTAGAGGCTTATTTCACACATAGTTAGTTTCAGCTTAACATTGAGTTGATATTTTCTTTGTATTAAACTCATCATTTTTCATATATCTCAGATTTAGAATATGGGTATTCCCCATTTATTCATTTTAATTATGATTTAGCTTCCGCAACAGTTTAATATTCTTTAGTATGCTCATGATCATGCCAGCAGGGTTAGCTTGGGATCACTTGTGTTCCTAGGTTCCGTGTTCGCGTCTCGGTGGTAGCTCGGGGCGTGACAAAACTTGGTATCAGAGCACTAGGTTCAAGAGTCCTAGGATGTCTGAAAAGCTGCACTATGTAGAGTCCTTTTCATGGGTGTGAAGTGCACCACATCTAATGAAAGGGAGGCTATGAAGTGTTTTAGAAAAACTTCACTTTATTGTTACTCTTATCGTGCGTAAGGTATGATCTAATTCCATTCTAACTTGACGTTCTACGTTTCAGATCATGCATCCTCGTAGAGCTAACGCTAAGATTGCGAACGCTAGGAATGCAAACGCAGCTCCTGCAGTCCCAGATCAAGAAGTCTCCAATGCTGAGTTCAGGAATGCCATACAGATGTTGGCTCAGAGTATGACTAACCAGAACAATCGGGTTCATGCTCCTGTGAATGAAAATGGTGGATCAGCAGCAGCAAGGATGCTTGACTTTGTTAGGATGAATCCGCCTGAGTTCTTAGGATCACAGACTAATGAGGATCCTCAGAATATCTTGGACAAAATCAAGAAGATCTTTGAGGTGATACAGGTTACTGGGAATGATCGGGTTGAGTTGGCATCATATCAGTTGAAGGATGTCGCTCATATCTGGTACACTCAGTGGAAGGAAAATAGGGGTACAGATGCAGCTCCTATCACTTGGGATTGCTTTAGTGAGACCTTTCTGGACAGGTTTTTCTCAATAGAGTTGAGAGAAGCAAAGGCTCAAGAATTCATGAACTTGAGGCAGGGAAACATGACAGTCCAAGAGTATGGGCTGAAGTTTAACCAACTTTCCAGGTATGGTCCTCCCATGGTTGGAGACGCCAGGGCTCAGATGAATAAGTTCTTGTATGAAGTGTCAGATTTGGTGAAGACAAAGTGCAGAAATGCTATGTTGCTAGGAGATATGAACATCTCTAGTCTTATGACTCATGCTCAATAGGTTGAGGGTGCTAAGCTAAGGGAACAGGCCAAGGAGAATAAGAAGGCTAGGAATGGGAACTATGACTATTCTCAGCAGAAATCGGGTGGTGGAAATCGATCTCAAGGTCAGCAGAAGTTTTCAGCTCCAGCCCCTTCATCAGCTAGGGTTCCATCCTCCAAGAACAGGTATGACCAGAAGGGTAGATCATCAGGCTCTAAGTCTCAAGGAAGTGTTCCAGGCACCAAGAATTACCCCACTTATCCTAAGTGTGGTAAGAACCATCCAGACGAGTGCCTTGTAGGAAAAGAAGGATGTTTTAGGCGCGGTAAGTCTGGTCACAGGTTGAGGGATTGTCCTTCTAAACAGGATCAAGGAGGTGGAAATGGTAGAGTTCAGTCTACAACTTCATCAAAACCAGCAAGTCGCCCGACTCAGCAGGGTAACTCATCTGCTACAGGTGGCGGTCAATGCCAAAACAGACTGTATGCTCTTCAGGCTTGCCAGGATCAGGAAGGTTCTCCTGATGTAGTTACTGGTACGTTACGAGTCTTTGACCTTGATGTTTATGCATTGTTAGATCGAGGGGCTACTCTTTCTTTTATAACTCCTTACATAGCAGTCCAATTCAACGTCAGTCTAGAAACTCTCTCAGAACCTTTCTCAGTCTCAACTCCAGTCAGTGACCCAGTTATAACTAGACGGGTATACAGAAATTTCCCTGTCACAGTCTCTCAGAAAGTCACCTCAACAGATCTAGTAGATTTAGAAATGGTAGACTTCGATGTCATTCTACGCATGGATTGGTTACATTCATGTTACGCCTCTGTCAATTGTAGAACTAGGATAGTTCATTTTCAGTTTCCAGACGAACCAATCTTAAATTGAAGGGTAGTAGCTCAGCGCCTATGGGTCGATTTATTTCTTACCTTAAGGCCAGAAAGATGATATCTAAGGGTTATCTCTATCATCTAGTTCGGGTTAAGGGTTCTAGCGTTGAAACCCCAACTCTTGAGTCAGTTCCAGTAGCTTTTGACTTTCCAGAAGTGTTTCCAAAAGATCTTCCCGGAGTCCCTCCCGAAAGGGAAATCGACTTTGGAATTGATCTCCTTCAGATACCCAGCCTATTTCTATTCCTCCTTATAGAATGGCTCCAGCAGAACTTAAGGAATTAAAAGAGCAGTTGAAATACCTTCTAGATAAGGGTTTCATCAGACCTAGTATTTCACCATGGGGTGCACCACTGTTGTTCGTAAAAAAGAAAGATGGTTCTCTCATAATGTGCATTGACTATAGACAGTTGAACAAGGTCAGAATGAAGAATAAGTATTCCATCCCCAGGATTGATGACTTGTTTGACCAACTTCAGGGTGCTAGTCATTTCTCAAAGATAGACCTCAGATCGGGTTATCATCAGCTCAGATTCAGAGATAGTGACATTACGAAAACAGCCTTCAGAACTAGGTATGGTCATTATGAATTTGTAGTTATGTCATTTGTAATAACCAATGCTCCTGCAACTTTCATGGATTTGATGAACAGAGTGTTCAGACAGTACTTGGACTTGTTCATTATCGTCTTTATTGATGATATTCTCATTTACTCTAGGAGTGAGGAAGAACATGCAAGTCATTTGAGAATTGTTCTACAGACTCTCAATGATCGCCAGTTATTTGCTATGTTTAGCAAATGTGAGATTTGGTTGCAATCCGTTGCTTTCCTTGGTCACATTGTATCTAGTGAAGGGATCCTAGTAGATTCACAGAAGATAGAAGCAGTTAAACAATGGCCCAGACCTACCTCTGCAATAGATATCAGAAGTTTCTTAGGTCTAACAGGTTATTACAGAAGGTTCGTGGAAGGATTTTCATCTATAGCCTCACCATTGAATAGGTTGACGCAGAAGATGGTCAAGTTTCAATGGTGAGATGATTGTGAGAAAAGTTTTGCAGAGTTGAAAACTAGATTGACTACAGATCCTGTTTTGACTCTACCAGAGGGCTCAGATGGTTATGTGATCTATTGCGACGCATCCAGAGTTGGTCTTGGTTGTATATTGATGCAGCGAGATAAGGTTATAGCTTATGCTTCTAGACAACTTAAGGTGCATGCGAAGAACTATCCAACTCATGACCTCGAGCTTGCAGCAGTGGTGTTTGCACTCAAGATATGGAGACACTAATTGTATGGTGTTCATGTAGATGTGTTCACTAACCATAAGAGCCTTCAATATGTGTTCACCCAGAAAGAGTTGAATCTTCGTCAGAGGAGATGGCTTGAGTTCCTTAAGGATTATGATATGAGTGTGCATTATCATCCTGGTAAGGCAAATGTAGTAGTAGACGCTCTTAGTAGACTATCTATGGGTAGTGTAGGCCATGTTGAAAAAGAAAGAAAGGAGCTAGTGATAGGACGACTAAGTCTTCTCGCTTTTTGTCAGTCAGATTCTGCAGAGGAGTATGCCAAGCTTTAAATTAATTAAATTGTGGGGTTCCTTTGTCTATCATCTCAGAGAGGTCCTCAGTTTACCTCTCATTTCTGGAAATCATTTCAGAAGGTCTTGGTACTCAAGTTAACCTTAGCAAAACATTTCATCCGCAGACGGATGGACATGCAGACATACTATTCAGACCCTAGAGGATATGTTAAGAGGTTGTGTGATCGATTTCAAAGGTAGTTGGGATGATCACCTTCCTCTGATTGAGTTTGCCTACAACAATAGCTACCATTCCAGCATTCAGATGGCCCCTTATGAGGCTTTATATGGGCGTAGATGTATATCTCCTGTTGGTTGGTTTGAAGTAGGTGAAGAAGACTTGATAGGGCCATATTCAGTCCTTTATGCTATGGATAATGTGCAACTCATTAGAATAGACTTAAGACAGCCCAAAGTTGTCAGAAATCTTATGCAGATGTAAGGAGAAGGGAACTAGAGTTCCAAGTTGATGATTGGTTTTTTCTGAAAGTCTCACCTATGAAAGGGGTGATGAGATTTGGAAAGAAAGGGAAGCTCAATCCTAGATATGTAGGCCCTTACAAGATCTTTAAAAGGGTTGGCAAGGTGGCATATGAGTTAGAGTTTCCAGCACAATTAGCAGTAGTGCATCCGGTCTTCCACATTTCACTCTTGAAGAAGTGTGTGGGTGATCCAGCCTCTATAGTGCGATTGGAGAGTGTGGAGGTGAAAGATAGTCTTTCTTATTAGGATGTACCAGTTGAGATTCTTGACCGTCAGGTCAGAAGGTTGAGAAACAAAGAATTCGCTTCAGTCAAGGTTTTGCAGAGGAGTCAGTCCGTAGAGGGAGCTACTTGGGAAGTAGAAGCACCCATGAAAGCCAAGTATCCTCACCTTTTTCCTTCCAATTCCACTCCAGCTTGAGGTAATAGTTCCTGTTCAGTTTACAGTCATTCATGCATAAGTTCAGTCTTAGAATCATGTTCCCTCAATTTGTACTTGCATTTTCAGCGTATTTGCATGTTCTCGAAACTCAATTCAGTCAGAAACTCAGTTCTCAGTGATTAGTAGTAGGGTTTTCAGCTCTCTCCCTCTATTACAGCTAGTTTAGTCTTCATTCGAGGATGAATGTTCCCAAGTGGGAGATAATGTAACACCCCGTAGCCAAAATAGACCAAAAACCAGTTTTTCAGAAAAATCTGCAGGTGCAGACGATGTGACCATCGATGGACCATAGCCTGACTCACGGTCTGTCCTGCACAACCATCAATGGGATCAGAGACTCCCAAAAACTCAGCCGGGAAAAATTGGCTAAGTCTTGATCGAAGGACGGACCTACGGTCCGTAGGTCAGACGATGGTCCGTAGTCCATGACCGTCGATCAAGACCCCGTTCAGCCACTCTCTGACAAGATTCATGGATGACCAGCACGGTCCGTAGGTGAACCCACGGTGCGTAGGTCTGACCGTAGGTGGGAACTAGCAGTCAGTTAGGACGGAAATGCAGTAGGTTCAACTTCAAATGATTATAACTCTTATCACAAAATGAACTAGTTAATCAATGACATATAATTAGATAGATAATTGAATTAGATTTCCATAGACACAAATCTTGTTAAAATCAGAGCTCCGAGTAAAAAGTTATGCCCGTTTTAGTAAAGGCATGTCGAATAGGCCCAACCTACGGACCAAACGACGGACCGTCTGTCCTGGTCGTCGGTTGGTCCGACAACAACTTAGCCATGGGTCTTTTGGTCCTTTCCACTTTGTTTAAACCCTAATTTACGTTGTTTTGACCCTAAATCATCAGATTTTAGGCAGTTTAAGCCTAGAAACATAACTAAAACATATCTAAGTCGAATCATTAAATCAAAACTTAGAAAATTAGAAGCAACAAAGGAGAAAAAGCTCAAGAACCCTAGTTGAAGAACGCAACAAGTTTCCAGCAGTTCCAGCCACGAAATCTAAGTATTTTTTCGTGAATTTTATCATCAGGTATGTGAGATTTCACTAGTGGGTTCCTTTCAGCCATTGGATCCCTAGTTTTCAGTCAGATTCTTGATTCCCATATCATGATTAGACCTAGGATTTCTAGAACTTTAACAGAACTTCATGAATTTATTAGTTATATGTTCTAAATCAGATTATAATGTTATTACTCAGATTATTGCATGAATTTCAGATCCCTAGCTATGTATTTCTTTAGTTCTTGAATTACACATGATAGGTCAGATATTTCAGTTACTTCAGATATACATGCATCAGTTATAAATGCATAATTACCAGATTAATTATTGCATTCTCTGTTTGCATGTTTAGTTTTGAGTTATCCAATATTTACAGAAAATTCACACGTAATCAGTCAACTACAAAATTCATTGGGAGTAGCATAATACCGTGTTGGACTAGCGTTCAACATACCCAAATAGTCCCAGCACTACTAGCCAAGTACGCTGTAAGTCCCCTCTGTGGGCAATCAGCTAGTGATCACGACAACATGCCTTTATACCTTTGGCAGGGTATATTGGGTCCTCTCGATGGGGCGTATACATTGGAATCCACATTTAGCTCATGTGGTGTTATTATCGGTTATTAGTAGCTCCCACAATTCAGTCATACTCTCTGTATTGATCATTTATCATTATATTCAGTATTCAGTTTCAGCATGTTATAAATTGGTCATTGCATCCAGTTAGCTCAGAATTCAGTATATCATGTTAAGATTATTATACTTGCTTTTGTGCTTGTTCAGATATGTTTTATTTCAGCTTTACTGTATCCTACATGCTCAGTAACTTCAAATACTGACGCATACGTGTGCTACATCTTCTCGTGATGTAGGTTCATCTTCTCCGCATCTAGATCATGCATAGATCGATTTCTCGATCTTCAGTTTAGCAAATTTAGTGGTGAGTCCTCATTCTCCGAAGACAATAGTTATGACTTTCATGTCAATCTTTTAGTCTTTAGTTTCAGTTTTTGCTAGATTTAGCTGGGGCTTGTCCCAGTATTTGTAGTCCAGTTTAGAGGCTTATTTCAGACATAGTTAGTTTCAGCTTAGCGTTGAGTTGATATTTTCTTTGTACTAAACTCATCATTTTTCATATATCTCAGATTTAGCATATGGGTATTCCCATCTTTTCATTTTAAGTATGATTTATCTTCCGCAATAGTTTATTATTCTTTAGTATGCTCATGATCATGCTAGCAAGATTAGCTTGGGATCACTTGTTGTCCTAGGTTTCTTGTCCGCGTCTCGGGGGTAGCTCGAGGTGTGACAAGATTGCACCCTAACTTCTAGGGTGTGGTTTTGGGATGTGACAATTCACCTAGTATTGAAGAATGTGAGATGAAATCTAAGACTAGAAGATCATATAATCTACCTATGAATGAAGATGGAATGAATTGATGAATAATGAACCTTACGATGGTTGTGTTGGCTGTAGATTTAGGATAATTGAATGAAAGTGATCGATTCACTTTAGCATGTAGAGATTGTCAAGGATATCCCTCCATGAGATAAAAGGTTGAGCAAGGCTCGACAAGAAAACCTTGGAGTATATGCTTGACTCAAAGTCGATATGAAACGTGATACAGATAGTCTAGCAAGGGTCCGAACTCCAAGTAGAAAGGAGAGCCACACCTAGTAGTTGTGATGACTATCCACTTAGGTCTCATGAGGAGGGAGTCCTTCACGTAGTAAAGTCAAGGTATCCTAGTATAGATCTTCATATCCTATGAAATTAGAGGTACTTGAGAAGCATCTCGTATTGTTCAAATCAAAGAATGAATTTAGATATGCCCAAGGAGTATCTCGTAGTGTTCAATGTGTATGAATGAACTTAGACATTCCCAAGGGGTATCGTATAGTGTTCATGATTAAGGGATCAAGACATACCTTAAAAAAGTATCTCGTAGGATCCATATGATTAAGTACTTAGACATACTTAAAGAAGTATCCCATAGTGTTCATAAGATAAAGTAGGGGCTAGGTTCAAAAGTAAGAAATAATAAAGAAAGGATGCAAAAGTAGTACCTTGCATGAATGGTGTTATGGATCATCATGAGTACATTGCACAAGGTATAACCTAGGGTCACTAATGAAGAAGAGATTTAAAATAGGATTGTAATAGAGTTGTATTTCCTAGTATTGTATACTAAAGATGAGAGAATCCTAATAGATGATGTTAAGTAAATAAGCGGATATGGAGGGTGAACGTATTAAGAATGGTTTTTAAGATAGGCTTATTATGTAGGGTAGTATGGGCTGCCTTATATACATTGCACAAGCATGTTTTGAGATGACCATAAGAGTATAGTACTCTTTAGTATCAAGAACATAGGTCTTAATTATGAAAGTCAATAATGATCAAGTATGACAAAAGAGAGGTACTTAGCTTTGGTAGTAATATGGGATGCTACCTTAGCCTTGCACAAGGATATTTGGAGGTGGTTTGTGACATAATTCATATTAGTAAGAAAGACAATGAGTTAAAGATGAACTCTTATATGATTTATGATGCTTTATTATGTTATGATATTCATGATATGCTTATGTCTTTATCTCTTATAAGTATGTCTATTGTTGACTAACCCTTTGAGATACCTTATGTTGGTATGTAGTTTCCATACTTAGTACTTATCGTACAAACGCATATTTCTTACATGTTGTCCATGTAGGGTCTTGACAAGATTCAGTTGCTTGAAGGGTAGAGTCCCGAGGTATCCAAGAAGAGAAGAAGTGGTGAGTCCTCACAACTTCGACGAAGAACCTTTATGTTCCTTTATGTCTTTATTTATACTTTAGACTTTATGTGCGCTGCATCCCAAGATTTTCATTCATGTCACAGTTAGATGGTTTTTGAGATAATATTATTAGAGATGCTCCTTTTATGAAAGACCTAAAAAAAAATTAAATTCCCTCTATTTATGTATAATGTTATGTAATGAAGTCAAGTGGCATGTACAAGACCTCCGAGAGGTCAAGTATGTCTTTTTGCGACAGAAAGGTTGCTCTACCTACTAGGGTGTACTTGCGGGTCGTGACAAACTTGGTGTCACAACATAAGGTTATGAAATGGTCTTAGGATGTATCAAAAATAACATCTAGTAGAGTCCTATTCAATGGTGTGAGTCGCGACATACCTATGATTAGGAGGCTATGGGATGCTTAGGAAAGTTCCTATTCTTCATTCTTCAAGTCGTGCCATAGAGTTCGTTACACCCTAAAAGTGAAATAGGACAAACTAGAGCTTCGTGTGAAGTCCCGACACAATTCTAGTATGATTCCGCGTCCGGATAGGGGCAAAACGTAATAGAGTTGTGCAGAGAACTCTAGAACCTTTTGGAAGTGTCAAGAAGGCTATGGAAGGTCCCAAAGCATTGTAGAATTCTCCAGAAAGGGGACCAAAGTGTAAATATTTTCAGGACTTGTAAGACAAATATTAATTGCACTTTAGTCCTTAGGAAGTATTATAAATAGAGGTGCCCCTCATTTTCAAAGGCACCAAGCAAGTTGTAAAGCATTCTCAAAGTTTAATACAAAGTCTTCTTCAAAGCTCTGTCTCTTGTTCTTTCTAAGTCATTCCAAGCATTCTGTTAGCGTTCCAAGTCTTAAAGGCTTCCTTCAGCTTACAATATCTTGAAAGATTAGTGAGTAAGTCGTTGAGGGCTGCACAGAGTCTTAGCAAATACTCTAAGTCTGTGATAATGTTGTATCAAAACAAGGTTTGACACTAAGGTAATGGATACCGAAGTAGACGTAAACGGCGCTAGCAGCACCAATGTCCGTATGGATGGTGGAATGAATAACCGAAAGGGGAAGAAACATCAAAAGGGTAATGAGGAGGTGCTGCCCGAGCCTACACCTAGCGAGGCGCTAACATCTCATCTTCCCTCGACTGACAAAGCAAGTGACGATGAATTGGGCGAAGACGCCATATACGTCACTGCTGGAGAAGAATGGGTCGCAAGGGTGGAAGTTGCAAGGCAGGCCGTGGAGATATTAGGTCGGCGCATTAATGTTGTCGACGACAAGTTAAAGACCCTTGAGGACTTCACCCTTGAGGAGAACGAGAAAATCCGTAAGGAGTTGGAGGGTCTCCAGCGGGCCGAGTTCGAGATGAAGGAGGCCATCACTTCCTTGGAGTGTTGGCTTCTAAACACGCTTAGCACTATTGAGACGCTAAAGTCTGAAGTGAGAACACTCAAGGAAGGCTTGGAGGTTGGAGGATCTACATCACCCGACCGTGATAGGGAGCCTAGGGTCGAGGCTCCCAAGCCACCCATATTCAAGGGCGTCCGTGACGCTCAAGAGGTTGAAAACTTTCTATGGCACTTGGAAAATTACTTCAAGTGTAGTCTGGTGAGAAGCGACGAGAATAAGATCAACAGTGTTGTGTTGTATCTATGTGATATGGCTATGCTATGGTAGAGGCGCAAAGAGGCCGACATTGGGAAGTGGATGTGCACAATCAACACGTGGGAGCAATTCCGCGAAGAATTCAAGAAAACCTTCTTCCCTAACAACGTCATGTATGAGGTTAAGCGCAAGTTCCGGGAATTGAAGCAAACGGGAAGCATTCGAGCTTACGTGAAGGACTTCACAACTCTAATGCTTCAAATTCCCAACCTCACAGACGAGGACATGTTGTTCCACTTCATGGACAGACTGCAGAATTGGTCCAAGACGGAGTTGGAGCGTCGACAAGTCAATACCATAGACGAGGCTATCACATAAGCTGAGTCCTTGACGGACTCCAAGCATGAACGACATGACAAGGCGAAGGGCAGGGATACCATAAGTAGTCATGCCAAAGGTGGGGGAGACCGTGGCCGAGGAAAGGAACAACACACATACCCCAAGAAACACGACCCCCACAAGTCGGACAACAAGCGGTTCGGGCACCAGAATTACATGGAGAAGCGGGCGCAGACCAAAAAAAGAAGATGTATGCTACATATGAAATGGACCGCACAGTTATGCCAGGTGCCCCGAGATGAAGAACATTGGTGCCATCCTACGTTAACGAAAGGAGAAGGATGCACAAGATCAAGGGCAGGACGCGGGTACGACGCTGTTGAGCATGGTTGGATTGTGCGGTGCTATAGCCAATAAAACCGAGAAGCCAGGAGACTTCAGCACGCAATATGTAGACATCTCCATAAACGGACGACCAGCTCGTGCCATGGTAGACTTCGGGGCCGACGTAAACATCATGACAAATACGGCAGCAAAGAGGTTAGGGCTAAACTATGTGCCAAGCAACAACCGCCTCAAGAAAGTTAACTCACCACCGACTCCCGTGTGCGGGGTCGCCAAAGGAGTTAGCATCACGTTCTGGAAGTGGCAAGGAAAGACTAACTTTACCGTCACTACTCTAGATAAATTTGATATCATCCTAGGGAAAGAGTTCTTCTAGCGCTGCACGCAATGATCGACCCCTACCTCCAATGACTCATGGTCATGGAGAGGGAAGGGTCATGCATGTTACCTCAAGTCAAGTTGCCGACGATGGAATGACACGCCCACTTATCGGCCATGCAGATTGTGAAGGGCCTAAAGAAAGGAGAACCAACGTTCTTGGCTACCATTTAAAGTTCAGGAGAAGACAATGGTACTGTGAAGTCCTTGGCACCGATCATAGAGAAAGTCGTCGAAGAGAACAACAACATGATGCCAGAAGTGCTGTCGAAGACTCTACCTCCGAGGCGCGAGGTAGATCACAAGATAGAGGTTGATGTCGGAGCCAAGCTACCCGCACATGCACCTTACCTTATGGATCCACCCGAGTTAGAGGATCTAAGGAAGCAGTTGAAGGATCTCCTCGAGGCCGGTCACATCCTTCCATCCAAGGCACCTTATGGCGCGCCAGTACTATTCCAAAAAAAGAAAGACGGGTCGTTGCGTTTATTCATCGACTATCGGGCGCTCAATAAGGTCACAATTAAGAACAAATATCATATACCGCTAATTGCATATTTGTTCGATAGACTTGGGAAGGCCAATTACTTCACCAAGATGGTCTCCGGAAAGGCGACTACCAAGTGCGCATCGCGGAGGGGGATGAGCCAAAGACAACTTGCGTGACTAGAAATGGAGCATACGAGTGGTTGGTGATGACTTTTGGTTTAAACAATGCACCTGCCACATTTTTCGCGCTGATGAACAAAATATTTCATCCCTACTTGGACCAGTTCGTGGTGGTGTACTTGTATGACATAGTAATCTATAGCAACACTTTAGAGGAGCACGTGTATAACGCCACAAAATGAACTAAGGTGAACTAGAGCCTCATGATTGTTTCTTGAGTTGATTTAAAGTTAAACGGATTTAGTTTAGTGTCCTTAGGCAGTGTGCAAAGTTTCGTGAAGTTTGGAGGTAAAACGACCAAGAACGTCCAAGGCATTCGAAAGATATGCCTTGAGTCGACCTTGTACGTCTAGATGAGTTTCGTCGAGTTTTATGAGTTCATTTTGGATGAAATTCATGTGAGAGGTGTTAAACTTATAGATGATCATATTTGTGTTGGAAACCTCCGGGAAATTATCCCCAAGGACCATCGAAGGGTCCTTGAGGAAGGACCCAAAACCTGGTAAGCAGGCTGTCCCAGGCAGCCTTGGCGATGGAGCAGTCGACGGCCAGTCATGGCTGTGACGCCCCTTCACAAGGTTCCGTCGTGGGGGACTTGTTCAAGGGTGTAGAGGGGACCCTTGGCAAGCCTCTGAAGTTTGCAACGGATGGTCAGGACGGGCCGTTGCACCCGTGACGCCCCGTCACAAGCAGGTCGTCGCAAGTCTTGTCCCTGTGCGCATATTTTTCTGCCAAGTCAGGGGTGAATTTGTAAATTCACCCCACGTCTAAATAAGAGTTTGGACGGTTTATTAAGGGATTTTTAGGTTATATTAAATGAGTTTTAAACCCTATACCTAGACAATACCCCCTCACTTCAATATTCAAACTCTCTCTCTCTAAAAAGAAAAACTCTCTCAAAGTCACCATTGAAGCCAAGGGTCAAGGAGGGAAAGGAGGGCTGGTTTGGACTTGTTTCTTCATCAAAATTAGTGGGTTTCCTTCTCTTAAAGGTATGGTATCCATTCTTGAATATCTTTTCATTCAAGAAGCCAATTTCCAAAATGGTTTTCAAAAGGGTTTCTAAACTCAATCTTCTTCTAACTTTGATTTCTAGTATGGGTCTTCTTGTATTTAAGTTCTAATGGTTTAAATGTATTTATATTGGTTTGAATTGATGTTTTTGATGTTAAAAACTCCATGAAACTTTGTATAATCATACTTCAACTTTTGGCTTGAAAATGGGTTATGTGAGCATGATTTGAGTAGGGTATGTACTTGGGTCTTCTTGTATTTGTCATGTTGGTGTAGCTACTGCCCTAATGGCTTTAATATGGTGAAATATTGATAATTTTCTTATGGGTGACAATGGTTTGATTTGTTGATGAGTTGCTCTCCTTGTATATTTCTTATTATGAATTGCTATTTGAGTGGTATGGTCCACCTTATGGGTGGCGGTGCTAATTGACGAACTTGATGTTACTTAGTATGTTTTGAGTATGTGATCTTGAAGGTCTAATATGTGAAATGAAGATATATGGTAAATGGGTCTTGTATTGTGTTTGATGTAGCTTGAATTGCATGTTTGACCTAGTTTATGTCTAAATGAAGTGTATGATTATGAGAAGCATGTAGAGTGTGTAACTTGATGAATTAAGGTTAAAGTATGTGTAGAACTTGATGATAATGAAGCGATGCTTTTATGCAAGGTGTGCACATGTACACACACACACTCTTTTAAGATTTGTATTATGCCAAGTTGAGCAAAAAGGGGAATCTTGAGGTGGACACACTTCGTGAGTTGAAATGTAGTGTCTAGCAGCAACCTCTCCATTGCTAGTGAGATTTCTAAGATAGACTATTATATTGAGAAAATCCGTGGGGAGTTATGCCTAGCACCGAGAGGATATGAAGGGGAGGTGGATTGCACCTCGTGATTGAGATGTTGTAATCCAAAGTACCTCTTGAGATGAGTACTCCTCGTTAGTAGAGAGTGAGTTACTTAGTAGCAATCTCCTTATCCCTTAACTATGTGCCCGCATAGGTGTAGCTATTGGAAAAGCCATGTAAACGCTAAGAAGCATGACCTTACACTAGGCAAGTAAGGATCCCTCATCCGATAGGGGTTAATATCGGGATTCCATGTCTAGCTCTCATGGTCTTTGTCGGTTAAGCTAACTCCCACAAAAGAATTGATTTGAAACTAATTATCTTGTATATTGTTGAATTTATGTATGTATGTCGTGAAGTGCTCAATCCACATTAGTTACCGAGTAGGAGCATTGAGTGGGAGTAGTAGTATGGGATGCTATTCTCACATTGCACTTGGTGTGACCTATACCTACTATGGGAGAAGAGTACCTACATGAAATCCGTGTGAATGAGTACTATGGTGTAGTGTTATGGAGGATTATTGTGGAGTACTTGAGTAAATGGAATCCATTAGGAGTACTAAGTGGGTGTGGTAGTATGGGATGCTACTCTCACATTGCACTTGGTATGACCTATATTTCCATGAGTGTTTTGCATATGTTAGCCAAGGGCGTGGATTTGATTTCCAACGAATTAAGCCTAAGATTTGGTAGTTTTAAGGGTCGCTTTGGTGTGCTTTGAAGGGAGGTGTAATGAATATCCCTTCTTGGCTCACCTTAGGGAGTCTTAGGATAACCTTCGGTTAGAGGAACTTCAAAGGAAAAGAGTTCATATGACTTGGACCGTGCCATTCACTGTAAGGTCTCTATTGTAAGAATTTAAAATGTTCACTATGATGCTTTATTCAATTTTCTTTGTAAGTTTAGTAAGTTCATTGAAATGTTCCTTTTGATTACTCTAAGTTTTGGTAAAGTTTCCACAAAGTGTTGATTGTCGATTCTTATGTTGGTTTGTTTCTAGATTCATGAATATTGCTTTAATTGCATGGAAAGTTATTTTTACTAAAATGTCCCTTTTCGTATGTTTTTCATATGCCATACTTATTACATTGTTGTACTAACCCCATACTTTTATATACCTTATGAGTATAGGTTGGAAGCCTTTTGGAGGATCGAGTTGAAGCTTGGAATTCTATCTCTCAAGAATTGGTATGTCCTCATATATTCGAGGACATAGTTTTATGTTTCTTAGTTTCTTAATTAAGACTTAAAAATGTATTTACTTTTATTGTAAAGGGCCGTGTCCCTAAGATTCCAAGTTGTGTCTTCAAGTTGGCTTGTGACGATAAGATTTCCTAGTATTTATGAAAAGACTCCTTTTATTATTATTATCGTGAAAGGTTTTAATTCCACACTACTTTTCATGCTTTATGTTATGAATGCTAGTTAGAGGGCTTGTACGAGACCCCAAAGGGGTCAAGTACGCCCGGTCATGATTCGAAGGTTTTCCCTAACTTTTAGGGGGTACTTTCGGGTTGTGACAACGTGGAGCACTTTAGGAAAGTATTCCAAGTCTTACGAGAGAACCAGCTCTATTTCAAGTGGGAGAACTGCGAGTTCGCCCATCATGAGGTGCACGTCTTAGGACATATTATCAGCCAAGGCGAACAACGGATGGACGAGGCAATGATTCGGGCGATCTAGGAGTGGGAGGCGCCCACGAAGGTGACCGAGCTACAATCCTTTCTTGGACTTGCGAACTATTACCGCAAGTTCATATGTGGCTACTCCACCAAAGTTGCTCCATTGAACGAGTTATTGAAGCAGAATAAGCTGGGGTTTAGAGCGAGGTGTCACACCCGAATTTTAGAATCCGAATATAACCGGCGTCATTAACCTCTCGGAGGTCGCAGACAAGCCTCTTCTTAATTTTCATCACAATCATACAGTTAAATTTGCGGAAAATTTAATTTTTTTTAATACTTATAAAAGTATACATAGACTTCATATAGTGTTGCATAACAGTGATATTCTAATAGCTCAAACTAAACAATAATCTATTAAAGAATAAACAATTGAAATAAATGATCGTAATAATAATAATAGTTTGCCAATCAGCCTTATTACAAACGCTTGAACAAATGTTTGAATTAAAATGCTAGGGATTATCTCCACTAGCTATATCTAATGTACTAAGCTAGAATAATAAGCGTAGCATCCCCAAACTCAAGAAAACCTACCAAAGTCTGCAGATCTCTAATCCAAACCACTTTGTTGAAACTTCAATCTTCTTTCGGACCTGCGCCTATAAAAATAGTAATAATATATGGGGTTAGTACACACTTGTACTAAGTATGGTGTATGCACATAAACACATAAGGACTATGCATGATCAAGGAAATCTCTTCCTAAATAAATATGTCGTTTCTGGAAAGTTAAGTTACTTTACTTTCTTAAATCGTTACTTATGATTCATGCTATGAATATGACATGTTCTCATGAAATTAAGGCAAACAACTCATTTTATATATGAACATAAGACCTTTGAATCATGAACATAATTTTAAGAACAACTTAAAAGAAAGTTTATTATTTTTACCCTCTTAGGTCGAGAGCTTGTATTCTCAGACTTAGATTATTTTTGAGTCTTTCCTTCTTATTGTGTAGTTCAATGATATCCTTTGATACTATGTCTTACTTACAAGTGCAATGATTGATTGTAGTCACATACCTACAATGAATCGAGTAAGAAATTCACAAGACTAATGAAATGATTTGGCTACAATTACTTACAAGTTAGATATTTCATTCTTAAATTGGGTATGAATGTATTAATAATCCAATCTTTATTGGATATGCCCATTAGTTGATTATTTGAGATACATAGATCTTGAGACATATATTCATAATCCAATATTGGCAAAAACCACTAACTTGTTAAGACTATATTCTTATCAAAAGCTAATGATAGACATTCTTAAGCTCTTGCTTACTAAGCTCACTTTGAACTTACGTTTCTACTTCTTTACTCATTTGTTCACTTTGAACATGCTACTTGCATTATTTCTTACTTTCTTTAAATAATTCTTTAGCATTAATGGAAGTATATCATGCGAGCTAACATGAAATCCAGTTTCTCCCCCACACCGAAAAGAGGTGATTCACCGGTTAAGGTGAACCAAGTTCTGTGTCTACCCCACACCAAAAAGTGGGGTTCACCGGCTAAAGTGAAACCGAGTCAGTGTCTTCCCCACACTGAAAAGAGGGGTTCACGACTGAAGTGAACTGGATACTTTCATGAGCTTTAACCGACATAGATTATGTGAGCTAAACATGAAATTCGGTGTCTTCACCACATCGAAAAGAGGTGGATTCATCGGCCAAAGTGAAACCTACTACTAGCATTCTTGGGTGAAGGAATCCACCCGCTAGTACCCCTATGCTTGCTAAACATAGTTCGAAGACTAGGAGACATACGAAGACCTTGGTCAACCTGGGTGGTGATCTCGTCTCATGAGGCTTACATGTGCTGTCACAAGCTCATTGCTTGTCTATCAGTGCTATGCTCAGATATGTTTTACTTTATTAGCTTTTAGAGTTGACTCAAACATTACGGAAGCTTGCTTCTATTTATAAGGTTTACTTAACTCTATGGATGACTTGTCATCCCTTTCTATGCTTGATGAATGTGAACTTAACTCTTACATTATCATCATGGTGCGAGTGATACTTGTCTCACAGACTCTAGCACCCTCTTATGTGAGTAACTTTGACATAGTCTATTAAGTGTAATTAAGACTTATCTCACTGCTTTTAACACTCTATATTAGATCAATTTCATAACTTAAGCTTTTAGTTATTTAATTACTCACCATAACTCATTCACGTTAATTGATAGTCCTGTATCATTCTTTATGATAATTATAACCTCTTATACAATGCTATTACGTTCACAAGTTCGTGTTGATAGGGTATGTTGGTACTTGTCCCATTGATTGGGATACCCTATGTTATGAGTTCATTGATGTAGAGATTCGTATGAATTTACATGATTTTGAAGATATATGATTGGACATAGTTTTGCTAGACAATTTGTTGGCATAAATCATAATTTCACTTGATACTTGTCGTAATATTATCACTAGCCAATTAAATTACTTCATGAATACATTATAGTAATCTAACATGTTAAATAAGCCAACTTTTAACCTTGATTAACCTATAAAACAATTCAATGAACAACTCATAACAATTATATCTTCTCGAACAAAAGTAGGCATTATAACATTTAACATATCATGTAAATAACACCCTAAGTATGCGGATCTAACAAGTATGTTTCATTCGACATATAAATCACTAAAACATACACATAATGATCAGTTAACACCACATACAAACAACATGCTTTGAGAATTACACTATAGATACTACAAGAATCGGAAATCGAGAGAACTAGGGAGATGAACATGCGATTCATTGGGAACAACCCTAGTTTCGATATTCATGAAGTTAAAACATTTGAAAAGCCTCTTGGAGAAAGAATTCCAGGAGAGAAAACCCATACCTTACTGTAGAATTAAATCTACGAAGATCACCTCGCACTTTGCACGAAAACCTTGAAGAACTTGCTTGCAATCACCTAGGGTTCCTTACGTTTTCTCACAGATTTTCGATCTTAAGGTCTATGATGAATAACGTTAGTATAAATCTTCAAGAACTAAATGTTAACTAATTCAACTTAGACTATATAACTTAACTAAAATAACCTAATTAGCTAATTGCCAAAATTCCCCTCCTAAATTAACTAGAATTAGAAGAACGCTTGACTTAACCAAAATCTGGAAATTGTTTAGTGGTTTTGGTTTTGAACTATTAAATTAATTAATTAAAATGCTAAATTAATTAAGTAACATAGGGTAATTACTAAAGTACCCCTAAGTTGTTATGACCATAACCAACCATTTGGACCATCCTAGGTTGTCTCTTAGTTTGTTACACGGTTTGGTGTCACCCGACTAGGTCTTAGGTTGTCGGGTCCCTTAGTTAGTTATTTTTGGTTTGTCCTCGGTTAGTTAGTTAGGGTCTAGGACTTGTTAGGGATCCTGGTCCCACGTGGGCTGACACGGACGCGCGCCTGTCCCCAACCTCTCTAACTGAATCGGTTAGAGTGATCCCTTGGTCCGTTGCACGTGTGTTTGCACATGTGCTTGCACATGTGTTGCGTGCACTTTCCCAACTAACTATTCTGGAAGGTTCATTTAGAATGTTTAATTATTGTCCCAAGGATCCTCACTATGTCCTTGAGCACTGCTTAATCTACATGATCATTTTAAATGGTTATGTGCTATGGTACCTAGGATTAACACTTGGATGCCTAGTACCTAATATGTTGAGTTGAGAATCAATATGTGTATTTTTAGCTTAGGGTCTTCATTGCAGGTACATTTCTTAAACAAGCTTGGATTATATTATACATACTTATGTATATATAGAAATTGGCTAACACCCTTAAGCCAATATTCTATAATATGACCAATATTTCTCAATATTAGGCATTGGGATGCCTATGTACCCCCAATACGCATTCTTAAAAACCTACTAGGCTCTTCACTAGACATGAAATTTTCTGGAATGTTACATTATCCACCCCTTAGGAACATTCATCCCTGAACGACACTACTTATCATCTTAAATCAAAGAGGGTATTTTCGAAAAGCACATTTACATACTAGATACTTTATCTTTGTGAATATCTGATTCACGCCTTTGTATGGATGATGCACTATACTCTAAGCTTATCTGAAGCTTCATACCTGAGATTGAGGAACTTCCTTCTCAATCTTACTTTAACTTAATGCACATCACACTCATGCGACACATAAATCACACATAAATCACGTAGAAGCTATACAACAACAACAACATGAAAGCAAGCATGAAATTATAATAACTCATATAGTGCAAGTATAAAACACACAGTTATGGACTTAAAACACCAAGAACCGCCTAATTAACTAAAATTTAGAGTCTCATCAACAAAATCGGACTTAAGAAGAGTATATCTAACCTCAAGAACTGAATAAGTGAGGGTAACCGAATCTCATATCGGCCTCGGCCTCCCATGTTGCTCCCTCAACAAGGTGGTTCCTCCATAACACCTTTACGGTGGGAGCCTCCTTGTTCCTCAGTCGCTTTACTTGACGATCTAAAATTGCAACGGGAACCTCTTCGTAAGAAAGGTTCTCATCGACTCCTAACCAATTGGATAACCTCTTGTTGGATTTAAGATTGGAAACTATTTGGCTTTGTTGGATTTGAACCACGCCCTTCCCATTTCAATACTAAATCATTTGGAAACTGAAACCTTACTACCATGTTTCAACAGTCTATGGTAGCATAGCATTCATGGAGCCAATCCATACCCAAAGTTATATCAAAATCAAGCATGATTAATTCTATTAGGTCCGCATAAGTAACTCTATCAAGAACAATTATTGGGCAATCTCTATATACCTCCATGCGCACGGCCACACTTACCACATAGCTTTCGGTCACTCTGGCCATTTCCATCATTGCCCTCCTTGGCATTAGTGTTCTTAGAAGGAGTAGGATTACCTGAGTGCTTGTGCCCCTTCTTGAACTTGGGCCTATCCTAAACTCCAAACGAATTATTACCATTGCTCGAAGTGGACTAATCTTAGGGCCTAGATTTCTTGATCTATCGGTCTCTCTTTCTCCGACGACTCTCCTCAATCTGTTGTGCATTAACCATCAACCTACCAAGGTCCATGTTATCATGCAACATCGCTGCCCGACATTTTCCCTCCAAATCCTCTGTTACACAAGTCACATACCTACTCATCTCATCCCTACTATTGGATGCCAAAGAAGAAGCTTATTTGGAAAGCTTAACAAACTTCAAGGAGTATTCCCTGACTGACATACCTCCATATGGTAGGTTTATGAATTCCTAAACATTAGCCTCTCTATGTTCTCTGGGAAAGAACCTCTCCAGGAATGCAGTCTTCAGAACGTCCCAAGTTATGGGGACTTCTCATGCTGCTCGACCATCTCCCCACATCCTGTGCCACACTTGAGCCGCATCTTTGAGTTGGTAGGCAGCCAACTCAGCCTTTTTCTCTTCACTAACACCCATAGCACAGAGAATCTTATGAGCCTCATCCACAAACTCTTAGGATACTCATTGGTCTTGGACCCGTAGTAGACTGGAGGATTCATTATGGTAAAATCTCTCAACCTACTAGCCATGGTGTTAGCACGCGGGTTCTCGCTGGGAGCACTCTCTCTAGTGGCTTGGGTCGTGATGGCTTGTGCCTGCACGTGATGGCTTGGGCAATCTGAAGCAGTGCCACCCTCACTTCTACATTTGTCATCGCAACTGGGTTGAAAGGCACTTGTACTTCAGTGGCTTGGGCTTGAGGACGAGCTTGATTGCCTCTAGCAGCTACTTCTTCGACTCTTCTGTTTGCGTTTCTTCTTGTGTTCATTTTCTATAGGTATACACAAGAAGGGAGTTAGATATTTAGAATGACACAAAATGTCAAGGCTCTATACAACACGACAAAGAGTAGAAGAAGGGAAATTTCCTAACATCACAAAGTCTCTAAGTCATGATTGTGGTGCACTTCACTAACATAAGTTAGAAACTACACAACGTGGTTGTGTTGAGCCTTAGTTCCTAGGTAATTTAACCTCATGTTTTGATACCAATTTTGTCACACCCTGATTCTGGAATCCGAATATAACCGGCGTTGTTAACCTCTCAGAGGTCGCAGATAAGTCTCTTCTTAGATTTCATCACAATCATACAGTTAAATTTGTGGAAAATTTAAAACTTTTAATACTTATCGAAATATAAATAGACTTCATATAGTTCTGCATAAGAGTGATATTCTAATAGCTCAAACTAAACAATCATCTATTAAAGATTAAACAATTGAAATAGATCGTAATAATAATAATAATAGTTTGCAAATTGGCCTTATTACAAACGCTTGAACAAATGTTTGAATTAAAACGCTAGGAACTATCTCCACTAGGTATATCAAATGTACTAAGCTAGAATAATAAATGTAGCATCCCCGAACTCAAGAGGACCTACTAAAGTCTGGAGATCGCTAATCAAAACTGCTTTGTCGAAACTTCAATCTTCTCTCGGACCTGCGCCTATAAAAATAGTAATAATATATGGGGTTAGTACACACTTGTACTAAGTATGGTCGTATGCACATAAACACATAAGTACTATGCGTCATCTAGGAAATCTCTTCCTAAAGAAACATGTCATTTCTGGAAAGTTAAGTTACTTTACTTTCTTAAATCGTTACTTATGATTCATGCTATGAATATTACATGTTCTCATGCAATTAAGTCACACAACTCATTTTCTATATGAACATAAGACCTTGGAATAATGAACATAGTTTTAGAACAACTTAAACGAAATTTTATTATTTTGACCCTCTTAGGCCGAGAGCTTCTATTCTCAGACTTAGATTATTTTTCAGTCTTTTCTTCTTATTATTGTGTAGTTCAATGATCTCCTTTGATCCTATGTCTTACTTACAAGTGCAATGATTCATTGTAGTCCCATACCTACAATGAATCGAGAACGCAATTCACAAGACTAATGAAATGATTTGGCTACAATTACTTACAAGTTAGATATTTCATTCCTAAATTGGGTATGAGTGTATTAATAAGCCAATCTTTATTTTCTATGCCCATTAGTTGATTATTTGAGACATATAGATCTTGAAACATATATTCATACTCCAATATTGGCACAAACCACTAACTTGTTAAGACTATATTCTTATCAAACGCTAATGATGGACATTCTTAAGCTCTTGTTTACTTAGCTCACATTGAACTTACATTTCTACTTCTTTACTCTGTTGTTCACTTTGATCATGGTACTTGCATTCTTTCTTACTTTCTTTAAAGAATTCTTCAGCATTAACGGAAGTAGATCATGCTAGCTAACATGAAATCTAGTGTCTCCCCACACCGAAAAGGGGTGATTCACCGGTTAAGATGAACCAAGTTCTATGTCTACCCCGCACCGAAAAGCGGGGTTCACCGGCTAAAGTGAAACCGAGTCAGTGTCTTCCCCACACCAAAAAAAGGGGTTCACGGCTGAAGTAAACCGGATACTTTCTTGAGCTTTAACCGACATAGATCATGTGAGCTAAACATTAAATCCGGTGTCTTTCCCACACCTAAAATAGGTGGAATCACCGGACAAAGTGAAACCTACTGCTAGCATTCTTGGGTGGAGGCATCCACCCGCTAGTACCCCTATGATGGCTAAAGATAGTTCGAAGACTAGGAGACATACGGAGAACCTGGTCCACATGAGTGGTGATCTCGTCTTATGAGGCTTACATGTGCTAGCACAAGCTTATTGCTAGTATATCGGTGCTAAGCTCACATCTATTTTACTTTATTATCTTTTAGAGTTGACTCAAACATTATGGAAACTTGCTTCTAGTTATGAGGTTTACTTAACTCTATGGATGACTGGTCATCCCTTTCTATGCTTCATGAATATGAACTTAACTCTTACATTATCATCATGGTGCGAGTGAGACTTATCTCACGTCTTTTAACACTCTATATTAAGACAATTTCATAACTTAAGCTTTTAGTTATTTCATTACTCATCTTAACTTGTTCACGTTAATTGATAGTCTTGTATCATTCTTTATGATAATTATAACCTCTTATACAATGCTATTACGTTCACAAGTTCGTGTGGATAGGGTATGTTGGGACTTGTCCCATTAATTGGCATACCCTATGTTATGAGTTCATTGATGTAGAGATTAGTATGACTTTACATGATTTGGAAGATATATGATTGGACATAGTTTTGCTAGCCAATTTGTTGGCATAAATCATAATTTCACTTGATACTTGTCGTAATATTATCACTAGACAATTCAATTACTTCATGAATACATTATAGTAATCTAACATGTTAAACAAGCCAACTTTTAACCTTTTATTAACCTTTAAAACAATTCAATGAACAACTCATAACAATTTCATCTTCTCGAACACAAGTAGGCATTATAACATTCAACATCACATATAATAACACCCTAAGTATGTGGAGCTAACAAGTATGTTTCATTTGACATATAAATCACTAAAACATACACATAATGATCAGTATACAAACAACATGCATCGAGAATTACACTATAGATACTACAAGAATCGGAAATCGAGAGAACTAGCGAGATGAACATGTGATTCATTGGGAACAACCCTAGTTTCGATACTCTTGAAGTTAAAACGTTTGAAAAACCTCTTGTAAAAAGAATTCCATGAGAGAAAACCCATACCTTACTGTAGAATTAAATCTATGAAGATCACCTCGCACTTTGCACGAAAACTTTGAAGAACTTGCTTGCAATCGCCTAGGGTTCCTTACGTTTTCTCATAGCTTTTTGGTCTTAGGGTTTATGATGAATAACGTGAGTCTAAGTCTTTAAGAACTTAATGTTAACAAATTCAACTTAGACCATAAAACTTAACAAAAATAACTTAATTAGCTAATTACAAAAACTCCCCTCCTAAATTGACTAGAATTAGAAGAACGGTTGACTAAACCAAAATCTAGAAATTGTTTAGGTTTTGGTTTTGACCAATTAAATTAATTAATTAAGTTTCTAAGTTAATTAAGTAACCTAGGGTAATTGCTAAAGTACCCCTAACTTGTTAGGACCATAACCAATCCTTTGGACCATCCTAGGTTGTCTCTTAGATGGTTACACATTTTGGTGTCACCCGACTAGGTCTTAGGTTGTCGGGTCCCTTAGTTAGTTATTTTTGGTTTGTCCTAGGTTAGTTAGTTATCTAGGTCAGTTAGTTAGGGTCTAGAACCGGTTAGGGATCCTGGCCTCACGTGGTCTGACCCGGACACGCTCCTGTCCCTAACCGCTTAAACCGAATTGGTTAGAGTGGTCCCTTGGCCGGTTGCACGTGTGTTTGCACATGTGCTTGCACATGTGTTGCGTGCACTTTCCCAATTAACTATTCTGGAAGGTTCATTTAGAATATTTATGTATTGTCTCTGCTTAATATACATGATCATTTTAAATGATTATGTGCTATGGTACCTAGGCTTGACACTCGGATGCCTAGTACCTAATGTGTTGAGTTGAGAATCAATATGTGTATTTTTAGCTTAGGGTCTTCATTGCAGGTACATTTCATAAACAAGCTTGGCTTATATTATACATACTTTAGTATATATTGAAATTGGCTAACACCCTTAAGCCAATATTCTATAATATGCCCAATATTTCTCAATATTGGGCATTGGAATGCCTATGTACCCCCAATACGCATTCTTAAAAATCTACTAGGCTCTTCACTAGACATGAAATTTTCTAGAATGTTACAGGAGGAGTGCCAAAAAGCGTTCGAAGGTCTTAAGGCCGCAGTGATGGAAGAGACGGTCTTGACGCTGCCTGACTTCTCCAAGACCTTTGAAGTACATACGGATGAATCAGACTTTTCCAATGGGGGAGTCTTAATGCAGGATAGACACCCAATAGCCTTCTAAATCCGCAAGCTAAATGAGACCGAATGATGTTACATGGTGCAGGAGAAAGAGATGACGACCATTGTACATTGCCTACGGACATGGAGACACTAATTACTAGGCTCCCAATTCGTGGTCAAGACCGACAACGTGGCCACTAAATACTTCCAATCACAAAAGTATCAGCTCGAAGCAAGCTAGATGGAAGGATTTTCTAGACGAGTTTGACTACGTCTTGGAATACAAGCAAGGAAGAGGCAACGTCATGGCCGACGCACTAAGTAGGAAAGCTGAGCTTGCTGCCATCACTACAGCTCACTGTGACATTCAAGATGCAATAAAGGATGGCATGAAACACGATCCAGAGTCCAAGAAGCTGATGGAATTGGATGGTCAAGGGAAAACCAGGCTTTTTGGGTAGAAGATGGATTCTTTCTCACTACCGGTCGGAGGGTCTATGTTCCCAAGTTTGGGACTATCAGGAAGCGCATCATTAAGGAAAGCCACGACACCCTGTGGGCTAGGCATCCGCGGCAGCGTAGAATAAGGGCGCTGATCGAGGCTATTTATTTTTGGCCACACATGCGCGACGACATCGAGTGCTATGTGCAAACTTGTATTGTGTGCTAGCAAGACAAGGTGGAGCAAAGAAATTCAGGAGGATTACTAGAGCCACTAACCATAGCAGAACGCTCATGGGAGAGCGTGACTATGGACTTCATAAATTCCTTGCCGAAGTCCGACGGATTCAGTACTATCATGGTCGTGGTGGACTGGTTTTCAAAGTATGCTACCTTCATGCCCGCCACAGTCGGTTGCACTGCAAAAGAGGCTACTCGATTGTTCTTTAAGAATGTGGTGAAATATTAGGGGCTGCCGAGACATATCATTAGCGACCGAGACCCCCGCTTTACCGGGAAAATATGGAGAGAGTTGTTCGAGATACTTGGCACGAAGCTTCACTTCTCCACAACTTTCCACCCGCAGGACGACCGCTAGACCGAAGAATTGGGCCAGACTACTAGACATGGCGCAGTTATCCTATAATTTGCAGAGGAGTGAGTCCATCGGGCGCACACCATTTAAGTTGGTGAAGAGGTCAACAACCCCAAACTCCGCATTCATTGCCGACTGCTTTTGAGGGAAAGAGTTTGGGTGCCTACCATCTTGCCAAGGGATGGAGGGAACAACTTGACACTGCCAAGTCCTACTTAAACAAGGCATCCAAAAAGATGAAGAAGTTTGCCAACCGCAAGAGTCGTCCCACGAACTATAAAGAAGGCGACATGGTCTTTGTGAAATTCAACCAAAGATAGTTTAAGGCACTAAGAGGTGTCCACCAAAACTTAGTGGGCAAATATGAGGGTCCATTCAAGATCTTGGAAGAGGTGGGAAATATCTCGTACAAGTTAGAGTTACCTTCACACTTTAAGATCCATCCGGTGTTTCATGCGAGCATCCTCAAGCCGTACCATGAGGACAAGGAGGATCCTAGCCGGAACCGATTACAACGGACCCCTATATCTGTCACCGCATCGCACGATCGGGATATTAAGGCTATCATTGAGTACCAATACAAACAGAAGTGAGGACAGCAAGCCAACGCCATGTTCCTTGTGCATTGGAAGGGACAAACTCAAAAGGAGGCCACATGGGAGAAATATGGAGACTTGTGGCAATTCAAAGACAAAGTGCTGGAGTTTTTGCAAAAATGCGTCGTGGTCGTCGCATCATCACGTTGGGGAGCGTGTGACTTCCCGCCATAACTCCAGCATGATTTTGCGTTCGGATAGGGGCAAAACGTTCTAGAGTAGAATTATCTAGAAAGAGGACCAAAGTGTTAATACTTTATAGACTTGTAAAGTAAATATTAATTGCACTTTAGTCCCTAGGAAGTAGTATAAATAGAGGTGCCCCTCATTTGCAAAGGCATCAAACAAGTTGTAAAGCAGTCTCCAAGTTTAATACAAATCCTTCTTCAAAGATCTCTTTATTGTTCTTTCTAAGTCTTTCCAAGCATTCTCTTAGCGTTCCAAGTCTTGAAAGCTTCCTTGAACTAACTAGATCTTGAAAGATTAGTGAGTAAGTCATCGAGGGCAGCACAGAGTCTTAGCAAATTCTCTAGTCTGTCACATTCACATGTGTTTCATGATTTAATTTTGTGTTAAAAAGGTCTATAATGATGTTTATAGTCATTGTATAAATTTTGGTGATGTTTGGAGGTCAAACATCTAAGAAGATCCAAGACGTTCGAAAGTTTTGCCTGAAAACGTGCTTGAGTTTCTTAGTGCGTTTTGTCATATTTATGTGTTCATTTTTTATGAATTTGATGTGAGAGGTCCTTAACTTGTGTATGAAGGTATTTTTGTTGGAAACATCCAGGCGAAACTCCCCAATTACCAACCAAAGGTTCCTTGAGGAGGACCCAACTTGTGGGCAAAAGTTTTCCCAAGTTGGCAGCTTACTGCCTCAAGGTTCATGGAACACTTCACGGTCAGTAGAGTGGACCACAGACCTTGAAGGTGTCCGTGGACTTTACTTAGACACTTGGAGTCTTGTCAAGGCAAGGAAGACACTGGCCCAAGGACAACATACCATCAAAGGGGCCGGGCCGTGGTCACTGGCGGCTGTCCAAAAATGTGATTTCCAAATAATTCCTTTTCGACTTTTTATTGAGTGGGGTCAGTTCTAAAAGGTTTGTATCACTAATATATATATATATATAGTTTGAAGTCATAAAACCTTCCTTTAACTCATTATTTCAAAACCCTAAATCAAAGACCCAAAGTTCTCTCAAGGCAAAACCTTCATTGTTGAATCTTCAAGCTACAAGGAAGAGGACCATTCCCCCAAGAGTTTCTTCATCAAATTTTCGTGGGTTTCTTCTCATTGAGCATGGTAGTCATACTTAATGTCACTACTGGAGTATAGAACCAAGACAAGACCGGCGTCGTTGACCTCTCAGAGGTCGCACACAAGCCTACTTACGTCATTCTTACTTCATCTAGGTTAATTTTAGCGGAAAATTTGAAACTTTTTGTTTCTTATCATGCATAAAGGTCATTCTACTTACATTCATAATGTTCACCATCAACCATCTAACATTAAGATTATCAACTGAAAGAAATAGTTCAATACTACATTAAATGTATAATTGCCAAAATGGCACCAATACAATGTCTAAAATAAAACGAAAAAAAACACTAGTGGAACATACTCCACTAGCTAAAGCCTACATCTAAGCTAGATAGTAACGGTAGAAATCCTCGAAATCATGAGGGCCTACCAAGTCCGGATGACTACTCCACGTCCGGAGAGCTGCAACGTCAACCTGTAAGCTCTAACGTCAACCTGTGCCTGCACCTAAAAATATAGAGTTGTATGGGATTAGTACACACTTGTACTAAGTATGGGTATATGAAAGCACACACCAAGGACATGCATGAGTAAGAATAGCTCTTTCCTAACAACATGATTATGGAAAGTCAAGTCAGTGGACTTGCCAAATTGGAATTAGGAAAGTTAGTGAGCTTTCCAAATTTGGATTAGGAAAGTCAGTAAGTTTTCCAAATTTGGCTTAGGAAAGTCAGTGAGCTTTCCAAATTTTGATTAGGAAGATCATGCCATGAGAGTAACACGCATCATCATACTTATCATATTGCACACAACACATAACATCTTACACATAGCACATATCATATTACATATAGCACATAACATCTTTCATATCATTCATTCATATGCCATGAGACCTTGGAATCGTGGACTTGTCATGAAGACTTCCCAAAATGAGGGCTCAACATATGGTACCTCAACTAGGGAGTCTTCATTAGCAAACACAGAGTCTGCTTCATTCATTCATACGTACTTCATTTCATTTCGTTCATAGGCTAGTGTGAACACCAGTTATACCTAGGACGTAGTTTAAGACTTTCATCGAGTTCGCTGTGCAATGACCAAGAATGACCTAATGTCATTGCTTGAGTCTAACTCACCTCTTGATCATCCAATCCTAACACCTTTCGTATCATTCATTTCATTATGTGCATCATTGAGGCTGGCCTCATTCATTCATTGGGAACTTTAACTTTAACCGACATAGATCATGTGAGCATCATGAAATCCAGTGTATCCCCCACACCGAAAATAGGTGGAATCACCGGCCAAAGTGACCCAAAACATGCTAGCGTACATGGGAATTGAACCCCGCCAAATCCCTATGTTGGCAGTATAGGTTCGAAGACTATGAGATATAAAGAGACCCATACCCGGCATGCCGACAGTCTCATCTCATGAGAGTTATGTGAACCTCCTCCCTTCCCGAAATAAGGCATCACCGCTCATAGCTAGTCTATCGGTGCTCAGTATAAAATTCCATTTCATTCAACTCATACGTCATGGAAGCTGGCTTCTAGTATGAGGACATCATAGCTCAATAGATGATTTATCATCTCATCATTAGTATTAAGTATACATTATTCTCAATACTTTCATTAGAGTGTTCATGGAGACTGGTCTCTCCATTACATTTACACTCTCATAGGTGAGTACGTTTTGTAACATTTACTTAGGCTCATTTGAGATTGCTCTCATCTTTCACATTAGCCTCTTATCCTGTTGTCACCACATTCTTTAGCATTATTATATTTGCTCTTCATAATTACTCACCCTATTTTACGTGAATGTTCATTTTGTCATATGCCAATGCACTTGGCCATTTGTGTGTTTCACACTCTTACTTAACTCTTCTAGGTTTTCATCATTTCATTACATAATATTCATTTCATCGTATGCCAATACACTTGGACATTTAGTGTGTATTACACTCGTACGTAACCCTTCTAGGTTTACATCTTTTCATTATATACATCTTAGGTTCACTTATTTTTCAACGTATGTTAGACGTATGGTTCTAAACATACAAGCCATGACGCTTTATTCATAGTTCGTTTAAGTGATTCATATCTTCCTAAGATTATGTGGTACAAGACTTATGCATCTTGTATGTATGCCAAGATCTCGATTTCGATCTAAGTAGGCGGCATTATTCTTGAACATTTAATTTACGTATGACTTATGTATCAATTCGGAATTTGAGCAAGGGAACCCAATTTTGAATCCCTTGGACAACACTTACATTTTCCCTTTATTTTATTTTGGTCCACACGGCTTGGAGAACCAAGATCGAGCCCCAACACCCTTATTTTATTTTCCCTTAGTTTTTCTCTTCATTTTTCGCTCAATGGGATTGAGAGGATGTGGGATCGAATCCCCATAACCTCATTTTCTTTTAATTTCTTTTCTTTAAACTCTCTCTTCCTTGGCCGAGGGGTTGTGGGATCGAACCCCCACAACCCCTTTTATTTTTTATTTGTTTTTACTTGACTATCTCGAGTTGACCATGAGGTTGTGGGATCAAACCTCCACAGCCTCTCTTTATTTTTCTTTTAATTCGCCTCTACTGCCTAGAGGTCGTGGGTTCAATTCCCACGCCTCAAATTTCTTTTATTTTCATTTTTAATTCTCCTTTACTGCCTAGAGGTCGTGGGTTCGATTCCCACGCCTCACATTCCTTTTCTTTTCATTTTTTTCCTTTCTCCTTTACTGCCTAGAGGTCGTGGGTTCGATTCCCACGCCTCACATTCCTTTTCTTTTCATTTTTCCTTTCTCCTTTACTGCCTAGAGGTCGTGGGTTCGATTCCCACGCCTCACATTTCTTTTCTTGTCATTTTTTTCCTTTCTCCTTTACGTCCTAGAGGTCGTGGGTTCGATTCCCACGCCTCACATTCCTTTTTTTTTCATTTTTCCTTTGTCCTTTACTGCCTAGAAATAGTGGATTCGATACCCACGCCTCACATTTCTTTTCTTTTTAATTTTTTTTCCTTAAGCTGTCTGAGAGGTTGTGGGTTCAAATACCACTCCTCTCATTTCTTATTTTCATAATTCATTTTCCAGCCAAGGTCATGGGTTCGACTCCCCTTCACCACATTCCTTTTTTACTTCTTTATTTTCATGGTTTTTAACATGGTGAGGTCACGGGTTCAATCCTCCATGACCTCACTTGTTTTAATTCATTTTTCACAATATTTTGAAACCATTTAACTTGACCGAAATTCCTCTCTTAAATCTGGATTTTTTTTTAATTTTTTAGCATACTTTCATCAACATTTACACGTAAATTCATAGGGTAATTCGTAGATCATTTAATACGTTCTTAGGTGCATTTTTCATTGATTGGTTTAGCCAAGAGATTATCATTCAAATCAGCCACATTTCAACTCATATGAACATCACGATTTACATAAATTTATGCACGTAAGATAACAACCATAACATCACAATTTTTTAGCCTTAACCCGAGAACACCTACTCACTACCACATTTTTGCACACACATGCACATAGTTTGAAACACATAGGTTATCATTCATACGATTTTTAACACACATTCATGAACATATTATTTCACAAAAACACAATACACGCCTAATATCTACCAGCAAACAGACCCAACCTACAAATCATTGGGAGCTAGTGACAGGGACATGCAACGGGGAACAACCCTAGTTTTCGGAATAGATTCATTTGTACCTTAGGGGTCTCTTGGGAAAGGTACCCAGAGAGAAGAGAACCCATACCTTATTTTGACGTTCAAACCTTGAACTTGCTCCCCAAATCTTCTCCAAACACACGTCCAAATCCAAGAGCTTCAACACCAACTCGACGGAAAAACCCTCTCTTTGCCTAACGTGTTTGATTAGTTGTTTATTTATAATTTTCGTTGTGAGTTCTTCAAGTGTGAAGAACTTTGGTTTATCTACTGTTATTGTACTTTATTTGGCATAGAGAACACATGAGAAAGAAGATAGATTGGTCGTGGATGTTGAGGAGATAAACGTGAGAGAGTGAGATTTTATTAGGCTTAGGAGTCTAGTTTAGGACTTAGTCAAATAAGGTTTTCATTAAATATTAAAAATATGATTTCATTTTATTTTAAATCAACTAATAAATAATAAATATTAATTAATTACATTAATTTACCAATTTAAATAAAAACAACTTTAATTCATTGCTTCCACCTAGGTTCGAACCCGGGTGGAGCAAGACTTTCAATTCAAGAGCCAATTTTCGGCCCTCTCTCCCCAAAATGTCCCTCCACCTTATTAATTAAATAATTAATAATATATTTAGGGTAATTACGATACTACCCTTAGCCTGGAAAAAGACCATTTTACCCCTAGACCCTCCAAACCTAAGATTTCTCCTTTTTAAGTCCGGTAAAGACTTCTTCGAGTAAATCTTCGTATTCGAGAGCCCTACATGGTTGGAACCAACCTTTCCTAGGTCAACTAACTCACCAAGTTAGTTGGCTTGGTTGTTGCAGAGGTTCAGAGGTCTTGTTCTACGCGCATCAATTTGTGTTAACCCAATCTAATCTAGGCATTCTAAATACGTTAGACGTTACTTAGCATAGTTATTTTTAGGGTTGTTACATTATCCCCCCCTTAGTAACATTCGTCCCCGAATGACACTACACGTCATATAAAAATAAATAGGGTGATTTTCGAAGATATCTTAACATACTTGAGACTTTACGCTTTGTGAATTTCTGTTTCACACTTACGCTAGGCTCGGAATACCTTTCATAGCGACCCTTGGATGAACTTCACTCCCCTTGGTGGGAGAGTCCCTTCATAAACCTGGGCTTATCCCTGATTTTTGTACCACTCTTCCTTAAAAAATTCTTCTCAGCTTGCCTTGACCTGTTCCCTGCCATAGTATGCTTCCTCTTCCTCCATTCCTCCACTTGTTGGACATGGACCATAAGACTGGAAAGGCCCATGCTGGCATGCATCATAGCTGCCCTACACTCCTCCTTGAGATTCTCACCAATCTTAGATCCAATGTAAACGGGAGGATTCATCCTCGTGAAGTCCCTTAACCTGCTAGCCATGGTTCTGGCATGTGGGTTCTTTGTGGGAACACCTTGATGCTTCGCCTTCGTTTCTCCTCGTATTCATCTTTCTGAATCTCAAGAGTTGATGTTAGATATGCTCTTAACACCAAGAAACAGACATTAGAGAAGTCACGATAAGATCAGAAGAAGGGAATTTTCCTACGCATCATGCATTCTCTAATTCAGGATAGTGTTGCACTTCACTACCATGACTTTGAAACTACTCAATGTGGTTGATGTGAACTTATTATTCTCCGAATTAACCTAGTGCTCTGATACCAACTTTGTCAGGACTGGATTCTAGACCCCAGACGAGACCGGCGTCGTTGACCTCTCAGAGGTCGCAGACAAGCCTACTTACGTCATTCTTACTTCATCTAGGTTAATTTTAGCAAAAAATTTGAAAATTTTTGTTTCTTATCATGCATAAAGGTCATTCTACTTACATTCATAATGTGCACCATCAACCATCTAACATTAAGATTATCAACTGAAAGAAATAGTTCAATACTACATTAAATGTATAATTGCCAAAATGGCACCAATACAATGTCTGAAATAAAAACGGAAAGAAACACTAGTGGAACATACTTCACTAGCTAAAGCCTACATCTAAGATAGATAGTAACGGTAGACATTCTCGAAAGCATGAGGGCCTACCAAGTCTGGATGACAGCTCCACGTCCGGATAGCTTCAACGTCAACCTGTAAGCTCTAACGTCAACCTGTACCTGCACCTAAAAATATAGAGTTGTATGGGATTAGGACACACTTGTACTAAGTATGGATATATGCAAGCACACACCAAGGACATGCATGAGTAAGAATAGCTCTTTCCTAACAACATGATTATGGAAAGTCAAGTCAGTGGACTTGCCAAATTGGAATTAGGAAAGTTAGTGAGCTTTCCAAATTTGGATTAGGAAAGTCAGTGAGCTTTCCAAATTTGGATTAGGAAGATCATGCCATGAGAGTAATATGCATCATCATACTTATCATATTTCACACAACACATAAGATCTTACACAGAGCACATATCATATTACATATAGCACATAACATCTCTCATATCATTCATTTATATGCCATGAGACCTTGGAATCGTGGACTTGTCATTAAGACTTCCCAAAATGAGGGCTCAACCTATGGGACCTCAACTAGGGAGTCTTCATTAGCAAACACAGAGTCTGTTTCAGTCATTCATACGTACTTCATTTCATTTCGTTCATAGGCTAGTGTGAACACCAGCTATACCTAGGATGTAGTTTAAGACATTCATCGGGTTCGCTGTGCAATGACCAAGAATGACCTAATGTCATTGCTTGAGTCTAACTCACCTCTTGATCATCCTATCCTAACACCTTTAGTATCATTCATTTCACTATGTGCATCATTGAGGCTGGCCTCATTCATTCATTGGAAACTTTAACTTTAATCGACATAGATCATGTGAGCATCATGAAATCCAGTGTATCCCCCACACCGAAAATAGGTGGAATCACCGGCCAAAGTGACCCAAAACATGCTAGCGTACATGGGAATTGAACCCCGCCAAATTCCTATGTTGGCAGTATAGGTTCGAAGACTATGAGATATAAAGAGACCCATACCCGGCATGCCGGACAGTCTCATCTCATGAGAGTTATGTGAACGTCCGCCCTTCCCGAAAGAAGGCATCACCGCTCATAGCTAGTCTATCGGTGCTCAGTATAAATTTCCATTTCATTCAACTCATACGTCATGGAAGCTGGCTTCTAGTATGAGGACATCATATCTCAATAGATGATTTATCATCTCATCATTAGTATTAAGTATACATTATTCTCAATACTTTCATTAGAGTGTTCATAGAGACTGGTCTCTTCATTAACTTTAAACTCTCATAGGTGAGTACGTTTTGGTAACATTTACTTAGGCTCATTTGAGATTGCTCTCATCTTTCACATTAGCCTCTTATCCTGTTGTCACCACATTCTTTAGCATTAGCATATTTGCTCTTCATAATTACTCACCCCATTTTACGTGAATGTTCATTTCATCATATGCCAATGCACTTGGACATTTGTGTGTTTCACACTCTTACTTAACTCTTCTAGGTTTTCATCATTTCATTACATAATATTCATTTCATCGTATGCCAATACACTTGGCCATTTAGTGTGTATTACACTCGTACGTAACCCTTCTAGGTTTACATCATTTCATTACATACATCTTAGGTTCACTTATTTTTAAACGTATGTTAGACGTATGGGTCTAAACATACAAGCCATGAGGCTTCATTCATAGTTCGTTTAAGTGATTCATATCTTCCTAAGATTATGTGGTACAAGACTTATGCATCTTGTATGTATGCCAAGATCTCAATTTCAATCTAAGTAGGTGGCATTATTCTTGAACATTTAATTTACGTATGACTTATGTATCAATACGGAATTTGAGCAAGGGAACCCGATTTTGAATCCCTTGGACAACACTTACATTTTCCATTTATTATATTTTGGTCCACACGGCTTGGAGAACCAAGATCGCGCCCCAACACCCTTATTTTATTTTTCCCTTAGTTTTTCTCTTCATTTTTCGCTCAATGGGATTGAGAGGATATGGGATCGAACCCCCACAACCTCATTTTCTTTTAATTTCTTTTCTTTAAACTCTCTCTTCCTTGGCCGAGGGGTTGTGGGATCGAACCCCCACAACCCCTTTTATTTTTTATTTGTTTTTACTTGACTATCTCGAGTTGACCATGAGGTTGTGGGATCAAACCCCCACAACCTCTCTTTATTTTTCTTTTAATTCGCCTCTACTGCCTAGAGGTCGTGGGTTCAATTTCCACGCCTCAAATTTCTTTTATTTTCATTTTTAATTCTCCTTTACTGCCTAGAGGTCGTGGGTTCGATTCCCACGCCTCACATTCCTTTTCTTTTGATTTTTTTCCTTTCTCCTTTACTGCCTAGAGGTCGTGGGTTCGATTCCCACGCCTCACATTCCTTTTCTTTTCATTTTTCCTTTCTCCTTTACTGCCTAAATTTACCTATATTTATGCACGTAAGATAACAACCATAACATCACAATTTTTTAGCCTTAACCCGAGAACACCTAGTCACTGCCACATTTTTGCACACACATGCACATAGTTTCGGAATACATAGGTTGTCATTCATACGATTTTTAACACACATTCATGAACATATTCTTTCACGAAAACACAATACAAGCCTAATATCTACCAGCAAACATACCCAACCTACAAATCATTGGGAGCTAGTGACAGGGACATGCAACGGGGAACAACCCTAGTTTTCAGAATATATTAGTTTGTACCTTAGGGATCTCTTGGGAAAGGGACCAAGAGAGAAGAGAACCCATACCTTATTTTGACGCTCAAACCTTGAACTTTCTGACCAAAGCTTCTCCAAACACACGTCCAAATCCAAGAGCTTCAACACCAACTCGACGGAAAAACCCTCTCTTTGCCTAACGTGTTTGATTAGTTATTTGTTTATAATTTTCGTTGTGAGTTCTTCAAATGTGAAGAACTTTGGTTTATCTACTGTTCTTGTACTTTATTTGGCATAGAGAACACGTGAGAAAGAAGAGGGATTGGTCGTGGATGTTGAGGAGATAAACGTGAGAGAGTGAGAGTTTTATTAAGCTTAGGAGTCTAGTTTAGGACTTAGTCAAATAAGGTTTTTATTAAATATTAAAAATATGATTTCCTTTTATTTTAAATCAGCTAATAAATAATAAATATTAATTAATTACATTAATTTACTAACTTAAATAAAAACAACTTTAATTCATTGCTTCCACCTAGGTTCGAAACCGGGTGGAGCAAGACATTCACTTCAAGAGCCAATATTCGGGCCTCTATCCCCAAAATGTCCCTCAACCTTATTAATTAAATAATTAATAATATATTTAGGGAATTACGATACTACCCTTAGCCTGTAAAAAGACCATTTTACCCCTAGACCCTCCAAACCTAAGATTTCTCCTTTTTAAGTCCGATAAAGACTCCTTCGAGTAAATCTTCGTATTCGAGAGCCCTACATGGTTGGACCCAACCTTTCCTAGATCAAGTAACTCACCAAGTTAGTTGGATTGGGTGTTGTAGAGGTTTAGAGGGTTGGTTCTACGCGCATCAATTCGTGTGAACCCGAACTAATCTAGGCATTCTAGATACGTTAGACATTACTTAGCATAGTCATTTTTAGGGTTGTTACACTTGAACCTTCTTTAATTCAAGGAGTCATGTCAAATAGATTTCAAAAAGGATTTCAAATTTCAAACTTCTTTATTCCTTGACTCTAAGTATGGGTCTTTACATGAGAATGTTTTAATGGTTATAATGAGTTGTTCTTAGCTTTAACTGATTGTTTCAATGTCAAACCCCAATGGAATCATTTCTATTCTTTTATCAACTTTTATCTTATGAAATGGGTCTAATTAGAATGATTAGATAATGTTAGAGTTATGGTTTTATTGTGTTTTAACTACTTCCCTAAGGGCTAATTTATGATGAATTATTGGATAATTGTGAATAGGTTATGAAATCTTGGATGGAGGGTAAGTTATCTATAATGTTTTATTCTTATTGTGAAATGCTCTTGAGTGGTATGGTCCACCTTTGGTGGCGTTGTTTACTTGAAGTTAATGATTATATTGTATAAACGTGTGGATTGTGAATGTGGCCTTGAAGGCATAGTGTATGAAGTAAAGTAAATATGAGGATGATGTACATGTTTATATGCTTATTGAAGCTTGAATTGTATGTATTATAGAAAGTATGTTAGATGAAATATGTGAATATGTGAAGTATGTTAAAGTGTGAAATATGATGAATGAAGATGCAAACATGTTTAGAATCAATCATATGAGAATGGTAATTATGTGAAAAGGTGTGCTCACATGTACACACACACTCACACTTGAAATGAATAAAAATAGGGGATTGTAGGGTGGACACTCTTCGAAAGTAGAGCTGAAGTGTCTAGACCATCCCTACTATTCCAAAGAATAAAAAAGGGGATTTTGGGGTGAACACTCTTCGTGCGTCGAATGAAGTGTTTAGTAGCAACCTCACTATTCCCGATAAGCTTTCCAAAGATAGGTTGGAGGTTGGATACCCTTCGTGATTTGAGATGGGGTGTTCAATAGTTAGATCTTAACCTATAGTAGATAAATGTTTAAGACTCCGTGGGGGAGTTATGCTTAGCACCGAGAGGATTTAAAGAAGAAGGTGGGTACACTTCGTAAGTAGATATGTTGTATCCAATATACCTCTTGAGATGGGTGCTTCTCGTTAGTAGAGTATGAGTTACTTAGTAGCAATATCCTTATCCCTTAACTATGCGACCGTGTAGGTGTAGCTATTAGAGAATCCATGTAAAGGCTAAAGAATATGACTCTACCTTAGGCAATTAGGGATCCCTCAACCGGTAAGGGTAGTACCGAGATTCCATGTCAAGATCTCATGGTCTATATCGGTTAAAGCTATCCCCCAAAAAGGAATGTAAAGGACTATGTTTTCTTAAGGGTGTACTACTTAGGGTAGGTGGTGGAATGGGATGCTACTTACCCATTGCACAAGTAGACATTTGGAGGGAGTCTTGGTCTGTCCTTGTATGAAATGTATGAATGGGTCATGCTATGTTGTAAAAGAAAGTAATGTGATTTTATGTGTAATTTTAAGAAACCATGTTAAAGTTATGTCTTTTATGATAAAATTTATGAATGATAAATGTAGTGTATCTAATCTCATGGAATCCAAAGTGGTGGTAGTAGTATGTGATGCTACTCTCACATTGCACTTTGTGTAACTTGTAAGTCCACTTGAGAGGGGTACATATGTGAAGTTCTTAAATGCAAGTATGTTCTTCTAGAGTCTTTAGTATTGAATGTTGACTTGTTTAAATGAAATGAAGTACGCTTGTTCCTTGTAGTCTTAAGGATCACTTGGGTGTGTAGTGAAGAGATTGTATGGCCGATCTCTTCATGTCTTACCTAAGTGATCCTAGGATAACTCGGGATAGGAAGAGTTTTGTGTTAAGTGGGTTTACTATAAGTGTGCTCTTATTTGAAGAAAAATGGATGTTTTGCCTTATGTGCTAAATGATGATTTTAAATGATGTCTTGTAACTTGATTTATGAAGGTTTTATAAAAATAACATGACTTGTATGATTTAACAAAAATGACCCTCCTTGCATGATTTTGCATAATGCCATGCTTCGTACATGTTTGTACTAACCCCATAACTTTCTATACTCTATGAGTATAAGTTGGAAGCGAGTGGAAGTTTTTGGAAGGCTTGCTTGAAAATCGACTCTCTCAAGACTAAGTATGTTCTCATATATTGGAGGGCATAGTCTATGTTTTCTTTAGTTTCTTCTTTAAGACTTGTAAAGACTTATTAAGTATTTCTTTCAATGTAAAGGGTCGTGGACTTAAGATATTTATGTCTTGTATTTAAGTTGCCTTGCGACTATGAGACTTATTCCTTAGTTTTTATAAAAAGATGTTTCTTATTATCTTTGTTGTAAAAACTCAAAATTTCCGCACTACTTTTCATGTCGTATGTAATGAATGATGGCTAAGAGGCTAGTTACAATACATTTAAAAGGTCAAGTACGCCTTTGTAACGACCCAAAGTACCACCTAGTAGATAGAGCACTCTTAGATCACCACACGGCGTCGTTGACAAATAGCAGAAAATTTTGAACTTTTTATATCACATCATATGTTAGAACATTATATATATATATATATATATATATATATATATATATATATATATATATATATATATATATATATATATATAAGAGTCATAATACATATTTAGACTCTAATGTCTCTTTGCCATCGTAAGGCACAACTCAATATAATAGAATAGGGACATGTCCCTTAACAATATAAAATAATATATAAGCTATTACATTAACTTTAAGAACATCTTGACATAGGCAACCCTTGAATCATAAGGGCTCCTTTACTTGAACTTGGGAGATCTATCCAAGATCTTCAATTAGGAGACATCCTCTAGCCATCACCACCTACACTTTATGTAAAAAGATGAAGAAGAATGATATTAGTACAAGAATGCACTAACTATGACAACCATGCAAAAACATGCATTTAAAGAGGACATTTCATTTGAAATCATGCAACATGTCTTTTAGTAAACTTCATGAACATTGGAACATATAAACTCAATATAGTTCACATACATAATATAGACATGGATAATAAGCATAATAGCACATAAAGCCATTTATCATACTTATAATCATATTCAATACACATCATATATTACCTCTCTTTTATTTTACTTCTTTTGTTAAGTAACCCTCAAGTATACCTTGTGCAATGCATCACCTTGAGATCACCTTACAATAGTCTGTCATAATATGATTCATAACAGAAGAACATATATTCATAAGTCATAAACACATCAAAGACATCAATTTCACATAAGAACCATCACGTAAGACAACTCTTAACTCACACTAGTGGAATGTGTAGGTAACATCCCATAATTCTACTACCACCAAGTGTACCTAAGAAGTCACCCTAGACTAGGCATAACATATTCAACAAGTCATAACATATCCACTTACAACTAGACATAAGGCCACATACTTCATAACATCATATAAGGACTCATAATAGTTCATATAACATCATAGGAAGACTAATCATACTTCATACACTTTAGTCATAGACTTACTTAGTTCGTATAATAATTAAACCACCCTCAAAACCCCCATCATAAGCTTACTTGTGCAATGTACACATGGAATACCATACCCCACATATACTAAGTAAACTCATTTAGAAGCCATAAGTGTAATTCACATGCATAGTCATAATTCATATCTTAACATAACAAGGTCACTTAACATGCATTCATACAAGTTATATATAACATAAGTCTTTACTCCATAAGAGTCTCCAATCCTATCCTTTCTTGAAGTCATCTAGTGCAATGTATAGGTAGGGTTCATAGTCCTCCTATACCAAGTACACTTCTCAATGAATTTAGAGTAGAGTTCATATTCTTATCTTAGTTAATTTTTTAACCTTCGGAAGATAGCCATAACAGACATAGACCATTTGAGCTGCATCGAATCCGGTGTTCTACTCCCACACTGAAAAGAGAAGGTTAAGACTTTCCTAAGGTGCAACCATTCGTACATAGCTTATCTAGGTGGATCCACTAAACTAGAGTCATATGTGGGCACATAGTTAAGGGCCAAGGAGATTGCTTCTAGAAACCTTTACTTACTAACGTGAGAGTTTCCATCTCATGAGACAACAAATACCTTGGGAATCCACACTACTAGTCGTGAAGAAACCCATATGGGAGTCCAGACTTACTAACGTGCGACCTCCATCTCATTTACATGGCCTTTTGGTGCTAAGAAATAACTCCTTTTTTAAACATCAGTAAGCCTTTAGATAATCATTAGTTCATAAAGAATAGGCCTTAGGGATTTACTCCCTCATATATCACATAACTCAAAGGTATCTAGGATAAGAATTCTACATTCATCATAGAACCTACATTATGTGATAATGTCCTTTCACATAATCATATCATATTCATACATACACATATACACCTTTAGGGACACATGTTCATAACTTTGTGAATCATATACTTTACATGCATAGAAATAGGTAACGATGCATAGGAGAGTTATCCTTTCCTTAGTTATCATGAATCTATCCTACTCATAGATATGCATGAAGTGTGTGTGTACATTGGTCAACATCATCACATAATGGCTATCTCATAGTATTGAGGAAGCCACCCTCTAAAGGCCACAACACATGTAAAACATTCTTCAAGTCTCAAGTCATACATATATATAGAGTATTGAAGACTATTGACTACGCACACTCACATTACATCATAGGAGGCAAGTACATATTCAACAATAAAATATAAGACTCCTAGCATAATTTGATCATACATTCATATAGGGTTCATATAGGTACGGGGTCATTCTACAAGATATTTATTATCATTAACCATATAGACCATACCTAACCCTAACATGATCATCACACACAGACATATAACATTATCCTTGCACTTAGATTAAGCAAGTAGTGTTGAAGACTATACACATAACATCAATTCACATACACATGATATCAAAATCAAGGCTAAATCCTACAACTTCCTAACATAGAAATTACCATATCAATTCATATTGAATATAATTCCTTCAAGACCATGATCATAACACATAAATATGTACAAGAATGTAAACACCGCCACCAAAGGTGGACGATAGCAATCAATGCGATTCAATGTACAATCTAGGCTAATTAGAAGAAATAAGTCAACTTACCAAATCTCCAAGATTATGATCATCTTTGATCATTCCTCCACAATTCATATTCAATTGATATAGAAAGTAATATCAATAAGAAATTCAATACAATGTATTCACAATTCTATAAACATCAAGTAAAGATCACAAGACACACATTATAGGCTAATTTGAGAAATTTGGAGAATCATGGGTTCTTCATAAAATTGGATAGAAATTCATCATAAAATCAGTAAATAAACATATATTCATCATTATAATGCTTTTGAAATCAATTTGAGAATGAACCCATGGCTAGATTCAAAATTAGGATTTTTGACTTAGAATTCATATTTAGAAAACATTTGAAAGGACTCTGTAGATGAATGGTTATCTATGTATGAAGGATAACCATACCTTATACATTAAAAATACCATAAAAATCTGAGATGAAAGCTCTAAGAATCCATCTCCATAGCTTGTTCTTTAGCTTGGTCTTCAATAGAGGTTTTGGGGGTTTTGGAAGAGAAGAGAACTTTGGGAATTTGATTTCTTAATGGGTATTGAGGTTTTGGATCTGGAAAGGGTTTAAAAAGGTCCTAAAATAAGTTAATAAAGAGTCTCCCAAGTTACCAAAACAACCTCACACGAATTAAGGCTCTTAGACATGTAAAAATTGACTTTAAAACGACGCAACCTGATCTGGTAGTGGGATGCGCATCGCGGAGCATCCTCCCCATGATTCCCCAAATAATTTTTTGGAAACTGAGGTGCGTGCTAGGAGTGCGACAGGAGGGAAAGTTCCAATTCTTAGACCTGCTCGCTACCTTGGGCAGCCTCTTGTCCAATGTTTGGGTCCTCTTTCGTAGCCCTTCGGGTGGTCCCCGGGGAGACGTACCCTGACGTTTTGAACCTTAACATGTCAATTAAGGTACTAGGGTCAACTACACTGCTTATCAAATCCAAACAACACAAAAAAATGAGACAAACATACAAGGACTCGCTAGCATGTCTCAAGACCAACTTTCGAACGTCTTCGACTTTCTTGGACGTTTGACCTTTAAATGACTTCAAATCAAGTATGCATACTATAAAATACTTAATTAACCTATTATTAACCTTTTTAGGCACATGTTAGGCTCTAGATACCTTAGTTCATTTCTAGGATTGTTACAGCCTTTCCGACCTAAGGGTTGCCCTAACTTCTAGGGTGTACTTGTGTCACACCCAGAGAGAATATCCCAGATGCGACGGTGGCGGCGTCCTCTAATAGGACTCAGACAAACCCTTAGCATTCGTCATAACATGTGATCAGTAAAAATTGCGGAAAATTAAAAACTTTTGCATTTTATTTGAAGTATACTTAGATTTCATACTTAACATTTATAATGACATACGATATTATAAAATCTTGTATCACATATATTAAAACCATCTAAGAGTAAAAATCTGGACTTAGCCAATAAATAGTAATTATGCCATATAGGCCTTAGTACAAAATAATCCAAGGAACATAATGGAAATAGCGTATTCTTAAACTACTAAAATCTACATAATTTAGAATACGATAGATAGCATCCCCGAACACGAGGACCTACCAAGACTTGAGAAAGAGTTCCAAACTTTTTCAAATCGACCTCCTTAAACTTCAATGTCCGAAACCAACAATTGTAGTAATATAAAGTAATGGGGTTAGTATGCCACATGTACTAAGTATGGGTATATGCACATAACATTTAAGGACATGAATGAAAAGGATCAATTATCATCTCTTTAGAAAACATGCTAAGTCATATGAATGTCTTCAATGCACATACGATATAACATATAAAAGTTAAGAATTCCATCAACTTAAATCAGGATCATAATCAAAGTCATATTATCATAGAGTCATGTTAACATTTCATATTCAAAATATCATATAAACATAACATACAAATACTTACCAATGATCTCATCCCCAGCCTACAAGTGCAATAGTCATGTGAAGCCCCATAACCAAACACAACCAAGTAGATAAGATAGGAGACCATGAGTAAAGCTTTTCTTCAAATAACTTGTAACATAAGTAGTCATAACTTCATATAACAATATAACCCAAATAACATATTCATCATAATGAACAACATCATATAAGAGTAACCTCACGTATCATAAACATATATTTTCATGTTATCATATTACATAAGAACAATTGTCACGACCGGAATCTAGACCCCAGACGAGACCGGCGTCGTTGATCTCTCAGAGGTCGCAGACAAGCCTACTTACGTCATTCTTACTTTACATAGGTTAATTTTAGCGGAAAATTTGAAACTTTTCATTTCTAAACATTACTTACTAAACTTTTCTAATACGTTCGTAATTCGTTCAACATCAACCATCTAAACATTAAGAGATAATCAAATGAAAGAAATAGTTCAATAACATAATCGTATAATTGCCAAAATGGCATCCATACATAGTCTGAAATAAAATAAGAAAGAAACGCTAGTGGAACATGCTCCACTAGCTCAACTCCTAAACTAAGCTAGAACATAAACAGTAGCATCCTCGAAAGCATGAGGACCTACCAAAAACCGGATGAATGCTGGACGTCCGGATAACTGCAGCGATGATCTTGTAGCTCTACCGTCCACCTGTGCCTGCACCTAAAATAGTAGAGTTTGTATAGGGTTAGTACACACTTGTACTAAGTATGGGTATATGCAAGCACACACCAAGGACATGCATGAGAAAGAATAGCTCTTTTCTAACAACATGATTTTTGGAAGTCAAGTCAGTGGACTTGCCAAATTGAGATTAGGAAAGTTTCCTAATTTGAATTAGGAAAGTAAATAATCTTTCCAAATCTGGATTAGGAAAGTCAGTGAGCTTTCCAGATTGGGAATAGGAAAGTTATGCCATGAGAATAATCATACATCATACTTTTCACATTTGCACACAGCACATCACATTTACACATAGCACACATCATAGAGCATACAATACATTTCACATGTAGCACATAACTTCTTTCATATCATTCATTCATATGCCATGAGACCTTGGAATCATGGACTTGACATTAAGACTTTCCAAAATGAGGGCTCAACATATAGGACCTTAACTAGGGAGTCTTCATTAGCAAACACAGAGTCTGCTTCGTTCATTCATACGTACTCCATTTCATTTCATTCATAGACCAGTGTAAACACCAGTTATACCTAGGATGTAGTTAAAGACTTTCATTAGGTTCGTTGTGCAATGACCAAGAATGACCTAATGTCATTACTTGAATCTGACTCACCTTTTGATTATCCTATCCTAACACCTTTGGTATCATTCATTTCATTATGTGCATCATTTGAGGCTGGCCTCATTCATTCATTGGAAACTTTAACTTTAACCGACATAGATCATGTGAGCATCATGAAATCCAGTGTCTCCCCCACACCGAAAAGAGGTGGAATCACCGGCCAAGGTGACCCAAAAACATGCTAGCGTACATGGGAATTTAACCCCGCTAGATCCCTATATTGGCAGTATAGGTTCAAAGACTAGGAGATATAAGGAGACCCATACCCGGCATTCCGGACAGTCTCATATCATGAGAGTTACGTGAACCTCCGCCCTTCCCGAAAGAAGGCATCACCGCTCATAGCTAGTCTATCGGTGCTTAGTATAAAGTTTCATTACATTCATCTCATACGTCATGGAAGCTGGCTTCTAGTATGAGGACATCATAGCTCATTAGATGATTTCTCATCTCATCATTCGTATTGATTTTGTTAAGCTCAATACTCTCATTAGAGTGTTCATAGAGACTGGTCTCTTCATTATCTTACACTCTCATAGGTGAGTACGTATTGGTAACATTTACTTAGGCTCATTTGAGATTGCTCTCATCATTTACATTAGCCTCATATCATGTTGTCACCACATTCATCATCATTAGCACCTTTGCTTTTCATAGTTATTAACCTCTTATTACGTAAATGTTCATTTCATCATATGCCAATGTACTTGGCCATTTGGTGTGTTTCACACCCTCACTTAACCCTTCTAGGGTTTCATTATTTCATTGTTCATTTCATCATTTCATTGTTCATCTCATCATATGTCAATGCACTTGGCCATTTAGTGTATCTTAAACTCATACTTAACCCTTCTAGGGTTCATCATCTCATTTCATACATCTTAGGTTCACTTACTTTTGAACGTATGTTAGACTTATGTGTCTATACATACAAGCCATGAGGCTTCATTCATAGTTTGTCTAAGTGATTCATGTTTACCCAAGATTATGTGGTACAAGACTTATGCATCTTGTAGATATGCCAAGATATTGATTTTGATCTTTAGAGGCAGCATTCATTAAGTATTTACTTACGTATGACTTATGTGTCAATACGGAACTGGGCAAGGGAACCCAATTTCGAATCCCTTAGGCAACACTTGATCCTTTGTATTTTTCAGATTTGGGGGACCCTAGTTTGATCCCCATCAGCCCCATAATATTTCCTCTCTTGTTCTTCTCTATTTTTCGTTCAAGGCATGGAGGTTGTGGGATCAATCCCCCACAAGCTCATTCTTTTTCTCTTAATTTATCTATTGACTTTCTCACCTATCCAAGAGGTTGTGGGTTCAATCCCCATTCACCTCATTTTATATTTCTCCTTTACTTTCCTCCTAACTCTCTCATCTATTCAAGAGGTTGTGGGTTCAATCCCCACTCTCCACATTTATTTTTCTCCTTTATTTTTCTCCTAACTCTCTCATCCATTCAAGAGGTTGTGGGTTCAATCCCCACTCTCCACATTTATTTTTCTCCTTTATTTTTATCCTAACTATCTCATCCATTCAAGAGGTTGGGGGTTCAATCCCCACTCTACACATTTATTTTATTTATTTAAAATTCCCCTCTTACTCTCTTGTTTGGCCGAGAGGTTGTGGGTTCGAATCCCACACCTCTCATTTGTTTTCCCCATCTTTCATGTAGTGAGGTCTTGGGTTCAATCCCTACTGATCTCACATATTTTAAATATATTTTTAAACCTCTCCACCTTAAGTATTATGTCCAAAAATTCCATCACCAAGTGTTGGAAATTTTATTAAATTTTCTGGCCTTTATTTAACAGCATTCATACGTTCGTTTTGAGGTACTTTCACGATTCGTTTAACACATTCTTAGGTGTAGATTCATTGTTGTTTTAGCTTAGATTTTTCCACAAATCAGCCACCTTACACTTCATTTAACATCACAATTTACACACCTTATGCACAATAATTCCAATCATCAAACAAGCCATTTTAAAACTTCAAAACGGAGAACAACAACAAACATTTTACACATTGCACCACATCATTTTCGGTTGACATCATTGAACATGCTTGTTATTTCCAAACATAAAATCACAAGGAACATCATATTTCACACTTAGCTACCAGCAACCATACCAACAACATGATTTCTAAACTAATTTAGATTGAAATCGGAAGGAGACTAGGGACAAGGAGTTCAACATTCAAGGGGACAACCCTAGTTTCATATGTCGACTTTTGTAGAAAGAAATTCCTCTTGGAGAAAGGATTCCAAGAGAGAAAACCCATACCTTGTTTTCTTGTTAAATGTCCAGAATGCTGCCCAAGAACCTCTCAAAAAATCAGTCCAAACACCCACACTCACACCTCACCCGACTAGCGTAGTATGCTTTGCTTAACGTTACCGAATTGCTTTCTCTTTTGTGTTTTGCTTGTGAATTCTTCAAGCATGAAGAATTATTGTTTTATTTCTGACTTTTTTTTCACGTTTGCAGCCAGAGAGACTGTGAGAAAGAGAGAGAGAAATCGTGCAAGAGAGAGAGTGGGGGAAATGGGAGATAGAAGTCTAGTAAAAGTAGGACTTTGTGGGTATGAATTGGTCAACTTATTAATTAATCAATATTAATAAAAAAAATCTGATTTCTTTTTCCTAAATCAGCTATTATTAATTATTTATCAAAAACTAAGTTACCACATTAAAAATAAAAGCAAATTAAATCTTGCTTCTAGTGGGGTTCGAACCCGGGTGACCCCATTTTGCAAAAATGGGTCACTACGGGTTGCCCCACCCGAATTTCTTTATTTTTTAAAACTTAATTAATTAAATAATTAATTACTCAGGGTAATTACAATATTACCCTTGGCCTGGAAAAGACCATTTTACCCTTGGACCCTCAAAACTTAAAATTTCTTCTTTTGAGTCCGGTAAAAACTCTTTCGATTAAATCATCGTTTTCGAGAGCCTTACTTGGTTGGTCCAACCTTTCCAAGCTCAATTAACTCCCCAAGTTAGTTGGCTTGGTCGTAGTAAGGGTTTGAGGTCTGGTTCTACGCGTATCAGTCTGTGTGGACCTTGTTCTAATTGCACACATTCTTGAAAAACCTAAGTCTTGATCCTATTCATTTTTAGGGTTGTTACAACAATCTCCTAGGACTTCCCTTATAGTGAACTTGTGAAATGTCCAGGTAGAGTCACATTCCCCTACCTATACTAAGTAGACTTCTCAAGTCACCCCACTAAAAGTTTATTTACTTGTCTATCATTTTACATGAGGGAACATTCTTCTTAACTTACATAGACCATATGAGCTAAATATGGAATCATGTGTCATAAAACCCCACACCGAATGAAGGTGGTCTACCGGCCAAAGTAGAACCAAACATGACATAGCTTTCTAGGTGGATCTACTATCTAGTATCCTATGGTGGCAAGATAGTTCAAGAACAAGGAGATGTATTAAAGACTCATAGTTCCACATTACATAGTAGCCTCAATCTCATGAGAGTCATTGTGACCTACCTTCCATCTAGGGAAGGGACACCTCTCATATCTAGTTCATCGGTGCTTAGCTTAAGTCCCTTTCTTTAATAACCTTTTAGTTGTCTTTTATCATAAAATTATCATAGGTCATAAGAGATTAACTCCTTATATAAACATGATCATGAGCTCTTTCAGATTATATTTGAATTTCCTTTCATCATAACCCTTCGTCTGTTGAGATTAACATAACATAATCACCTTGTGTAAAGCATACAAGAGGATGTCATAAACTTGCATTTTTGTATTCTTATCATGATCTCACATTTAGCATGGTCATAGCCCAACATATATACATAGCAACATCATAGATACTTCCATACCATAGCATCATGTTTTATAGGCTAACATAAACATTATAGAGTAATCACAACTATAGAAGACTTACCTCGCGCTTCCAAATACTTTATTCAAGAATTTACGTTCAACTTACAACATTCATAATCATAACATAGTGAAATACTCAGTAACATAATCAGGTACAACTCTTCAAATCATATACAATATCAATGCATAATGTAGGATAAGGGAAAGGGTCATTTAAGAGTTCATTCTAATTTTAGTCCCAATCCTAACGTTTTCTTATCATCAAGTAGTAGAAACTACCATACGAAACCATCATCTAGATAACAACATGCTTCACACGAAACCTTAAACTACAGGTCAGATACTGAACAAATTCATGCTTAATCAACCATGGAAAACAATAACTTTTCGTCGAGAATCATAAATCTGGAGTTACGAAGAAAATCCATTTTGTAGAGTAAAAACCTTAGTATTTGAAGTTCTTGAAACTTATCTTGAAAGGACCTCTTGGGGAAAGGAATCCCAATAGTGAAAAACCCATACCTTATAGATGAACAATCTAAAAAAATTTGATGAAAACTTTGAATCCTTCGTCTTATTCCATAAGCTCTTCTTGTTCTTCAATGGAGTTTGGAAAATAGAGTGTTTCTTGCGAGATGAGAGAATGTTTGTAAGAATATTATTTGGACGTGTAAAAGTGGTCTAAAGCTGACCTAATATCCACATATAGTCGTCCTATGAATTTCCCAAAAGACCCTCTACTTAAATGGGTCTTTTTATGAAGTTAAATTACCAAAAATACGACTTTAACGATTCTAGGAAGTGGCTGCGCGTCGCGGGGACAAATCCCGTCATTTTTCTGAAATTTTTGGTTGAGGCAGTGAGGTGCTTGTCAGCCTCGCGTCGCGAGTCTTACGCTCACATACTGAGGTAGTAAACCTCATGAGGAACGCGCATCATGCACTTGTTCTTCAATTCTACGTGTTCGCAGGCTGCGAGACAGCCTGCCCACCCATGTTTGGGTTCTCCCTAAGGACCCTTCAGGTGGTCCTTTGGGTGTCATTACCGGTATTTTGGACCCTTTGTACTACATACGACATATCAAAGGTATCTTTACAAGTTTTGGACTTAATTTGACACCTCAAAACCTTCACCAAACATAGGGACGTCAACTAGTTCAAATTAGCTAGTTTCCGAACGTCAAGGTCTTTCTTTGTCGTTTTGTATCTAACCTTTTCTAAACGACTTAATTGCATTAATATAGGTCTGAAAACATCATTTTAAACATTATTTAATAGATTAAGCTCTAGTCGAAGTCATGGTATTCCGGAGTGTTACATTATCCCCCCTTAGAAACATTCGTCCCCGAATGACACTAAAATCTTTTGGAGGGTAGGAATAGACTCAATACTAGCAGCCTAAAAAATCAACAACATAAAATCATAATGATTCACAGCTCATAAGAGTATATCACAACTCCATATAACACATACCATAACATTACACATAGCACTCAATTAATGATGCACAAACATATAAGAGCTCCATACTAATAACACATAGTGAGGAATTTCCTTCTCAAACTTATCATAAGCTCAGAATGAATCAAAGAGTTACCATGCTATCATTCTTCTCAAGACAACAACAAAACAACAAAAATCTCAAGAAGATACATGCATACATATTTCGCATAAGTGCAAGAGTAGAGTGTGAAAGTTTTCTCTTAACTCAAATTTGTATGACTTATACTCTAACATGCACCTATTCAGAAAACAAGTCAATTTTATGATTATTCATTAATTTCTTTACTAGGAGGAATGTCTAACAGCAAGGAGTAAAAAGATGACGGTAGCGGGACTTCATGTCGCCTTCAGCCTCCCATGTTGCACCCTCAACAAGATGGTTCCTCCATAGAACTTTTACAGAGGCAACTTCCTTGTTTCTCAACTTCTTGACTTGGCGTTCTAGGATCTCAATGGGAACCTCTTCATATGAGATATTCTCGACAACCCCTAAACCTTCAATACGAAGAATATACATTGGTTTGCCTATGCATTTCTTGAGCATAGAAATATGAAACAGCGGATGAACCGAAGCTAGTTCACTGGCTAGTTTCAACTCATAGGCAACCTTTCCAACGCGTTGTAATACCTCATAAGGACCAACATATCGGGGACTGGACTTACCTTTTCAACCGAATCTCATCACCCTTTTCATAGGTGAACTATTCAAGTAGACATGATCAACTATTTCAAACTCAAGATCTCTTCTTCTATTGTCGGCATAATACTTTTGCCGACTATAGGCAGTCTTTAATCTATCTCTTATAATACGAACCTTCTTTATATCCTCATAGATAATCTATGGACCAAGGAGTGAGGACTCACCAATCTCAAACCATCAAATCAGAAATCTACACCTTCTACCATAAAGAACTTCAAAAGGTTCCATGGAGATGCTCGAATGATAGCTATTGTTGTAAGAGAACTCGATCAAAGTCAAGTGACCATCACAAATTCCCTTGAAATCAATGACACGTGCTCTTAACATGTCTTCAAGCGTCTGAATGGTATGTTCCACTTGACCATCTGTCTAAGGATGAAAAGCAGTGTTAAGTTTCACTTGAGTGCCCAAACCCTTTTGAAAAGCCTTCAAAAAATTAGAAGTGAATTGGGCACCTCTATCCGAAATGATGGAAAATGCAATCCCATGAAGACTCACAATCTCGTTAATGTAGGTTATTGCATAATCTTCGGCAGTATAAGTAGACCTAAAAGGAATAAAATGGGTAGATTTGGTCAACCTATCCACAATAACCCATATAGTATCGTTTGCCTTCGGGTTCGAGGTAACCCAACAACAAAGTCCATATTGATGGCTTCTCATTTCCATGTAGGAACATCCATGATTTGGGTTAAACCACCCGATTAAGATGCTCAGCTTTTAATTGTTGGTAGTTTGGACACTTAGCAATAAACTCTGCTATGTCCCTCTTTAAACCATCCCACCAATAGACCACTCTAAGGTCATGATATATTTTGGTGGCACCCGGATGTATAGAATAGCGAGAACCATGATCTTCTTCTAGAATTTGATTTCTCAGATTCTTAACATCGGGTACACATAATCTCCCTTGGTACCTAAGAACACCATCCCCCCTTGGGATAAGGACTCATTGAGCTTATCAAGTACCGATTCCTTCAACTACATCAGTAGAGGATCAAGGTATTGCTTAGATTTCACCTCCACCACTAATGACGAGTCGGAGTTATGATGGACAAGAAATCCACTATTTGGAGAATCTTCTAACCGCACACCTAAGCAGCCAACCTATGAATATCTTTTACAAGTTCTTTCTTCTTCCACATGAGACACACTACCCATAGTAATTCCACTAAAAGCATCCACAACCACATAGGCCTTGCCAGGGTGGTAAATGAAACTCATGTCATAATCCTCCAATAATTCTAACCCTCTTCTCTGTCGGAGATTCAACTCCTTTTGTGTAAACACATATTAAAGAATTTTATGGTCAGTAAACACATAAACATGCACACCATACAAGTAATGCCTCCATATTTTCAAGGCAAAACTAGAGCGGCTAACTCAAGATCATGAGTTGGATAATTCTTCTCACGAATTTTGAGTTTCCTAGAATCATAAGCTATCATCTTACCATGCTGCATGAGGTCACATCCAAACCCCACTCGGGATGCATCACAATACACTACAAAGCCTTCATTACACTTCGGTAAGTTCAACACCGGAGCAGAGGTAAGGTTATCTTTCAACTCTTAAAAACCTTTTTCACAAGCTTCCGGCCATTCAAACTTCACCTTCTTTAGGGTCAAAGCTGTCAAAGGAGAAGAAATGGATGAAAATCCATCAACAAATGTTCTATAATAGACGGCTATACCCAAGAAACTTCTTATGTATGTGGGAGTCAAAGGTCTAGGACGATTTCTGACCGCATCCGTCTTCTTTGGATCAGCCTCTACACCCTCACCAGAGATAATATGGCCAAGAAAAGCAACTGACCTCAACAAAAATTCACACTTTCTAAATTTGGCATAAAGTTGGTGTTCTTTGAGGACTTGCAGGCCAACCTCAAGTGACTCTTATTCTCATTTTTATTCTTTGAGTATATCAAAATATCGTCATTGAACACAATTACAAATGATTTGAGGTCATCTCGGAAAACTCTATCTATTAGGTCCATGAATGTCGTCATGGCATTTGTTAACCCAAATACATAATTAGAAATTCATAGTTACCATATTTAGTTCGGAAAGTTGTTTTCGGAACATCTTCACCTCTCACCCTAAGCTGGTGATATCCCGACCTTAAGTCAATCTTGGAAAATTACTAGCACCTTGGAGTAGATCAAAGAGATCATCAATCGTAGGGATAGGATACTTGTTCTTTATGGTGACCTTATTGAGTTGACGATAACCAATGCACATTCTAAGGGACCCATCCTCCTTCTTAACAAACAGACCGGAGCACCCCATGGATAAATACTAGGTTGAATGAAACCCTTGTCTATTAAATCCTTGAGTTGGAGCTTCAACTCTTTCAATTCAGCCGGAGCCATCCTATATGGAGGAATTTAAATGGGATTCGTGTCCGGTAACAAATCAATGCCAAAGTAAATTTTCCGTTCGGGAGGAACTCCTTGAAGGTCATTAGGAAAAAACCTCTGGGAATTCCCTCACTATAGGGACTGACTCAATAAAAGAAGTTTCACATTCTAGGTCCTTCACCCTTACCACATGGTATAAACAACCCTTGGCTATCATCTTACAAGCCTTCAAACAAGATATGATTTGACCCCTTGGCATAGAATTTCCCCCCTTCCACTCTAAAATGGGTTCATTAGGGAATTGAAACTTTACTATCCTTGTTCTACAATCTATGGAAGAAAAACAATCATGGAGCCAATCCATACCCAAGATGATATCAAAATCAAACATGTCAAGTTCTACCAAATCAACAAGAGTAACTCTATTGGAAAGTATTTCAAGGCATTTCCTATAGACTCTTTTTGTAACTATAGAGTCACCCATTGGGGTACAAACCGAAAAGGGTTCAATCAAAACATCGGTAAGTACATCAAACTTCCTAGCTATCAAAGGTGTAACAAAAGAAAGGGTAGCACCTTGGTCAGGCAAAGCATAAACATTAACAGAGAAAACTTGTACGATACCCGTCACAACATTAGGAGAGCTTTCTTGTTCACCCTTAGCCTTGAGTGCATACAAACGGTTCCTTTTTGGAGCTTCAGAACTAGGACCGCTTGGTTGAGTTTAGATATTCCCCTTACCTTGACTTCTCACATTAGGACAATCTTTCATCATATAGACACCTTTGCCAAAACCATAGCAACTATTAGTTCCAACAAGGCAATCACCCACATATTTCTTACCACACTTACCACAAGTTGTTCTTTCTCTTGGTGGATTGACATTTCTCCCATTTTGAGGTTTAGGATTAGAACCTCTATCATTCCGATTCTTGGAGAAATTTGAAGGAACCTGGTTTGAAAACCTCTTCTTGAACATAGACTTTTCTTGAACATCAAGCCTACTCTTAGAAGAACCACTTTCAAATAACTTTGCCTTCTTAGCTTCCTTAGTCCTCTTCCTTAGACAACTTTCCTCAACCTGTTGAACATGAACCATTAACCTAGAAAGATCCATATTGTCATGAAGCATGGTTGCATGACATTCTTCTTCAAACTTTTTGGATACGCCCGTTACATAACAACTCATTTCATCCATAGCATTAGAAACAAAAGAGGAAGCATATTTGGACAACTAAACGAATTTTAAGGAGTATTCCTTGACACTCATACCTCCTTGACGAAGGTTGATGAATTCCTCTACCTTAGCTTCTCTTTACTCCCTTGGGAAGAATATGTAAAGAAAGGCCTTTTTGAAGATCTCCCAAGTCACGGGACAACCTCCTAAAGCCCTACTATCCTTCCACTGATTGTACCATGTCTGAGCCACATCCTTGAGTTGATAAGCAGCAAGTTCAGCCTTCTCAGAAGTACTCACCCCCATAGCAAACAAAATCTTGTAGACCTCATTCAGGAAATCTTAGGGGTCTTCATCAACTTTTGATCCAAAGAATATGGAAAGGTTCATCTTCGTAAAATTTCTCAAACGGCTAGCCATAGTACTAGGATTTTGGTTCTCTCGAGGTGCAACCTCTTTGTTAGCTTGTGTCATAATAACCTAAGCTTGGGTGGTGATGGGTTGTGCCATTTGGAACAGGGCTGCCCTCACCTCACAGTCCGTCATAGCCGGAGGATTCACCGGGACTTGATCATTTGTAGCAGCTTGCACTTGAGGAGGAACATGATTTCCGTGGGGAGTAGCTCCCGCATTCTCAATCTCTTATGCTACTCTTCTCGCGGCTGTCCTTGTTGTGTTCATCGCCTATAACCACAAGAAAGTGATTAGATCCTAAAAGACTCATAGTGTCGAAACACTAAAGGCACGTCATAAGAGTATGAAGAAAAAGAGAAGTTTCCTAGTCATCACATAGCCTCTCATCCATAGTTGTGGCGCGCTGAACAACAACCATGAACAAGACACTTGGTAATATAATTTAGTGAGACATTAATACTAAGGGTATTTAACCTCATGCTCTTATACTAAGTCTGTCACACCAGAGAGCATACCCAAGAAGCGACTGGCATCGTCCTCGTCTCGGAGGACTCAGACAAGCCCTTAGCATTCGTCATTACATGTGATCAGTAAAAATTGCGGAAAATTTAAAAAAATTACATTATATTTTAAGTTTACTTAGAGTTCATACTTAACATTCATAATGACATACGATATTCTTAAAACTTGTCTCACGTATATTAAAACCATCTAAGAGTACAAATCTGGACTTAGCCAATAAATAGTAATTATGCCATATAGGCCTTTGTACAAGACAATCCAAGAAACATAATGGAAATAGTGTATTTTGAAACTACTAAAAATCTGCATAAGCTAGAATACGATAGATAGCATCCCCGAACATGAGGACCTACCAAGACTTAAACAAATAGTTCCAAGATTCTTCAAATTAACCTCCTTAAACTTCAATAACCGGAATCTACAGTTGTAGTAATATAAAGTAATGGGGTTAGTGTGCCACATGTACTAAGTATGGGTATATGCACATAACATTTAAGGACATGCATGAAAAAGGATCATTTATCATCTCTTTAGAAAACATGCTAAGTCATATGAAAGTCTTCAATGCACATACTATATAACATATACAAGTTACCATCAACTTAAAGCATGGTCATAATCAAAGACATATTATCATAGAGTCATGTTAACATTTCATATTCAAAATATCATATAAACATAACATACAAACACATACCAATGATCTCATCTCCAACCTACGAGTGCAATGGTCATGTGAATCCCCATAACTCAACACAACTAACTAGATAAGATAGGAGACCATGAGTAAAGCTTTACTTCAAATAACTTTTTACATAAGTAGTCATCACTTCATATAACAATATAACCCAAATAACATATTCATCATAATGACCAACATAATATATGAGTAACCTCACGTATCCTAAACATATATTTTCATGTTATCATATTACATAAGAACAATCTCCTACGACTTCCCATAGAGTCAACTTGTGCAATGTCTAGGTAGAGTCTTGTTCCCCTACCTATACTAAGCAGACTCCTCAAGTTACCCCATTCAACATTCATTTACTTGTCTTTCATTTTACATGAGGGAACATTCGCCTTAACCCACATTGACCATGTGATCTAAACATGAAATCCGATGTGATAAATCCCCACACCGAAAGAAGGTGGTCTACCGGACAAACTAGAACCAAACATGACATAGCTTTTTAGGTGGATCCACTAGCTAGTATCCTATGGTGGCAACATAGTTCAAGAACTAGGAGATGTATTACAGACCCATACTTCCACATTACATGGAATCCTCAATCTCATGAGAGTCATTATGACCTATCGTCTTTCTAGGGAAGGAAACCTCTTATATCTAGTTCATCGGTGCTTAGCTTAAGTCCCTTTCTTGAATAACCTTTTAGTTGTCTTTTATCATAAACTTATCATAGTTCATAGGAGATTAACTCGTTGTATAAAAATGATCATGATCTCATTAGGATTATATGATAATTTCCTTTCATCATAACCCTTCGTATGTTAGATTAACATAACATAATCACCTTGTGTAAAGCATACAAGAGGATATCATAAACTTGCATTTTTCGTATTCTTATCATGATCTCACATTTAGCATGTTCATATCCCAACATATACACATAGAAAAACCATACATACTTCCATACCATAGCATCATGTTTTATAAGCTAAAATAAACATTGTAGAGTAATCACAACTTTAGAAGACTTACCTCTCGCTTCTAAATCCTTTATTCAAGAGTTTACGTTCAACTTACAACATTCATAACCATGACATAGTTAAATAATCAATAACATAATCAAGAACAACTCCTCAAATCATATACAAGATCAATGCATAATGTAGGATAAGGGAAAGGGTCATTTAAGAGTTCATTCTAGTTTTAGTCCCAATCCCAGTGTCACGACTGGAATCTAGACCCCAGACGAGACCGGCGTCGTTGACCTCCTAGAGGTCGCAGACAAGCCTACTTACGTCATTGTTACTTCATCTAGGTTAATTTTAGCGGAAAATTTGAAACTTTTTGTTTCTTAACATACTTATAAAAACATTCTCATTAATACGTAATTGTTCACCATCAACCATCTAACATTAAGAGATAAGCAACTGAAAGAAATAGTTCTAGTTCAATTCTTATTAAGTGTATAATTGCCAAAATGGCACCAATACACAGTCTGAATAAAAATAGGAAAGAAATGCTAGTGGAACATGCTCGACTAGCTCAACTCTAAAACTAAGCTAGAATATAAAATAGTAGTATCCTCGAAAGCATGAGGACCTACCAAAACCGAATGAATGCTGGACGTCCGGATAACTGCAGCGATGATCCTGTATCTCTATCGTCCACCTTTGCCTGCACCTAAAATAGTAGAGTTTGTATAGGGTTAGTACACACTTGTACTAAGTATGGGTATATGCAAGCACACACCAAGGACCTGCATGAGAAAGAATAGCTCTTTCCTAACAATATGATTTTTGGAAGTCAAGTCAGTGGACTTGCCAAATTGAGATTAGAAAAGTTTCCAAATTTGGATTAGGAAAGTCAATGAGCTTTCCAAATTTGGATTAGGAAAGTCAGTGGGCTTTCCAGATTTGGAATAGGAAAGTTATGCCATGAGAATAACATACATCATCATACTTATCACATATACTCACAGCACATAACATTTACACATATCACATATCATATTGCATATAGCACATAACATCTTTCATATCATTCATTCATATTCCATGAGACCTTGGAATCATGGACTTGACATTAAGACTTTCCAAAATGATGGCTCAACATATGGGACCTCAACTAGGGAGTCTTCATTAGCAAACACAGAGTCTGCTTCGTTCATTCATACGTACTCCATTTCATTTCATTCATAGACTAGTGTAAACACCATTTATACCTAGGATGTAGTTTAAGACTTTCATTAGGTTCGTTGTGCAATGACCAAGAATGACCTAATGTCATTACTTGAATCTAACTCACCTTTTGATTATCCTATCCTAACACCTTTGGTATCATTCATTTCATTATGTGCATCAATTGAGGCTGGCCTCATTCATTCATTGGGAACTTTAAGTTTAACCGACATAGAACATGTGAGCATCATGAAATCCAGTGTCTCCCCCACACCAAAAAGAGGTGGAATCACCGGCCAAAGTGACCCAAAAACATGCTAGCGTACATGGGAATTTAACCCCGCCAGATCCCTATATTGGCAGTATAGGTTCGAAGACTAGGTGATATAAGGAGACCCATACCCGGCATGCCGGACAGTCTCATCTAATGAGAGTTACGTGAACCTCCGCCCTTCCCGAAAGAAGGCATCACCGCTCATAGCTAGTCTATCGGTGCTCAGTATAAAGTTCCATTACATTCATCTAATACGTCATGGAAGCTGGCTTCTAGTATGAGGACATCATAGCTCATTAGATGATTTCTCATCTCATCATTCGTATTGAGTGTGTTAAGCTCAATACTCTCATTAGAGTGTTCATAGAGACTGGTCTCTTCATTATCTTACACTCTCATAGGAGAGTACGTATTGGTAACATTTACTTAGGCTCATTTGAGATTTCTCTCATCATTTACATTAGCCTCATATCATGTTGTCACCACATTCATCATCATTAGCACCTTTGCTTTTCATACTTATTCACCTCTTATTACGTAAATATTCATTTCATCATATGCCAATGCACTTGGCCATTTGGTGTGTTTCACACCCTTACTTAACCCTTATAGGGTTTCATCATTTCATTTCTCATTTCATCATTTCATTGTTCATTTCATCATTTCATTGTTCATTTCGTCAATTGATTGTTCATTTCATCATATCATTGTTCATTTCATCATTTCATTGTTCATTTCATCATTTCATTGTTCATTTCATCATATCATTGTTCATTTCATCATTTCATTGTTCATTTCATCATATGCCAATGCACTTGGCCATTTAGTGTATTTACACTCATACTTAACCCTTCTAGGGTTTCATCATTTCATTTCATACATCTTAGGTTCACTTACTTTTGAACGTATGTTAGACTTATGTGTCTTTACATACAAGCCATGAGGATTCATTCATAGTTTGTCTAAGTGATTCATGTTTACCCAAGATTATGTGGTACAAGACTTATGCATCTTGTAGATATGTCAAGATATTGATTTCGATCTTTAGAGGCAGCATTCATTAAATATTTACTTACGTATGACTTATGTGTCAATACGGAACTGGGCAAGGGAACCCAATTTCGAATCCCTTAGGCAACACTTGATCCTTTGTATTTTTCAGATTTGGGGGACCCTAGTTCGATCCCCATCAGCCCCATAATATTTCCTTTCTTTTTCTTCTCTATTTTTCGTCCAAGGCATGGAGGTTGTGGGATCAATCCCCCACAAGCTCATTCTTTTACTCTTAATTTATCTATTAACTTTATCACCTATCCAAGAGGTTGTGGGTTCAACTCCCATTCACCTCATTTTATATTTCTTCTTTATTTTCCTCTTAACTTTCTCATCTATTCAAGAGGTTGTGGGTTCAATCCCCACTCTCCACATTTATTTTTCTCCTTTATTTTTCTCCTAACTCTCTCATCTATTCAAGAGGTTGTGGGTTCAATCCCCACTCTCCACATTTATTTTTCTCCTTTATTTTTCTCCTAACTCTCTCATCCATTCAAGAGGTTGTGGGTTCAATCCCTACTCTCCACATTTATTTTTCTCATTTATTTTTCTCCTAACTCTCTCATCCATTCAAGAGGTTGGGGGTTCAATCCCCACTCACCACATCTATTTTTCCTTGCATTTTTCTCACGAAAATTTTATGTAATTTTCATTTAGTGAGGTCATGAGTTCAATCCCCAATGACCTCACATTTAAAAAAAATAAATAAACGAAGCTCATTTTCTTAAAAATTGGCCGAGACTACAATTTCCAGCAGGCTGGAAATTTAGTCTCTTCCAATACATTTTTGTCTTAATCTCTTGTTGATTTTTTTGTAGCTTTCATGTAATGATGTCTTGGATTCAATCCTTACTGATTTCACTTATTTTACATTCATTTTTCATTGCATTTTGTACCACTTTGTTTGGCTGAACCCAACCTACCAAATGCTGAAAATTTGTTCACTATTTTCAGCTTCTTTTTACCATCATTCATACGTTAATTCTTAAGGCATTTCGTGGATCATTTGGTGCATCTTTAAGTGTAATATTTTTATGATTATATTCATCCAAGAATTACCATTACATCCAGCAACATTACACCACTTTTACACCTCATGATTTACACAAACCTTCGCACATAAAATTCAACCATAAAAACATATCATTTTTCACATACTTTCGGTTGACATAACTTAACATGCTTACAATCCTAAACACATAATCATGAACACATTATCACGCAAATCACACTTCATACTTAAATTACCAGCAAACATACCCAACCTACGATTCATTTGGGAGCTAGTGACAGGGACATGCAACGGGAACAATCCTAGTTTTCGGATTAGAATTTACTGAATCTTAAGGGGTCTCTTGGGAAAGGGACCAAGAGAGAAGAAAACGCATACCTTAATTTTCTTGTTCAAATGTGAATTTGCTGCCCAAAATCCTCTCCAAAACTCAGTCCAAACCTCCTTAAGTTTCACCACCAACTCGACGGAATCTTCTCTTTGCCTTAACGTTTTTGGTTACTTTGTTTTTCTTAAAATTTCATGTGAGTTCTTCAAGTGTGAAGAACTCTTAATATTATATCAGTTCTTGAAGTTGTTTTGGCAGAAAAAAAATGTGAGAGAGGTGATGAAATGTGAGAGAGATTGTGAGAGAGTGAAACGTGTGAAGTTGTTTAGGCTTAGATAATGACTTAGTCAATTTAGGACTCTCCTTAATATTTAAAAAAAATCTTATTTTCCTTTTATTTTAAATCAGCTAATAAATAATAAATATAAATTAATCACATTAATTTATCAATTTAAATAAAAACAATTTAAATCATTGCTTCCACCTAGGTTCGAACCCGGGTGGAGCAAGACTTCACTTCAAGAGCTCAATTTCGGCTCTCTCTCCCCAAATTGCCCCTCCACTTTATTAATTAAATAATTACATATGTATTTAGGGTAATTACGATATTACCCTTAGACTGGAAAAAGACCATTTTACCCCTAGACCCTCAAAACTTAAGCTTTCCTCTCTTTAAGTCCGGTAAAGACTCATTCGAGTATATCTTCGTATTCGATAGCCCTACATGGTTGGTCCCAACCTTTCCAAGCTCAATTAACTCCCCAAGTTAGTTGGCTTGGTTGTAGCTAGGGTTTCGAGGTCTGGTTCTACGCGCATCAATCCGTGTGAACCCTGGTCTAATCATAGGCATTCTTGACACACTAAGCATTTCTTATCTTATCCATTTTCAGGGTTGTTACACCCAGTGTTTTCATATCATCAAGTAGTAGAAACAACCATACGAAACCTTCATCTAGATAACAACATGCTTCACACAAAAAGCTAATACTACAGGTCAACTACTCAACAAATTCGTGCTTAATCAACCATGGAAAACAATTAATTTTCATCGAGAATCATAAATCTGGAGTTAGGAAGAAAATCCATTTTTAGAGTAAAAACACTAGTATTTGAAGTTCTTGAAAACTTATCTTGAAAGGAGCTCTTGGGGAAAGGAATTCCAAAAGTGAAAAACTCATACCTTATAGATGAAGAATCCACAAAAATTTGATGAAAACATTGAAGCCTTCGTCTTCTTCTTATGCTCTTCTTGTTCTTCAATGGAGTTTAGAAAAGAGATTGTTTCTTGAGAGATGAGAGAATTTTCGTTTGAATCTGATTTGGAAGTGTAAAAGTGGTCTAAAACTGACCTAATATCCATATATAGTCATCCTATGAATTTCCAAAAAGACCCTCCAGTTAAATGGGTGTTTTTATGAAGTTAAATTACTAAAAATACGACTTTAATGATTCTAGGAAGTGGTTGTGCGTCGCGGGGCCAAATCCCATCATTTTTCTGAAATTTTGGGTTGAGGTACTGAAGTGTGTGTCAGCATCGCTTCGCGAGGCTGCACATCACATATTGCGGCAGTACACCTCTTGAGGAACGCGCCTCACGCACTTGTTCCTTCAATTTTGCCTGTTCGCAGGATGCCAGGCAGCCTGCCCACCCATGTTTGTGTCCTCCCCAAGGACCCTTCAGGTTGTCCTTGGGGTGTCGTTACCAGAATTTTGGACCCTTTATACTATCTACTACCTATGAAAGGTCTCTTTACAAGTTTTGGACTTCATTTGACACCTCAAAACCTTCACTAAACATAGGGACGTCAACTAGTTCAAATTAGCTAGTTTCTCGACGTCAATGTCTTTCTTTGTCGTTTTGGATCTAACCTTTTCCAAATGAGTTTATTGCATTAATATAGGTATGTAAACATAATTTTAAACATTATTTAGTAGATTAATCTCTAGTCTAAGTCATGGTATTTCCTGAGTGTGACAACTTGTGGGTCGTAACAAATTTGGTATCAGAGCATAAGTTTATGGGAAATAGTTTAGGGTCTAAAGTCTCACAAGCTACGTCTAGTAGAGTCTTTTAATTTGTGAGAGTCGCGAAACATACCATGGATGATAGGATATAGGATGATAGAGTTTTACTTTCTTCATTACTCTTGTATCGTGCCATTGAACTTAAATCTATAAGATATCTCTCTTCTTCTCCTTTGTCCTGTGGTTTTCTAGGTGTGATTGCTTGGAAAGGGAGATGCTAAGGTGAGTTTTGATGCTTATGATGGTTTTGTGGCTAGAAGAGTAAATGTGAAGGTTAGTTTTGAGGATTGTAATGTGATGCCATTTATGGCTATGTGTGACTTATGAGTTGGAAGTATTATGATGTGAAATTGTATAGTGATTTAGTTCTAAAAATGGTAAGAGTTAAAATGGTTGAATAAACTCTTTTTTTGTGGAAAATAAAATATCTTATGATTGTGTACAATGATAGTAGCAGAACTAAGGTGTAAATTTGAGGAGTGTTGAAAGAATATGGTATTGTTGTGAGAAAGAAGGAGTTTACATTTCATGAGGTTGAGCTAAGAGGTTGCTAAGTGTTTAATGAGGTAATGTTTAAGAGAGTATAGCTAAGATTAAATCCTAAGAGAAGAGTGTTATGCTTGACAGGACAATAGAAGTTTACCTTTCTTCATTAATCTTGTGCCGTGCCATATAGTTGAGGTTATAACTGTCTTTTTCTAATCTCTTCTCTTGTGGTTATAGGATATGAATTCATGAAGGACGCCATCAACGAGAGTTGATGAGGAAGCGGTGAACAAGGGAGTTCCTCCCCAAGGTGGAAAAGCTCCCCAAGGTGGAAAAGTTCCAAAAGGTGTTCAAGTTACTCAAGGGGAACAAGTACCTATAGGTAATCAAGGGAATGAGGTCCCGGTGGTTCCTCGGACATGACTAATGAGGAGGTTAGAGGAGCTCTTGTTACCCGAGCCCGAGCCATGACGGATCAAGAAAAAAAAAGATGGTGCCTAGGATGAATTCTCTTGAATGTACCATGACATCAAGGTTATTGGACTTTGTGAGGATGAATCCCCCTACCTTCCTTGTCTCTAAGGTGGGAAAGGCTCCCCAAGCCTCTTTGATGGTGTGTATAAGATAGTGCATGTTATGGGGGTGATTTCTAGGAGAAGGCGGAGTTGGCTTCATACCAATTGAAAGAGGTTGCTCGAGTGTGGAACACTCAATGGAAAGACAATGGGTCGCTTGAATTGGTTCCTATAAAATGTGAAGAGTTTAAGAAAGCATTCTACACAGATAACTTCCCCGTGAGAAGAGGGAGGTTAACGTTGAGGAGTTTATAAACCTTAGGCAAGATAACATGAGTGTTGAGTAGTATTCTTTGAAGTTTGTCATATTGCCTAAGAATGCTTCATATTTTCTATCTAACCCTATAGATGACATGAGTAGGTTCTTGACCGGTGTTTCCAATCTTGTGAAATAAGAGTGTCGTATGGCAATGCTCCATGGTGACATTACTCTATCTAGAGTTACAATGTATGCTCAATATATTGAGGATTCTAAGCTTGAGAGGAGAGGTAAAGATACTAAGAGGGGAAGAATCGATGAGAAAGGTCAACCTAGGTTTAAGAAGAGGTCTCCAAATAAAGATGTTCATAGTGTTTCTAACGCCAAATATGATAAAGGTGGTGGTTGTTAATTGATAAACCTACTTGCATAAATTTTGAGAAGCAACATTTTGGGAAGTGTCTAGACGGAAGTAATGGGTGCTTTAGGTCTCGTAAGGATGATAACAAGGTGAGAGATTGTCCTAATACTGTGGCTAGAGAGAGAGAGGGGCCAAGAAAGATCCTAGCGAACGTACGGTTACTATTCGTCAAAGTCGTGGTCATTCCCATCACCTCTAAGCTAAAGCAAATCCGGATTAAGGTTCTGGTAAGTTATAGTGTTTTCCTTTTTGTTGTGATGGGTTTCTTCTAAGTGGGGGAGTATGGTGAATAGTTTGGTTGATGAATCTTGTCTTTTCACTGTTATTCTATTCAATATTGAGAGTTAGAACTTTTTAGTAGCATGTTGCATGTGTTTAGGAGTGTAAGTGAAAATGAATTTCATTGATCTCCTTGCATTGTGCATACTTTCATGAGGTTATTTTTATTTGGGTTATTGAGTTCAAATGATTTTGTCTTTTATATGGTGATCCCACTACAGCGAATTGCTTATATATGTTGCATGAGTAAGCTAGTAAGCATGCTTAGAGGTGAACTTCTTTAAATTGTTGTATAATCGTGTTTCATGAGAAATGGTCATAATGTGCTCATTAATAATGTGATGAGAATGAAATATGTGGATAAGGAAGTCCCTCGTATATAAAATGAGAAGGTAGAGTCTTATTGCATGATGAGTTGTAGATGTTGTTCCAAATTTCTTGATGTGTTTTGAGTCTCTTGATTATGTGGTGTTGATTTTCCTCCTATATATGTGAATTGTGTATGGTGTGGTATGGCTATGAGCTTCTAGTCTTGACTCTTTAGCTCTAAAAAATGTTGGAAGTGTTTAGATGTCATTCGAGGACGAATGTTGTCCAAGTGGGGGAGATTGTTACAGCCCTCAAAATGAATTAGGTTAAAATAGAGTCTATCATGTGTGTTTCGAGTTAATAAGGTCTTAAAATGATGAATATTAGCATTAGAACTCAGTTCATAGAGTTTGGAAGTGAAAAATCAAGGAATGTCCAAGACGTTTGGAAACTAGTCGTTGTGTGTTCTAGTGTGCCGTTGAATGTTTTATGTGTTGTTTGGTGTCAAAATTTATAAGAGAGGACCGTAACACCTAGATGAACAAGTTTGGGTTCAAAACTTCTGGGTAAGATTCCCAAATGCCCCCCCCCCCTAAGAGTCCTTGAGGAGGACCCAAACCATGGCAAGAAAGCTACAAAAACTGCCCTAAACAATAGCCACCAAACAACGTCCAGTGGTTCCATTGACTCCCCCTCGATTGGGGGAATGGCTCCACACTTAGGTGTGGGAACTTATCCACCAAATGGCTAGCCTCTGTCCCAAATTACGCCCTGCATGACGCTACGTCAATCAAATGACAGCCAGTAGATGGCAACCGTCGTTTGACACCTACAACTTTCTGCAAGTGTCTCGGCCAAGGTGGGGGCAATTTGGGAAATTCACTTAAGGTACTAATAAAGTCCTAGGCGGATTGTTTTTTTCTTTTATGGTATATACGTTAGTTAAGACTCTAAACCTTAGACTTAGACCTCATTATTCAAAAACAAAACCCCAAGATCAAAACAAGTTCGCTCTAGACTCCATTGAAGTTAGAAGCCAAGGTTGAAGCTAGGATTGGAGTTCTTTATTTGGTTCTCCATAAAATTATTTGTATTCCTTAAATTAAGGTATGGTGATTTCATCCTTTATTCTTCTCTCATTCAACGAGCCAATTCCAAAGGCTTTTCAAAGAGATTCAAGAACATAGAAATCCTATTTTGAATTCTAATCATGGGTTCCTTTATGAAAAGGTTTAAATAAATGTTTTATCATTAAATTGATGTTAATTGGTAGTTTTAAGATCAAAACATCCATTAACCCATGTATTCCTTGAATTCCTAATTTTGGCTTTAAAGTGGGTGAATTGATCATGGTTTAATCTTATTAAATTCATGCGTAGATTGTATTGGGATATTGAATTATGTATTGATCGATGTTTGAATTGTTATATATTGTGTTTTAATGTTGATATCTGTATTCTGTATTGTTACATCTTTGATATATATGAGTTGTTGGCTTAGTCTTGTGTATGTTATCATTAGTAAGAATCTCTTATGGTGTGAATTGATTGAAAAGAATAAGGAATGGTGATGATGGCTATGGGAAGGTGGTGAAATGACCTAATTACATTGCAAACAATAGAATTGATATTGAATTTTTGTTGAATTGTATGGTCCACTTATGGTGGGGGAGGGGGGGTATGTGTTTTATATGTTATGAAAATGGCCTTGTCAACATTATTATGTGAATTATAGTGGTATCATGTTATAGATTTTATTGATGAACAATGTGAAAGATGATATAGTATATGTGCATGTGTGAGGTGAGGGTATGAACCTTCTAAATTCTGGTATGATTATATTATGTCTTGATTGGTACACTTAGGTCCCTCTACATTATAGATGAAAGTTATGTGAATATGTGATCTTTTGACTTGGTAGGCTTAGGCACTCTTGTCATGTATGTGTATGAATGAATGAAACAATGAAGTCTAGGATCGGTAGACCTAAAGGAGTTGCCCTTTTATGAAAGACTTATATGGAACCTTGAATATGAAAAGAAGGTTAAGAATAAGCTATCCATGAAAAGGGTATTATCATTGTGTAGGACTTAGTAATGGTACCTTCTCTAATACACCTAGGGAATGAATTACTCTATGAGAATAAAGGCAAATCACCAAGAGGATATGCTTTTGGAGTAGCTCTACTTGAGAATGAGACTAGAGTAAAAAGAAGCCCTTGATATCCCTTAACCATGTATCAACATGGGATTAGTCTTAGTTCTACCTTTGGCAAGTAGAACACCTTCCATGGTGTCGAGTCCTTATTACACCGGATCCCATACCAAGTTAGTATGGTCTATGTTGGTTAATGCCTAATCTCATCATATGGGATGTACACTCTAGTATTGGATAGGTTCTACAACATGTAGGTAGTGTGATGGGATTCTATCTACACATGGCACGAGTAGGCTTTAAAAGTTCTAGGATGAGTTCCCTACACAGATGCTTTGAGGATTGCTTAGGTAGGATTTAAGAGGTTGTACGGGCGGTCACTTCATGTCTTACTTAGGTGAGTCTTAGAGTAACTTTAGGTGGAGAGTGTAAATGATAAGAAGGGAATAATCTTACTTTGGGAAGTCTTGAGAATCACTTAGGTGGGTGTGAAGGGGTTGTATAGGCAGTCTCTTCATGTCTTACTTAGGTGGGCCTTAGGATAACTCTTGGTAGGAGGTTTAAATGCTTATGTACATTCTAAATTATTATGGTTGTATCCTATAGATTACTTCTATATGTATTATATATGAGTATTGTCTTGAAGTTTGTTCTTATACTTGTTTAATTAGGTTTCTATCAAAGAGCATGAAAAGTATGTTTCAAAGTAAATGTCCGTTTTAGCATGACTTTCTTGCATGTTCACCATACTTAGAGAATTAAATGTGCTAATTCCATATTTATTCTATTTTTACTAGTATAGGTGGAAAGTGAGGATTATTTTAGAAGTAGAAGCTTGGGAAATAGCATTCTCTCAAGATTGGTACGTCCTCATATGTTCGAGGACATGGCTTATATTTTAGTATCCTTTTCAAAAGAGTTGGTAATAGACTATAATTACATTTCAAATTGATGTAAGGTTTGTGACCCTAATTATTATATTTGTCTAGGATGGGTATGACGAGACTTAGTTGTTTCTTATATTCTATAAAGATTTGGACTATTGTTGTGAAACGTTTTAATTCCGCATTATTTTTCATATATATATATATATATATATATATATATATATATATATATGCGACGAATGATGTCTAAGGGCTTGTATAAAACCTCTGAGATGTCGATTACGCCGGTAACAACATGGGGGTGCTCTCGGGTCGTTATAGAGTTAGGGGTCGAGGAAAATTCTTAAACGCCTCTATTTTCTTTGGATCAACGAATATACCCACACTAGACACAATGTGACCAAGAAAAGCAACCGATCTTATCCAAAATTTGCACTTACTATATTTAGCAAAAAGTAGGTGTTCCTTGAGGACTTGCAATACTACCTCAAATAACTCAAGTATTCATCCTCACACTTTGAATATATAAAGATATCATCAATAAAGACAATTACAAATGAATCAAAATAATTCTGATACACCCTATTCATAGGGTCTATGAAATCCGCCGGGGCATTAGTTTGACCAAAGTACATTACTAGGTACTCATAGTGACTATACCTTGTTCGGAAAGCCATTTTAGAAATGTCAACTCCTGTAACTCTAAGTTGGTGATAACCCAAACTTAAATCAATCTTTGTAAAGTAACTCGCCTCTTGGAGTTGGTCAAACAAATCATTAATTCAAGAGAGAGGATATTTATTCTTTATGGTGACCTTGTTATATTGTCGGTAGTCAATACATATCATAAGAGACCATTTTTATTTTTGAAAAACAATACTAGAGCGCCAATGAAGATATGCTTGGTTGGATAAACTCCTTGTCTAGAAAATCCTTGAGATGACCTTTCAATTCTTTCAACTCGAACGGAGCTATACGGTAAGGAGGAATTGATGTGGGTTGAGTATCCGGGAACAAATCGATGTCGAAATCTATTTCCCATTCTGAGGAATTCCAGGAAAGTCATCAGGGAAAACATCCAAAATCCTTCACTATGGGGACCGACTCTAATGGAGGAGCCTCACAATATGATAGAGACATCCCTTAGAAATTATCTTACAAGGTTTTAGACATGAAATGACCTCTAGGGATCGAATTTCCCCCTCTTACTTTCTAAATGGGTTCATTAGGAAATAGGAATTTAACTACCCTTGTTCTACAATCAATGGAAGCAAAACATGCACGTAACCAATCAATCCCTAATATGACATCAAAGTACAACATATCTAGTTCTACCAAATCAACCAATGTGACTCTATTGAAAAACAATATGGGAAAATCCTATAGACTCTTTTAGAAACCAAGGAGTCACCCACCGGGGAAGAAATCGAAAATGGTTATTCTAAAAAATCAGAGAGTACATTAAATTTCATAGCCATAAAAGGAGTTACAGAAGACAATTTTGCAACACGATCCAGCAATGCATAAATATTAATTGAAAACGCTTGCAACATACGGGTAACAACATCGACAGAACCCTCTTGATCATATCTATATTTGAAAGCATAGAAGCGGTTCTTGTTAGGATCATTGGAATTAAGACCACTTTCTTGAGCTTGGTTTCCCTCTCTTTCTTGAGTCTTGTCCATAAGACAATCTTTCACCATGTGGCCACTAATATTATCCGCCATATTGCCATTTGCCACATTTGAAACAATTGAGTTTCTCACTTTGTGAACTATTACCTTTTCACCCTTGAGTATTAGGGTTTGGTACCCTATCCTTGTTAGACCTTAGATAAATTAGAAGGAATTGGTTGGGGAATCTTTTCTTAAACTTTGGTTTGTCTTGGATTTAAAACTTAGCATTAGAAGTACCTCCATCATAGGATATTTCCCTCTTGGCATCCATATTTCTCTTCCTAAGCCTACTCTCCTCAACTTGTTGGGCATGCACCATAAAATGAGAAAGGTCCATGTCATTGTGAAGCATTGCCGCAAGACACCCTTCCATAACATCATCAAACAAACCCGCCACAAACCGGCAAATTTCATCTCTAGGATTGGACACCAAAGAAGAGGCATATTTAGACAACTTAGTGAATTTTAAAAAGTATTCTTGAACACTCATCCCTCATTGACGAAGGTTGATGAAATCTTTCACTTTTACCTCTCTTTTCTCCCTTGGGAAAAACCTATCAAGAAATGCCCTCCTAAAGACTTCCCTACTTATGGGACCCGCTCTCAAAGCCATATTGTCTTTCCATTTAGTGTACTAAGTTTGGGCCACATATTTGAGTTGATAAGCGGCTAGCTCGTCCTTATCATTCGAACTCACCCATATAGCATACAAGATCTTATAAACATCATCAATAAAGTCTTGGGGATCTTCATTCACCTTAGACCGAAAGAACATTGGAGGGTTCATCCTTGAGAAGTCTCTCAAGTGAAAAGACATGGTACTAGCATTTTGATTCACACGAGGTGCACCTTCCTGGTTTACTTGAGACGACGTAGCTTGAGCTTGAGTAGTTACAGCTTGAGCTTGAGTAGTCATTGCTTGAGACAAATTTAGAAAGCCACCCTTATCTAACCATACGTCATAACCAGAGGATTGACCAGAGCTTAGTCACCTTGAGGAGCTTGTTCTTGAGGAGGAGCTTGGTTGTCTTGGGTATGAACTCTCGCATTGTCAATATCCTCTTCAACCCTTCTTGTTGCTGCCCTTCTAGTAGTCATAGCCTACGAGAAAAGGATTAGAAGAAAAGGACACACAAAGTTAAGAATCTTGAGACACGACTTTAGAATACAAAAGAAGTGAGAATTTCATAAGCATAATAAAGACTTTTCATTCATATGTGTGGCACGGATCACAATTATGAACAAGATTCTACATAGACATTGTTTTGTGAGTCAGTATTCCTATGATTATCCAACCTCACGCTCTCATACAAAGTTTTTCATGACCAGAGAGCACCCCTAATCGTAACCGGCATTTTCGTCCTCTTAGAGGTCTTAGACAATGCCTTAACATATATCCCTGCATAATCAATAGAATAAAAATACGTAGAAATTAAAACTTAACATTTGAACTTCACTTAGACTTCACATGTAACATTCCGGAAAATTGCATGTCTAGTGAAGAGCCCAATATGTCTTTAAGAATGTGTACTGGGGGATACATAGGCATCCCAATGCCCAATATTGAGAAATATTGGGCATAGTATAGAAAATTGGCTAAGGGGTATTAGCCAATTTCTATATAATACCCAAATAAGCATAATATTGGGCATATTAGAAAATATTGGCTTAAAGGGTGTTAGTCAATTTTCTAACATTAATGAGCTTGTTTAAGAAATGTACATGCAATAAAGACCCTAAGCTAAAAACATATGTTTTCACAATACTTGCAATGAGGTATGAGTCATCCAAGTGTCAAGCCTAGATACCATAGCACAAGATCAATTTAAAATGATCATGTAAATTAAGCAGTACCCAAGGACATAGTAAGGATCCTTGGGACCATAAGTAAACATTCCAAATGAACCATTATGAATAGTTAGTTAGAAAATTATAAGCAACACATATGCAAGCACATGTGAAGAAGCGTCCAAGGGAGGGGACCACCCTAACCGAATTTGGTAAGGGTAGTTAGGGGGCAGGCGTGTGCTAGGGTCCCTCCATGTGGGGCCTAACTCCCTAACTAACTCTAGACTCTAACTAACTGACCTAACTAGCTAACTAAACTAACTAGCTAACTAACCTAGGACTAACCTAAATAATATAATAAGTGCACCCGACCACCTAAGACTTAACCGGGTGACACTAACCTAAAAACTAGTTAAAGAGACAACCTAGTACCTAACCTAGGATGGTCCAAAAGCGTTAGTTATGGTCCCTATAACTTAGGGGTACTTTATTAATTACCCTAAGTCCCTTAAATAATTAAATTAAGGAATTAATTAATTAAGGAAAATTCACAAGCAAGGCCGAAACTCTTAGGAAAAAGTTCAGATTTGACTAAGTTAAATGTTTTCCTATTTTTAGTCAACTTAGGTGGGGCGTTTTAGTAATTAACTAATTTATTTATTTAATTAACTTAATTAGACTAAGTTGAATGAGTCAAGATCAGTTCCTAAGACTTAGACTCACGTTCAAACACTAGAAATCTCACGACTCAAAATAGTGAAGCGAACGAAAGAAAAAAAACAGAAAGTTCTATTGATTCTCTTAGGCGATTTTAAGGTTCTCTTCAAGGTTTCGTTCAAGGTGATCTTCGTAGATTAAATTCTACATAAGGTATGGGTTTCTCTCCTGGAATTCTTTCTCCAAGAGGATATTCAATAGTCTTGAATCTATAAATATCGAAACTAGGGTTGTTTCCCAACGATATTGTTGAACGTCCTTTCCCCTAGTTATCCTTGATTTCGATTCTAATGTATATGTAGATGTAATCTTGATCATGTTGTTGGTATGTGGTGCTGGCTGATCTTAATGTTAGGTGTTCATGATTTGTAAATGTCGATTGAAGTATGTAGACTGATTTGCATGATATAAACATTTATCACACGAAATAAAGAACGTTGTATGACCTAATTGTGTCCGAGAAAGTGGAGTATGATATGTTTTGGTTAGGCAGCTTGTTTACTATTAAACGTGACTTGTTTGAGATGATATGTTCATTAAAGTATTCATATGAGGCTATTCGAAATGGCTAATAATGTTATGCCTAATCTATGATACAAAATTGGCAAATAATGATTTCATGAAATTATATTTGAATGAATTTTTGGCTTTTGCCAATAAATTGGCTATAAAGTCATTTCCAAATTTTCTAGGTGAATACTAATTTTATGCCAACCACATATAACCAAAGTATTGAAATGACAACTTAAGAATATCTAAGATAATTCAATGAATCCATAACCAAGGGTATGCCAATCATTGGGACAAGTCCCAACATGCCCTAACCAAATGAACTATGAACATAAGTATTTCATTGAATGAAGTTCTCAACGTCCATAAATGATGATATGAAGCTACCAAATGAACGTAAGCAAGTAAAGTGAGTATTAACATAATTAAAATTGTCTAAGTTATGAAAGTAACCAGAATGAGGTATTAAAGGAAGTGAGACAAGTCTGACTTACACCTAAGACTACTATGTTAAGATACTCACAAAAAAGAGTGTTAGAACATGTGAGACAAGTATCATTAATGCCAAAGATGTTATGTAACTATAAATTCACATGTCATCAATGTAAAGAAAGCGATGACGAGTCATCCATAGAGTAAGTAAACCTCAATTTAGAAGCAAGATTCCATAATGTTTGAGTCAACTCTAAAAGATACAAAAATAAAAGAAAATGAGCAAAGAAGCGATAGACTAGCTATGAGCTTGTTCTTGCACATGTAAGTCTCAAGAGATGAGGCTCCACCACGGTGGATAAGAGTCTTCGAATATCTCCTAGTCTTCGAACTATGTCTAGCCAACATGGGAACTAGCCTGTGGATTCCACCTAAGAGAGATAGGTATGTTTTGGTCTCACCTTTGCCGGTGATATCACCTCTTTTTGGTGTGGGAAAGACACCGGATTTCATGTATAGATCACATGATCTATGCCTGTTAATGCTCAAAAAATATTCTTGGTTCACTTTAGCCGTGGACCACCCCTTTTTGGTGTGGGGTAAACACTTGATATGGATTCACTTTAGCCGGTGAATCACCCCCTTTTGATGTGTGGGAGACAATGGATTTCATGTTAACTCGCATGATCTAGTATTCACTTTGACCGGTGAATCACCTATTTTTGGTGTGGGGATGACACTGGATTTCATGTAACTTCACATGATCCTAATGCTACGAACTTCTTTATGAAAGTAAGAAGGAAGAAGAGATGTAAGTTCAAAGTGAACTAAGAAAGCAAGAGTTATGAATGGCAATGTTTGATAAGAATTAAGTTTTCGATATGTAAATAGCATAGCCAATAATGACATCTCATATTATGAAAATGATTAAAGCCAAATAAGATAGGCTTATAATGACCTTATATAATTGGAAAATGACAATAGCCAAATAAGATTGGCTTATAATGACTTCTTGTATAAGGCCAACATCAGATAATAAGTTTCACCAATAAAGATTGGCTTACAAAGATTTCATGCCCTGAATTGTAGTTAAATCATTTCCTTAGTCTCTTGAATTACTTACTTGATTCATTGTGGGTATGGGACTACAATGAATTATTGCACTTGTAAGTAAAACATAAGACCAAAGGATATAATTGAACGAAAACTAAACTAAGTGTCAGAAGAAGAGCTCTCGGGTTTGGTGGAGCAAATTTCAAAATTTTTGCTCGAGTTGTTCTAAAATTATGTTGATGATTCTAAGTTCTTGTGTTCATATAGAAAATGAGTTGTGTGCTTTGAATGCATTAAAATACGTCATATTCATACCACAATTCACAAATATCGAATTAGGAAAGTCTAGTTATGTCAGTTTCCAGAAATGACATGTTGTTATAGGAAGAGCTTTCCTTTATCATGCATAGTTCTTATGTGTAAGTGTGCATACACCCATACTTAGTACAAGTGTGTACTAACCCTATACTATTACTATTTTTATAGGTGCAGGTCAGAGAGAAGGTTGAAGACTCATTGCAGCGGTTTGGACTCAACGATCTCCAGACCTTTGGTAGGTCCTCTTGATTTCGAAGATGCTACATCTATCTTTCTAGCATTAGTACTTTAGACATAGCTAGAGGATGTTGTCCCTTTGTTTCTTTTAGACATTTATTCGAAGCTTTGTATTAAGGCCGTTTTTGGCAAACTATTATGATATATTGATTCTTTCATTTGAATTGCGTAATCGATTGTAGATGGTTGTTTAGTTTGAGCTTATAGTATATGAATCCATGTAACTTTTATATGAAGTCAATGTGTACTTCATTATGTTTTAAAAGTTTTAAATTTTTCTGCAAATTTAACTATAGGAATGTGATGAAACCTAAGAAGAGGCTTGTCTGCGACCTCTGAGAGGTTAACGACGCTGGTTGTGATCCGGATTCCAGAATCTGGGTCGTGACAAACTTAGTATCAGAGCATGAGTTTAAATTACCTAGGAACTAAAGCTCAAAAGATGTTTCGTTACGTAGTTTCTAACTTATGGTTGTGAAGCGCGCCACAATCATGATCAGAGACTAAGTGATGATAAGAAATTTTCCCTTCTTCTACTCTTTATGGTGCTATGTAGAATTATGACATTTTGTGTCATTTGAGAATCTAACTTGCTTCTTTTGTATGCGTTAGAAGTATGAACACATGGTGAAATGCCGCAAGGAGAGTTGAAAAGCAGCTGCTGGAGGAAACCAAGCTCCTTCTCAAGCCGCAGCTACTGGAGCACAAGTGCCTGTCAACCCAGTTGCGTTGACAGATGGAGAGGTGAGAGAAGCTTTGATGCATATGGAACAGGACATCACTACTCAGGCGCAGGCCATCACGGCTCAAGCCAATAGAGAGGGTGCTCCCAGGGAGAACCCGCAAGCTAGCACCATGGCTAGCAGACTGAGGGACTTCACTAGAATGATCCCTCCAGTCTACTTTGGGTCCAAGACTAATGAGGATCCCCAGGATTTTTATGGATGAGGTCTACAAAATTCTTTATGCCATGCGAGTTGATGAAAAGGCAAATGCTAAGTTGACTGCATATCAGCTCAAAAATGTGGCACAGGTGTGGTACAGAATGTGGGCAGATGGACGAGCACCAGGAGATGTCCCCATCACTTGGGACATTCTCAAGACTGCATTTTTGGAGAGATTCTTTCCGAGAGAGCAATGAGATGTCAAGGTTGAGAAGTTCATCAACCTAAGACAGGGAGGTATGTCGGTCAAGGAGTATTCCTTGAAATTCGTTAAACTCTCAAAGTATGATTCTTCTCTTGTGGCAAATAGCAGGGATGAAATGAGCAGGTTTGTGACTGGCGTGTCGAAGGATCTAGTAAAATATTGTCGGGCAGCCATGTTGCATGATAACATGGATCTGGGCAGATTGATGGTGCATGCTAAGCAACTGGAGGAGAGCCATCGAAAAAGGAGAGTTCAGGAAGGCAAGAAGCCTAAGTCTAGCTCTGGTAGGGGTTCATTTGGAGTCCAGAATAGGCCTAAGTTCAAGAAGCACTCAGGTAATTCTACTCCTTCCAGAAATTTGAATGCCAAAGTGGACAAGTCTGGCCCCAAAAAGGGCCATGATAGGAGTGCCCAGCGAAACAGCAAGCCGTGTGGTAAGTGTGGGCATTTGCATGAAGGTGAATGTTTGGTAGGTACTAACGCCTGCTTCGGGTGAGGAAAAAGTGGAAATATGGTTAGAGATTGTCCTCAAGTTAGGAATCAGGCCAAGGAAGATGCTCAGCCTCGGCCGAATCCAAATGTTACAGCCGAACCTCCCTAGAGGAACAAATTTTATGCGCTGAAAGGTAGAGAAGAGAAAGAGAAGTCAGCTGATCTGGTCACGGGTATGTTGCATGTCTTTTCTTTCCCTGTGTATGCATTGTTGGATCCAAGATCTACCTTATCATTTGTTACTTATTTGATATCTAGTAGATTTGATGTGCTTCCTGAGATCTTGCATGAGGCAATTCTAGTTAGTACTCCCATAGGGGACGGCATTAGAGAAGAAAGAGTGTATAAAAATTGTCCAATTAACATTCTTGATAGAATCACTCATGCTGACCTAGTGGAGTTAGCCATGCTCGATTTTGATATAATATTGGGTATGGATTGTCTCCTTAAGTGTTATGCTACAATAGATTGTCAAAACAGGGTAGTGAGGTTTCAGTTTCCAAATGAGTTAGAGATGGAATGGGAAGGGCGTGGTTCGAATTCAGTAGGCCAAATCGTTTCACATTTAAAAGCCAAAAAGATGATAGTTAAGGGGTATTTATACCACATAATTAGAGCAATGACTTAGGGAAAGAAGTCCCTTCCATAGACTCTGTGTCAATAGTGAATGAGTTTCAAGATGTCTTTCCAGAGGATTTATCAGGAATCCCTCCTGAACGTGAGATTGATTTTTTGTGTTGACTTAGATCCCAACACCAAACCGATTTCTATTCCCCCATATAGGATGGCACCAGCCGAACTCAAAGAGTTGAAGTTGCAGTTAAAAGATCTACTTTATAAGAGCTTCATCCAGCCGAACATATCCCCATGGGGTGCTCCAGTGTTGTTCATAAAGAAAAAGAATGGAACCCTTAAAATGTGTATCGATTATCGGCAACTCAACAAAGTCACTATAAAGAATAAGTACCCACATCCAGAATCGATGATTTATTTGACCAACTCTAAGGTTCAAGTTTCTTTTAAAAAATAGACCTTCGGTAAGGGTATCATCAGCTTAGAGTGAGGCGAGAACACGTCCCTAAAACTGCTTTTCATACTAGATATGGACATTATGAATTTCTGGTTATGTCAATTGGTCTCACTAACGCACCATCCGCGTTTATGGACCTTATGAATAGAGTCTTCCGTGAATACCTTGATTTTTTCGTCATAGTATTCATAGATGACATCCACATATGCTCTAAGTCTAGAAAAGAGCATGAAGTACACTTAAGAAAGACATTGCAAGTACTCAGAGAACATCAGTTGTATGCAAAGTTCAGTAAATGTGAATTGTGGTTGAGATCAGTGACCTTCCTTGGTCATGTTGTGACCGACCAGGGTGTTGAAGTTGATCCGAAAAAGGTTGAAGCAGTGAAGAATTGTCTGAGACGCCTCACTCCTACAGATATTCGGAGTTTCTTGGGTTTGGCTAATTACTATCGCAGGTTTGTGGAGGGTTTTTCCACTATTGCTGCTCCGTTGACAGCCTTGACGAAGAAGAAGGTGAAGTTTGAGTGGTCTGAAAAATCTGAGAAGAGCTTCCAAGAGCTCAAAGACCGACTCACTTCAGCCCCAGTTCTCACATTGCCGAGGAGTGGTGCAGGATACATGGTATACTGTGATGCTTCTCGAGTAGGTTGGGGATGTTTTCGTATGCAAGATAGCAAGGTGATAGAAGATGCATCAAGATAGTTGAAAGTCCACGAAAAGAATTACCCTACTCATGATCTTGAGTTAGATGTCATTGTCTCTGCGTTGAACTTGTGGAGACATTATTTATATGGTGTACATGTTGATGTATATACTGACCATAAAAGTCTTCAGTATGTTTTTACGCATAGAGAATTGAACCTTCGTCAGAGGAGATGGCTAGAATTGCTCAAGGACTATGATATGAGTGTCCACTATCACCCAGGTAAGGCCAATGTAGTGGCCGATGTGTTGAGTAGATTGAGCATGGGAAGCATGTCTCATGTTGATGATGAGAAGAAGCACCTAGTTAAAGAGGTACACCAATTGGCTAAAATAGGTGAACGGCTGATAGATACACCAAATGGGGTTGTTTAAGTTCATTCCAGTTCTGAATCCTCATTTGTTGTAGATGTCAAAGCTAAGCAGCATCTCGACCTATTACTCATGGAGTTTAAAGACTTAGTGTTGAGTAAGCTGAATGAATTACTTTCCCTAGGAGGGGATGGTGTACTCAAGTACCAGAACTGATTATGTGTGCCCAATATTGATGATATGAGGTATAATATTATTGCAGAGGCCCATGGCTCAAGGTATTTTATTCATCCAGGTTCTACCAAAATGTACCATGACCTTAAAGAGGTCTATTGGTGGGAAGGTATGAAGAGAGATATTTTGAAGTTTGTGGAGGAGTGCCTCAATTGCCAACAGGTTAAGGCCGAACACCTTAAGACTGGGGGTCTCACCCAGTTGATTGAGATACCAACTTGGAAATGGGAGGCTATCAATATGGATTTTGTGGTTGGTCTGCCAAAGACAAGGAAACTACATGATTCCATTTGGGTTATTGTTGAGAAGATGATTAAGTCTGCTCACTTCATTCCTGTGAAGTTTACTTACAGGGCCGAAGATTATGACAAGTTGTATATTGATGAGATGGTGAGGTGGCATGGGAATCCTTTATCTATCATTTCAAATAGGGGAGCCCAGTTCACTTCTCACTTTTGGGGATCTTTCCAAAAGAGCTTGGGTACACAGGTGAAGCTTAGTACTGCTTTTCATCCGGAAACGGATGGACAAGCAGAACGTACCATTCAGACCCTTGAAGATATGTTGAGAGCATGTGTTATTGACTTCAAGGGGAGTTGGGATGATCACTTACCGCTGATTGAGTTCTCTTATAATAATAGTTACCATTCCATTATTGGGATGGCACCTTTTGAAGCACTTTATGGAAGGAGATGTAGGTCTCCAGTTGAGTGGTTTGAGGTAGGAGAGTCTTCCATCCTTGGCCCTGAGATCGTACATGAGGCTGTGGAAAAGGTGAGAATGATCAGGATAGATTGGCTACTGCTTACAGTCGTCAAAAATCCTATGCAGATAACAGAAAGAGAGCTCTCGAATTTGAGGTGGGTGATCAAGTCTATCTGAAGATATCACCCATGAAAGGGGTGATAAGGTTTGGTAAGAAAGGGAAGTTGAGTTCGAGGTATATAGGTCCTTATGAGATCTTGTAAAGGGTAGGAAATGTTTCCTACGAACTGAGGTTACTACAAGACTTGGCTTCTGTTAATCCAGTGTTCAACGTTTCAATGCTTAAGAAGTGTTTAGGCGAGCCAGCATCCATCCTGCCTGTTGAGGGGTTAGGAGTTGATGAGAAACTTTCTTACGAAGAGGTTCCAGTTGAGATTTTAGATCGTCAAGTGAAGCGGCTAAGTAACAAGGAGGTTGCCACCGTGAAGGTACTATGGCCGAACCACCTTGTAGATGGAGAAACATGGGAGGCTGAGGCTGATATGAGATCCCATTACCCTCACTTGTTCAGTTCGTGATGTTATCTATACTCTTCTTAGATCTGATTTTGTTAAAGAAACTTTAAGTTTTAGTGCATTAGTCGATTTGGTATTGTAAGTCCATAATCGTGCGTTTGTTGTACTTGCATTAAACAAGTAAATATGAGTTCATGCGTGCATTATGTTGCTGTTTTTGCATAGCATAGATGAGATTTTATGTTTCGCATGAGTTGTGATGTGCATTAAGTTATATGGGATTGAGAATGAAGTTCCTCGATCTAAAATATGAAGCTTCAGGTAAGCTTGAGTAGTATGCATCATCCAAAATATGTGTGAATCAGATATTCACAAACGGTAGCGTCTCAAGTATGTTAAAGTGTGTTCGAAAATCACCCTCTTAACTTTAAAATGATGTGTAGTGTCATTCGGGGATGAATGTTCCTAAGGGGGATAATGTAACATTCCAGAAAAATTTCATATCTAGTGAAGATCCCAATAGGTCCTTAAGAGTGTGTACTGGGGGATACATAGGCATCCCAATGCCCAATATTGAGAAATGTTTGGCATAGTATTGAAAATTGGCTAAGGGGTATTAGCCAATTTCTATATAATACCCAAATAAGCAAAAAATTGGGCATATTAGAAAATATTAGCTTAAAGGGTGTTAGCCAATTTTCTAACATTAATGATCTTGTTTAAGAAATGTACCTGCAATAAAAAACCTAAGCTAAAAACATATGTTTTCACAATACTTGCAATGAGGTATGAGGCATCCAAGTGTCAAGCCTAGATACCATAGCACATGATCAATTTAAAATGATAATGTTGATTAAGTAGTGCCTAAGGACATAGTAAGGATCCTTGGGACAATAAGAAAATATTCCAAATGAACCATTATGCATAGTTAGTTAGGAAAGTACAAGCAACACATGTGCAAGCACATGTGAAGAAGCGGCCAAGGGAGGGGACCACCCTAACCGAATATGGTTAGGGTAGTTCGGGGGCAGGCGTGTGCAAGGGCCCCTCCATTTGGGGTCTAACTCCTAACTAACTTTAGACTCTAACTAACTGACCTAACTAGCTAACTAACCTAGGACTAACAGAAATAAACCAATTAGTGCACCCGACAACCTAAGACTTAACCGGGTACACTAACCTAGTAACTAGTTAAATAGACAACCTAGTACCTAACCTAGGATGGTCCAAAAGGGTTATTTATGGTCCCTATGATTTAGGGGTACTTTAGTAATTACCCTAAGTCCCTTAATTAATTAAATTAAGGAATTAATTAATTAAGGAAAATTCACAAGCAAGGCTGAAACTCTTAGGAAATATTTCAGATTTGACTAAGTTAAATGTTTTCCTATTTCTAGTCACTTTAGGTGGGGCGTTTAGTAATTAACTAATTATTTTATTTAATTAGCTTAATTAGCCTAAGTTGAATGAGTCAAGATCAGTTCCTAAGACTTAGACTCGCGTTCAAACACTAGATATCTCACGACTCAAAACAGTGAAGCGAACGAAAGAAAAAAAAAACAGAAAGTTCTATTGATTCTCTTAGGCGATTTAAAGGTTCTCTTGCAAGGTGATCTACGTAGATTAAATTCTACATAAGGTATGGGTTTCTCCCCAAGAGGATTTTCAATAGTCTTGAATCTTTAAATCTCAAAACTAGGGTTGTTTCCCAACGATATTGTTGAACGTCCTTTGCCCTAGTTATCCTTGATTTCGATTTTCTAATGTATATGTAGATGTAATCTTGTTCATGTTGTTGGTATGTGGTGCTGGCTGATCTTAATGTTTGATTTTAATGATTTGTAAATGTCGAATGAAGTATGTAGACTGATTTGCATGATCTAAACATTTGTCCCACGAAATAAAGAACGTTGTATGACCTAATTGTGTCCGAGAAAGTGGAGTATGATATGTTTTGGTTAGGCTGCTTGTTTACTGTTAAACGTGACTTGTTTGATATGACATGTTCATTAAAGTATTCATATGAGGCTATTCGAAATGACTAATAATGTTATGGATAAGCTATGATATAAAATTGGCTAATAATGATTTCATGAAATTATATTTGAATGAATGTTTGGCTTGTGCCAATAAATTGGCTATAAAGTCATTTCCAAATTTTCTAGGCCAATACTAATTTTATGACAACCACATATAGCCAAAGTATTGAAATGACAACTTAAGCATATCTAAGTTAATTCAATGAATCCATAACCAAGGGTATGCCAATCATTGGGACAAGTCCCAACATACCCTAACCAAATGAACTATGAACATAAGTATTTCATTGAATGAAGTTCTCAACGTCCATAAATGATGATATGAAGCTACCAAATGAACGTAAGCAAGTAAAGTGAGTATTAACATAAATAAAAGTGTCTAAGTTAAGAAAGTGACCAGAATGAGGTGTTAAAGGAAGTGAGACAAGTCTGACTTACACCGAAGACTACTATGTTAAGATACTCACGAAAAAGAGTGTTAGAACGTGTTAGACAACTCTCATCAACACCAAAGATGTTATGTAGCGATAAATTCACATTTCATCAATGTAAAGAAAGGGATGACAAGTCATAAATAGAGTAAGTAAACCTCAATCTAGAAGCAAGCTTCCATAATGTTTGAGTCAACGCTTGCACATATAAGTCTCATGAGATGAGGCTCCACCACGGTGGATAAGATTCTCCGAATATATCCTAGTCTTCGAACTATGTCTAGCCAACATGGGAACTAGCCTTTGGATTCCTCCTATGAGAGCTAGGTATGTTTCGATCTCACCTTAGCCAGTTAGATCACCTCTTTCGGTGTGGGGAAGACAGCGGATTTCATGTTTAGTTCACATGATCTATGTCGGTTAATTCTCAAAAGAATTTTCTTGGTTCACTTTAGACGTGGACCACCCCTTTTCGGTGTGGGGTAAACACTTGATATGGATTCACTTTAGCCGGTGAATCACCCTTTTTCGGTATGGGGCAGACACTGGATTTCATGTTAACGCGCATAATCTAGGATTCACTTTGACTGGAGAATCACCTCTTTTCGGTGTGGGGAAGACACTGGATTTCATGTAACTTCACATGATCTTAATGCTACGGACTTCTTTAAGAAAGTAAGAAAGAATGAAGGAAGAAGAGATGTAAGTTCAAAGTGAACTAATAAAGCAAGAGTTTATGAATGCCAATGTTTGATAAGAATGAAGTTTTCTATATGTATGGGGCATAGCCAATAATGACATCTCATATTATGAAAATGATTAAAGCCAAATAAGATTGGCTTATAATGACCTTATATAATTGGCAAATGACAATAGCCAAATAAGATTGGATTATAATGACTTTTTGTATTAGGCCAACATCGGATACTAGGTTTAACCAATAAAGATTGGCTTACAAAGATTTCATGCCTTAAATTGTAGTTAAATCATTTCCTTAGTCTCTTGGATTACTTACTTGATTTATTGTGGGTATGGGACTACAATGAATCATTGCACTTGTAAGTAAAACATAAGACCAAAGGAGATAATTGAACTAGACAACAAAAAGAAGAAAAGAACGAAAAATAAACTAAGTGTCAAAAGAAGAGCTCTCGGGTTTGGTGGAACAAATTTCAAAATTTTTGCTCGAGTTGTTCTAAAATTATGTTGATGATTCTAAGGTCTTGTGTTCATATAGAAAATGATTTGTGTGCTTTGAATGCATTAAAATACGCCATATTCATACCACAATTCACAAATAACGAATTAGGAAAGTCTAGTGATGTCACTTTCCAGAAATGGCATGTTGTTATAGGAAGAGCTTTCCTTGATCATGCATAGTCCTTATGTGTATGTGTGCATATACCCATACTTAGTACAAGTGTGTACTAACCCTATACTATTACTATTTTTATAGGTGCAGGTCAGAGAGAAGGTTGAAGACTCATTGCAGCGGTTTGGACTCAGCGATCTCCAGACCTTTGGTAGGTCCTCTTGATTTCGAGGATGCTACATCTATATTTATAGCATTAGTACTTTAGACATAGCTAGAGGATGTTGTCCTAGCGTTTCTTTCAGACATTTATTCGAAGCTTTGTATTTAGGCCATTTTTGGAAAACTATTATGATATATTGATTCTTTCATTTGAATTGCGTAATTCATTGTAGATTGTTGTTTAGTTTGAGCTTATAGTATATGAATCCATGTAACTTTTATATGAAGTCTATGTATACTTCATTATGTTTTAAAAGTTTTAAAGTTTCCGCAAATTTAACTATAGGAATGTGATGAAAGCTAAGAAAAGGCTTGTCTGCGACCTCTGAGAGGTTAAAGACGCCGGTTGCGATCCGAGTCCAGAATCCGAATCGTGACATCACATATGTCGAAAATAGACTACAATTGTCTCACTCGACCATATAACATAAGATTAAAATATTTGGGACATACCCCTGACATCAATACAATATGTGTCATAATAGAAATTACAATGAAGTCTTTGAAATAGGAAATATGAAACTAGAGTTATTCATATTTATCCTCGGACTTGAGGTCTCACCCAATTGGGCTTATCAATCCAATTTCTTCAAGAAAAGAGTGGAATATCTTCAATGGAATGAACCTACACTTTGTGTAGAAAATAGAAGAGAACATGGGTTAGTACAAACCACATGTACTAAGTATGGAAATATATGCAAGTAAATCATTGAAAATATTCACAATGTGACATTTGTTTATAAGCATGTCAAGTTAAATTTTAAAAGCTTTCATGCACATTCCAAGATTATATACAAGTCAATAACATAACAACAATAAGACATTTTCATATTTCATGTTCAAAAGTACGATCATAATAAATCCATAAGCAACATTTCATCAATACCTCACAAGACCTTAATCATAATCCCAATTCAAGTCAACTAGTGCAATGTATATGTGAAGCCCCATAACCCCACATAAACCAAGTAAACTAGAAAAGATACCATAAGCATTGCCTTTACATCATATAACATCATAACAAGTGTAGTCAACCTCATACATAGCAATTTAGACCAACAACATGTATATCAAGTGAAACTAGCAGCATATAAGACCAACATTATATAAGATCAATATTATGCATTTCATTCATAACATAAGTACATAAATAAACCACCCTAGGAATCCACTCAAGGTCAACTTGTGCAATGAATAGGTAAAGTCACATACTCTTACCTACACTAAGTACACCTCTTAAGTAATCCTAGTTAGTATTCATCTTTTACTTTCATTCATTCATTTTACTTTAAGGAAACATTGCCATAACCGACATTGGACCGTGTGAGCTAATCATGAAATCTTGTGTCAACCCCTCACACCTAAAGGAGGGCATCCTACTCTCTAAGGTAGGACATATACATGATAATAGCGTCTAGGTGTGTAGCACCTCTAAAACACTTAGGTGAAGCTAGATACTAACATTTGTTTTATGAGGTTTTAAAGTCCTGAAATTGTATTTATTGGTGCTTTGATTCAGTTTCTAAAGTTTTGTGATGTTTGGAGGTGAAACGTCCAAGAGCGTCCGTGACTTTTGAAAGATTTGCCTTGAGACGTGTTTCTATGTTTAGGTGTGCTTGCATCTTTTACATGTTCGTTTTAATTTAAATTGATCTGAGAGATTCCTAACTTGTATACAAGTGTATTTGAGTTGGAAAAATTCAGACACAACTCCTCAAGGACCAACCTAAGGGTTCTTGAGGTGGACCGAACTTGAAAGCAAAACTGTGAAAAACTAACCCAACCGACGAGGGGAAATCAAAGGACCGTAGGTCCATCAACGCTTCATAATTTTGGGCGTAGGTTTACACTTAGTCTAGGTATCTTAAGCTCTAATTTTGTGAGTATCTGACCTAAACCAAGGACCAGCAGGATGGTCCGTAGGTGGGTCTACGAGGGGTCGATTGGAGCAGTCAATTGGCACTTGGAGATTTTTTGCATGTGTCTCGGCCAAGGCAAGGGTGTTTGGGAAATTCACCTAATGTTCTAAAAATGGCTTGGGAGGTTATTTAAGGGTATTATGGGTATTTAAGTAGTTTTATAAGTCTAGAACCCCTAGCCAAGTTCATTATTCAAAAATCAAATCCCAAACCCAAAGAAGAACTCTCCAGAACACCATTTAAGCTTGAAGGGAGATTGGAACTTGGAGCTTTGTTTTTCCATAAATTTTCTGTCAATTCGTGGTTTAGCATCAATTAAGGTATGAGTTTCATCCTTGAATTTTCTTTCTTCAAGGATACAATCTTCAAAGTGATTTCTAAGATCTTTTCAAAAGATGAATTGTCCTATTTTGTAATATATCTATGGTTTCTTGTATAAAAAGTTTTGAATCAATGAGTTATGATTGAATTGATGTTAATTTGATGATTTTAGACTAAAAACTCCATTAACCCATGAAACACATGAATTCCTTATTTTGGTCATATTATGGGTGATTTGATAATGCCTAAATTATATTGATTTCTTGTGTAGTTTGATTTAGACTATTGAATTATGCAACAAGCATGTTAGAATTGTATGTTGACTGTTCTAAATTGATGAATTCATATCTTATTATCTTGGATTATTGTACATTTTGATTATTTGGTTGAATTGGTAATCATGCCTATTGGTAAGAGCTTTTGTGGATTGAATTGGTTGAAGAGGCTATGGATTGGAGTTGTTGAGATTGGATTGGTTGTATGTTGACCTAACCTTCTCTATATTTTGTAGTATAGGTCTTTCAATTGTGATGCTTTGTATTATCCACTTATGGTGGCGGTACTTATGTGCTATACTTGTGAAGAATGTAGCCTCGTCGGCATTACCTTAAGAATTGTGAAACAATGTAACCTCGTCGGCATTACTTTATGAATTATGATATTATCATGTTATAACTTTAATATGTTATCATATTGAAGTTCTATATGACTTATGTGTATATCTGAAGTCAAAGTATGTGTTCTTCCAAGTGATTATATGTGATCGTGATAGGCTATCGTGATGCCTTATATGTGTATACTTGATGTTTGAGTGTGAATCTTCCTAGTTGACTATATGAGACTTTTTATGGATTATAATGATGTTCTATAGTAGTGTGTAGGTTTACTTGTAAGCATGTTGAGTTGACCCTATATGTTACTTTAATTAATATTGTACATGTGTTAAGATGATAATGAAGTGTGTCTTTTTTTGGTACACCTATGTCCCTTTCTTGATACATGAAGAATGTGAATATGAATCATTGACTTAGTAGGCTAAAGCTTCTTTGTCATGTATGTATATGTGTGATTAGAATGTGACCTTGAACATGGTTAAGAGGGTCATGAATTTGGAACCTTCTAGAAATGAGGTTAGATATCCTTGAAGTTGAAAGTTATAATGGCATACTTCTTGTGTGAATGATGGACTTAGGGGTAGGTTGGATGGAATGGCATGAAACCATCCATAACCATTGAGCTATCATATTTGACCATTGTGAGGCATCCCTAGTGTACCCTCTTTGGTAAGGTGTATTATGCTTTGGTTATGACTAAGATATGGTACCTCTTCATATGCTCTTTTATTGAATTACTCTATGATAACAAAGGCTAGCACCGAGTCAGTATACTTGGGGAGTATCCATAGTTAAGAGGAGACTAGACTACAAAGAAACCCTTGATATTCCTTAACCATGTGCCTACATGGGATGTGTTCTAGTTCTACCCTTGGAAAGTGGAACACACTCCATCAGAGTAGGGTTTGACTCCAAATTCCATGCCTAGCTAGTATGGTATATGTCAGTTATTGACACTTCTCATCATGTGGGATACATTCTAGTATTTTATAGGTTATACAAAGTTTAGTTAGTAGAACGGGACGCTATCTAGATATTGCACGAGTAGGCATGTGTATAGGTTCCCTAGGTCTTCTCCAAAAACATTATGTGAAAGTGCTTAATTGTTGAATGCATCCTAAATGACTTAATGAACATAATGAATTAAGTTAAATACATTTAAATGGACAAGTACTTATCTAGAGCAGCTTTAAGTATTTCTTAGGTAAGCTTGGAGAGGGTGTATGGTTGGTCTCTTCATATTTTACTTAGGTGAGTCTTACAGTAACCTTAGAAAGGTTCTTTAATTGAATATAGTGAATAATCTTATCTTATGAATCCTTGAGGATCTCTTAGGTATGTGTGAAGGGGTTGTATGGGCGGCCACTTCATCTCTCACTCAAGTGAGCCTTAAGAGAACCTTTGCAAGGAGAGTCTTATGCTTGTATGTTTAGAAGTGAGGATATGCTATATTGTGTTATGTGTTTATGTTGACTTGTAAGTGAATCATATAGTTGTCTTAGAGGTTTTACTCAAAAAGAGCATGTTTTATACAAATGTCCTTTTATCATTGTTTTAATTGCATGTCACCATACTTAGTGCATTATAATGTACTAATTCCATATATTTTGTGTATCTCTAAAGGTGTAGGTGGAATTTTAGAGGAGTCTTTGAATAGAAGCTTGGATTTGTATTCATTCAAGCAAAGTTGGGGGGTATGTCCTCACTATATTCGAGGACATCATTATGTTTAGATTTCTTTGTTAAAGACATTGTAATAGACGTATATATTTCTATATTGTTTATGTATGTACCCTGTCCCAAGTTATTCGTGTGTTTAAGATGGCGACTTTGAGACTTAGCCTTTCCTTATGATTTTTCTATAAAAGAGATATTTTGAAGTATTATTATTTCATGTGAAAAGTTTAAATTTCGAACTACTTTTCAAACATGTATGCAATTAATGATTTCAAGGGCTTGTACAAGACTTCCGAGAGGTTAAGTACGTCGTGTTGCAATCAGAGGGATGCCTTATCTTCTAGGGTGTACTTTGGGGTCGTGACAAGGTGGATCCACTAGCTAGCTTTCCTATGGGACACATAATTAAGGAACTAGGAGATTGTTACTAGAAACTCTTTTTATGCTAATTTACTATAGCTTCCACCTCATGAGAGTGTTTGGTGAACCTACCTCCCTTTATGGAAGGGACATCTCTCATTGTCAAGTTCACTCGGTCCTAAGTTGATTTCCCTTTTTGAAGTATCTTTAAGTCTTCGTTAGTATTAATTTATAACATAGGTATTAGTAGTTTATCCGCTCATATAACATGTTCATAGCTCCTAGGTTCTATGATTAGAAAGTCCTTTCATCAAAACCCAATATTATGTGAGAGCATTACACCATAACATACTAATATGATGCACATGGAAAAACCTCCAATCCCCCATAATAACACACCAATTATCATCTGACACCAATCATGTTCATAACCTAATCACACATTCATAACTTTATCATTCATACTTCAATTGAGCAACATTACCAAGAAGAGACCAACATTAATACAATTAAGTGTTCATGACCTTGAAAGTCTTACCAATAGTTTCCAAGAATCTGATACAAGACCTCACCCCCAAATCCATTATATTCACCCAAAAATTCAATCATAATCATCATATATAGTAAATTTTGCAAGAAAACATTCAATTTTATCTCCCTTAATCATAATAAATCCTAATTCACAAGTTAGGGTTAGGAGAAGAGGGGTATTCATGAGTCTTTTTAGGGAATTAGGTCAAAGACTAAAGTGATACATAAATCCACCCATAAACATACATAAATCATCACTAATAATCTAATTAATACTAAACAAATCAAGTTAGAAAGTAGACCCACGAAATTGGATGAAAACTAGGTTCTTGAAGAACATTGAAATCCAAATTTTGAAGAACCTCTTGGGGAAAGGAGTACCAAGAGTGAATAGCATCCATACCTTAAAAATCCTTTGAGATTTGTGAGGGAAATTATTTATCTTGAAGCCGTAGAGAAAGCTTGGTCTTCTTCTTTAATGGGTTCTTTGGAGTAGTGACAGAAACTAGAGAGAGATGAGAGTTTTTTGTGAGTTATGGGGTGTTAGGATACTTTAATAACCCTAAATAACTAATTATAACCGTCCCTAAGTATTAAATAATTAACTAATTACACAACCAACCCCACTTAAGCTGTGTGGAGGCACTGAAATTGGGGTCAAATGACGAGACCCCGTTGACGCCCCCGTTGACCAGACCATGGACCATCCTGGTCAAGCGTGGTGTGGGACTTAGGGTCCATTTTTTGAACAAAGGTGTAGGAGTCTAAGTATGTAATCACGACCGTCATCCATGGGGCGTGATTCCATCAACGGCTCATCGATTCCCCTCTGCTTCCACGCTATTATTTAATACAGCTTTTAGGGTCAACGGTTTGGTCCTCCTCAAGGACCCTTAAGGTGGTCCTTGGGGAGTTGTACCCCAAAGTTGTGACCCTAAAATTCACTAAGGTGTACCCTAATCATTTTCACAAAGTTTGACTTTCATTCGACTCTTCAAACACCTTACAAAACCTAAAAGCACACTAGATAACTTTCACTCATCTCTAGACTTCATGGTCGTTTCTTGATGTTTAGGCTCTAATACTTACTAATAAATTTAATACCTTTGTTTAGGCCTTGAAACTCAATTAATACACATTAGACACTAAGTGAGACTCTATCCTAGGTCCTTGGATTTTCGAGGTATAATAGGAAGACATGCTTGTAAGGATCAACAACAAGGTTGAATGGTCTGATAAGGTATTGAATGATTTGAAAAATGACTTCTAAACTTATCTTAGAATGAGACTTCACACTCAGTTTCTTAAAGCGGCTGAAGACCCAACTTGGTCAAAATGCCACTGAACTAAATAAAAGGAAAAGGAACTTTTCTATAGTGACACAATCGCGGACCTCAAAAATATTGTTGATTTTGAGAAATATGTCATTCCACAACGTTAAATAAGGCGCTACTTGTAAGGCAATACAAGTCTTTAATTTTGTTCTTTTTGCTTTCAAATAATGTGGGTTGTGAGTGCAAGTTGAGAAGAGGTTGGAACATTAAAAAGGAAAGAATAGGCATTGCAAAACCCAAATGGTGATCTGCCAAAAGCATTATGCGGACCAATTCTTATCTTCCTTTTGAGATTGAAAATATGTAAATGTGCACTGTCAAGATAGGCGATAAGAACTCCAAAGGGCAATTCACTGAAGTGCATTAGCTGGACTTAATCAAGTCCATCAAATTGTCCTTTTGGTTTGGTCTTCGTTGAAGAAACTTTAATGAGCTTAAGATCCACTTGGAGATTCACCGAAAAAATTGGTGAAGTTAGTCACAATCGATAAACCAGTCTGATATAAAAAGGCCAAGGGTGTTTTCATATTCAAAAATCAATATCTTTGAGATTTGAGAGCTTTTAAGTTCCTTTCTCTTGCATTGTGAATTTTGAGTATTTGTGAGCCTCGTGTGAGTGTCTTGAAGGTGAAAGGAGTGAATTTCCTTTGATTCGTGTAAAACCAATACAAAATCCCTCATTTCTTACTATTTTTAGTTTGAAGGTTGGTTTATCAACTTCTTTTATTGTTTTTTATTTTATAATGAATGCATAATGTGGGCTTAAGCCTTGTAACTGTGATTAAGTGCCTGATTCTTATGGGTAGCATCATTTTTTTTAAATAGAGTTGTGCCTGTGTCATTTTTATTGTGAATTCATGAAGAAATAATGAATATTTACTTATGATGGTTTAATAGTTGAATTGAATCATTTATTTTGTTGGGTCTGTGTGAATTTGATGTGGTGAAGTTTGAGCAGATCAATATTGACACAATTGCATTATTTTGCCTAATGATAGACATGGTTATTACTATCTTATAGGCAAATAGTCAATTGGTGCAATGTTTAGTGATAAATGGGGGAAAATCTGAGTATCCATGGGTAAAAAAACATCTATATAGATTATAATATTGGGGAGAAACTAGTATTTCTTGTTTCTGTTGATTTCTGTGAAATTCGGCCCTGGATGAAACCTCCTGTTCTACGAGCTTTTCCTTGTTTTATAAGGAAGTTAGGGAAAATGTCGATTAAGACCCAGCTCGCCTTCTGTAGCATGCGCATGGCCTTGGGTACTATTCAATTCGGTGAGCTTTATTTATCCGTTTAACCCACTTCCCAAATCGTCGAGTGGGAGAGGACATCACCTTTGATGTCTGTTTCTTTCTCTTTTGCACTGTCAATTTTGGAGGATTCTCTTAGCTCGCCGAAACCAACTCGGTGAATCACCAAGTTGGCATTTACTTCTCCTTTTATGCCTGAGCCAAGAGTAATTTGACACTATTTGATTTGGCATGCTTATGAGAGCTCGCCAATCCTGTTATGAGATTCTCCTTCCCGTTAGGTGAGCCTCAAGGGTGTTTTTCAATTGTGTTCCTATTCGCATTCAAATTCAACTAACTTAACAAATACATTGTTTGAATGTGTGCTTTGCAGGCAATAGCAAGAACAAAAAGTAAGAAGGTGGACTTCTCTGATAGTAAACACGAGAGAGAGTCCTCTTCTCTTCATATTCCTTCTAAAAAGCAAAAAGGACTCTCACTGAATGAGACTTATTAGACCTACTCAAACACAACAGTCTAATCCTCAAACCCCTCCTAACAGAGGTAAGAAACTAAAGAAGCATATAGCTATGAAGAATGTGAATATCTGCCCTAAATTGGTGTCTCCCTAACAAGATCCCAATCATTCTTCTCACATTCTTCCGACTTATAGCTCCAAGGACAATGTATAGGCTCAACACGTAAGGGAAATTAACCATCTTGGAGGAGCTTTGGGTCTCGACTGGAAAAGTCATGGGCGAATATCCTGTTGTATGGGTGGCTATCAAATACTACAAGTTTGAATAGTACACAAGGGTAAGGAAATAATATATATCAAAAAGGGTATGAGATGTATATGATGCCTATGCCAAGGAAGTTTGTGGAACCCTTGTGTTCAAGTATATCTCCCATGAATCCATAGGGTTGCGGCGATTCAGATTCTATAGAACGGGGAGAGGCTACAAGATGGTTGGCAGAACTTTCAAATTATCCTATTACTTTATGCTAACCGGGGCATTGTTGGAAATATTATTTCCACCCTCCGAGAAGGTTAAAATTCATCTCCAAATTCAAAATTCGGAAAGTATTGGGGATAAGACTTTACATAAAATATGGTTGAGGTTTAAGATGTTTCTCTTGTAATGTCTAACATATGGCATTCTGTACAATTTGCTACTACTATACTTTTATTACAGTCTTGATTTGGTCAATAAAGGTCTAGTTGATCAATTAATCCATGGTGGACTAATGAGACAACATTATGATGTAGTTGCTTTGTTGATTCATCATATGACTAAGGTTAACCGAGTGTGGCCAACTAGAGATGACCAAATGTCTCTTCTACAAATGAGTTTTTGCAAATCACAAATTGAGACGGCCTGCGAGAGGGATGAAAACCTGGGGAAAATGATGACACAAATTTATTTGTCGTATGAACATGTCATGGGAGAAAGAACCAAGTCGGTAAATGCAGTTGGAACAAACAGTGGGCAGTGCCCCAATTATTCCAAGTTTGAGGTATTATACAATGAAGAAGTTCAGTACTTGGGAAATAAGTGGGGGGTTCTCATAATAATTATCAACAAGGTGAGAATCTAGGTTTGAACAAGAATAGATATAGTGGTTTGAAAGATTGACGGGGTAGAAAATGGAGAGATACAGAGATGGAAAAAGATAATATATCATCCCCATGATTGAACACACCCAAAAGAATGAGCTAGGCTAAAAGGAATTTGGACGGAAGACATACTTGTAAGTATTTACAACAAGGTTGAAGGGTCTGATAAGGTGTTGAAGGATTTGAAAAATGACTTCTCAACTTTATCTTAGATTGTGACTTCACACGCATTTTCTATCAAGTATCTCAAGACCCAACTAGGTCAGATTGCCACTCAACTAAATCAAAGGAAAAATGAACTTTTGCCTAGTGACACCATCCAGAACCCAAAATATGATTGTTGAGTTTGAGAAATACGTTGTTCCATGACGTTAAATAATGTGCTTCTTGTAAGGAAACTCAAGTCTTTATTTTTATTCTTATTGCTTTCAAATAACGTGGGTTGTTGTCACATACCGAGATCACACCCTAGAAGATATGGAACTTTATGAGTGCAACCGGAATAATTGACCTCTCGGAGGTCTTATACAAGACCTTTCGTATCGTTAATCGCATATCTATAGTGAAAAGTAGTGCGAGATTAGAACATTTCAAAAACATTTTCATAGTCTTTAAAATCTCTTCATATAAAACTCATAGGAAATACTAAGTCTCATTTCATCAAATCTTAGACACAAGAATACTTTGGACACGGCCCATACAATACTAATATAGAAATACTTAGTCTATTACAATACTTTAATAAGAGAAATAAAAGACATCTACGCCCTCGAGTCAAATGAGGACATACTTCAACTTTGTTGAACGATCTTATAATTTAAGCTTAGCTCTCCATAAGCACATTCACCTATGAATCACTTTAGAGAAAGAAAAAACCATGGAATTAGTACAACCACATGTACTAAGTATGGCATAATGCATAAAAATTATGAAAACGGACATTTATTGGAAATACGCATCTTTTGATTTAAATATCATAATATAATCATACAAACAACATTTAACACCTTACAAACATATAAGAAATTACTTAGACAATTATTCACATTTTTAGCAACATTACAGTAACTCATGCCAAGTTACAGTGAACTAACTTCACTGTTACAGTGAAGTTTCTCAACTTCACAAGGGATACTTTCTAGCATGAAATCCTCTCACTAAAATCTATCCTAAGACTCACTTATGTATGACAAAGAGAGACCGCCCATACATCCTCTCTAGGCACACCTAAATGATCCTTAAGACCACCTATAATGAGATAAACACACTTACAATACACCCATATTCACATAATATGACATTCTCCCTTCAAAGGTTATCAAAAGGCCTACTCAACTAAATCAAGAAGATAACTTCCATGATTGACCTCTTCAAGATTACCTAAGTAATCCTTAACACTACCTAAGTTTGGATCATGTCTACAAAATCAACCAACTTTCCAAACTAGAGTCATTCTTAAGACTTATCTAGGTAAGAGATAGAGTTACCATTCCTATGCCCTCTTCACACCTTAACTAGACAACCCTTAACTACTCTATCTAAGTACTTATTCATTTAACATACTTTCTTAACTTAAGTCATTACATCCCTTAGTTCATTTAAGATGCATTCATCACACAAGGACATTCAATTAATGGTCTTGGAGAAAACTTAAGAACTCTCACTAACATCTTCAAAACCTATTATGCAATGTCTAGATTGTAACAACCCCAAAAATGGCTATGCTAAGTAATGCTTAATGTGTCTAGAATGCCTATGATTAGACCGGGTTCACACGGATTGATGCGCGTAGAACCAGACCTCTGAACCTCTGCAACAACCAATCCAACTAACTTGGTGAGTTAGTTGAGCTAGGAAAGGTTGGGTCCGGCCATGTAGGGCACCCGAATATGAAGATTTACCCGAATGAGTCTTTACAGGACTTAAAAAGGGGAATCTTAAGTTTGGAAGGTCTAGGGGTAAAATGGTCTTTTTCTAGGCTAAGAGTAATATCGTAATTACCCTAAATATTCAATTAATTATTTAATTAATATGGTGGAGGGGCATTTTGGGGAGAAAGGGCCGAAACTGGCCTTTGAGCAAAATCTTGCTCCACCCGGGTTCGAACCTAGGTGGGAGCAATGATTTAATTTGATTATTTGATTTGGTGAATTTATTTAATTAATTAATATTTAATAGCTCATTTAAGAAAAAGGAAAATCAGATTTTTATTATTAATTATTATTTATTAATTAAGATATCTTATTTGACTAAGTCTTGCCTAAAAGTCTTAGTTCTAAGAGAACACTACCTCACATCTCTCTCTCTCTCACGTCTATATCTCCCTCTCTTCAATACTTTCTTTCACGTTCTCTTTGTTTAATAAACAGAAACCAAAGATCAGAATAATAACAAAAACAAAAGTTCTTCACTCTTGAAGAACTTACACACAAAAGCTCAAACGAAAAACTAAGCTAAAAACGAAAATCAACAACAAGTTCTTGACGGGATTGTGCTTGAAGTTTAGGTGAGGCTTGGTTTCATGGTAAATTGGCAGCATTTAAACAAGTTTTGAACGACATTAAGGAATGGTTTTTCTTATCTCTTGGTCCCTTTCTCAAGATACCCTTAAGGTTCAGTTTAAATCACGATTGAAATACTAAGGTTGTCCCCGTTGCATGCCCCTGTCATTAGATCCTCTGAACGATTCAAAGCATGTGTTGGTACGTCTTCTGGTAGATAAATTTTAGGTATGGTTGTGATTATGTGTTGAATGTGTGGTATGAAATCATTTAAAGGATGAAAAATATATTCCGAAAAAATGTATTAAGTTGACTGTTTTGAGCATGTGTGTGCTGAAAATTTGACTATATTTGCTGCCTGAAATTTGTATGTTAAATGTTGTGTCTTGCGTGTGTAAAAATGCTAAAAACGTGATATTCATAAAAGGTTAGTGTGGCTGACTGAATGTCACTCAAAATGCTACAAAAAAAAATCAACAAAAGAATGAGAGAAAAATGGATTAGAAGAGGCTGGAAATTTGTAGTCTTGGCCAAAATGACTAATTTTTTTAAAAAATTTAAAAATTGTGAGGTCATTGGGAATTGAACCCAAGACCTCACCAAATGTAAATTACATAAAAATTTCATTAAAAAAAATAAAGGAGAAAAATAAATGTGGAAAGTGGGGATTGAACCCCCAACCTCTTGAATGGATGAGAGAGTTAGGAGAAAAATAAAGAAAAAAAAATATATGTGGAGAGTGGGGATTGAACCCCAAACCTCTTGAATGGATGAGAGAGTTAGGAGAAAAATAAAGAAAAATAAATAAATGTGGAGAGTGGGGATTGAACCCCCAACCTCTTGAATGAATGAGAGATTTAGGAGAAAAATAAAGGAGAAAAATAAATGTGGAGAGTGGGGATTGAACCCCAACCTCTTGAATGGATGAGAGAGTTAGGAGAAAAATAAAGGAGAAAAATAAATGTGGAGAGTGGGGATTGAACCCACAACCTCTTGAATAGATGAGAGAGTTAGGAGAAAAATAAAGGAGAAATATAAAATGAGGTGAATGGGGATTGAACCCACAACCTCTTGGATAGGTGAGAAAGTTAAAAGATAAATTGAGACAAAGAGAATGAGCTTGTGGGGGATTGATCCCACAACCTCCTTGCCTTGGACGAAAAAGAGAGGAGAAAAAGAAAGGAAATATAATGGGGCTGATGGGGATCGAACTAGGGTCCCCCAAATATGAAAAATGCAATCACCAAGTTTAATATAAGATTAAGTGTTGCCCAAGGGATTCAAAATCGGGTTCCCTTGCCCAATTCCGTATTGACATATAAGTCATACGTAAACAATTATTTAATGAATGCTGCCTCTAAAGATCAAAATCAATATCTTGGCATACCTACAAGATGCATAAGTCTTGTACACATAATCTTGGGTAAATATGAATCACTTAGATACACTATGAATGAAGCCCCATGGCTTGTATGTGTGGACTCATAAGTCTAGCATACATTTAAAAAGTACGTGAACCTAATATATTATGTGATGAGATAATGAAACCCCAGAGAGGTCAAGTAAGAGTGTCACACACACTAAAGAGCCAAGTGCATTGGCATACGATGAAATGAACATTCACGTAAAGTGGTGAGTAATTATGAAGAGTAAATGTGCTAAAGTTAAAGTATGTGGTGACAACATGATAAGAGGCTAATGTGAAAGATGAGAGCAATCTCAAATGAGCCTAAGTAAATGTTACCAAAACGTACTCACCTATGAGAGTGTAAAGTTAATGAAGAGACCAGTCTCTATGAACACTGTAATGAACGTATTGAAGTTAATGCATACTTAATACTAATGATGAGATGGGAAATCATCTAATGAGCCATGATGTCCTCATGCTAGAAGCCAGCTTCTATGATGTATGAGATGAATGTAATAGAACTTTATACGGAGCACCGATAGGCTATCTATGAGTTGCGTTTCCTTCTTTCGGGAAGGCAGAGGTTCGTGTAATTCTCATGAGATGAGACTGTCCGTCCAGACAGGTATGGGTCTCCTTATATCTCCTAGTCTTTGAAGGGGGGCTTTGAATTGTTGGTAATTACATGGTATAATTACAAGGTGATTACTTTTAAATTTCTTCCTTTTATTTCTATTTTTTACTTTTTTTAATTTATTTATTTTATTAATTTTTTTATTTATTATTCTAATTATTTCTAAAATATATTTTTAATTTTATAGTATGTATATTTCGTTTCCTTTGCATTCTCAACCTTTATTTCACGTGATTCCACACAATTTTTTATTTATTTCATTTTATTTTGTCTTTTTCATTCGCATAATATTGTTGGTGTTCGAATTTTAAATTAAAGTAGATTTCATTATTGAATAAAGTTATGGACTTACCATTTTCTTTCTTTTAAATCATATTTATGTATGTTATGTTGAAATTTGACATAAGAGTATTACGTTAAAAAATTGTTTTGAAGTTAGAACTTATTATATTTTCAATTTCATTTGTTTTTGGAGTATTCATTGCAACATTTTTTGTAGTTATACTTGATAGATTATCTTTTTGTCAAATATTTTTTTAATTTTATGACATTATATTTATAATATTAATCAATTTGTCAAGAATGCATTTTATGATATCCATAGAAATGGAGTACTTTGAATTTTTTCTGGTTAACTTAATTATGATATATTAATTTGAAAATATGAATCAATTTTTTGGTAAGCAACTTATATTATTTACCAAGTTAACTTTACAACTCAAGAAATAGAAAAACAACATAAGAACTACTAGTAAATTAGTACTTGCACTAGCTGGTATTAACCCATGTTGAATGCACCCTTTAGGCTCTCCTAGACCTCCTATCATCTATTATTCATAAAAACATAACATCACACTTGGTAAATCCAATTTAATCATGTAAGATGCTAACTTAGGTACACTACTAACTCTACGAAACACCTCTTGTACAATCTTTGACGATAACATGTTATCGCTTCGTAGAATATTGAAAAACTCTGAGGTTCCTATCATGTCACACCTAGTACACTTCAACAACTAACACCATCTTATATACCCTATCACCTTTACTTTTCCCTTTGCACTTCATCCATCCAACCTTAATTCAATCATGTAATGCCCTACCATTGTAATAATCTTTGTCATACAATTCTAGTTACTGGACAACTAAAGAATAAGTGATGATTGAATTCCTCAGCATTCTTGGCTAAGGGATATACCTCGTCAATATCACTTATCCATAGATCAAGCCTATTTATAGTCGATAACATTTCCCGTATGGCTAGCCAAAGGGTAAACTTCCACTTTGGGGCATCCTCTGTTGTTGCACACCAACTTTCGCTTGCTGAATTTGGAGAATACTCTTATTAATAACTAATACATCTTCTTAATGGAAAACTATTGCATTCCCATGAACTTTGCCATAGTGATCCCAGCATTCTCTGCATGTATTGTGACTTTAAATACTTGTTGAATCATCCATAGGGCCACCTTAGGTTCACACTTCCATATATCTCCACCCTTCACAAAATATGTATGCACCCATACCATCCATAATGTCTCTTTATATTGGCAAAGTTCCCATAACAATTTACATATTGCTGCTTTGTTTCATATCTCTACATTAATCAGATTCAACCCCCTCCCCCCAAATATCATGGGTGAGTAGACCTGATCCCAGCCCACCAAATCCTTCTTGGACATCTCAATCGACCTTCTCCATAAGAATCTCACGCATATCATTTGAGTAAGTTGTAGTATCCTTTTATCCAGTATATATAAAGACTGGCTTAGATAGTTTGGATTGCAAAAAGAACACTTTTTAGGAATTGATCCCTTCCTACATAAGATAGGAATTTGCAATCCAAGAACTTACTATACCCAACATTCTTTCTATCAATGGCTCACACTGCACAGGAGAGTCCACCAAATTTCTTATATGTTCTTTTAAGTATTTTCAATTGTTAATTATAGTATGGTTTACTAACTTTCAATAATATATATTGTTCCATCTGTTCAAATTCATGTGTCACCAATAAAAAATTTTAAAAGTCAACTAAGTTTTTTCTATTTTCTTGAAAAATTATTGAAAGTTGTTAATTATTGTTATTTAGAATATTTCTAGACATATCACGTATGTTGAAGAGTAGCGTTTTGTAGGTCCTTATTAGATAGTATAAATATTTTAAGTTGTTAATTATCGTAATGTAACAACCCTAAAATGAATAGGATCAAGACTTAGGGTGTCAAGATTTAAGGTTGATAAATTAATTTAATTAATTTATCATTATTAATCTGATTAATAAAAAGGAAAACTCAGATTTTATTTATTTATTTATTTTAGTTAATTAAAAATCCTAACTTTTGACTAAGTCTTAAATTTAGTCTCCTAATCCTAAACCAACTCTCTTCCTCACGTTTCTCAACTCTCTCGCGTTCTCAACCTCTTTCTCACGTTAGTTCTGCCAAGAACAACAAGAAAAGCAGAAAAAATACATCAAGAGTTCTTCACACTTGAAGAACTCACTAGAATTTTTTTTAAGTAAAGACAAAGGAATCAAAACGACAAGGCTAAGAGAGGTTCATCGAGTAGGGTGTGCGTTGAAGTAAATTTGGCGTGGTTTGGAGGAGTTTCCGGGCAGCAGCTTCAAGCTTGAACAACGTCAAAAGGTATGGGTTTCTCTCATGGAATTCTTTCTCCAAGAGTACTTTCTTTCGAATGCTTCTTAAACTCTTGAAAGTAAGGTTGTTCCCCTTCGTATGCCCTTGTCCTTAGCTCCCAAACGAATTCGTAGGATGGATATGTTGTGCTGCTAGATTTAGGCATGATTTACGTGTTTATTTTAAAGGTGAACATGTTTTATGTGAGGAAAATTATGAAAACGATATTCGAAGTGCGACTAAAAATTTGCGTTGTGTGTGCATCATGGGCAGTGGCTTTAACCACTGTTTTGGGTTGACTATTCATGTTTTTTTGGTGTATTTTATGTGTGTAATGTGTGTGCAATGTGGTGTGCATTATAATGAAAAATGATGGATTGAATGACACTCTTTTAGCTAGGTAAACTCATGAAAGATGAGACTAAAGATGGATGAAAAATAATGAGGAAAAAAATTTCCAGAAATCTGGAAAGTGTGCTCGTTTTAAAGAGGTGAGGCCACCAGGTTTCAAACCTGTGACCTCCCTCTTCATTTAGTGAGTTCGCGAGAAAAAGAAAAACAAATGGGGGCTGGGGAGGGATCGAATTCGCCACCTCCCTGTGGATTCGCGAAAGGGAAAAGAAAAATAAAAGGGAGGGGTGCAGGGGGATCGAACTCGCGACCCAGCAGTCCCCTCACGAAAAGAAAAGAAAAAAATTAAAGGGGGAGGGGCGGCTCGGAATCGAACTCGTGACCGCTTGGTCACTGGAGTTCGCGAAAAATGAAAGAAAATAAGGGAGGGGGCGGGGAATCGAACTCATGACCCTTGGGTCCCTGAGATTTGCGAAAAGGAAAAGAAAATTAAAGGGGAGGCGTGGGATTCGAACCCAGGACCTCCCAGTGCGCGCCATAGATAAGGAGAAAACAGAAAAAAATAAAACAAAATAAAAGGGGGTTGTGGGGGTTCAAACCCACCACCTCACAGTCCCCCCTTCAGCGAATAAAAACAAAAAAATAAAGGGGGCTGTGGGGGTTCGAACCCACCACCTCACAGTCCCCCCTTTTTCAGCGAATTTAACAAAAAAAATAAGGGGGTTGTGGGGGTTCGAACCCACAACCTCCCCATTGTAGAGAAACTTTTTTAAAAAATTTTAAAAATTTAAAGAGGTTGTGGGGGCTTGAACCCTCAACACTTTGATTAATCAAGAGGGAAACTAGAATAGAAAATTTATCCTTCAATATAAATGTTGAGATTTAATTTAAAGTCTAATGTTTTGAATATTAGAAAATAAAATTTATGAAAAATATAAATGATATTCAAGTGATTCAAGATTTGGGTTTCCTTGCCCAAAATTCTGTATTGATGCATAAGTCGTACGTGAGTAAATTATTCAAAAATAGTGCCCTCTACTTAGATCAAAATAATTAAGATCTTGGCATATATATACAAGATACATAAGTCTTGTACTACCAAGTTTTAGGAAAGTAAGAATCACTTAACAAATTATGAATGAACCCATGGCTTGTATGTATAGACACATAAGTCTAATATACGTTCAAAAGTAAGTGAACCTATGATGAAATGAACAAGGAAATGATGAAATGAACATTCACGTAATAAGAGGTGAATAACTATTTAAAACAAAGGTGCTAATGATGATGAATGTGGCGACAACATGATATGAGGCTAATGTAAATGATGAGAGCAATCTCAAATGAGCCTAAGTAAATGTTACCAATACGTACTCACCTATGAGAAGGTAAGATAATGAAGAGACCGGTCTCTATGAACACTCTGATGAGAGTATTAAGCTTAACACACTCAATAAGAATGATGAGACGAGAAATCATCTAATGAGCTATGATGTCCTCATACTAGAAGCCAGCTTCCATGACGTATGAGATGAATGTAATGGAACTTTATACTGAGCACCGATAGGCTAGTTATGAGCGGTGATGCCTTCTTTCGGGAAGGGCGGAGGTTCACGTAACTCTCATGAGATGAGACTGTCCGGTCTGCCGGGTATGGGTCTCCTTATATCTCCTAGTCTTCGAACCTATACAGCCAATATAGTGATCTGGCGGGATTAAATTCCCATGTACGCTAGCATGTTATTGGGCCACTTTGGCCGGTGATTCCACCTATTTTCGGTGTGGGGGAGGCACTGGATTTCATGATGCTCACATGATCTATGTCGGTTAAAGTTAAAGTTCCTAATAAATGAATGAGGTCAGCCTCAAATGATGCACATAATGAAATGAATGATACCAAAGGTGTTAGGATAGGATAATCACAGGTGAGTTAGATTCAAGTAATGACATTAGGTCATTCCTAGTCATTGCACAACGAACCTAATGAAAGTCTTAAACTATATCCTAGGTATAGCTAGTGGTTCACACTGGCCTATGAATAAAACGCAATGAAGTACGTATGAATGAATGAAGCAGACACAGTGTTTGCTAATGAAGACTCCCTAGTTGAGGTCCCATATGTTGAGCCCTCATTTTGGAAATTCTTAATGTTAACTCCATGATTCCAAGGTATCATGGCATATGAATGAATGATACGAACGAAGCTATGTGTTATGTGTTATGTTCTATGATATGTGTTGTGTGCAATACGATATTGAATATGATGCATGTTACCCTCATGGCATGACCTTCCGAATCTCAAAATGGCAAGTCCACTGACTTGACTTCCAAAAATCATGTTGTTAGGAAAGAGCTATTCTTTCTCATGCATGTCTGTGGTGTGTGCTTGCATATACCCGTACTTAGTACAAGTGTGTACTAACCCTATACATCTATACTATTTTAGGTGCAGGTACAGGTGGTCGATAAAGTTGCAGTATCATCGTTGCAGCTATCCGGACGTCAGCATTCATCCGGAGTTTGGTAGGTTCTCATGCTTCGAGGATACTAATGTTTTATATTCTAGCGTAGTTTTAGAGTTGAGCTAGTGTAACATGTTCCACTAGCGTTTCTTTCCTGCTCTTTATTCAAATTTTGAATTTGGGCCATTTTGGCAATTATACAATTAAGACTTATGAACTATTTCTTTCAGTTGTTTATCTCTTTAATGTTAGATGGTTGATGATGAACGATTAAAAAATTTTAAGAATGTTTGTCAAGCATGTTTAAAGAACAAAAAGTTTCAAATTTTCCGCTAAAATTAACCTATGTAAAGTAAGTATGACGTAAGTAGGCTTGTTTGCGACCTCTGAGAGGTCAACGACGCCGGTCTCGTCTGGGGTCTAGATTCCAGTCGTGACAAAGTTGGTATCAGAGCACTAGGTTAAATTCGAGAATAATGAGTTCACATCAACCACATTGAGTAGTTTCTAAGTCATGGTATTGAAGTGCACCACTATCCTGAATTAGAGACTGCATGATCCGTAGGAAATTTCCCTTCTTGTGATCTTATCGTGCTTTTTTGAATGTCTGATTTCTTGGTGTTATGAGCGTATCTAACATCAATCTTTGTGGTTTTCAGAGAATGGACCCTAGGAGGGATATTGATAAGAGGAGAGGAAAAGCAGCTACTAGGGGCCACCGAGTTCCACCCCAGGCTCCAGCTGCAGGAGGGGCTGTGCCAGTTAATCCAGCTGGGTTGACTGATGCTGAGGTGAGGGCATCTCTTGCCCAGATGGCACAGGCCATTGCTATGCAGGCCCAGGCCATGACTGCCCAGGTCAACCGAAAGAATGTTCAGAGGGAGAACCCACCGGTTCGTAGCATGGCTGACAGGCTGAGGGATTTCACGAGGATGAATCCTCCTATTTTCACAGGGTCTAGGACTGCAGAGGATCCCCAGGAGTTTGTGGATGAGGTGCATAAGATCCTGGTGGCTATGGGGGCCACTGACATTGAGAAGGCTGAGCTGGCTTCCTATCAGCTCAAAGATGTTGCACAGACTTGGTGCAAGATGTGGCAAGATAGTCGTGTCTTAGGTGGAGTGCCAGTCACATGGGAGCTGTTCAAGACAGCATTTCTTGAGAGATTCTTCCCCAGGGATATGAGGGAGGCCAAGGTTGAGGAATTCATCAACCTTAAACAAGGCTCTATGACAGTCAGGGAGTATTCCCTGAAGTTTGTTAAGCTGTCAAGGTATGTTATCTTCCCTAGTATTACATAGCGAGAATGAGGAGAATACTTAACTTTGTTGAAATCATCCAGGTATGCTACTTCCCTGATTGCTAACAACAGGGATGAGATGAGCAGGTTTCTCACAGGAATCAATGGGGACCTGGAGGAGGAGTGTCGATCTGCGATGCTCCATGATAATATGGATCTTTCCAGGTTGATGTGCATGTCCAGCAGGTAGAGGACAGCCGCAGAAAGAGAGGTGTTCGTGATGCTAGGAGGCCTAGGCCTCAAGATCAGGCAGGACCCAGTCATGGAGGCCACAGGAACAACTTTGGAGTCCGTGAGTGATACGCTCAAACTTACTTCTCAAATAAGAAGTAAAGCGGTCGTATCAAGTAAAGAACCCAACTAATGAGGTTGGGATCGATCCCACAAGGAAAATAGTTCAGACTTAACTTTATTGTATTATTACTATTATTTAGCCAACTGTTTTCCAAAAAAACTAAAAGACAAAAAGGGGGGTTTTATTTCTAAATTAATGAGAATGATTAACTAAATAAGATCGAACAACTAACAAATTTAACTTTCGGAGTTTTAATCAAGTTGTAAAATTAACTAGGGCTTTAGTGTTCCCCACAGGTTCCTAACTTGGTAAATCTAACTATAACAGTTCTATCCTGATATCTTGCATGTAAAGTGATAAGTTATGTATCTCTAAATCCTTGGTCCGGCATCTAGAGAATTTCACTCCGCACCTTGGTCCGGCTACGTGTGTTGCTATACTAACCCTTATCTTTACCTCACATTAAACATCGTATTTCGTATTTGACTAAGCTATTAACTCGTACCAACCAATACTAGTCTATTAGATAGTATACACTAAATCTATGTTGATAATTCTTTTTCCTATTATCTACCTCCTTGGTCCGGCAAGTAGCATTAAGGCGAGTTCTAACGTTGGCCACCGTTAAAAAGAATTCTAAACGAAAGAATTATCAATACATGCAAGACACCACTCTAGAAATTGTTATTGAAGTTAGATTTCTACCTTGTTATTCACTCATGGTTCCCACAACCCTAGCTATGAGGTTTAGTTACCCATGTTCGTAATTACACAATTCATATCGTTAATGGAAGAGTTCATGCACTTACGTTTATGAAAACGAATAATTTCCCAGAATTTAACTTGATTAATCAACGAAATCCACAACAATCAATTCCCAAAAAAAAATCTTAATTCCCAAAATCGAGAGTTTTTATAATATAATCGAAGAACTATAAACTAAAAATTATCCAGAAAGTCTAACCTCAAAAACGAGGTTTTTCCAACTATTTATAAGAAAAACAAAAACCTAATCAAATAAGGATTCTATTTACTAAAAATCTGTCCAAACGTGTCTGGGTCGACAGACCACGTGACGGACCGTCATGGACACGACGGACCGTCATAGCCTCCGTCGTCCCATACTTCACATCTTCTCATGTTGCTTTCTTCATTCCCCTCGACGGACAGGTATGACGGACCGTTGAAAGCATGACGGCCCGTCGAGGGTCTTCGTTCCAAAACACTTGAACTTTGGAATTTTGGGTACTGGGATTACTCTCTGATAATTACGACGAACATGCAGGACGGACCGTCGTAGCTGTGACGGTCCGTCACGAACTTCCGTAATCCCACACTTGGTCAGACTTCCCCAAATTTCCTTCAGCAACTTCTTCCTTTACTACGATGCCACCTACGGACCGTCGCAGCCGCGACGGACCGTCATAGGCTCCGTAGGTGGTCTCTTCTGCAATTCTTTCTCAAAAACTCCCGCGTTCTTCCTTAGACAGATTTTCTGCAAACAAAGAGAAACTTATATCAAAATCAACACAAAAAGGCTCTCGACACACACTAAACTTAAGGAAAAAGTATTAGAAATACCGTGAAACCACGGTACATCAACACCCTCAACTTAAATTCGTTGTTTGTCCTCAAGCGACGCACTATGACTCACTACAAATTCTTTGTACAAAAGTATCCATATTTTAACTTCCGCAATCATTTGGCTATCAATCTCGATTATTCTCATTATGTTCATGCATGGTCTCACTATTAGGCATTGATTTGTGTAGAATCAAACCATAACCCAGATTTACTACGCAATGATGCCTATCCTCTCAACTTTTCACTGAGATGCTAATATTTCTGGTATTACAACTCCTGTCCTCACTTCAAATAACATCCTCATTTTTCACACAATGATTTTAGTTTGAGTATAAGGATCACTTTTCGACACTCACTCTCAGAACAAATTCACCACTCATTTATACATATTGCCATAGGCTTGCCCTTATTTTCACTACTTCAAATTCCTCATACGCACTTAGGATCACAATAGGACTTTTTTAGATTGTAACATAGGCTCAGGGTCAGGTAGGGTGTATTTAGGTATACTTTAGTGACTTGTTGCCCTCCTTGACATATCATTCTTATTTCGCCCTATTACTCAATTTTCTTTTCACTTTGCTGTTTTCCCTTTCTTATCCTTATGTGTAAGTGACTTTTCTCTTTTGTTGTGTTTATTTTGCTTTTTTTTTTTTTTTTTTTTAGTCACTTCTGTTTTATTCTTTCTTTCTCTTCATTCTTTCAACCCCACTTTCCGTGGTTTTCCTTATAGCAGCCACCCTCAACTCATGATTTTGCCATGAGTCAAGGTTCACAATACCCATGGTTGGGTCAGGGCCAAAACAAGGTTGCTTTCTGCATTAGCCACCCTCAACTTATGCTTTTGGCATAAACTGAGGTGCACATGTCCAAGGAGGGACCAGGGCCAACACATTGTTCCCAGAGAAGATCATTTGGGGTAAAAAAAAAAGAAAGATCTAGTTTAGGCTCAATTCATTTGGATCAAAAAGGGATTAACTTCATTTGGTTTTCTGTTATTTTTAGGCTCAAGATTGACTATTTCGAACAAGGGCCTATGATCCTTTCCTAAGTGATTGTTTTGACTCACTTTCAGTAGGACTAACCAGGCAAGTTCTAGCTCAGTATTAATGGTGGTCATTCGACTTTACCTCACACTCACATGACATTCCTTGCATTCCCAGAGTATTAGACACCTAGTTCAAATCTTAGATTCAGGATCATGCAGAAGTGTATCCTTGTTTCATGTTTCAAACCACACAATTATCACTTACTATGCCTAGTCATGCAAATGATTATCGAGATATCATATTTATATTAGCCATCATGCTTCAGATTTATACTGTGTACATAAGATATGACATGCCGGTTCAACAATAAAAGTAATCAGTCTTTTGGGGAAAAAGAACACAGGCAAGAAAACCCCAAAAGAGGATCGTGAACTTGGGCTACTCAGAATTCACCCAAGCGTTCACTTTCCATTTACCCCACCCCTACAAAAAATATGCAATTGTCCCCAATGCATAGAAAAGTTAAACTACGTAAAAGGGTAAGTGAAGCAAACCTGAGGCGCTAAGCGCGGTGATCAGCAAGCTGGTGGGTCCGGTTCCCCGGAACCTGCTCCCTGCGTAGTCTGGACATCCTCAGTAATGTCCTCAGCATCCACAGCACCATCAGTAGTGCCTCCCACAGAATCTACAATTTTGGAGCTAGACGCCCCGGCAGCTACTTCTACAGCCCTCAACCTACGGGCCTCCTCATCGGCAATCGAGGCTCTCCTCGCAGATTCCATCTCACGGCGCTCCTTCTTCCTCGCCCTAGCCTCATCCTCCTCTCGACCCCTGCGTCTCTTGACATGCTCTCGTGGGGGAGGTGGGGAACATCAGAAGTGGTAAACAGGGCGGCCATCACGGTGTCATCGCAGGCTCCGCAGAAGGGGCCTCAGCCTCGGGCACCCTCGCCTCTAAAATCATATCAAGATCCGCCCGCAGACTCTCAACCGCAGCCTGGAGAGTCGACATGTCCACCGGAGGGGCTGGTCGGGCTAGTACTCGTAATTCAAATGCGTCTAAGCGCTGGTGTACCTCGGCGATCTGCCTCTCTGTGTGCTGTACCATCTTGCGCTCCATGCGCTCCTCTGCCTCAGCAATAGTCTTCTGCATCCACGGCTGGATGTGATGCAGAAGAGTAGCCATCTGTGCCTCAAGTTTCTGACCCGAGCAAGTGGGACCAGAGTGGCAGAAGGAGCCGAGCGAGAGGAGCTCGGGCAGTGCTACTACCCGGGATAGACTCGACCGGAGTAGTGTCAGTGTGTGCAGAAGCAGCACGGGAAGCATCATGAGCATGCTCTACGGTGTCGGCCAGGTTCTCACCAAATGGGGCCACCTCTGGACGGGGCCCTCTGCGTGGGGCCAACTCATTGGCCTCATCCCTGATGAGGCCGATGTCAACATTTCCTGGCGGGGTCTTGAGCTGGTCAATGTGCCAAATAGGCACACCTGCTGATCTGTACAAAGAGAAAATCATGCAAGGGAAAGGGTAAGTCGTGGTGACCTTGAAGGCCCTCTCGTGCATGACCGCTTGGAGAAGCCAAGCGAAATCGACCTCGAACCCTGCCATCATTGCAGCCATCAGCACTGCACGATCCCAGGTGACTATGTTATCCGCAACATTGGGGGACAGACAATGGCGGACGATCAACCAGAGAAACTTGGCCGTAAAGGTCAAGTTGGCCTTCCTGATGGCCCCCTTCGGCTCCATCACCCAATCCGCCGCCTCTCCATCAATAGATAGGTGCAGTGCCATCCACCTCTTGGTGGTCTCTCTCAGTGAAGGCTCGCGTAAAAACCGGCCCTCTTTAACAATTTGCCACCGGTAATCAAACTCGGCAGTCAGAGGTGTGCTGGTGGAGTCAGAATCCGTGCCGTACAGACCGTCATGCAGTCCGTCATGTAATACTTGGCAACATAAAATATCAGAGGGAAAGTCTCAGACCGATACGACGGTTATGCAGGACGGACCGTCGTGGGTATGACGGTCCGCCGCATGTGTCCGTCAGTGGACACTTGGAAAAAGAGTTGAGACCCATAGGACAGGGGTCTCTGACCGTCATAACGGTTGTGCAGTACGGACCGTCGTGGGTATGACGGTCCGTCACATGTGTCCGTCAGTGCACACTTAGAAAAAGTGTTGAGACCCAAAGGACAGGGGTCTCTCACCGATACGACGGTTATACAGGACGGACCGTCGTGGTATGACGGTCCGTCACATGTGTCCGTCAGTGGACACTTATAAAAAGTGTGAGACCCATAGGATAGGGGTCTCTGACCGTCACGACGATTGTGCAGGGTGGACCGTCATGGTAATGACGGTACGTCACATGTGTCCGTCAGTGGACACTTAGAAAAAGTGTTGAGACCCATAGGACAGGGGTCTCTGACCGTCACGACGGTTTGTGCAGGACGGACCGTCGTGGTATGACGGTCCGTCATCGGTTGTCGTGCTGTGAAACAGAGACAGAACTGAGGGGTGCCAAATTTACCCCATGTGAGTCAAAAATGACAACCCAACAATGTTCTAATACAGATTTGAACCCTATGGACAAGTTTAAAGCCATATCAAATTGGCAAGTTTTAAAGCCCTAATTTTTCTAGTATTGTCCAGGCAGTTTGTGGAATTAAAGACCTAGTTAGATAATATCTAGGCAAAAAACAGAAACCCATATGCAATAACAGGGAAAAACAGTAAAACAACCAAAAATAGTAAAGGGTAGAGTTTCAGGAATACATACCTTGGAAGAGGAGACAACAATGCACAATTGATGGCACTCAAGTTAGAAGACTAAGAATCACTGCAGCAGATTCCGACCAGAGGAAAGTTTTGGGATGAAAAATGGGAGAAGATGGGGAATTTGGGAAGAGAGTGAAGTTGGAAGGGGAGAAAATGGAGGGAAGATAAGTGAAAACTGATAATGAAGGGGTGGGGGCGTTTAAAACGTTTTAAACTTTTAAAAATTCTCAAGTCGGGTCGGGTCGGGTAGCCGGGTAATGGCGTGACGAAACCCGATGACGGTCCGTCGCAGTTGTGACGGTCCGTCACACGGTCCGTCGCCTGTGCCCTAGTTCTTCAAATTACAAGAGAGCGTACCTGGCACGACGGAGTCATGCGACGGTCCGTCACAGGCGCGGTCCATCGATGTATCCGTCAGTGAATGATGTAGAGTAACTTGTCTGCAGTATTTCCTGTAGATGTGCTACCTGAAAATTTACAACCCATTAATAGAAATGCTACTGTTACTAGAAAGAGAAAAACAAAACAAAAAAAAAAACTATAACGTGATTAGATGATAACTATTGGGTTGCCTCCCAACAGCGCCTGATTTAACGTCGCGGCATAAGATGATAGAACGAGAAATCATTCTAAATGAGCCTATGATGTCTCATAACTAGAAGCAGCTTCCATGACGTAAGATGAATGTAATGGACTTTATAACTGAGCACCGATAGCTAGTTATGAGCGGTGATGCTTCTTCGGAAGGCGGAGTTCACGTACCTCAGAGATGAACTGTCCGGTCTGCGGGTAGGGTCCCCTTCATATCTCCTAGTCTTCGACCTATACACAATATCAGTGATACTGGCGGGATCTAAATTCCCATGTACGCTAGCATGTTATTGAGGGCCCTTTGGCGTGATCCACCTATTTTCGGTGTGGGGGAGGCACCTGGATTCATGATGCTCACATGATCTTATGTCGTTAAGTTAAATCCTAATAAATGAATGAGGTCAGCCTCAAATGTGCACATATGACAATGAATGATACAAAGGTGTTAGGATAGGATAATCACAGGGTGGAGTTTAGATTCAAGACTACATTAGGTCATTCCGAGTCATTGCACAAGGAACCTAATGACAAGTCTAAACTATATACTAGGTATAGCTAGTGGTTCACACTGGCCTAGTGACTAAAACGCAATGAATACGTATGATGAATGAAGCACAGCACAGTTGTTTGCTAATGAGACTCCCTAGTCTGAGGTCCCATAATTTGAGCCCTCCTTTTGGCAATCTTAAATGTTAACTCCATGATCCAAGGTATCATGGCAATATGCTCCCTGATACGAACGAAGCTATGTGTTATGTGTTCTGTTCTATGATAGTGTTGTGTGCAATACGATATTAGAATATGAAATGCAATGTTACCCTCATGGCATGACCTTCCGAATCTCAAAATGGCAAGTCCACTACTTGACTTCCAAAAAATCATGTTGTTAGGAAAGAGTATTCTTTCTCATGCATGCTGATGGTGTGTGCTTGCATATACCCGTACTTAGTACAAAGTGGTACTAACCCTATACCATCCTATACTAATTTTAGGTGCAGGACAGGTGGTCGATAAGAGTTGCAAGTATCTCGTTGCAGCTATCCGACGTCAGCAATCTCCGGAAGTTTGGTAGGTCCAGGCTCGAGGAACTACGTTTTATATTCTAAACGCGTAGTTTAGAGTTTCAGCTAGTGGAACATTTCCACTAGCGTTCTTTCCCTGCTCTTATCAAATTTTGAATTTGGCCTTTTGGCAATTATACAATTAAGACTTATGAACTAATTTTTTCAGTTGCTTTATCTCTTTAATGTTAGATGGTTGATGATGAACGATTAAAAATTTGAAGATGTGTCAAGCATGTTAAGAACAAAAGTTTCAAATTTTTCCGCTAAAATTCCCTAATGTAAAGTAAGTATGACTAAGTAGCTTGTTTGCGCCTCTGAGAGGTCAACCGCGCCCGGTCTGCGTCTGGGGTCTAGATTGCCAGTCGTGACAAAGTTGGTATCAGAGCCACTGGTTAAAAATTCCGAGAATAAATGAGTTCACATCAACCACATTGAGTAGTTTCTAAGTCATGGTATTGACGTGCACCACATCCCTGATAGAACTGCATGACCGTAGGACTTTCCTTCTTGTGATCTTTATCGTTCTTTTTTGAATGTCTGATTTCTTGGTGTTATGCAAAGCGGTATCTAAACATCAATACTTTGTGGTTTTTCAGAGAATGGACCTAGAGGGATCTTGATAAGAGGAGAGGAAAACAGCTACTAGGGGCCACCGAGTTCACCCCAGGCTCCAGCCTGCAGGAGGGGCTGTGCCAGTAATCCAGCTGGGTTTACCTGCATGCTGAGGTGAGGGCATCTCTGCCCAGATGGCACAGGCCAATTGCTATGCAGGCCCAAAAAAAAGGGCCCCCCTGAAGGCCAGGTCAACCGAGAAAGAATGTTCGAGGGAGAACCCGTTCGTACATGGCTGACCAGGCTGAGGGTTTCACGAGGATGAATCCTCTCTATTCACAGGTCTAGGACTGCAAGGATCCCCAGGAGTTTTGTGGATTGCAGGTCATAGATCTGGTGGCCTATGGGGGCACTGCATTGGAGAAGGCTGAGCCTGGCTTCCTATCAGCTCAAGATTTGCACAGACTTGGTGCAAGATGTGGCAAGATAGGTCGTGTCTTAGGTGGAGGCCCAGTGCAACATGGAGCTGTTTCCAAGACAGCATTCTTGCAGAGATGCCTTCCCAGGATATGAGGGAGGCCAAGGTGAGGAAATTCATCAACCTTAAAAAGGCTCTATGACAGTCCAGAGAGTATTCCCTGAATTTGTTAGCTGTCAAAAGGTATTTTCTTCACCCTAGTATACATAGCGAGAATGAGGAGAATACTTAACTTTGTTGAAAATCATCCAGTATGCTACTTCCCATCCCTGATTGCTAACACAAGGATGAGATGAGCAGGTTTCCTCACAGGAATCAATGGGGACCTGAGGAGGAGTTCTGATCTGCGATGCTTCCATGATAAATGGATCTTTCCAGTTGAGGTGCTGTCCACAGGTAAGAGGACCAGCGCAGAAAGGAGTGTTCGTGATGCTAGAGGCCTAGGCCTCAAGATCAGGCAGGACCCAGTCATCGGAGGCCACAAGGAAACAACTTTGGAGTCCGTGAGTGATAGCTCACACTTACTTCTCAAAATAAGAATAAGCGTCGTATCAGTAAAGAACCGTACTAATGAGGTTGGGGCTCGATCCACACAGAAAATAGTTCAACTTAACTTTTATGAATTATACTATATTTAGCCAACTGTTTTCCAAAAAACTAAAAGACAAAAAAGGGGGTTTTATTTCTAAATTTAATAAGAACTTATTAACTAAATAAAGATCGAACAAAACTACAAATTTAACTTTCGGAGTTTTAATCAAGTTGTAAATTAACTCAGGCTTTCAGTGTTCCCCACAGGTTCCCTAACGTGGTAAATCTAACTATTACAAGTTTCTACTCTGATATCTTGCATGTAAAGTGAAAGTTCGTATCTCTAAATCCTTGCCGGCATCTAGAGAATTTCACACAAATGTTCCGCACTCCTTGGTCCGTGCTACGTTGTTTGCTATACTACCCTTATCTTTACCTCACAATTAAACATCGTAATTTCGTATTTGACTAAGCTATTAAACTCGTACCAAACCCAATTACTCGTCTAATAGATAGTATACACTATCTATGTTGATAATTCTTTTCCTATTATCTACCTTCCTTGATCCGGAAGTAGCATTAAGGCGAGTTCAACGTTGGCCACCGTTAAAAAGATCTAACCGAAAGATTATCATACAATGCAAGACACCATCAGAATTGTTATTGAGTTCGTTTCTACCTTGTTATTCAACTCTGGTTCCCACAACCTAGTTATGATGTTTAGTTACCCATGTTCGTAATTACAACAATTCTACGAATGGAGATTCATGCACCTTAACGTTTTGAAAACGAATATTTCCAAAGAATTTAACTTGAATTAATCAACGAAATCCACAACATCAATTCCCAAAAAAAAATCTTATTCCAAAATCGAGAGTTTTTAATAAATAATCGAAAGAACTATAAACTAAAAATTAATCCAGAACGTCTAACACCTCACAAAACGAGGTTTTTTCAACTATTTATAAGAAAAAACAAAAACCTAATCAAATAGGTTCTATTTACTAAAAATCTGTCCAAACGTGTCTGGGTCGACGACCAACGTAAACGGACGTCCTGGAACACGACGGACCCGTCATAGGCCTCCGTCGTCCATACTTCACATCTTCTCATGTTGCTTCTTCATTCCCCTCGACGGCAGTATGAACGGACCGTTGAAAAGCATGACGGACCCGTCGAGGGGCTTCGTTCCAAACACTTGAACTTTTGGAATTTTGGGTACGGATTACATCTCCTGATAATTAACGAACGACATGCCAGGACGGACCGTCGTAGCTGTGACGGTACGTCATGAACTTCCGTAATCCCACACTTGGTCAGACTTCCCCAATTCCTCAGCAACTCTTCCTTTACTACGATGCCAAACTCTACGGACCGTCACACCAGAGCGCGACGGCCGTCATAGGCTCCGTAGGGTTGGTCCTCTTCCTGCATTCTTTCCTCAAAAACTCCCGCGTTCCTTCCTTAGACAGATTTCTGCCAACAAAGAGAAACTTATATCAAATCAACACAAAAAGGCTCTCGACACACACTAAACTTAAGGAAAAAGTATTCAGAATCCGTGAACACGTACCTCAACACCCCAACTTAAATTCGTTGTTTGTCCCAAGCGACGCACCTAGTGACTCAACTACAAATTCTTTGTACAAAAGTATCCATATTTTAACTTCCCAATCATTTGCTATCAATCTCGATTATTCTCATTATGTTCATGCCATGGTCTCACTATTAGCATTGATTTGTGTAGAATCCACCCTCACCCAGATTTACTACGCAATGATGCTATCCTCTCCAACTTTTCACACTGAGATGCTAATCATTTCTGGTATTAACAACTCTGTCCTCACTTCAAATAACAATCCTCATTTTTCACACATGATTTTAGTTTGAGTAAAGGATCACTTTTCGACCTCACTCCTCAGAACAATTCATACTCCATTTATACTATTGCCATAGGCTTGCCCTTATTTTTCACTACTTCAAATTCCTCATAGCAACATTAGGATAAATAGGACTTTTTTAGATTGTAACATAGGCTCAGGGAAGGTAGGTGTATTTAGGTAACTTTAGTGACTTGTTGACACTCCTTGACATATCTTCTTATTTCGCCTATTACTTCAATTTTTCTTTCACTTTGCTGTTTTCTCCTTTCTATCCTTATGTGTATAAGTGCTTTCTCTTTTCTTGTGTTTATTTTGCTTTTTTTTTTTTTTTTTTTTAAGTCACTTCTGTTTATTCTTTCTTTCTCTTCATCTTTCAACCCACTTTCCGTGTTTTCCTTATAGCAGCCACCTCAACCATGATTTTTGCATGATCAGGTTCACAATACCCATGGTTGGGTCAGGCCAAAACAAGGTTGCTTCTGCATTAGCCACCCTCAACTTATGCTTTTGGCATAAGAGGTGCACATCTAGAGGGACCAGCCCAACACATTGTTCCAGGAGATCATTTGGGGTAAAAAAAAAAGGAAAGATCTAGTTTTAGGCTCAATTCATTTGGGATCAAAAAGGGATTAACTTCATTTGGTTTTTCTGTTATTTTTAGGCTCAAGATTGACTATTGTCGAACAAGGCCTATGATCCTTTCCTAAGTGATTTGTTTGACTCACTTTACAGTAGGACTAACCAGACACAGTTCTAGGAGCTCAGTATTAATGTGTCATCGACTTTACCCTCACACTCACATGACATCCTTGCATTCCCAGAGTATTAGACCACCTGTTCAAATCTTAGATTCAGGATCATGCAGAGTGTAATCTGTTTCATGTTTCAAACCACAACAATTATCACTTACTATGCCTAGTCATGCAAAGATTATCGAGATAGTCATATTTATATTAGCCATCATGCTTTCAGAAATTTATACTGTGTACATAAGATATCATGCCGGTTCAATAATAAAAGTAATCAGTCTTTTGGGGAAAAAGAACACAAGGTAGAAACGCCCAACAGAGGATCCTGAACTTGGGGCTACTCAAGAATTCACCCAAGCGTTCACTTTTCCATTTACCCCACACCCAACAAAAAAAAAATATGCAATTGTCCCCAATCATAGAAAGTTAAACTACGTAAAGGGTAAGGAACAAACATGGAGGCGCTAAAGCGCTTGTGATCAGCAAAGTGGTGGGTCCGGTTCCCCGGAAACCCTGCTCCCGTGCGTAGTCTTGGACTCACATCATAATGTTCCTAGCATCCACAACACCACAGTAGTCCTCCCACAGAATCTACAATTTTGGAGCTAGACGCCCCGACAGCTACTTCTACAAGCCCTCAAGCCTACGGCCTCCTCAATCGGCCAATCCGAGGCTCCCTCGCAGATTCCATCTCACGGCGCCCTTCTTCCTCGCCCTACCTCATCCTCCTCTCGACCCCTGCGTCTCTTGACATGCTCTCGTGGGGGAAGGTGAGGGAACATCAGAAGTGTGTAATAATTATAGTATGGTTTACTAACTTTCAAAATATATATTGTTCCATCTGTTCAAATTCATGTGTCACCAATAAAAAATTTTAAAAGTCAACTAAGTTTTTTCTATTTTCTTGAAAAATTATTGAAAGTTGTTAATTATTGTTATTTAGAATATTTCTAGACATATCACGTATTTGAAGAGTAGCGTTTTGTAGTCCTTATTAGATAGTATAAATATTTTAAGTTGTTAATTATCGTAATGTAACAACCCTAAAATGAATAGGATCAAGACTTAGGGTGTCAAGATTTAAGGTTGATAAATTAATTTAATTAATTTATCATTATTAATCTGATTAATAAAAAGGAAAACTCAGATTTTATTTATTTATTTATTTTAGTTAATTAAAAATCCTAAACTTTTGACTAAGTCTTAATTTAGCTCCAATCCTAAACCAACTCTCTTCCTCACGTTTCTCAACTCTCTCGCGTTCTCAACCTCTTTCTCACGTTAGTTCTGCCAAGAACAACAAGAAAAGCAGAAAAAATACATCAAGAGTTCTTCACACTTGAAGAACTCACTAGAATTTTTTTTAAGTAAAGACAAAGGAATCAAAACGACAAGGCTAAGAGAGGTTCATCGAGTAGGGTGTGCGTTGAAGTAAATTTGGCGTGGTTTGGAGGAGTTTCCGGGCAGCAGCTTCAAGCTTGAACAACGTCAAAAGGTATGGGTTTCTCTCATGGAATTCTTTCTCCAAGAGTACTTTCTTTCGAATGCTTCTTAAACTCTTGAAAGTAAGGTTGTTCCCCTTCGTATGCCCTTGTCCTTAGCTCCCAAACGAATTCGTAGGATGGGTCTTTTGTGCTGCTAGATTTAGGCATGATTTACGTGTTTATTTTAAAGGTGAACATGTTTTATGTGAGGAAAATTATGAAAACGATATTCGAAGTGCGACTAAAAATTTGCGTTGTGTGTGCATCATGGGCAGTGGCTTTAACCACTGTTTTGGGTTGACTATTCATGTTTTTTTGGTGTATTTTATGTGTGTAATGTGTGTGCAATGTGGTGTGCATTATAATGAAAAATGATGGATTGAATGACACTCTTTTAGCTAGGTAAACTCATGAAAGATGAGACTAAAGATGGATGAAAAATAATGAGGAAAAAAATTTCCAGAAATCTGGAAAGTGTGCTCGTTTTAAAGAGGTGAGGCCACCAGGTTTCAAACCTGTGACCTGCCTCTTCATTCAGTGAGTTCGCGAGAAAAAGAAAAAAAATGGGGGCTGGGGAGGGATCGAATTCGCCACCTCCCTGTGGATTCGCGAAAGGGAAAAGAAAAATAAAAGGAGGGGTGCAGGGGATCGAACTCGCGACCCAGCAGTCCCCTCACGAAAAGAAAAGAAAAAATTAAAGGGGAGGGGCGGCTCGGAATCGAACTCGTGACCGCTTGGTCACTGGAGTTCGCGAAAAATGAAAGAAAATAAGGGAGGGGGCGGGGAATCGAACTCATGACCCTTGGGTCCCTGAGATTTGCGAAAAGGAAAAGAAAATTAAAGGGGAGGTGTGGGATTCGAACCCACGACCTCCCAGTGCGCGCCATAGATAAGGAGAAAACATAAAAAAATAAAAAAAAATAAAAGGGGGTTGTGGGGGTTCAAACCCACCACCTCACAGTCCCCCCTTCAGCGAATAAAAACAAAAAAATAAAGGGGGCTGTGGGGGTTCGAACCCACCACCTCACAGTCCCCCCTTTTTCAGCGAATTTAACAAAAAAAATAAGGGGGTTGTGGGGGTTCGAACCCACAACCTCCCCATTGTAGAGAAACTTTTTTAAAAAATTTTAAAAATTTAAAGAGGTTGTGGGGGCTTGAACCCTCAACACTTTGATTAATCAAGAGGGAAACTAGAATAGAAAATTTATCCTTCAATATAAATGTTGAGATTTAATTTAAAGTCTAATGTTTTGAATATTAGAAAATAAAATTTATGAAAAATATAAATGATATTCAAGTGATTCAAGATTTGGGTTTCCTTGCCCAAAATTCTGTATTGATGCATAAGTCGTACGTGAGTAAATTATTCAAAAATAGTGCCCTCTACTTAGATCAAAATAATTAAGATCTTGGCATATATATACAAGATACATAAGTCTTGTACTACCAAGTTTTAGGAAAGTAAGAATCACTTAACAAATTATGAATGAACCCATGGCTTGTATGTATAGACACATAAGTCTAATATACGTTCAAAAGTAAGTGAACCTATGATGAAATGAACAAGGAAATGATGAAATGAACATTCACGTAATAAGAGGTGAATAACTATTTAAAACAAAGGTGCTAATGATGATGAATGTGGCGACAACATGATATGAGGCTAATGTAAATGATGAGAGCAATCTCAAATGAGCCTAAGTAAATGTTACCAATACGTACTCACCTATGAGAAGGTAAGATAATGAAGAGACCGGTCTCTATGAACACTCTGATGAGAGTATTAAGCTTAACACACTCAATAAGAATGATGAGACGAGAAATCATCTAATGAGCTATGATGTCCTCATACTAGAAGCCAGCTTCCATGACGTATGAGATGAATGTAATGGAACTTTATACTGAGCACCGATAGGCTAGTTATGAGCGGTGATGCCTTCTTTCGGGAAGGGCGGAGGTTCACGTAACTCTCATGAGATGAGACTGTCCGGTCTGCCGGGTATGGGTCTCCTTATATCTCCTAGTCTTCGAACCTATACAGCCAATATAGTGATCTGGCGGGATTAAATTCCCATGTACGCTAGCATGTTATTGGGCCACTTTGGCCGGTGATTCCACCTATTTTCGGTGTGGGGGAGGCACTGGATTTCATGATGCTCACATGATCTATGTCGGTTAAAGTTAAAGTTCCTAATAAATGAATGAGGTCAGCCTCAAATGATGCACATAATGAAATGAATGATACCAAAGGTGTTAGGATAGGATAATCACAGGTGAGTTAGATTCAAGTAATGACATTAGGTCATTCCTAGTCATTGCACAACGAACCTAATGAAAGTCTTAAACTATATCCTAGGTATAGCTGGTGGTTCAAACTGGCCTATGAATGAAACGCAATGAAGTACGTATGAATGAATGAAGCAGACTCAGTGTTTGCTAATGAAGACTCCCTAGTTGAGGTCCCATATGTTGAGCCCTCATTTTGGAAATTCTTAATGTTAACTCCATGATTCCAAGGTATCATGGCATATGAATGAATGATACGAACGAAGCTATGTGTTATGTGTTATGTTCTATGATATGTGTTGTGTGCAATACGATATTGAATATGATGCATGTTACCCTCATGGCATGACCTTCCGAATCTCAAAATGGCAATTCCACTGAATTGACTTCCAAAAATCATGTTGTTAGGAAAGAGCTATTCTTTCTCATGCATGTCTGTGGTGTGTGCTTGCATATACCCGTACTTAGTACAAGTGTGTACTAACCCTATACATCTATACTATTTTAGGTGCAGGTACAGGTGGTCGATAAAGTTGCAGTATCATCGTTGCAGCTATCCGGACGTCAGCATTCATCCGGAGTTTGGTAGGTCATGCTTCGAGGATACTACTGTTTTATATTCTAGCGTAGTTTTAGAGTTGAGCTAGTGGAACATGTTCCACTAGCGTTTCTTTCCTGCTCTTTATTCAAATTTTGAATTTGGGCCATTTTGGCAATTATACAATTAAGACTTATGAACTATTTCTTTCAGTTGTTTATCTCTTTAATGTTAGATGGTTGATGATGAACGATTAAAAAATTTTAAGAATGTTTGTCAAGCATGTTTAAAGAACAAAAAGTTTCAAATTTTCCGCTAAAATTAACCTATGTAAAGTAAGTATGACGTAAGTAGGCTTGTTTGCGACCTCTGAGAGGTCAACGACGCCGGTCTCGTCTGGGGTCTAGATTCCAGTCGTGACAAAGTTGGTATCAGAGCACTAGGTTAAATTCCGAGAATAATGAGTTCACATCAACCACATTGAGTAGTTTCTAAGTCATGGTATTGAAGTGCACCACTATCCTGAATTAGAGACTGCATGATCCGTAGGAAATTTCCCTTCTTGTGATCTTATCGTGCTTTTTTGAATGTCTGATTTCTTGGTGTTATGAGCGTATCTAACATCAATCTTTGTGGTTTTCAGAGAATGGACCCTAGGAGGGATATTGATAAGAGGAGAGGAAAAGCAGCTACTAGGGGCCACCGAGTTCCACCCCAGGCTCCAGCTGCAGGAGGGGCTGTGCCAGTTAATCCAGCTGGGTTGACTGATGCTGAGGTGAGGGCATCTCTTGCCCAGATGGCACAGGCCATTGCTATGCAGGCCCAGGCCATGAATGCCCAGGTCAACCGAAAGAATGTTCCGAGGGAGAACCCACCGGTTCGTAGCATGGCTGACAGGCTGAGGGATTTCACGAGGATGAATCCTCCTATTTTCACAAGGTCTAGGACTGCAGAGGATCCCCAGGAGTTTGTGGATGAGGTGCATAAGATCCTGGTGGCTATGGGGGCCACTGACATTGAGAAGGCTGAGCTGGCTTCCTATCAGCTCAAAGATGTTGCACAGACTTGGTGCAAGATGTGGCAAGATAGTCGTGTCTTAGGTGGAGTGCCAGTCACATGGGAGCTGTTCAAGACAGCATTTCTTGAGAGATTCTTCCCCAGGGATATGAGGGAGGCCAAGGTTGAGGAATTCATCAACCTTAAACAAGGCTCTATGACAGTCAGAGAGTATTCCCTGAAGTTTGTTAAGCTGTCAAGGTATGTTATCTTCCCTAGTATTACATAGCGAGAATGAGGAGAATACTTAACTTTGTTGAAATCATCCAGGTATGCTACTTCCCTGATTGCTAACAACAAGGATGAGATGAGCAGGTTTCTCACAGGAATCAATGGGGACCTGGAGGAGGAGTGTCGATCTGCGATGCTCCATGATAATATGGATCTTTCCAGGTTGATGGTGCATGTCCAGCAGGTAGAGGACAGCCGCAGAAAGAGAGGTGTTCGTGATGCTAGGAGGCCTAGGCCTCAAGATCAGGCAGGACCCAGTCATGGAGGCCACAGGAACAACTTTGGAGTCCGTGAGTGATACGCTCAAACTTACTTCTCAAATAAGAAGTAAAGCGGTCGTATCAAGTAAAGAACCCAACTAATGAGGTTGGGATCGATCCCACAAGGAAAATAGTTCAGACTTAACTTTATTGTATTATTACTATTATTTAGCCAACTGTTTTCCAAAAAAACTAAAAGACAAAAAGGGGGGTTTTATTTCTAAATTAATGAGAATTATTAACTAAATAAGATCGAACAACTAACAAATTTAACTTTCGGAGTTTTAATCAAGTTGTAAAATTAACTAGGGCTTTAGTGTTCCCCACAGGTTCCTAACTTGGTAAATCTAACTATAACAGTTCTATCTTGATATCTTGCATGTAAAGTGATAAGTTATGTATCTCTAAATCCTTGGTCCGGCATCTAGAGAATTTCACTCCGCACCTTGGTCCGGCTACGTGTGTTGCTATACTAACCCTTATCTTTACCTCACATTAAACATCGTATTTCGTATTTGACTAAGCTATTAACTCGTACCAACCAATACTAGTCTATTAGATAGTATACACTAAATCTATGTTGATAATTCTTTTTCCTATTATCTACCTCCTTGGTCCGGCAAGTAGCATTAAGGCGAGTTCTAACGTTGGCCACCGTTAAAAAGAATTCTAAACGAAAGAATTATCAATACATGCAAGACACCACTCTAGAAATTGTTATTGAAGTTAGATTTCTACCTTGTTATTCACTCATGGTTCCCACAACCCTAGCTATGAGGTTTAGTTACCCATGTTCGTAATTACACAATTCATATCGTTAATGGAAGAGTTCATGCACTTACGTTTATGAAAACGAATAATTTCCCAGAATTTAACTTGATTAATCAACGAAATCCACAACAATCAATTCCCAAAAAAAAATCTTAATTCCCAAAATCGAGAGTTTTTATAATATAATCGAAGAACTATAAACTAAAAATTATCCAGAAAGTCTAACCTCAAAAACGAGGTTTTTCCAACTATTTATAAGAAAAACAAAAACCTAATCAAATAAGGATTCTATTTACTAAAAATCTGTCCAAACGTGTCTGGGTCGACAGACCACGTGACGGACCGTCATGGACACGACGGACCGTCATAGCCTCCGTCGTCCCATACTTCACATCTTCTCATGTTGCTTTCTTCATTCCCCTCGACGGACAGGTATGACGGACCGTTGAAAGCATGACGGCCCGTCGAGGGTCTTCGTTCCAAAACACTTGAACTTTGGAATTTTGGGTACTGGGATTACTCTCTGATAATTACGACGAACATGCAGGACGGACCGTCGTAGCTGTGACGGTCCGTCATGAACTTCCGTAATCCCACACTTGGTCAGACTTCCCCAAATTTCCTTCAGCAACTTCTTCCTTTACTACGATGCCACCTACGGACCGTCACAGCCGCGACGGACCGTCATAGGCTCCGTAGGTGGTCTCTTCTGCAATTCTTTCTCAAAAACTCCCGCGTTCTTCCTTAGACAGATTTTCTGCAAACAAAGAGAAACTTATATCAAAATCAACACAAAAAGGCTCTCGACACACACTAAACTTAAGGAAAAAGTATTAGAAATACCGTGAAACCACGGTACATCAACACCCTCAACTTAAATTCGTTGTTTGTCCTCAAGCGACGCACTATGACTCACTACAAATTCTTTGTACAAAAGTATCCATATTTTAACTTCCGCAATCATTTGGCTATCAATCTCGATTATTCTCATTATGTTCATGCATGGTCTCACTATTAGGCATTGATTTGTGTAGAATCAAACCATAACCCAGATTTACTACGCAATGATGCCTATCCTCTCCAACTTTTCACTGAGATGCTAATATTTCTGGTATTACAACTCCTGTCCTCACTTCAAATAACATCCTCATTTTTCACACAATGATTTTAGTTTGAGTATAAGGATCACTTTTCGACACTCACTCTCAGAACAAATTCATCACTCATTTATACATATTGCCATAGGCTTGCCCTTATTTTCACTACTTCAAATTCCTCATACGCACTTAGGATCACAATAGGACTTTTTTAGATTGTAACATAGGCTCAGGGTCAGGTAGGGTGTATTTAGGTATACTTTAGTGACTTGTTGCCCTCCTTGACATATCATTCTTATTTCGCCCTATTACTCAATTTTCTTTTCACTTTGCTGTTTTCCCTTTCTTATCCTTATGTGTAAGTGACTTTTCTCTTTTCTTGTGTTTATTTTGCTTTTTTTTTTTTTTTTTTTTAGTCACTTCTGTTTTATTCTTTCTTTCTCTTCATTCTTTCAACCCCACTGTCCGTGGTTTTCCTTATAGCAGCCACCCTCAACTCATGATTTTGCCATGAGTCAAGGTTCACAATACCCATGGTTGGGTCAGGGCCAAAACAAGGTTGCTTTCTGCATTAGCCACCCTCAACTTATGCTTTTGGCATAAACTGAGGTGCACATGTCCAAGGAGGGACCAGGGCCAACACATTGTTCCCAGAGAAGATCATTTGGGGTAAAAAAAAAAGAAAGATCTAGTTTAGGCTCAATTCATTTGGATCAAAAAGGGATTAACTTCATTTGGTTTTCTGTTATTTTTAGGCTCAAGATTGACTATTTCGAACAAGGGCCTATGATCCTTTCCTAAGTGATTGTTTTGACTCACTTTCAGTAGGACTAACCAGGCAAGTTCTAGCTCAGTATTAATGGTGGTCATTCGACTTTACCTCACACTCACATGACATTCCTTGCATTCCCAGAGTATTAGACACCTAGTTCAAATCTTAGATTCTGGATCATGCAGAAGTGTATCCTTGTTTCATGTTTCAAACCACACAATTATCACTTACTATGCCTAGTCATGCAAATGATTATCGAGATATCATATTTATATTAGCCATCATGCTTCAGATTTATACTGTGTACATAAGATATGACATGCCGGTTCAACAATAAAAGTAATCAGTCTTTTGGGGAAAAAGAACACAGGCAAGAAAACCCCAAAAGAGGATCGTGAACTTGGGCTACTCACAATTCACCCAAGTGTTCACTTTCCATTTACCCCACCCCTACAAAAAAACATGCAATTGTCCCCAATGCATAGAAAAGTTAAACTACGTAAAAGGGTAAGTGAAGCAAACCTGAGGCGCTAAGCGCCGGTGATCAGCAAGCTGGTGGGTCCGGTTCCCCGGAACCTGCTCCCTGCGTAGTCTGGACATCCTCAGTAATGTCCTCAGCATCCACAGCACCATCAGTAGTGCCTCCCACAGAATCTACAATTTTGGAGCTAGACGCCCCGGCAGCTACTTCTACAGCCCTCAACCTACGGGCCTCCTCATCGGCAATCGAGGCTCTCCTCGCAGATTCCATCTCACGGCGCTCCTTCTTCCTCGCCCTAGCCTCATCCTCCTCTCGACCCCTGCGTCTCTTGACATGCTCTCGTGGGGGAGGTGGAGGAACATCAGAAGTGGTAAACAGGGCGGCCATCACGGTGTCATCGACAGGCTCCGCAAAAGGGGCCTCAGACTCGGGCACCCTCGCCTCTAAAATCATATCAAGATCCGCCCGCAGACTCTCAACCGCAGCCTGGAGAGTCGACATGTCCACCGGAGGGGCTGGTCGGGCTAGTACTCGTAATTCAAATGCGTCTAAGCGCTGGTGTACCTCGGCGATCTGCCTCTCTGTGTGCTGTACCATCTTGCGCTCCATGCGCTCCTCTGCCTCAGCAATAGTCTTCTGCATCCACGGCTGGATGTGATGCAGAAGAGTAGCCATCTGTGCCTCAAGTTTCTAGACCCAAGCAAGTGGGACCAGAGTGGCAGAAGGAGCCGAGCGATAGGAGCTCAGGGCAGTGCTACTAACCGGGATAGACTCGACCGGAGTAGTGTCAGTGTGTGCAGAAGCAGCACGGGAAGCATCATGAGCATGCTCTACGGTGTCGGCCAGGTTCTCACCAAATGGGGCCACCTCTGGACGGGGCCCTCTGCGTGGGGCCAACTCATTGGCCTCATCCCTGATGAGGCCGATGTCAACATTTCCTGGCGGGGTCTTGAGCTGGTCAATGTGCCAAATGGGCACACCTGCTGATCTGCACAAAGAGAAAATCATGCAAGGGAAAGGGTAAGTCGTGGTGACCTTGAAGGCCCTCTCGTGCATGACCGCTTGGAGAAGCCAAGCGAAATCGACCTCGAACCCTGCCATCATTGCAGCCATCAGCACTGCACGATCCCAGGTGACTATGTTATCCGCAGCAGTGGGGGAGAGACAATGGCGGACGATCAACCAGAGAAACTTGGCCGTAAAGGTCAAGTTGGCCTTCCTGATGGCCCCCTTCGGCTCCATCACCCAATCCGCCGCCTCTCCATCAATAGATAGGTGCAGTGCCATCCACCTCTTGGTGGTCTCTCTCAGTGAAGGCTCGCGTAAAAACCGGCCCTCTTTAACAATTTGCCACCGGTAATCAAACTCGGCAGTCAGAGGTGTGCTGGTGGAGTCAGAATCCGTGCCGTACAGACCGTCATGCAGTCCGTCATGTAATACTTGGCAACATAAAATATCAGAGGGAAAGTCTCAGACCGATACGACGGTTATGCAGGACGGACCGTCGTGGGTATGACGGTCCGCCGCATGTGTCCGTCAGTGGACACTTGGAAAAAGAGTTGAGACCCATAGGACAGGGGTCTCTGACCGTCATAACGGTTGTGCAGTACGGACCGTCGTGGGTATGACGGTCCGTCACATGTGTCCGTCAGTGCACACTTAGAAAAAGTGTTGAGACCCAAAGGACAGGGGTCTCTCACCGATACGACGGTTATACAGGACGGACCGTCGTGGGTATGACGGTCCGTCACATGTGTCCGTCAGTGGACACTTATAAAAAGTGTTGAGACCCATAGGATAGGGGTCTCTGACCGTCACGACGATTGTGCAGGGTGGACCGTCATGGGTATGACGGTACGTCACATGTGTCCGTCAGTGGACACTTAGAAAAAGTGTTGAGACCCATAGGACAGGGGTCTCTGACCGTCACGACGGTTGTGCAGGACGGACCGTCGTGGGTATGACGGTCCGTCATCGGGTTGTCGTGCTGTGAAACAGAGACAGAACTGAGGGGTGCCAAATTTACCCCATGTGAGTCAAAAATGACAACCCAACAATGTTCTAATACAGATTTGAACCCTAATGGACAAGTTTAAAGCCATATCAAATTGGCAAGTTTTAAAGCCCTAATTTTTCTAGTATTGTCCAGGCAGTTTGTGGAATTAAAGACCTAAGTTAGATAATATCTAGGCAAAAACAGAAACCCATATGCAATTAACAGGGAAAAACAGTAAAACAACCAAAAATAGTAAAGGGTAGAGTTTCAGGAATACATACCTTGGAAGAGGAGACAACAATGCACAATTGATGGCACTCAAGTTAGAAGACTAAGAATCACTGCAGCAGATTCCGACCAAGAGGGAAAGTTTTGGGATGAAAAATGGGAGAAGATGGGGAATTTGGGAAGAGAGTGAAGTTGGAAGGGGAGAAAATGGAGGGAAGATTAAGTGAAAACTGATAATGAAGGGGTGGGGGCGTTTAAAACGTTTTAAACTTTTAAAATTCTCAAGTCGGGTCGGGTCGGGTAGCCGGGTAATGGCGTGACGAAACCCCGATGACGGTCCGTCGCAGTTGTGACGGTCCGTCACACGGTCCGTCGCCTGTGCCCTAGTTCTTCAAAATTACAAGAGAGCGTACCTGGCACGACGGAGTCATGCGACGGTCCGTCACAGGCGTGACGGTCCATCGATGTATCCGTCAGTGAATGATGTAGAGTAACTTGTCTGCAGTATTTCCTGTAGATGTGCTACCTGAAAATTTACAACCCATTAATAGAAAATGCTACTGTTACTAGAAAGAGAAAAACAAAACAAAAAAAAAAACTATAAACGTGATTAGATGATAACTATTGGGTTGCCTCCCAACCAGCGCCTGATTTAACGTCGCGGCACGACTGAGGACACTTGATTACTCAGACTTCATCAAGATGATATGCCTCAACCACCTCATTCGCCGATTCCGCATGACCAATATAGATTTTGAGACGTTGTCCGTTCACCTTAAACCGCACACCTTCCTTGTTTTCCAACTCAACGGCTCCATGAGGGAATAATTTGGTGATCAAGTACGGTCCAGTCCATTTAGACTTTAGCTTGCCCAGAAACAAGCGCAATCTAGAGTTGAATAAAAGCACCGAATCCCCAATCATAAACTCTCGTTTCTCGATTTTTAGGTCATGGTACTTCTTCATCTTCTCTTTGTAGAGGGCTGAGCTTTCATAAGCCTTAAGGCGAAATTCATCGAGTTCATTTAACCCATTTAATCATTGTTCTGCAGCTTCGTTCCAGTCCATTTTTAGCTTCTTCATAGCCCACATGGCTTTATGCTCTAATTCAACCGGAAGATGACATGCTTTCCCATATACTAGTTGGTATGGGGACATACCTATGGGAGTCTTATACGCTGTCGGTAAGCCCAAAGAGCATCATCAAGCCTCCTTGACCAATCTGTTCTACTAGCGTTCACTGTTTTCGACAAAATCTGTTTGATTTCCCTATTTGATACTTCAACTTGCCCACTAGTTTGAGGATGGTAAGGAGTGGCCACATTATGGCGAACCCCATATTTCTCCAATAATCCCTTGAACAATTTGTTGCAAAAGTGGGATCCCCCATCACTAATAATTGCCCGTGGGGTACCAAATCGAGAAAATATATTCTTTTTCAAGAATGCAGTGACACTCTTCCCTTCATTGTTTGCGAGGGCGATAGCTTCCACCCACTTGGATACATAATCCACTGCTACTAAAATATACTTCATTCCATGAGAACTCACAAACGGACCCATAAAGTCAATACCCCAAACATCAAATAACTCAATTACAAGAATGGGGTTTAGAGGGAGCTCTTGCTTTCTTGAAATGCCGCCATCTCTTTGACATCTATCACATGCTTTGGCGAACTCATGAGCATCTTGATGAATAGTTGGCCAATAGTAACCACTTTGTAAGATCTTGTGAGCAGTCCGGACACCACTATGATGTCCCCCAAAGGGTGAGGAATGGCATGCCTCTAAAATACTCAACATCTCGACTTCTGGCACACAACGCCGAATAAGCCCGTCAGCACAACTCCTGTATAAGTATGGTTCATCCCAAAAGAATTTCTTCACATCGTACATGAACTTTTTCCTTTGATGAAAAGACAAGTCCGATGGAACAAGATCACTAGCTAGGTAGTTCGCAAAATCTGCAAACCACGGAATCAGGTCTTGTGAGGCAGCCAATACATGCTCATCGGGGAACGTGTCATCAATATCAGTCTTATCCCCCAACTCTCTCATAGCTTCATCTTCTAAACGGGACAAGTGATCAGCAACTTGATTTTCGGTCCCTTTTCTATCCCTTACCTCAAAGTCAAATTCTTGCAGTAGTAATACCCAACGAATTAACCTTGGTTTCGCGTCCTTCTTCGCCATCAAATATCTCAGGGCTGAATGGTCAGTATGCACTATGACTCTAGTACCTAGCAAATAGGAGCGAAATTTTTCAAAAGAAAATACTACGGCAAGGAGCTCTTGTTCAGTGACTGTATAGTTCTTCTGAGCTTCATTGAGGGCTTTACTAGCATAGTAAATGGGATGAAGGATTTTGTCCCTTCTTTATCCCAATACCACACCAAGGGCAACCCCACTCGCATCACACATTACCTCAAATGGACTGTTCCAATCCGGAGAAATAATGATAGGTGCAGATACCAGTTTTTCTTTGAGATCGCCGAATGCTTTCAGACAGGATTCATCAAAAGAAAATTTACAATCTTTCTCCAACAGTTTGCACAATGGATGTGCAATTTTCGAGAAATCTTTGATGAATCTCCTGTAAAAACCTGCATGCCCAAGAAAGCTTCTCACACCTTTTACAGAGATAGGTGGAGGAAGTTTCTCTATCACCTCGACTTTGGCTCGATCAACTTCTATGCCTTTTCTGAATACGATGGCCCAAAACAATACTTCTTTGACCATGAAGTGGCATTTTCCCAATTGAGAACTAAAT
>CM040627.1:21134601-21696928 GCA_022817965.1 Solanum lycopersicoides
CGGGGAACGTGTCATCAATATCAGTCTTATCCCCCAACTCTCTCATAGCTTCTTCTTCTAAACGGGACAAGTGATCAGCAACTTGATTTTCGGTCCCTTTTCTATCCCTTACCTCAAAGTCAAATTCTTGCAGTAGTAATACCCAACGAATTAACCTTGGTTTCGCGTCCTTCTTCGCCATCAAATATCTCAGGGCTGAATGGTCAGTATGCACTATGACTCTAGTACCTAGCAAATAGGAGCGAAATTTTTCAAAAGCAAATACTACAGCAAGGAGCTCTTGTTCAGTGACTGTATAGTTCTTCTGAGCTTCATTGAGGGCTTTACTAGCATAGTAAATGGGATGAAGGATTTTGTCCCTTCTTTGTCCCAATACCACACCAAGGGCAACCCCACTCGCATCACACATTACCTCAAATGGACTGTTCCAATCCGGAGAAATAATGATAGGTGCAGATACCAGTTTTTCTTTGAGATCGCCGAATGCTTTCAGACAGGATTCATCAAAAGAAAATTTACAATCTTTCTCCAACAGTTTGCACAATGGATGTGCAATTTTCGAGAAATCTTTGATGAATCTCCTGTAAAAACCTGCATGCCCAAGAAAGCTTCTCACACCTTTTACAGAGATAGGTGGAGGAAGTTTCTCTATCACCTCGACTTTGGCTCGATCAACTTCTATGCCCTTTTCTGAAATACGATGGCCCAAAACAATACCTTCTTTGACCATGAAGTGGCATTTTTCCCAATTGAGAACTAAATTGCAATCTTCACATCTCTTAAGAACCTCAGACAAATGGCTCAAACATTGCTCGAAAGATTCACCAACCACTGAAAAATCATCCATAAAGACCTCAATAGTATCTTCCACCATGTCGGAGAATATAGACATCATACATCTCTGAAATGTGGCGGGTGCATTGCACAACCCAAACGGCATTCTCTTGAACGCAAAGGTCCCATATGGACAAGTAAAAGTGGTCTTCTCTTGATCTTCTGGTGCAATAGAGATCTGATTATACCCTGAATAACCATCAAGAAAACAGTACCACCCTTTTCCGGCGAGTCTATCCAACATCTGATCCATGAAGGGCATGGGAAAATGGTCCTTTTCGGTCCATGCATTTAATTTCCGGTAATCCATACACACCCTCCATCCAGTCACCGGCCTCATTGGAACAAGTTCATTTTTTTCATTGGGGACCACAGTCATTCCCCCTTTCTTAGGTACACACTGAACAGGGCATACCCAACTACTATCGGCGATTGGATAAATTACTCCTGCATCCAACCACTTTATGATTTCCTTCTTCACGACCTCTTGCATAGGTGGATTTAAGCGTCTCTGGTGCTCAATACTTGGCTTATGATCGGGCATGAGTTGGATTTTATGAGAACAAATACCAGGAGGGATCCCAATAATGTCCGCAATGGTCCACCCAATAGCTCTTTTGAACCTTTTTAGCACTTTGACCAAACTCTCAACTTGTTGTTCATTTAGATCTGATGCAATGATTACCGGTAATGTGTCACCGGTTCCTAAGAATTCATACCTTAGATGAGGTGGGAGAGCTTTTAGTTCTAGCTTTGAAGCCTCTTCTATGGATGGTTTAGCGGGTGGAGACTCGCGATTCTTCATGTCTAGCTCATATTTCTTCGGTTTAAACCGGACATTACCACGATCAAGGGCAGCGACTAATGACATATATTCTTCAATGCCTTCATTATCAAGATTCATTATCACTGCCGCCAGTGCTTCTACACCTAGTCGTTCTTCTATTTGTGTCTTGGATGATTCACCAACTTTGTAGGATATGGCAGATACCGATTGCAGCTCACCACTCTGCCGCATGGACCTACAAATGTTGAAAGTCACTTCTTCATTGTTCAACGAAATTTCATCTGCCCTTTTTCCATATCAACTAAAGCTCTACCCGTAGCAAGGAATGGCCTCCCAAGAATAATAGGCACCTCAAAATGGACTTCACAATCAAGAATGACAAAATCTGCTGGAAATATGAACGACTCCACTTTTACTAACACATCATGGAGTATCCCTATAGGCCTTTTTACTGTTCGATCGACCATCAGTAGCCGCATCGCAGTGGGCTTTGGGTCACCCAAACCCAACTTCTTGTAAATCGAGAGGGGCATGAGATTTATGCTTGCCCCCAGATCACATAATGCTTTCGCAAAATGTAATAACCCGATTGTACAAGGAATAGTAAATGCACCCGGATCTTCTTTCTTTTGCACCAAAGACCTTGTAGCAATAGCACTACAATGCTGCATTCTGTCATCATCCTCAAAAGTGACCGATCTTTTCTTTGTAACCAAATCTTTCATAAACTTGGCATAACCGGGCATTTGTTCAAGAGCTTCTACCAAAGGAACATTGATAGAAAGTTGCTTCAACATTGTTATAAAACGCCGATATTTGCCATCCTCGGTCTTTTTCACTAATCTTTGAGGAAAGGGGGGTGGAGGTCTAGGCATGGGAGTTACCTTTTTAGGCACTTCAGCAACTTTCTCAGTGTTATCTTCTACTTCATCACTAACCTCTACCACTTCATCATTATCTTTCATCACCTTTTCCACAATAGACGGCATAGGTGGGTCAATAGTTTGTTTACCACCACGAGTAGTAATTGCCATACAGTGTCCATCATTTTTCGGATTTTGGACAGTGTTGCTAGGAAGAGTGCCCGGTTGCCGTGTGTTCACAGTTGCAGATAATTGAGCCATTTGCAATTCAAGCTGCTTGATTGATATGGCATGTGTATCAACTTTCTGTCCAATACCTGCTACATCACTCCTTAACTCTTTGGTGTGCTCATCACTAGCATCGAACCTCCTCATCATCTTGTGCAACATATCCTCAACTCGCGCCATACTACCTCCACCATCCCTAGGAGCAACTTCACGATTTTGAGGAGGAACATAGGGCCCACTCCTCTCATTTCTGTTACCATAGTTACCCCTGTTGAAGTTGTTGTCGCGGTTGTAATTTCCATCACGAACATAATTACCCTCGCGGTTGTAGTTACCATAGTTCCGACCTTGATTTCCTTGACCTTGGCGCCAATTCTCCTGATTGGAGCCTTGGGCATTTGGTCGGAAACCCCCGTCTGATCATTTACTGCATAAGAATCTTCCTCATAATAATATTCATCAGTTGGTGGTGGTGGTTTAGACAAGTAGTTCACTGCGTTTATCTTTTCTGCACCCCAGTGACATGTTTTAACACTAACCCAAGCTCAGTTCTCATCTGTGCCATCTCTTCACGAATCTCATCTGTGGCTGGGTTGTGTGTGGATTGCACTGCAAAAGTATTTCTCCCAGTATCTGTCTTCCTAGTACTCCATGCTTTATTATTTCGGGAATTTTCTCTAATTTTTCGGCAATTTCAGCATAAGGACACTCCCCATAAGAACCACCTGCTATAGTATCCAATACCGCTTTATTATTATCATCCTGTCCCCGGTAGAAGTATTCTTTAGTGACTCATCATCTATGCGGTGATTGGGGACACTTCTCAGAAATGAAGTGAACCTATCCCAAGAACTACTAACTGACTCTCCTGGTAGTGCCACAAAGTTGTTAACTCTATCTTTGTGATTTAGTTTCTTGGAGACCGGGTAGTAACGTGCTAAGAAAACGTCCCTTAGTTGGTTCCAAGTGAAGATTGAGTTGTAAGGAAGCTCAGTGAACCAAATGGCAGCCTCTCCCGTCAGTGAAGAGGAAATACTCTTAGCCCTATTACATCCAAATTCAAATCAGGCCTCCCTACACAGCTTTTACACACTGCCCTCACCTTAGCTATATGGGCATGTGGATCCTCAGACGGTAGTCCGGAAAACAAACCTCTAGCAGTGAGCATTTGCATTAGACTACTAGTGACTACAAAGGTGTGACCTTCAGGTAGAGGGGGCAAGACAAGTGGCCCATCAGAATCTGCAATATTGTCATAGCCTCTGTAGTATTCTTGAGGACGTGGTGCGGGATTTTGTCCCCTTTGTGCACCTAGATCAGGATTATCAGGTAATAATCGACCATGAGCATCAACCGGAGCTGGGTTGTTCAGGTTTGGATCATCATCATTTATACCCAAGTTTCGATTCATTCTTCGTAGTGTACGCTCTAACTCGTGATCGTAGGGAAACAAGGGTTCTCTTCCTCTCCGTGTATTTGGCATACAAGGACGTCAAACCTAGCAAAAATAAAAAACAACAGAAAAAGTAAAATCAGGAAAATATTAACTAAATTTTAGTAATAAATTAAAGTTAATCTAAAAGCTACTTTTCCCGGCAGCGGCGCCAAAATTTGATACGCTCAAACTTACTTCTCAAATAAGAAGTAAAGCGGTCGTATCAAGTAAAGAACCCAACTAATGAGGTTGGGATCGATCCCACAAGGAAAATAGTTCAGACTTAACTTTATTGTATTATTACTATTATTTAGCCAACTGTTTTCCAAAAAACAACTAAAAGACAAAAAGGGGGGTTTTATTTCTAAATTAATGAGAATGATTAACTAAATAAGATCGAACAACTAACAAATTTAACTTTCGGAGTTTTAATCAAATTGTAAAATTAACTAGGGCTTTAGTGTTCCCCACAGGTTCCTAACTTGGTAAATCTAACTATAACAGTTCTATCCTGATATCTTGCATGTAAAGTGATAAGTTATGTATCTCTAAATCCTTGGTCCGGCATCTAGAGAATTTCACTCCGCACCTTGGTCCGGCTACGTGTGTTGCTATACTAACCCTTATCTTTACCTCACATTAAACATCGTATTCGGTATTTGACTAAGCTATTAACTCGTACCAACCAATACTAGTCTATTAGATAGTATACACTAAATCTATGTTGATAATTCTTTTTCCTATTATCTACCTCCTTGGTCCGGCAAGTAGCATTAAGGCGAGTTCTAACGTTGGCCACCGTTAAAAAGAATTCTAAACGAAAGAATTATCAATACATGCAAGACACCACTCTAGAAATTGTTATTGAAGTTAGATTTCTACCTTGTTATTCACCCATGGTTCCCACAACCCTAGCTATGAGGTTTAGTTACCCATGTTCGTAATTACACAATTCATATCGTTAATGGAAGAGTTCATGCACTTACTTTTATGAAAACGAATAATTTCCCAGAATTTAACTTGATTAATCAACGAAATCCACAACAATCAATTCCCAAAAAAAAATCTTAATTCCCAAAATCGAGAGTTTTTATAATATAATCGAAGAACTATAAACTAAAAATTATCCAGAAAGTCTAACCTCAAAAACGAGGTTTTTCCAACTATTTATAAGAAAAACAAAAACCTAATCAAATAAGGATTCTATTTACTAAAAATCTGTCCAAACGCGTCTGGGTCGACGGACCACGTGACGGACCGTCATGGACACGACGGACCGTCATAGCCTCCGTCGTCCCATACTTCACATCTTCTCATGTTGCTTTCTTCATTCCCCTCGACGGACAGGTATGACGGACCGTTGAAAGCATGACGGCCCGTCGAGGGTCTTCGTTCCAAAACACTTGAACTTTGGAATTTTGGGTACTGGGATTACTCTCTGATAATTACGATAAACATGCAGGACGGACCGTCGTAGCTGTGACGGTCCGTCACGAACTTCCGTAATCCCACACTTGGTCAGACTTCCCCAAATTTCCTTCAGCAACTTCTTCCTTTACTATGATGCCACCTACGGACCGTCACAGCCGCGACGGACCGTCATAGGCTCCGTAGGTGGTCTCTTCTGCAATTCTTTCTCAAAAACTCCCGCGTTCTTCCTTAGACAGATTTTCTGCAAACAAAGAGAAACTTATATCAAAATCAACACAAAAAGGCTCTCGACACACACTAAACTTAAGGAAAAAGTATTAGAAATACCGTGAAACCACGGTACATCAGTGAGCAGCCAAGGTTCAAAAGGGGGCAGCAAAGTTCTGGGAATTTTAATCCTCAGAGAGGTGCTACAACTATAGGAGGCAGACCTGAGCCCAAGAGGGACAATGGAGGTGAGATGCAGCGTCCTAAGAAGAATTGTGCTAAGTTTGGCCGAGCTCACAGTGGAGAGTGCAGACAGGGCACTAATGCCTGCTTCGGTTATGGTAAGAGTGGACACATGGTCAGAGACTGTCCACAGAACAGAGGTCAGGCTGGAGGTAATGCTCAACCTAGGCCTAATCCACATGGTGCAGCAGCAGCCGAGCCTCCTAAGAGGAACCGGTTCTATGCCCTGAAGGGCAGGGAGGAGCAGGAGAAGTCCGCTGATGTGGTCACAGGTATGCTGCAAGTGTTCTCAACTTCTGTTTATGCTTTACTTGATCCAGGGTCTACACTTTCCTTTGTAACTCCTCTTCTTGCTCTTACTTTTGAGATATTGCCTAAAGTTATACATGATGCTATAGTGGTTAGTACACCTTTAGGAGAGAATGTAAGAACTGATAGAGTATACAAGGATTGCCCAATAGTTGTGAGTGGTAAAACTATGTGTGCAAACCTGGTTGAGTTACCCATGCATGATTTTGATGTTATTCTTGGCATGGATTGACTTCACAGTTATTATGCTTGCTTGGACTGTCTTAGTAGAGTGGTGAGATTTCGCTTTCCTAATGAACAAGAGTTAGTCTGGGAGGGGTACAATTCGAGTCGTCCTAACCCCATGATTTCTAACCTTAAGGCCAATAAAATGATGTCCAAGGGGTTATTGTGTCATCTTGTGAGTGTTAATGATTTAGATCATGACATTCCTTCCATAGACTCAGTACATGTAATGAATGAGTTCTTAGATGTGTTTCCTGATGATTTACCTGGAGTCCCTCCCCTTCGAGAGATTGACTTTGGTATCGATTTAGAACCCGATACTAAACCAATTTCAATTCCTCCTTATAGAATGGCTCCAGCTGAGCTCAAAGAGTTGAAGCTGTAGTTAAAAGATCTCCTGACAAGGGTTTCATTCAGCCGAGCATATCCCCTTGGGGCGCTCCAGTGTTGTTTGTAAAGAAGAAAGATGGAACCCTTAGAATGTGTATCGATTATCGGCAGCTCAACAAAGTCACTATAAAGAATAAGTATCCACTCCCCCAGAATAGATGATTTGTTCGATCAGCTCCAAGGGTCTAGTTTCTTCTCTAAGATTGATCTTCGTTCAGGGTATCATCAGCTTAGGGTTAGGGATGTAGATATCCCAAAGACAGCCTTTCGTACCCGCTATGGTCACTATGAGTTTTTAGTCATGTCATTTGGTCTCACGAATGCACCTGCTGCATTTATGGATCTCATGAACAGGTTCTTCCGTGAATACCTTGACTCTTTCGTCATAGTATTCATTGATGACATTCTCATCTACTCTAAGAACAAGGAAGAGCATGAACATCATTTGAGACTAACCTTGCAGGTACTTAGACAGCATCAGTTGTATGCCAAATTCAGCGAATGTGAATTCTGGCTGAGATCAGTGACCTTCCTGGGTCATGTTGTGTCCGATCAGGGCGTGGAGGTGGATCCCCGGAAGACTGAGGCTGTGAAGAACTGGACAAAGCCTCTTACTCCTACTGACATCCGTAGCTTTTTGGGATTGGCTGGTTACTACCGCAGGTTTGTGGAGGGCTTTTCTTCCATTGCTTCCCCATTGACAGCTGTGACTAAGAAGAAAGCCAAGTTTGAATGGACGGAGACTTGTGAGAAGAGTTTCCAGGAGCTCAAGGACAGTCTCATGTCAGCCCGGTGCTTACTTTACCTAATTGTGGTGTGAATTACACTGTTATTATGATGCATCTAGGGTTGGTTTGGGTTGTGTTCTTATGCAGGTTGGTAAGGTGATAGCCTATGCATCCAGGCAGCTCAAGGTTCATGAAAAGAATTATCCCACACATGACCTAGAGCTGGCAGCTGTGGTGTTTGCACTGAAGTTGTGGAGGCATTATCTGTATGGAGTGCATGTAGATGTATTCACAGACCATAAGAGCCTCCAGTACGTGTTCACACAGAGGGAGTTGAATCTACGTCAGCGGAGATGGTTGGAGATGTTGAGGGATTATGACATGAATGTGCACTACCATCCAGGTAAGGCTAATGTTGTAGCTGATGCTTTGAGCAGGATGAGCATGGGAAGTACAGCTCACGTTGAGGATGAGAAGAAGAAGCTGGTGAAAGATGTACACAGACTGGCCAGACTCGGTGTGCGTTTGGTTGACTCCACTAGTGGGGATGTTTCAGTTCATCCTAGTTCTGAATCATCCTTGGTAGTTGAAGTCAAGGTCAGCATCTAGATCCTGTGTTGATGAAGCTGAAGGACTCAGTGTTGATGAAGATGAATGAGTCTTTCGCTTTGGGAGGTGATGGCATACTTAGATATCAGGACAGGTTGTGTGTGCCAGATGTGGATGATTTGCGGACCAGAATCGTTGCAGAGGCCCATGGTTCCAGATATTCTATACATCCAGGTTCCACCAAGATGTATCATGATCTCAAGCAGATTTATTGGTGGGATGGCATGAAGAAGGACATTGCAGAATATGTGGCCAAGTGTCCTAATTGTTAGCAGATTAAGGCAGAGCATCTTAAGCCTGGTGGTCTGACTCAGATTATTGAGGTTCCGACTTGGAAATGGGAGGCCATTAATATGGACTTCGTGGTTGGGCTTCCAAGGACTAGGAGGCAGCATGACTCCATATGGGTTATTGTGGACAGATTAACTAAGTCTGCCCACTTTATTCCTGTGAAGTCTACTTACAAAGCTGAGGATTATGCGAGACTCTACATCAATGAGATTGTGAGATGGCATGGGATTCCCTTGTCTATTATTTCAGATAGAGGAGCTCAGTTTACTTCTCATTTCTGGAGATCTTTCCAGAAGAGCTTGGGCACACAGGTGAAGCTTAGCACTGCCTTTCACCCTCAGACAGATGGGCAGGCAGAACGCACCATACAGACATTGGAGGATATGTTGAGAGAATGTGTGATCGACTTCAGAGGTAATTGGGATGACCATCTGCCTTTGATAGAGTTTTTGTATAATAATAGCTATCACTCCAACATTGGGATGGCACCGTTTGAGGCACTGTATGGTAGGAGGTGTAGATCTCCAGTTGGGTGGTTCGAGGTTGGAGAGTCATCCATTTTGGGTCCGGAGATCATTCATAAGGCCTTAGAGAAGGTCAGAATGATTAGGGATAGGTTGACTACTGCTTACAGTCGGCAGAAGTCATATGCTGATAACAGAAAGCGGCCCTTACAGTTTGATGTTGGTGACCAGGTTTACTTGAAAATATCGCCTATGAAAGGGGTGATGAGATTTGGTAGAAAAGGAAAGCTGAGTCCGAGGTATGTTGGGCCATACGAGATCCTACAGCGTGTGGGTGAGGTGGCCTATGAGTTAGCATTGCCTACAGAACTAGCTTCTGTTCACCCAGTCTTTCATTCCTCTATGTTGAAGAAGTGCCTAGGTGATCCAGCATCAATCTTACCTGTTGAAGGTTTGGGGGTTGGTGAAGACTTGTCTTATGAGGAGGTACCTGTTGAGATTTTAGACAGACAGGTCAAGCGGCTGAGGAACAAGGAGATTGCCACAGTGAAGGTATTGTGGAGAAATCATCTTGTTGAGGGTGCTACGTGGGAGGCTGAGGCCGACATGAGAGCCCGCTACCCTCACCTGTTCAGCTCTTGAGGTTAGACTTCCTACTTTTAAACCTATGTTTCCTTATCTCTCCGTATTTTGTTGCTATTGATTGACTATATATAGTGATTTTGTTATGATATGACTGGAATTACGATGTGAAGTGGTAGTGTCATTCGGGGACGAATGTTCCTAAGGGGGGGGGGGGGTAATGTAACAACCCTAAAATGAATAGGATCAAGACTTAGGGTGTCAAGATTTAAGGTTGATAAATTAATATAATTAATTTATCATTATTAATCTGATTAATAAAAAGGAAAACTCAGATTTAATTTATTTATTTATTCTAGTTAATTAAAAATCATAACATTTGACTAAGTCTTAAATTTAGTCTCCTAATCCTAAACCAACTCTCTTCCTCACGTTTCTGAACTCTCTCACGTTCTCAACCTCTTTCTCACGTTAGTTCTGCCAAGAACAACAAGAAAAGCAGAAAAAATACATCAAGAGTTCTTCACACTTGAAGAACTCACTAGAATTTTTTTTAAGTAAAGACAAAGGAATCAAAACGACAAGGCTAATAGAGGTTCATCGAGTAGGGTGTGCGTTGAAGTAAATTTGGCGTGGTTTGGAGGAGTTTCCAGGCAGCAGCTTCAAGCTTGAACAACGTCAAAAGGTATGGGTTTATCTCATGGAATTCTTTCTCCAAGAGTACTTTCTTTCGAATGCTTCTTAAACTCTTGAAACTAAGGTTATTCCCCTTCGTATGCCCTTGTCCTTAGCTCCCAAACGAATTCGTAGGATGGATATGTTGTGCTGCTAGATTTAGGCATGATTTACGTGTTTAATTTCAAGGTGAACATGTTTTATGTGAGGAAAATTACGAAAATGATATTCGAAGTGCGACTAAAAATTTGCGTTGTGTGTGCATCATGGGCAGTGGCTTTAACCACTATTTTGGGTTGTCTGTTCATATTTTTTTTGGTGTATTTTATGTGTGTAATGTGTGTGCAATGCGGTGTGCATTATACCGAAAAATGATGGATTGAATGACACTCTTTTAGCTAGGTAAACTCATGAAAGATGAGACTAAAGATGGATGAAAAATAATGAGGAAAAAAATTCCAGAAATCTGGAAAGTGTCCTCGTTTTAAAGAGGTGAGGCCACCAGGTTTCGAACCTGTGACCTCCCTCTTCATTCAGTGAGTTCGCGAGAAAAAGAAAAAAAAATGGGGGCTGGGGAGGGATCGAATTCGCGACCTCCCTGTGGATTCGCGAAAGGGAAAATAAAAATAAAAGGGAGGGGTGCTGGGGGATCGAACTCGCGACCCAGCAGTCCCCTCGCGAAAAGAAAAGAAAAAAATTAAAGGGGGGGCTGGGAATCAAACTCGTGACCGCTTGGTCACTGGAGTTCGCGAAAAATGAAAGAAAATAAGGGAGGGGGCGGGGAATCGAACTCGTGACCCTTGGGTCCCTGAGTTTCGCGAAAAGGAAAAGAAAATTAAAGGGGAGGCGTGGGATTCGAACCCACGACCTCCCAGTGCGCGCAAGAGAGAAGGAGAAAATAGAAAAAAAAAATAAAAAAATAAAAGGGGGATGTGTTGGTTCGCACCCACCACCTCACAGTCCCCCCTTCAGCGAATAAAAACAAAAAAATAAAGAGGGCTGTGGGGGTTCGAACCCACCACCTCACAGTCCCCCCTTTTTCAGCGAATTTAACAAAAAAAAATAAGGGGGTTGTGGGGGTTTGAACCCACAACCTCCCCATTGTAGAGAAAAATTTTAAAAAAATTTAAAAATTTAAAGAGGTTGTGGGGGCTTGAACCCTCAACACTTTGATTAATCAAGAGGGAAACTAGAATAGAAAATTTATCCTTATATACAAATGTTGAGATTTAATTTAAAGTCTAATGTTATGAATATTAGAAAATAAAATTTATGAAAAATATAAATGATATTCAAGTGATTCAAGATTTGGGTTTCCTTGCCCAAAATTCCGTATTGATGCATAAGTCGTACGTGAGTAAATTATTCAAAAATAGCGCCCTCTACTTAGATCAAAATAATTAAGATCTTGGCATATATATACAAGATACATAAGTCTTGTACTACCAAGTTTTAGGAAAGTAAGAATCACTTAACGAATTATGAATGAACCCATGGCTTGTATGTATAGACACATAAGTCTAATATACGTTCAAAAGTAAGTGAACCTATGATGAGATGAACAAGGAAATGATGAAATGAACATTCACGTAATAAGAGGTGAATAACTATGAAAAACAAAGGTGCTAATGATGATGAATGTGGTGACAACATGATATGAGGCTAATGTAAATGATGAGAGCAATCTCAAATGAGCCTAAGTAAATGTTACCAATACGTACTCACCTATGAGAGGGTAAGATAATGAAGAGACCAGTCTCTATGAACACTCTGGTGAGAGTATTGAGCTTAACACACTCAATAAGAATGATGAGACGAGAAATCATCTAATGAGCTATGATGTCCTCATACTAGAAGCCAGCTTCCATGACGTATGAGATGAATGTAATGGAACTTTATACTGAGCACCGATAGGCTACCTATGAGCGGTGATGCCTTCTTTCGGGAAGGGCGGAGGTTCACGTAACTCTCATGAGATGAGACTGTCCGGTCTGCCGGGTATGGGTCTCCTTATATCTCCTAGTCTTCGAACCTATACAATCAATATAGTGATCTGGCGGGATTAAATTCCCATGTACGCTAGCATGTTATTGGGTCACTTTGGCCAGTGATTCCACCACTTTTCGGTGTGGGGGAGACACTGGATTTCATGATGCTCACATGATCTATGTCGGTTAAAGTTAAAGTTCCCAATAAATGAATGAGGTTAGCCTTAAATGATGCACATAATGAAATGAATGATACCAAAGGTGTTAGGATAAGATAATCACAGGTTAGTTAGATTCAAGTAATGACATTAGGTCATTCCTGGTCATTGCACAACGAACCTAATGAAAGTCTTAAACTACATCCTACGTATAGCTGGTGGTTCACACTGTCCTATGAATGAAACGCAATGAAGTACGTATGAATGAATGAAGCAGACTCAGTGTTTGCTAAGGAAGACTCCCTAGTTGAGGTCCCATAAGTTGAGCCCTCATTTTGGAAAGTCTTAATGTTAAGTCCATGATTCCAAGGTATCATGGCATATGAATGAATGATACGAACGAAGATATGTGTTATGTGTTATGTGTTATGATATGTGTTGTGTGCAATACGATATTGAATATGATGCATGTTACCCTCATGGCATGACCTTCCAAATATCAAATTGGCAAGTCCACTGACTTGACTTCCAAAATCATGTTGTTAGGAAAGAGCTATTCTTTCATGTCCGTGGTGTGTGCTTGCATATACCCGTACTTAGTACAAGTGTGTACTAACCCTATACATCTATACTATTTTAGGTGCAGGTACAGGTGGTCGATAGAGTTGCAGGATCATCGTTGCAGCTATCCGGACGTCAGCATTCATCCGGAGTTTGGTAGGTCATGCTTCGAGGATACTACTGTTTTATATTCTAGCGTAGTTTTAGAGTTGAGCTAGTGGAACATGTTCCACTAGCGTTTCTTTCTTGCTCTTTATTCAGATTTTGAATTTGGGCCATTTTGGCAATTATACAATTAAGACTTATGAACTATTTCTTTCAGTTGTTTATCTCTTTAATGTTAGATGGTTGATGATGAACGATTATAAAATTTTAAGAATGTTTGGCAAGCATGTTTAAAGAAAAAAAAGTGTCAAATTTTCCGCTAAATTAACCTATGTAAAGTAAGTATGACGTAAGTAGGCTTGTTTGCGACCTCTGAGAGGTCAACGACGCCGGTCGCGTCTGGGGTCTAGATTCCAGTCGTGACACGTAATTTATAATATTTTAAGTTGTTAATTAGAATAATTTTGTAGTATCTTGAACGTAGTCTTTAAGTATACAATAAATTAAAAAGGAAAGTAAAACAAATAAATTAAAAAAGAGAGAACAACAACAAAATTTGAACAAATTTAAGCACGTAACATTTTGTAATATACAATTTATAATTTGTGTAATAAAATTTTTTAGGCAAGAATAAATAAAGGAATGGAATTGCTAAGGTGGGGTCCATATCTATTGACAATGAAATAAATGCAAAGCAAAATTGAAAACGTGGAAAGTGTGTTTGGTATGAAGGAAAACATTTTCCTATTTTCTCATGTTTGGTTGGGTTAAATCTTTTTCAAATCAACTCATTTTCTTCAAATTTAAGGAAATTGACTTCCCTTCAAAACTTAAGGAAAACATATTCCAAAACTCTCTTCCAACCTCCCCCTACCCACCCACACTACCTTCCCCCCACCCTTCCCCCTCAAAAAAATTATGTTTGTTTTTAAAAATTATTTTAAACTTGAAAATTTCATTTTTGTCACCCCTACCCTTGACCCCACCCCACTAGCCCCTACAAACCCCTCCACCCCTATCCCCACGAAAAAAAATTTAAATTTGTTTATCTAAAAAAAAAATTCTACTTTAAAATTTATTTTCTACTCTAGTAAAAAACAAAAGATATTTCTCAAAAACTTTTTTTATTCAAAAACAAAACACTAAAATATTTTTCCGGAAAATATTTTATACTTACCAACTAAATATCAGAAAATAAGTCAAATATATTCTTATTTTGTAGGAAAACATTTTCCTTCATACCAAACACACCCAGAATCAATGCATTTTTCGGCTCAGGCAAGGTAAAAAATTGAAATATAAACGGATTTCTATGTCAAATAATAAGAATGTACAACTGTGAAGCAACTGACATAATACTGATCAAGCATAATAATAAAGAAGATACTCAATAGGGAAGCAGGCAAGTTGACGAACAATTGCTTCCCTAGCTTCTTATGTATAGTAGTAATAATAGTCCATGGTCTCAAAATCATTAGAAGTACGCACTACCTATAGTTCATGCTAAGCTACTCTTCTAGTAGAATTACCTACCGTAATGGACCACTGTTGGTCCTCCTGAACGTGTTCCTTACCATCCTCATCTTTCCTCACTAGTTGAGCTTTGTATCTTCCTTTTTCATCGATCAATGGGTTAATAGAAGTGTAAGATCCCGAAAATGACTTAGGTGAACTAGAGCCTAACATGGTTTTCATGGTGGTCTAAGTTCCTAAAATGGTATATAATGTGGTATTGAGGCAGTGTCTAAGAGTTTTGGTGCATTGAAAGTCAAACATCAAGGGACGACTAAGACGTTCGACGACTAAGTCACATATGTTCCTCATATGTGCTTATGCATGTTTATGTGTGATTCATGATCTTATGAGGTCCTTAATTGATTTATTATAGTGTATATAGGCAGTGTGTAAAGTTTCATGAAGTTTGGAGGTCAAATGTCCAAGAACGTCCATGACGTTCGAAAGGTTTTCCTTGAAATGACCATGTGTGTCTTGGCATGTTTGGTCATGTTTTACGTGTTCGTTTTGGATGAAATTCATGTGATAGTTTCTAAACTCGTATACGAGAATGTTAAGGTTTGAAACGTCCGGGCAAACATCCCCAAGGACCATCCCAGGGTCCTTGAGGAAGGACCCATGTTGGTGGCCAAAACTGCCCATGGCAGTCCCACTTATGGATGGCAAACGACGGCCAGTGGACTGTTCGACGCCCCGTAGGTGGAGCAAGTCGAAGTGTACTTAGACTAGAGATATAATCTCCCATTTTCCAGGCTCTGATCCAATCGACGAAGGACAGGATGGTCCGTAAGTAGACTGACGCCCCGTCGATGGTCAAGTCTTCGATGGTCTGTCTCTTGCGTGCAATTCACTATTAAGTTGAAGGGTGAATTGGTAAATTCTCCAAAATCCAAATAAGAGAAAGGGAGGTTCCAAAAGGGTCTTTTGGGTATTTTAAACATGTTTATAAGTCTTTAACACTTAGAAGAATTCATTCTTCAAAATCAAAATCCAAAATATCTTAGAAATTCTCTAGAACTCCATTGAAGCCAAAACTCAAGGAAGAGCTTGGATTGGATATTTAAGTTGTGATTCTTCATCAAATTGGAGCATTAAACTAATTAATGTATCATTTTGGGATCCTTGAAACTCTATTCATCAAGGAGCCCAAAATTCAAAGAGTTTTCTAAAGTTTTCAAAGACGAACTCGTCCAATTTTATGATCTATCCATGGGATCTTGCATTAAAGGTTTTGAATCATTGAATATTGATTGACTTTTTTTTAATTATATGATTTTAACTCAATTAACCTATTAACTGTAATTGATGAACCCTAGTTTTTAACTACTTTATGGGTTACTTGATATTGTCTTAATGCTTATGAATTCTAGTGTAGTTTTCTGTGGGCTATTGAATAATATAAGAATTGTATTCAATTAAGGTATAGGTTGTATTAGATTGATAAATCTATATTTAATTGACCTAGTTTAATAGAGTATTATGATTTTTGTATTGAATTGATGTTCATGGCCATGTGTAAGGGCCTTATGGTATTGAATTGGATGATTTAGAAATGGAATAAAGTGGAGAGAATGGATTGGTGGTACGCTGCCCTAATTCTCTTTATTTTTATGTAATTTATATGCTTTAATTATGTTGTGATGGGTATGGTCCACCTATGGTGGCGGTGTTATGTGATTGATGTGGCCTTGTCGGCGTTACTTTACGTATTAATGATGATCATGGCCTTGTCGTCACTACTTGAAGTAATATGATAATTTGTGTAGTTGATTATGTGAAGTATGATATATACCTGCATGTGAAGTTATGTGAAAGTGTGTGGTTTCTTCTATTGATGTTATTTTAGGTGATCATGTTAGACTATGACAATGTCTTTTTGTGTGTAGTCTTAGAGTTGATACATGATTCTTCCAAATTGGTTATTGAGTATTATGATGGATATAATTATGATGTTATAGTTTTTTATAGGGTGACCTAAAGGTGATGAAGGTTGTGCCTTTGTGCTTCTTTAATAGGATATGAAATATGTGATAAAGTGAAGTCTTATTGTGTCTTGTGTGGTACACTTGTGTCCCTTACTTGATGCGTGCATGAATGTTAATATGATATGTTTTGACTTAGGATTCTAAAGCCACTTAGTCTTGCATGTATGAATGACATGATACCTTTAATGATGTTAAGAGGGCTCTTTATATGAAACCTTGAACCTAGTGGTAAGGCTATGAACCTTGAAGTCGAAAGCCGTAATGGTATCCTTCTTGAATGAATGATGGACTTAAGGTTGGTTGGCTGGAACGACATCATATCAATCCTTATAAAACTCATTATGAGCTATCTTGTCGCTATTGTAAGGCATCCCTAGGGGACCTCTTTGGTAGGGTAAATGTGATTGGGTTATGAACTTGATATGGAACTCTTTTGTATGAACCTTTAATGTCAATTACTCCATGAGAACAAAGGCTAGCACCGAGTGAGTCTGGTGAGTGAAGTATTTCTAGTTAAAGGATGAGGCTAGAATACAAAGTAAGCCCTTCATATGCCTTAACCATGTGCTACATGGGGTGTGTCCAAGTTGTACTATTGGCAAGTAGAACACCCTCCATCGGAGTAGGTTACAACTACGGATTCAATGTTTTTCTACCATGGTCTATGTCGGTTATTGGCTATTCTCATCATATGGGATACCTATTATAATTTGAGAAGTCGCTACCACATTGCACAATAGGCTTTGAAGATGTTAGTGAGAGTCCCTAGGTCTTCTCCAATACCATTACTTGAATGTCCTCTATGTGATGAATGTATCTTAATGAACTAATGAAATAATGGCTTATGTTAGAAAGAATGTAAATGAATTAGTACCTAATCTAGAGTGACTTAAGGATTTCTTAGTTAAAGTGTGAAGAGAGCATAAGGGATGATCTCTTCATGTCTTATCTAGGGAAGTCTTGAGAATGACTCTAGTTAGGAAAGTTGGTTGATACTTTGGGCATGATCTGAACTTAGTAATGTCTTAAGGATTATTTAGGTAACCTTGAAGAGAGTGTATGGGCGTTCTCTTGTAGGAATACTTAAGTAAGTCTTCTGATAGCCTTGGTAAGGAGAATGTCATATCTTATATGTTCATGTGTTTGGTGTATTGTAAGTGTATATGTGTCTCATTATAAGTAGTCTTGAGGATCATTTAGGCACGCTTAGAGAGGGTGTATAGGCGGTCTCTCTTTGTATTTCTTAAGTGAATCTTAGAATAGATTTTACTGGAGGAATTACATGTTAGAAGGTGACTAAGGTGAAGTTGAGAAACTTCACTGAAACAGTGAATTAAGTCACTGTAAAGTGACACGACTTTACTGTAAGGTTTTCTAAAAATGTCCTAAATTGCTTAAGTGAATTCTTATGTGTTTATAAGGTGTTAAATGTTGTTATTATGACTATATTATGATGTTTAAATCAAAAGATGCATATTTCAAATAAATGTCTATTTTCATGATTTTTATGCATCATGCCATACTTAGTACATGTGATTATACCAATTCCATGTTTTTATACATCTCTGTAGTGGTTGGTAGGTGAGGAGCATTTGGAAGCAAGACTTGGATCATAGTATCATTCAAGTGAAGTTGAAGTATGTCCTCATTTGACTAAAGGGTATAGATGTCTTTTATTTCTCTTATTGAACTATTGTAATAGACTTAGTAGTACTATAATTTCTATTGTGTTTGGGCTGTGTCCCAAGTAATCTTGTGGTTAAGATTTGATGAAATGAGACTTAGTATTTCCTATGAGTTTTACATAAAAGATATTTTAAAGACTATGAAAATGTTTGTGAAATTTTTTAATTCCGCACTATTTTTCATTATGTATATGCGATGAACGATACGAAATGGCTTGTATAAGACCTCCGAGAGGTCGAGTACGCTGGTTGCACTCCGAGAGTGCCATATCTTCTAGGGTGTGGTCTCGGGATGTGACATGAAGGGTTCAACACTCTAGACTTTTTTCACACCTTCTAGACATTAGACATTTTTACACAAGCATGTTCTCTTCTTTACACACATGAACCACCCACTCACCCATCCCAAAGGGTCTTGAAGCTTATGCTTCACTTTCATCTGTTGATTTGAATCAATTTCTACTCATAGTCTGGCATATGATATTAATTCCATAGTGGAAGCATAGGCATTTGCGCACAATGGCTTACCTAGTCCACTCCCAGTCTAACTACGAGTTGTATCAGTCCAACAATTAGAGATCAAGTTCGGGAGCTTCAACCAAGGTGGGATAGTGCGTAAGACCTCCTCCTTGCTCCACAAAATTTAAGTCAGGTTCCCAAGGCATAATGATCATTGGCCTATTGAACATACTATATGTGCCCTTAAACAGTATCACTTCCTCATCATCAATGCTACTGCATCTCACCACAAAATACGCATCATTATGCAAAAACACCTTAAGATTCTTAACAAAATTCCACTAACTTCTAATAAACCATTCTACTAACCAATGGAAGGTGTATTCCCTACAACATACAACATAATTGTTTTTGCCCAAACTCCATTATTCGCCTCCACATCCTCTTAGCTAGATGCGTTACCACCTTTCATTCCTGTATTTTAGAAGGGATATACGATAGGTTCATCCCCTTGACATCTATCTTGGTGGTGTCAAACAGCCCAATCCAGTCACGCTTCCCTTGGAGAGTTATTCCTTCCTCACCGTTGTCCTTCACACCAAGTTAAGTACCTCTACTGTAGGATCCTCCATACTTGACATTGTTTCATTGCCCTTATCCTGCACATTAATTGTCAAGTTCATACTAACATCCCCACCCCATGGTGGGTCTCTACAGATTATCGACTTTAATGTGACTTGCCATTAACTTAAGCCATGGATTCCCACTAGTATTTAATATCAATTGAATCTAATTGTTGTCTATATCCTTGTTGTGTCTTCTATAACCTAACGTACGCTCCAACCTAAGAGAAAGTTGTGAACCAATCTTTTTGTTAGGACCCTAAAAATGAACTAGGGTAATCTAGAGCCACACATGTGCCTTAAGAGTTTATAACTTTTTATAAGGTGTGTCACAACTTGTAATGGGTGGTTTGATGAGGTTTGAGGTCAAATGTCAAAGGACGACCAAGACGTCCAGAAACTAGTTGTTTGTGTGCTAGTGTGCGTTTGTATGTTTGCCTTGTGTTGAAGTGTTCTTTGGAATATAAAATGATAGGGGGTACCCTAGTATGTAGATGGTCGCGTTTAGGGTGTTGACACCCAATTTTGGACCTCCGCGATATGAATTAATCTTTTAGATTCTTAAAATTCTAAATTATTTTGAAATAATTGACTCTATGGTTCAAATTATTTTCCAGATAGTTTTGTATAATTTTGTCATTTTTTGGGGAAAATTAAACAATATATACACATATATATCATAGCGTAGTTTACAAATATTCGAAAATCATTTCGAAAAAGATTTTGTTTTGTTTAAATATTTAACTAATTAGTCTAGTTAGATAATGGTTTACACTTTTTAATTAATTGTTTATAATTAAGTCAATTATTTTATTCCTTTAAGATTTAGGAGCTCATTAATCAATTTTTATTAATTCATCTTATTTTTAGCACATTTTCCAACTGGACTCGTTCGGTCAAATTGTGAATTTTGATCGGCTAAAATTTAGATTTGTATGGTCATTTTCTTAGTTGAGATATCTTTGAGCTTGGTTGCAAGACCAACCTTTGGTCGTTTTTCCTCAAATTCTTTAATCCAGCCCACCTTCTAACTCCTCTTGATCAGCCCACTCAACTCATATTCCCAAATTTTAATACCCAAGAAATTCCCAGCGATCCATTTTAAAATTAAATAGGCCTAACTCCCTCCCGACCCGGCCTAAACTTTGTTTCCTCCTTCAGTAAAAGGAGGACCAGAACAGCATAAAATACAGAAAACCCAGCACAGTAGCCCGCCGACCCGTATTTGAGCTCTTCTTCTTCACGCGCAAAGAATCCCAAATCTATTGAGCTCACTCACGAGAACAAACGCAGTTGTGTCATTTTTCTCCCTCTCTCCCTCATCCTTTGTACGTGAGCATTGCTAGGTTGAGCAATCTTGCTCCTTCTTCGTCCTTTGCTCAGAAATTGAGCGGCCTCCAGCCTCTATCCGTTGGAATTGGTACAGTTGATAGCTGGCGAACCTTATCCCTTGGAAGGGATTCAAAGTTTTTGAATTTGAACATCCAAATAATTCTCCCAATTTTTCACCTAAATCAGCCTAGTCTCCCTCTATATAAACTTATTTCTTTTTCAGTGTTTAGGGTTGGGATAAAAAGAGGAGATTGAGGAAATTTTAGAAATTCTTTTGGAAATAATTAGCAAAACATACCTACATAAGATCTTGAAAGAAAGCAGAGGAGATATACGACGTACACCCAAAGAAATAGAGAGTAGAATTAATTTTGAATCCCTGTTATTCTCTCTTCCCGTTCGTCATCCTTCTGGGTTCATTGAAGTAAGAGGTTTGTAGTGGAGTTGTCTTTAGTGGCTTGAGTTCTTTGTGTAGTACTCTTTCAACTTCTCCCCTATTTTTGAAAATAACTTGATGTCTAAAAGTTTTCATTCTTTATGGTTGTTGGTTGTCTGCTGCTATTAAGTTGAGCGTTGTCTCAATGAGATGTATTGTTCTTGACATTTAACTGAGCCTGCATAGCCTTAAGTCAAAGCTTTGGATTCGTTATTATTTATCTATTACTTTGCTTGAAGCTTTGTTTGATCGATGTCTCTTTTGGAGCTCGATTCTTTAATGTCAATGAACCAGTTTTAGTGTTTAATATTTGAATCCATTTCTCATTCTTTCACCTCAAGTTGAAAGAATGAGTTAAGATGTCAATATTCTAAGTTTGTGTGTTGAATTAGTTATTTGTTTCGAGTTCATATGTTGTACCTGCCACTGTCTGTTTTACTTGTTTTATTTTGTTGAATCATTTCCCATTCTCCAGAATCAGTATTATATGGCAAACTGTTGGAATCTGTTTCAACGTCTAGTTTCTTGAACTCGATCCAAGGGATTAATGACATATTTTTTAAGTTTCGTCGTCTCTCTCTCTTACTGGCACGAGCTTGATTCATCTTGGCAATGTTAAATTGCGTATGCGGTTATTTTATCACCTTGGTTTCGTCTATATGTAAGAACCTTAAAATCAATCAATCTAAAATGCTTGTCTAGCAATATATAATTGTGATACTAGAAGTTCATTGAAATTTCTTATAATGTTTCTTTTGTGTGCTTATTTGTGTAACTTTGGTAGTCTCTGTATATTCGAATCCAATCATACATGAGTTTTAAGTAATTCTTAATGTTAGACTTTGGCTTCTTGTTATAAAATGTGAGACTCCAAGTTTGGTATGTGTTCCTGTATGAATTCTTATCGGTGGGACGTTGTTAAATATAGGTGAGGCTTTCATTCAAACGGCGCAGTTGTTATTTCAAATTTTTACTACCTTAAGCATTTTCTGCATAGCTGTTTTTAATGATGCTTTGTCATTGATTGATCGAGGCTTTTGTGTTTAGTTTACATGCTTAATATAATAATTTATAGAACTTTAAAAATTGGTTTTTATCCCACTTTACTTTTTGAAACATGGGTTAGTATAGATGTATGTTGTCTCCCTTTATATGCATCTTGGTTTTATCCCCAATTGCCTGGATGGATGATCATGAACGTCATTATTCTGCCTTTTATATGCATGTTGTTAGTTGGTAATCTAATTCTTTAATTGGAGTAACAATCTCGTAAATCTTTGCTTTAAGGTAGTTGATTTCCAATATGTTTTAGGATGATCCTCTTTTGAGTTGGTAAATGTTTTACAATGAGTTAGTTTTTTTTTCTTATTCATCTCGAGTTGGACTGCATACTAACACTTTTACATTTTACTTGCATGTGAAATCTCCTCAGGTCCTCATGGACTCTATTCTTGCACTTTCTTATTGGGCCACGTAGTCCCAATTCCTTTTTTCCGAATCCGCCAGCCTTTAAATCAACAAGCGAGTCCCAAAAATTGACGATAGGAGTCGGAGCTGAAAAATGCAAACATGGAGGAGAATTTGGAAGAGTTTGGGCCTCAACCCATCTATATTTATTTTTTTGGAAGTGTTTGTGTTTTAGGCATAAACTTTGTAATCTTATTTATTATCGTTTTGTTAGTTCTTAGGACAGGTGGAAGAATTGGGCCCTCAGACCAAAAGAAAATTAATTATTTTGTTAGCTTATGACAGGTGCAATTGAAATGGTTTGAAGGCCTAAAACAAAATGGGTCCAAATACCGATCAAGGTGGATAGAAACCGGAGTTGGACCCAACTCTGTCCCTCCTTCTTTACTTTATCGCTTATTTACCTTTTATTAATTGTCGTTAGTCTTAGGGTTAAAAAGTCAAAATCCCCGCAAGACACCGTTATGTTTTAACTATTTAAACTAAATCAATTGACTCTAAATAAACTTAAAAATAATAAATTTCACAAGTCAAAGATCTCACCTAGAGAGTACGATGATGTTTTTAAAGGTTTCTAAATAAATTTTCAATTCAGGATTAAATTAAAATTATTTTAGCCAAATTAATTAATTGCTGGATAGCCGCAAGTTAGCGGGCGTTTTAGGTGCTCTAAAAATCTTTCTAAAACATTAATAAAAACCTCGAATGTCACATCCCGAGACCACACCCTAGAAGTTAGGGTATAATCTCGGATTGTGACATGGTGTACTCGACCTCTCGGAGGTCTCATACAAGCCTCTCATATCATTCATCGCATATACAAAATGAAAAGTAATGCGGAATTAAAACTTTTCATAAAACAATATCGTAGTCTTTAAAAACTCTTTCATATAAAAGTAATAGAAATATTAAGTCTCAATCTCATCATCTTAAGACACAAGAGTACTTGGTACACGGCCCATACGAAATAGAAAACATAGTACTAATAAGTCTATTACAATACTTCAATAGAAACATAAAAGGCATATATGACCTCGAGTCAAGTGAGGACATACTTCAACTTCTCTTGAACGATCTTCTAAATCCAAGTCGTCTTCCCCAAAGCTCTTCACCTACCAAGAACTATATATAGATAGATAAAAGCATGGAATTAGTACAACCACATGTACTAAGTATGACTTATGCATACAAATCATGAAAATGGACATTTATTGGAAATATGCATCTTTTCATTTAAACATCATAATATAATCATAAGAACAACCTTTATCAACTTAGAATCACATAACAAAACATTAAAACCAAGCATAATATCTGTAGAACTCACTTTACAGTGAGCTCAATTCAGTGTAAAGTGAAGTACCTCACTGTTACAGTAAATTCACCTACTTTCGTTTTAAACACCTTCTAGCATGTAGTCTTCTAACTAAAGCTATTCTAAGATTCACTTAAGTCACACAAAGAGAGACCGCGCATACACCCTCTCTAGATGTGCCCAAACGATCCTTAAGATTACTCATAATGAGACACATCCACACATACAATACATTCAACATACAAGGCATACATAGTATGACAATATCCCCTAACAATACTATCAAAAGACTTACTTAAGTACTCCTAGAAGAGAACGTCCATACACCCTCTTCAAGGCTACCTAAACAATCCTTAAGACTTCCTAAGTTTAGATCATGTCAAACATAATAAGCAACTTCCCTAACTAGAGTCATTCTCAAGACTTCCATAGATAACACATGAAGAGATCATCCTTTATGCCCTCTTCACACTTTATCTATGGAATCTTTAAGTCACTTTAGATTAGGTACTTATTCATTTACATACTTTATATCATTAAGTCACTAGTTCATTTAAGAGACATACATCACATAAAGGACATTCAAATAATAGTCATGGAGAAGACCTAGGGACTCTTACTAACATCTTCAAAGCCTATTGGCAATGTGTAGATAGCATCCCATATCACCACCTAAACCTCATAGAACTTCTCTAATGCTAATAGGTATCCCATATGATGAGAATATGTAATAACCGACGTAGACCATGGTAGCAAAATATGGAATCCGGAGTTCTATCCTACTCCGATGAGGTTGTTCTACTTGTCAATGGTATAACTTAGACACATCCCATGTAGGCACATGGTTAAGGAAATATGAAGGGCTTGTTTGTATTCTAGTCTAATCAATTAACTAGAACTACTTCCCTTGCCATAATCACTCGGTGCTAGCCTTCGTTCTCATAGATTAATTCACACTAAGGTTCATACAAAATGGTTCCATATCAAGTTCATAACCTAATTACATTTACCCTACCAAAGAAAGGTCCACTAGGGCTACCTCCCTATAGCGTCAAGAAGCTCATCATGACTTTCCTAAGGATTGTATGATATCGTTCCAGCAATCAACCTTATGTCCATCATTCATTACATAAAGGATACCATTACGGCTTTTGACTTCAAGTTTCATAACCTTACCACTTGGTTCAAGGTTTCACATAAGGGACCTCTTATCATCATTCAAGGTCTCACCTAAAATTCATTCTTTCAAGACTAAGACTCTTTAGCTTCCTAAGTCAAGACATCACATATTTATATTCATACAAGCATCAAGTAAGGGACACAAGTCTACCTAAACAAGACACAACATACTTCACTTTAGCACATATATCATACATTCTTTAGACACTTAGTAATGACCCTTAACATCATTTAGTCAACCTATTCATTACCTTAACATCATTGACATTACCATTATAGACTCATATAGCCAAGTTAGGAACAACCTACACACTTAACACATAGCCATAATATAACATGATTTCCTAAATAGCATAAATAGAATAACACATACTTTCACATGTAGGTAGATGCAATCATACATCACATAATCAACTACATAAATAGTCATATTGCTTCAAGTAGTGCCGACAATGCCATGATCTTCAATATACTTAAAATAACGCCGACAAGGCCACATTAATTCACATAACACCGCCACCATAAGTGTACCAAACCAATAACAACATATTTGAAGTCTAATTAACATTAAATAAAGTAAAATAGGGCAGCGTACCACCACTTCATCATCTACCCTTCAATCCAATGCCAAATCATCCAATTCAATATCATAAGGCCCTTACCCATGGCCATGAACATCAATTCAATACATAAACTACAATACTCAATGAAATCTAAGCCAATTCATTATATATTCAACAATATAAGACCAATTAGATATAAATTTAATACCATTCTTACATCATTAGAAAGCCCATAAGAAACTACACATAAAATTCATAAACATTAGACCAATATCAAGTAACTCATAAATTAGTCAAAAACTAGGGTTCATCAATTAAATAGGTTCATAGGTTAATTGAGTTAAAATCACCTTAATAACCACAATTCAATCACTAAACAATGATTAAAAACCATTAATGCAAGAACCCATGGTAGATCATGAAATAGGTCAAGTTCAACTTTGAAAACTTTAGAAAACATCTTTGAAAGTTGGGATCCTTGATGAAACGAGTTTCAAGTATCAAAAACCATACCTTAACAATGCTAATCCTCCAATCTGATGAAGAATATCCACTCAAATCACCAATTCAAGCTCTTCCTAGAGTTTTATCTTTAATGGAGTCTTGGGAAATTTATAAGGGATTTTGGGGTTTTGATTTTGAAAAAGAAATCTTCTAAGTGTTAAATACTTATAAACACCTTTAAAATATCCAATAGACCCCTTAGGAACCGCCAAACCTTCTATTTGAAAGTGGGGTGAAATTACAATGTCACCCCTCACTTAACAGTGATGTTGCGTAGGGAACCAATGCCCATCGATGGTTGCCCATCAATGGGACGTCAGTCCACCTACGGACCGTTGTGTCCTCCTTCGATTGGTTCAGAGACTGGACAACAAGAGCTTATCTCCCCAGGCTAAGTCCCGCACGATGGCCTCCTCACCGACGGACCGTCCCTTGACCTACGGACCGTCCTTTGGTCCATGGTCTGGGACTAAGGCTTGACATTGGTCCTTCCTCCCCTTAGGCCAAATCCCAATCAATGGACTAGACTACGGTGCGTCACTGACCCACGGGCCATCGATTTCCTTCCGTGGTTTGGGCTTTCTTGGGCAGCGCAGGCACCAACTTTGGGTCCTTCCTCAAGGACCCTTGGATGGCACTTGGGGATAATTTTCCCGGACGTTTCCAACCCAAACATGACCATATACGAGTCTAGGGACTCTCACATTAATTTCACCCAAAACGAACACATAAAACTCAACGAAACATGCCTAGACACACAAGATCATTTCAAGGCGCATCTTTCGAACGTCATGGACGTTCTTGGACGTTTGACCTCAAAACTTCTCGAAACTTGAAACACTACCTATATACATCATAATAAATGATTTAAGGACTTCACAACATCGTGAATCACACATAAAAACATAGAACCACATATGAGGCACTTAGGTGACTTAGTCGTCGAACGTCTTGGTCGTCCCTTGACGTTTGACTTCCAATGCACCTAATACTTTAAACACTGCCTCAATACCATATAATAGACCTATTTAGGACCTTAGATCACCATGACAACCAAATTAGGCTCTAGTTCACCTAAGTCATTTTCGGGACCTTACATCGAACCCCCTTTAAAGATTTTTCATTAGATTTACTGTTTTGGTCTTTTGAAACAAATAGTATTCATGATTTTTATTTAAAAAATTGGAGAGTCTAACAAAAATCTTTAAATATTTTTTATAATAAAATAGAATGGCGACTCGGTTTGGGATTTGAATGGTTTTAACCTTAAAAATAACTTGTTTGGCTATGTGTAATTAACTGTCTACTTGCTTTGTTTATCGTATTATTAAACTATTGCATCTCATGATATCAATTTTGCCAAACAACAAATAGAATGCATTAGGACAAAGGCGGTTACGTGGCTTACCACGAATGTCCTTAAGAAACGCACAAAGTCAATTTTGGAAGTGATAAACGAATAGTTGGTATGCGGTCATCCAACGTCGTTTATTAATCGGCACCCCGTTGTTTGTCTGACTCGAGTAACCGTCATTTCTAAACCAATTCTAGTCAACCTAGAGCAGAGAAAAACCAAATCTAAATCAAAGCATTAGCCTAGGATGACTCAGCACCCAAGGCGTGTTGGGCTCATTAGAGAGACCACCTTAGTCCAAAACGGCGCACGTCCTAAACGGATGATCATATTTAATTGTTTAAATTTGAAGGATGTATACTTCATTTGAAAAGTCATTGTCCCTAGCGGTTGAGAGTACATTTGTCACATCCCGAGAGTATACCCTAGAAGTTATGGCACTCTCGGAGTGCAACATGGCGTACTTGACCTCTCGGGGGTCTTGTACAAGACCTTTCGTATCATTCATCGCATATGCATATATGAAAAGTAGTGCGAAATTAAAAAATTTCACAACATTCGAATAGTTCTTCAAAATATCTTTCATATAAAACCAAAGGAAATACTAAGTCTCATGTCATCAAATATTAGACTAAAAATACACTTGGGCACGGCCCATACAATCAAAATATAGTACTACTAAGTCTATTACTTTAATGAAAGAATTCTGAAGATAGTGATGCCCTTGAATCAAATGAGGACATACTTCAACCTCGCTTAAAAGATCCTATAATCCAAGCTTTTCTCCCAAAAGCACCTTCACCTATGAATCACTTTCGAGATAGATTAAAGTATGGAATTAATACAAACACATGTACTAAGTATGACATAATGCATAAAATCATGATAACGGACATTTAATGGAAATATGCTCTTTTTGATTAAAACATCATAGCATAAGCATAAGAACAACATTTAACACCTTAGAAACATATAAGGCATCACATAAGCATTTTATCAAATATTGAAATATTACAGTGAACCAAGCCAAGTTACAGTGAACTAAACTCAACTTCACAGTGAACCCAATTAGCATACAATCCTCTCACTAAAGCTATCCTAAGACTCACTTAAGTAAGAAAAAGAGAAACCGCCTATACACCCTCTCTAAGCACACCTAAATGATCCTTAAGACCACATATAATGAGGTAAATACACTTACAATACACCAAAACACATAAACATGAGATCCTCCTACCAAAAGTGAGTCTAAGGCTCACTTGAGTAAGTTATGAAGCGACCTCCCATACAATACCTTCACACACACATAAGAGATACTTTAGACTACCTAAGATGAGATAATTGTAACTTCATTAATCAACTTTCCTATGTAGATTCATTCTTAAGACTTCCCTAGGTAAGACATGAAGAAACCATCATTTATGCCCCCTTCACACCTTAACTAGGCAACCCTTAAACTACTTTAGATAAGTACTTATTCATTTACATGCTTTAACTTAAGTCATTATCTTCATTAGTTCATTTAAGATACATTCATCACACAAGGACATTAAAGTAATGGTCTTGGAGAAGACCTAGGGACTCACTCACTAACATCTTCAAAGCCTAATCGTGCAATGTCTAGATAGCGTCTCATACCACCACCTAAACTTCATAGAACTTCTCCAACATTAATGGGTATCCAATATGATGAAAATAGGAAATAACCGACGTAGAGCATACTAGCTATACAAGGAATCCGGAGTCATAAACCTACTACGATGGAGGTTTTTCTACGAGCCAATGGTAGAACTAGGACACATCCCATGTAGGCACATGGTCAAGGAATATGAAGGGTTTCTTTGTTCTCTAATGTCATCTTATGTAAAGAAACTTCCCAAACCATACTCACTCGGTGATAGCCTTTGTTCTCATAGAGTATTTCACATAAAAGATCACATAAATAGGTTCCATATCTAGTTCATAACCCAATCACATTTCACCTTACCAGAGAGGTTCCACTAAGGCTACCTGCAATGGCTAAGAGTATAGCATAATGACTTTCCTAAGGATGATTTCATGTCATTCCATCAAACCTACATTAAGTCCAACATTCACACAAGAAGGATACCATTACGACTTTTAACTTCAAAGATATCATAACCTCTCAACTAGGTTGAGGGCTCCACATATTTTGACCTTCTCACTATGTTCAAGGCCACATGTCCATCACATATACAAGACTAAGGATATTTAGCATACTATGTCAAGAATCTTATATTTATATTCAATGGGCATCAAGTAAGGGACACAAGTCTACAAAACAAGACACACCAATACTTCACTTTATCACATATAGCATATCACTTAAGAAACACATAGGCACAACAAATTCAACTATAGGTCACCCTATACATTACTATAGAACCTACAATATAACCATCATAAGACTCATATAACCAAGTAGGAAGAATCATGCATCAATCCTAAGACTACACACATAAGGATATAGTCATAGCTTAACATGATCACCTAACAACATCAATAGACGAACACATACATTCACCTTAATCACAACTAGATAAATATGATGTACTTCACATAAACTTACTAAACAAACCATCATAGTATATCAAGTAGTGATTACAAGGCCATGATCATCATATTGCATAAAGTAACGCCGACGAGGCCACATTATTCATAAGTAAAGCACATAACACCGCCACCATAAGTATATCATACCAATCACAAAATAATTCAAGATTAAATTACATAATATAAAGATACGGAAGTGTACCACCAATCCATTCTCACCACTTCAATCCAAAGCTAAACCATCCATTACCATACTCAAAGGCCCTTACCCATGGCCATGATCATCAATTCAATACAAAAACCATAATACTCAATAAATATGAATCAATCCAATATAAATTAATCCAGCATATACATCAATCCAATACAATTCTTACATCATTGAATAGACCAAAGTAAACTACATAAGAAAACAATGGAATAGAGACTTGATCACTTAACCCAAATTATAGCCAAATTGAAGAGTTTATGTTTTACATGGGTTCATGAAGATTTTAGGTTAACATCATAAAAATAAAATAAATTTAATCAATATTCAATCAAAACGTTTTATGCAATAATACATGGCCATATCACAAGTTACAAATCTATCTTTTGAGAAGGTCTTTGAAAATCACTTTGAAGTTTGGCTCCTTGATGAAAAGAGTTTCAAGGATGAAGAATCACACCTCAATGAAGATAAACCATGAAAATTGATGAAGAATCACCAACCAAACTTCAATCCAAGCTCTTCCTTGAGTTTTGTCTCCAATGGAGTTCTAGAGAATTTCTTAAAGATTTTTGGTTTTGATTTAAAATAATGAATTCATATAGGTGTTTAGGACATATAAAACTATTTATAATACCCAAAGTACCCCTAACCGCCCATTTAGTTATATGGACGTGGGGTAAATTTACCAATTCACCCCTTAAATTAACAGTGAGTTGCGCATGCTGTAGTCACCAACGAAGCCTGCCCCATCGACGGGGCGTCAGCCAGACGACGGACCGTCCTGGCTGGACGTCGTTTGGTTAAGAGGATGGCCTTTGGGATATTAAGGTCCCTAGTCTAAGTATTTACCTAGTCCCTCCATAAACGAGGCTTCGACCATCCTACTGGCCGTCGATTGCCTCTGACGTTTAGGCTGTTCTAGATAGCCTTTGGCTCAATGATGGGTCCTTCCTCAAGGACCCTTGGTTGGTCCTTGTTGACTTTTGCCCGGACGTTTCCAACTGAAATATGATCATATACAATTTTAGGACCTCTCACATCAATTTCATCCAAAACGAACACGTAAAACTCGACGAAACATGTTAAGACACACAAGGTCATTTCAAGGCAAACCTTTTGAATGTCATGGACGTTTGACCTCAAAAATTCATGAAACTTGACACACTTCCTATAAACACTATTATTACTCATATAAGGACCCATAAGCTCATGACACCCACATAAAAACATAAAAACACATGAGGCATATAGGTGAATAGTCATCTAACGTCTTGTTCGTCCGTTGACGTTTGACTTGCAATTCACCTAAATCTTTAGACAATGCCTCATTACCACATTATAAACAATTTGAGGAAATTATACCCTCATGACAAACATGTTAGGCTATATTTTTACCTAAGTCGTTTTACAGGTGTTACAAGATTATAAATTATTTTAGTGAAAGAAAGAGCTCTATAAGTTACTCGTCCATCCAAACGAATCGACATTCGGAGACGAGAAGAATTTTAGATTGAAGGAACTTATATGGAAACTTAGTTTAAGATTGTACCCCTGTGTGTGGGACTTATTATTTGTATCCCATTTTTTCTACTATGTATCCCCATTTTGTTTATTCATAAAGTTTGTATAAATTTGAGTTTTGGAGCAATGGAATGTTTCAAATGATGTACATGTCCTTCAAATCGATAGGCCTACCCTTGGAACAAAAGGGTCACATATCTTGTTTAGGACGCGCAATATTTGCTAATGTGTTATAACTGTTTGTGTGATTATGTTGATATCTTTATAGATATTCTAGCTCACTCTTCTTTAAATCATTTTTAGAACATCTAAGCACAAATATCAAGTGACTATCAAACGTGCGTCCAAATACAATTCGAGTCTTTAGTTTCTCAACAAAATTTGAACTTCGTTTTCAAATCCTTACTTTCACAACTCACAAAAAGTTTGATTTTTTGCATCGAGTCAAAAAGGAAGGGTCGAACTACGTAGACATGAATTTTCCCTCGTGAGATAGGTAGGTAGACTTTAAATGCATGGTCCCCATTTTTTGAGAAATTCTAGCTTTGGCAAAGAAATTAGAGTAACATCTCAATCGAAAATCAAAAGTTCGATGATGAAAGATACAATCGACTTTGTCTCAACTCAACTCGATATCTTTGATTTACTAATGTCAAAGTCAAGTAGACAAATTCCTGTCTGTTTAGACATTTCTCTATATGGGTGGGCCAGTTTATCTCTTAATAAAGAAACACTTGTGTGTTGACACCTATGTGTGATATCTTGTACTATTTATCACCTTCAGTCACTAACACATTTGTCTTTTGAGTTTTTTCATTTGTCAGGTATTTAGAATTGATCTGTGTTGATAAGTTGGTTGATCAACCTTATTTCACAAGATCTAAAGCCCCCAAAGATTCCTTCCCCGATCAAAGTTTTCAAAAAGAAAAGGCAGTAATGGGTGTAACAATGATAAAATTGGCCTGATTGATGTTGTAGTGGCTCAACCCACTGCCGCTGATCAAAATGAATTGATTATCCAGTTGATTCAACAGATAGCCGAAATGAAGGCCGGAATGCAAAGAATGCAACATTTGTCTAACCTAATTTCATCCGTCAACCCTCCAAGAGATGGAAGACCTCTACTCCACTTACCTCCCCCAAGCGTGGAACAGGTTCAGAACCTACCCTCTAACCCCGCTCAAAATCCTCCAACCATTGACTTAACTTCCCCCAATCCCCTCAGGCCACCACCTTGTGTAAAGCACCGCCTCCTCCTCAAAATACAAACCTTCAAACCTTCTATCTTCCTCAAAACCAAAATACAAACAATGCTCAAACCTTCCCCCATCTTCAAAACCAAAATACCAACCTTCAAACTTTCCCCCAAAATTATCAAGCCACTCAATATACTCAGAATCCCTCCATTGCTCCACCCCTACCTCAAAAAACTACTTTCCAAATCCCATTTCCAAATGAACCTTATGTCGACTATTTTGAGATTGATCAATATAAAGAACATGAGCGAGAGTGGAGATCAAAAGAAGAGGAAATCAAGAAGAATATGAAAGAAGAGATCAGGAAATCTATGAAAGAGTTGCACTATATTCCTGAAGTTGATGGGTTGAGTTACAAGAATTTATGCATCCATACAAATCTAGACCTCCCAGAAGGATTTAAAATTATAAAATTTTACACTTTTGGAGGAACAGGGAATCCTTTGGCGCACCTGAGAGCCTATTGTGATCAGCTCGTGGGAGTTTGAAGGAATGAAGCTTTATTAATGTGGCCTTTTAGCCAAAGTTTGAATGGAGAAGCGTTGGAATGGTTTACGTCACATGAAATAAAGCAATGCTCTAGCTGGATGCACTAGCTAAAGCTTTTATTGAACGGTTCGCCTACAATATGGAGATCGTTCCTGGTCGCTATTCTTTGGAGAAAATTAAGAAGAAATCCACTTACAGTTATCGCGAATATGCATATAGGTGGATGAAATAGGTCGCTCGGGTTTTACCTCCTATGTCTGAGAAGGAGATCGTCAATGTGTTCATACGCATTCAAGAGATAACTGGATAATATTGCTCATTGGAGGGAAATTGCGGAGATAGTCAAGGTAGGTAGGGCTATTGAATATGGGCTTAAAACGGAAAAGATTTCTCACGTTGCCACCCAACCGAATCTTCAAGTTTATTGAAGAAGAGGAAAGAGGACGTGTATTCCATTTCCTACACATATGATGGAAAAGGACACTTCAGAAGATCCTCAGCATACAAAGGTTATCCTCAAGCTTCACAAAATTCATATCCAGTTTGCTATATCCAATCCGTTTATCAAATTCCACCTCCCGATTACCAAACTCCACCACTGAGTTACCATATTTCACCTTCTATTTACCAAACTCAACCTCCAAATTACCAAAATACTCATCCATATTATCAAGCTCCATAAGTTAATTGTTCAAATATACAATCAAAATACCAAAATCCACCCCCAACCTACCAAAGTACCCTTCCTAGTTACCAAGCTTCACAATATCCAAATTTTCAAACGCAAGCACCAACTCACCAAAATTCTCCAAACTTGTAACGACCCGAGAGTACCCCCTAGAAGTTAGGGCATCCTCAAATCGAAACACGGATCACTCGACCTCTCGGAGGTCTTGTACAATCCCTTTCGTGCCATTCATTGCATACATGTATGAAAAGTAGTGTGTAATTAAAACTTTTCATACGAAATAATAATAATTCAAAATATCTCTTTTATAGAAAAACATAATGAAAGGCTAAGTCTCAAAGTCACCATCTTAGATATAAGAAAATATTGGGATACGGCCCATAATTCAACATATAGAAAAATAGTTGTCTATTAGAATACTTTCATTAAGGAAATCTAAACATAAAGATGTCCTTGAATCTAGTGAGGATATACCAACTCTTTACTTGAATGAACACTAATCAAAGCTTAAACTTCGAGACTCCTCTCAAACGCCACCTACAGTTTTAGAGATATCCAAAATGTATGGAATTAGTACAAACACCTGTACTAAGTACGGCGTAATGCATAAAATCATAATAAATGGACATTTGTATAAACATGCTCTTTTTTATTAAAACATCATAGTATAAGTATAATAACAACATTTAACACCTTAGAAACATATAAGATATCACATAAGCATTTTATCAAATATTAAAAAAATGTTACAGTGAACTATGTTACTTTACAGTGAACTAAGTTCAACTTTACATTGACCTCTTTTAGCTTGCAACCCTCTCACCAAAGGTTATCCTAAGACTCAATCAAGTGAGACGAAGAGAGACCGCCCATACACCCTCTCTAAGTACACCTAAATGATCCTTAAGACTACCTAGGATAAGATCAATCTTACTTTATTTATTAAACTCCCTACCTAGAATTACTTTAAGACTCACCTGAGTAAGACATCAAGAGACCGCCCGTACACCCTCTTCAAGCCTACCTAAGCAATCCTCAAAGCTACTCTAGATAAGTACCTTTTTCATTAACATTCCTTTACTAAAGTCATTATGTTCATTAAATCATTAGAAAACATTTCATTCATTATAGACTTCACATAATGGTCTTGGCTTTACCTAGGGACTCACATACTAACATCTTCAAAGTCTAGTCGTGCAATGCCTAGACAGAGTCCCATTCCACTACCTAAACTTCCTAGTAATTATCCAACACTAGCATGTATCCCACATGATGAGAATAGGCAATAACCGACATAGACCATACTATCTAGGCATGGAATCCGGAGTCATAAACCTACTCCGATGGAGGGTGTTCTACTTGCCAATGGTAGAACTAGGACACATCACATGTAGGCACATGGTTAAGGAATATCAAGGTCTTTTATGCACTCTAGTCTCATTCTCAAGTAGAGATACATTGTACTCTAGTCTCCTTCTTAGGTAGACCTAAAAACCATAACATATTCACTAGGTGCTAGCCTTTGTTCTCATAGAGTATGTTCATTAAAAAGGAGCATATGAAAAGGTACCATCTCTTAGTCATTACCTAATCATAATGCACCCACCAAATATGGGTCCACTAGGGCTGCCACTCAATTGTATACAAGGATAACTCATCTTAACCTTCTCTATATATAGAAGGTTCCACATATTAGTCATGCTTATAAGGGCACCATCTTAGGTCTACCGATCCTATACTTTCATTCAATATTCATCCATACACATGCAAGACAAAGGTGCCTAAGCCTACTAGGTCAAGATGTTCATATTCATAACGTACATGTATTAAGTAAGGGACACAAGTCTACCAATATAAGACACAGCATACCTTACTTTATTACATATAACATATAATCCTTTGAAGAACTTAGGAATGACCCGTATCATCTTTATTTTAGTATAATATCATCAATATAAACATTGTAGACTCTGTCACATCCGGGGAGCACCCCCTAGAAGTAACATGGCGTACTTGACCTCTCGGAGGTCTTATACAATCCCATTGTTATCATTCATCGCATTATATAGAAACTTTACTTCATATATAGATAAAACATAAGTCATAGTATATATTATACCTTAAGTCTCTTAGGCATGTTAGACTCAATAACATTAGAGTACATTAGGGACACGGCCCATAAGATACATTATATAACTATACAATATTTAAAGTTTTTACAATAAAGACATAAGTAGGAGATCCTTGAACTTAAGGATTCCTTTCATTGAGCTTGAGAATCATATATCAAGCTCTTAACCATTCAATACATCCTTTAAGCATCCATAACCTACAGTTTGTGTAAAAAGTAGAGAAGAATGGAGTTAGCACAAGAATGTACTAAGTAGGGCACCCATGGATTTAAAAGGGACATTTTCTTGAAATAATACTTCATGCCTTTTTGAGTAAATCTTCATAAAACCTTTATTCAATAGCATTTATATCATTCACATATTTCATATAAACATATTCAAAGGCCAAACATCATAGAAAATCACATATAGAATTTAAATCCTGTTTGAGGTCACTTTACAGTGAGCTCCTATCCCTTAACAGTGAACCCTTTTTCTTTTAACTCATCAACCTCTCAAGTAACCCTCTAGTGATACTTGGTGCAATGCATCACCTTAAGGCCACAAAGAAAGCATAGATACACTTAAACAAGCCAACACATATCACCATAGAAGTATAGCCCATTACAAGACACATTCAAGTCAAGGATATAGGACATTACGGTAAGCTACATAAACTTACACATACTTTTACTTCTTCTCATATTCATCATTTATAAGACCTTGTTCATGATCCCAATCTTAGTCTACTAGTGTAATGTACATGTGAAGCCCCAAACCTCACACGTACTTAGTAAAGTCTTCATGAGACCACAAACCTTAAGATACAATTCATATATCCTCATAACAAGTAAAGACAACTTCATTCATGTCAATACAAGATATTCATCATATAGTCATTTAGACCAACATAATGCATATAAGGATATATCATTTCATATAGATTCATACCATGCATATCTTCATAACAATTAGACAACTTCTACAATATCATGCATAAAGACAAAACCATAATCATACACATTAGGTCACCTTCCTAGGACTTCCTAAGGAGCTACTTGTGCAATGTCTAGATGGGTTCATTACTTCCACCTATACTAAGTAACATCCCTTAAGTCATGCTAGCCAGGATCCTAGTTCTTTACTTCCATTGTCCATTTTACATTAGGGAAACTATAGCCTTAACCGACACTAAGACCATGGGTGCTAATCAAGGAATTTGGTGTTGTAGAGCCTTACACCAATTGAAGGTGTTCCTACCTAGCCAAGGTAGAACATTAACATATATCCTAGCATCCTAAGTGAATTCACTTTGCTAGATTCTATGTGGCAAGCATAGTTTATGGAACTAAGAGATAGGTAGTTCTCTCTACATGGCATTGGACAATTGGGGCCTCATCTCATGAGAAAACATGGGTGAACCCCTTCCTCAAAGGGAAGTCAACACCTCATGTGGGTCCATAGGTGAGTATTCCTCTAAGGGAAGTCAACACTCTATAAGGGACAAATAGTGAATCTTCGTCAACAAAAAGTCAACACCTCTCAATGTCAAGTTCACTTGCTAATCTAAGTTCCCTTTATTGAAAAGCCTTTAATAACATTTTCATAAAACATAGGCTTAATATATTCATTCTTTATATGCTTATATCATATTCAAGCACCTATTCTAGTTATAGAGTATTCTTGGGGACCCCTCTCAAGTCCCCTCTTGTTTACTTGATCATCATCCATGTGTGTGTGTACATATATGTGAGCAAACCTTTCACATAACAGATAAATATCACACATATTTATACATCGATGCATAAGTCTATAGGTATAACCATATGAGAATCCTTTCATATAAACACACTATAACTCTATGCATATTCATACTTCATCATACACATAAGCTTAACATGCATAGTAATAGCCACTAGTGAATATGAGAACAACCTTTCATTAGACACTATGATTCTATACTAGTTGTAAGCATGCATGAAGTGTGAGTGTGTGTACATTGGTCAACATGATCACATAATGGCCATCAACAACTCATTGAGGCAGCCACCCTCTTAGACCACAATACTCTTCAAGCATAGACCACACAACACACAATAGTAGAGGAGACAAGTTAACTTCATAGAACACATTAAGACTTCTAACATTAGCTATTCACATAGGGGTACATGGGTAGGGGTCATCAATCTTTAAAACCTCATTAATAGCAGCACCTACACATGATATTACATAACCCTTTACATGCTTTTAACAATAGTAACATAACCTAGATTTACAACTCAAGTAGAAGACTAGGCAAACGTTACATATAAAGTGATCATCATAACTACTCATTCATATAATTATCAATTTGCCTTCAAGGCCATGGTCAACACATATTTATAATGACATAAAGTAAAAACCGCCACTATAAGTGGACCATACCACACAATGTCATACAAGGCTTCATCAACTACAGTACTATAAGGAAAACAGAAGAGATAAGCATTCTTACACTTTGATCATCATTGATCAATACACCTTGTTCATCAACAATTCATATGTAGGGAAGTAGCTATATGTACTTAAATCATAAAATACACCATGTACAAGTCGCTACAAAATCATATTACAATCTAATACAATACATCACATATATACTACAAAGTAGAAGAACATAGACCATTAGCCAATTTCACATGCATGGATTATAACTCATATTTCATTAATCTTGTCAATCCAAGGTAGTGGCTAAATATACATATAATATATATCGAAATCATGCTTAAATCCCTACAATATCATGATACCAACATAGGCATTAAACTAGCAATTCACTAGAGAGTAGAGAAAATAGGCAATGCTACTAATTCCCTAAATCCTTGTTCATCAATCATGTTTTTAACTATAATATACATGTTAGGAAGTAGCTAATGATATAGAAATAAAGTCTTAATCATACTTTATTCATCTTAGAATTTAGATCACATCACTACCTAGTATTATCAATTCATAGACTAAAAGAATCTAGATCAATTCATGCAAGACTTTATTTAATTTGATCCTCAAGTATTTATACCCACAATTCATCCATAATACCAATTAAAGGCAGTAGCTACAATGATGCTTTGCATAATCGAAATCATACATAATTGCTATAATCGAACTTCACTGTAACACTTAAAAACTAGGCTATTCATACTCAAATCTTCATACATTGACCCTCATGGATCTTTCATCATCAATTCATAATCAATTAACGTAAATAATAGTCGATATAAGAAATTCAACGTAATATAATCGCAATTCAATCATTAACAAGCCATGATTACAATGCCCATGCAAGGGCTAAATCAAGATTGGGAAGGAACATGAGTTCATCATGCAATTGGATTCAAAATAACGTTAAAACCAATATATTAACTTCAATTCATCATGATTTAATTGTTAAAATATTTTTAGAAAGAACCCATGGCTAGATTGAAGAAGGAGAAGTTTGATCATAAAATCTCTTTTGAAACTTTGAGATTAACTCTCTAGATGGAAGAATAACTAGAGATGAAGGATCCACATACCTTTTTATTTATGAAAACCTTTAAAACATCGTTATTCATCCATGAAAATCCAAGCTCCAAGCGGTTCTTGAGCTTGACCAACAATGGTGGTTTCTAGGGAGAATAGTTTTGGAGGGAAAATATCAATTTGTGTGAGTTGGTTTGGGAATGGGTTGATCACGTTTTTAATCACTTAAATACAGCAAAAAATCACCAAATAAATCATGTGGGGTAAGGTTATCACGTGGGGTGAATTTCCCATTCACCCCTTTAATGAAACAGTCCAGAGGCAGTGGCACCAGGCCACCACCGACGGACCCAATCGACTAGCTGTTGGTCAATAGACCGGCAATCCTTTGGCTTTCGTTGATTGATCCTTGGCCAACTTTTGGGTTGAGACCTTCCCAATATAAGCATCAATCTACGAGACCTCACCTACGGGCCGTTGGTCAACCAACTGGCCATCGTTTGGTCCGTCGATTGACACTGCTAAGGCAGTGTCTCGACCAGCCTTGGGTCCTTGTTATGGGCCCTTTTGCGGGGCCCTTTAGAAGTTGTACCCAGACGTATCTAATGTAAATACAACTATTAAAAATTTGTATACCTTCCACATAAGTTTCACCCAAAACAAAAACCTGCAACTCGTCCAAACATGCAAGGCCCCATCATGACACACATGAACGTCTCAAGGGCTAACTTTCGAACGTCTTGGTTGTTCTTGGACGTTTGACCTTCAAACTTTAAGAAACTTCATATTATACCATTAAACATCATTATAACTCATTTTAATACTTCATAAGATCATTTCATGCAATTTTAAGTATGCATAGACATATGAGGCACATAGGTGACTAGTCGTCGAACGTTTTGGTCGACCCTTGACGTTTGACTTCCAATTATCCTCAAACTTTATACACTACCTCTAAACCATATTATAAGACATTTTAGGACATTATATCCTTATGACAAACATGTTAGTCCCTAGACACCCTAACTCATTTTTGGGGACTTACAATATCCCCCACTTGGGAACATTCGTCCTCGAATGACACTTAGAACACTTTAATCACAACAAGGACTTTCATGCATCATAGAGAAGTTCCTCATATTTATAACATAATCACATAGAAGTTAATGCACCAAACTTACAAGGAAACACAACTTCAAATCATTATAGCACTCAATGCACACAAGCAAGCAAAACATTCATTCACTCACTCTTTAATGCATCAAACACAAAGACTCTTATCATGATAGAAGGTACATACTTCTCGAAATCACAACATGGTCAGTACACTTTAATTTATTAAGAGATCATCTTGCAAGGCCACACATAAGTAGATTACAACATATACTCAAAAGCTATTTAAGCACTCATACTCCAATGCACATAGTCTTGAGTTAATTGAATCAACAAAGATCTTTATTAGTTAGACCTAGTGCCATGAAGGTCATAACCATACCATGCTTAGATGTGTCCATGGAGGAATGTCCCTTTACTCAACACACTTACATGTATCATGAGTTCACACCTTAGCAAAGTACAAGGTCGATTTCCTTTTAAAATGAGAGATCCTCAACTTTTAAACCAAGGAATGCTCATGTTTCTTCCTTAGTGAAGTCTAAATGCTAAGTTACACCAAATACATCAGAACAAATAGGAAGCCATTTCACAAAATTTCAAATTCTAACATAGTACTTACCTTCACAGTAAGCATCTTTTGGGAAAAACAATACAAATTATAGGCACACATATGAACACTTAGCTACTCATGCTTTCATATTTGAAGAGTAATCCCACAATCATGCTTCCTAAACCATACAAATCACATAATTTTCAAGAGACTCAACATATTTCATGATAAAGAGACTCAACTTTTTATTTTAAGGCTAAACATTATACCTCACAAGTGACTAAAACCAAGTTTCTCATCTTATCTCATGAAGTCAAATGCACAATTAACATGTTAAGATGCAATTCAACATGAGCAAACATGGATTTTATCAAACTTTCCATCATGCCCTTTGGAATCTTCACAATATCTTTGAGGTAATGCCAATCAATACATACCAAACATATGAGGTTCATGCAACTCATACTTTATGCAAGACTATATTCATGAACAAGCTTACTAAGAATTCATTAGTTTCAAGTTCAAGAAAAAATAGAAGGACAAGGTAGAAAATATCTACAACCTTACTATTTCATTACCATCCCCCACATAGGGTAAACCCAATTTAAGAGCAACTTAACCCAACCTAAAGAGGATATTAACTTAGCCACCTTCATTTTTCATCACTTGAAAGTGATTACCACTTTAAAAAGGATTTACAGTAACTTAACATAGGAACACCAAGGTATTCTAACCTTATTATTTTAAGCAATTTATCCTCAATTATCAAGTTAGGTCATATCATTCAACCACATAAGGTTTTCATACATTACAATAGACACCAAGGTCATACATCATTAGGGAAAGACAACAAGGGGACTTAGCCATAAGGACTCTTTCTTTTCTTTCAACATTAAAGTAAGGTAACTTCTAGGTCAATCAAACTCACATCATCACCCTACAAAGATAAGAATACTACCCTCAATTCTAGCAGAAACATCAATTCCACAATATCAAGGGACTCATAACACAATAGAAGTTAGAAACAACTCTACGACTCATCATGCCATAAGACTCTCATGCTTCATTCCAAATAGCAAATCTCCTTTTACATTCATTATCATTCTCATATGCATCAATTCTATACACATTTCTACAACTTCCAATCAAAGAACATTTTAGTTGATTTCCCAAAAATCTTACAGTAAGCTGCCTAACATTACAGTGAGCATGCTTCCAAATTCCAAAAATGCAACATTTAGGCAATCGATGGGAAAAGCATGACAATATGAAATACCAAACTTTACCAAGACAAGCATACTATCATCACACCTAGGATCAAGTTTATACTAAGAACTCCAATCCATACTAGGCAACTTATGAAGGACTACATATATACAAAGGGAAACATTGAACACTTTTAAGCACGTATTCTTAGGGTAGCATGTTTCCATAGGTAGTCACTAAGCATTTCAAGTTCAAATCATAAGATTCGGTTACCATCAAGTAAAACCTTATAGGAACACATCATTCCAAAAGAACTCATTTTAACCATAATAACTTCTAACATGCTTTAACAATATCATGACATACATTTCTCAATATAATATGGTATTTCACATAAATTTCATATGTATAGCCATAATTGGCATCACATCATCAAAACATGCCAAAATTCACCTTCACACACACTCATCCAACCATAAAACCAAGATAAGCATTTAAACTAACCTTTTCTCCCTCAAGCATAGAGATACAATCTCATCCAAACAATCACATCTAAAAGACCACCGGAACAGAAAACATAAGAGAGAGATATTATAGAGATAAGTTCTATGGCACGATATGAGAATGATGAAGAAGGTAAACTCTATCGTCCTATAACCTCGCATACCATTTGATGTGTCGTGACTCACCACCAATGCTACGAGACTCTACTAGACGTAGCAATATGAGACTTTTAGAACCAAAAACCACTTTATAAACCTCATGCTCTGATAACACGTTTGTCACATCCGGGGAGCACCCCCTATAAGTAACATGGCGTACTTGACCTCTTGGAGGTCTTATACAATCCCATTGTTATCATTCATCGCATTGATATAGTAAATTTAGCAAAAAATTTAAAACTTTTCATAGCACATCATATACTAGAAACTTTACTTCATATATAGATAAATAATAAGTCATAATACATATTTAGACCTTAAGTCTATTTTCCATCTTAGAATCAACAACATTAGAGTACATTAGGGACACGACCCATAAGACACATTATATAACTATACAATATTTAAAGAGTTTACAATAAAGACATAAGTAGGAGATCCTTGAACTTAAGGATTCCTTTCATTGAGTTTGGGAATCATCTATCAAGCTCTTCACCATTCAAGATATCCTTTAAGCATCCATAAGTTACAGTTTGTGTAAAAAGTAGAGAAGAATGGAGTTAGCACAAGAATGTACTAAGTATGGCAACCATGCATTTAAAAGGGACATTTTCTTGAAATCATATTTCATGCCTTTTTGAGTGAATCTTCATAAAAACTTTATCCAATAGCATTTATAATATTCACATACTTCATATAAACATATTAAAAGTCCAAACATCATAGAAAATCACATATAGAATTTAAGTCCCGTTTGAGGTCACTGTACAGTGAGCTCCTATCCCTTAACAGTGAACCCTTTTTCTTTTAACTCATCAACCTCCCAAGTAACCCTCTAGTGATACTTGGTGCAATGCATCACCTTAAGGCCACAAAGAAAGCATACATACACTTACACAAGCCAACACATATCACCATAGAAGTATAGCCCATTACAAGACACATTCAAGTCAAGGATATAGGACATTACGATAAGCTACATAAACTTCCACATACTTTTACTTCTTCTCATATTCATCATTTATAAGACCTTGTTCATGATCCCAATCATAGTATACTAGTGTAATGTACATGTGAAGCCCCATAACCTCACACGTACTTAGTAAACTCTTCATGAGACCACAAACCTTAACATACAATTCATATATCCTCATAACAAGTAAAGACAACTTCATTCATATCAATACAAGACATTCATCATATAGTCATTTAGACCAACATAATGCATATAAGGATATATCATTTCATATAGATTCATACCATGCATATCTTCATAACAATTAGACAACTTCTACAATATCATGCATAAAGACAAAATCATAATCATACACATTAGGTCACCTTCTAGGACTTCCTAAGGAGCTACTTGTGCAATGTCTAGATGGGTTCATTACTTTCACCTATACTAAGTAACATCCCTTAAGTCATCCTAGTCAGGATCCTAGTTCTTTACTCCCATTGTCCATTTTACATTAGGGAAACTATAGCCTTAACCGACACTAAGACCATGGGTGCTAATCAAGGAATTTGGTGTTATAGAGCCTTACACCAATTGAAGGTGTTCCTACCTAGCCAAGGTAGAACATTAACATATATCCTAGCATCCTAAGTGAATTCACTTTGCTAGATCCTATGTGGCAAGCATAGTTTATGGAACTAAGAGATAGGTAGTTCCCTCTACATGGCATTGGACAATTGGGGCCTCATCTCATGAGAAAACATTGGTTAACCCCTTCCTCAAAGGGAAGTCAACACCTCATGTGGGTCCATAGGTGAGTATTCCTCTAAGGGAAGTCAACACTCTATAAGGGACAAATGGTGAATCTTCCTCAACGGAAATTCAACACCTCTCAATGTCAAGTTCACTCGGTGCTAGGCTAAGTTCCCTTTATTGAAAAGCCTTTAATTACATTTTCATAAAACATACGCTTAAGATATTCATTCTTTATATGCTTATAGCATATTCAAGCACCTATTCTAGTTATAGAGTATTCTTGGGCACCCCTCTCAAGGCCCTTCTCATTTACTAGATCATCATCCATGTGTGTGTGTACATATATGTGAGCAAACCTTTCACATAACACATAAATATCACACATGTTCATACATCAATGCATAAGTCTATAGGTATAACCATATGAGCAATCCTTTCATATAAACACACTAAGACTCTATGCATATTCATACTTCATTATACACATAAGCTTAACATCCATAGTAATAGACACTAGTGAATATGAGAACAACTTTTCATTAGACACTATGATTCTATACTAGTTGTAAGCATGCATGAAGTGTGAGTGTGTGTACATTAGTCAACATGATCACATAATGACCATCAACAACTCATTGAGGCAGCCACCCTCTTAGACCACAATACTCTTCAAGCATAGACCACACAACACACAATAGCATAGGAGACAAGTTAACTTCATAGAACACTTTAAGACTCCTAACATTAGCTATTCACATATTCACATAGGGGTACATGGGTAGTGGTCATCTTTAAAACCTCATTAATGGCAGCACCTACACATGATATTACATAACCCTATACATACTCATAACAATAGTAATATAACCTAGATTTACAACTCAAGTAGAAGACTAGTGTAACAATCCTAAAAATGGATATGCTAAGTAATGCTTAATGTGTCTAGAATGCCTACGATTAGACCGGGTTCACACAGATTGATGCGCGTAGAACCAGACCTCTGAACCTCTGCAACATCCAAGCCAACTAACTTGGTGAGTTATTTGTGCTAGGAAAGGTTGGGTCCAGCCATGTAGGGCACCCGAATATGAAGATTTACCCGGATGAGTCTTTACCGGACTTAAAAGGGGTAAATCTTAAGTTTGGAAGGTCTATGGGTAAAATGGTCTTTTCCAGGCTAAGGGTAGTATTTTAATTACTCTAAATATTTAATTAATTAATTACTTAATATGGTGGAGGGGCAATTCGGGTATAGGTTGCCGAATTTGACCCTTTAAGCAAAATCTAGCTTCACCCAGGTTCGAGCCTTGGTGGAAGCAAGGATTAAATTGATTTAATTTTATTAAGTGAATTAGTTAAATTAATTAGTATTTAAAAATCTTATTTAATTAAGGGAAAAATCACACTTTTAATAAGGAAAAATCAGATTTTTGATAAAAAAATAATAATAATAAAATCAATAAATAATGAGGAGTCCTAATTTGACTTAGTCTCCACCTAACTCTCCTAATCCTAATAATAATCATAATCCTCTCATTCTCACGTCTCTCACTCTCATTCTCACATTTTTTATCATTAAAATAACTGAAAATAATAGTTCTTTACTCTTGAAGAACTTACACACAAAAACTCAAACGAAAAACTAAGCTAAAAACGAAAATCAACCACAAGTTCTTGATGGGATTGTGCTTGAAGTTTCGGTGGTGAGGCTTGGTTTCATGGTAAATTGACAGCATTTAAACAAGTGTTGAACGACATTAAGGTATGGGTTTTCTTCTCTCTTGTTTCCTTTCCCAATAGACCCTTAAGGTTCAGTTTAAATCACGATTGAAAGACTAAGGTTGTCCCCGTTGCATGCCCCTGTCATTAGATCCTCTGAACGATTCAAAGCATGCGTTGGTATGTCTTCTGGTAGATAATGTTAGGTCTGGTTGTGATTATGTGTTGAATCGATGGTAAGAAATCATGTAAAGGATGAAGAATATATTCCGAAAAAATGTATTAAGTTGACTGTTTTGAGTATGTGTGTGCTGAAAATTTGACTATGTTTGCTGCCTGAAATTTGAATGTTAAATATTGTGTTTTGCGTGTGTAAAAATGCTAAAAATGTGATGTTCATAAAAGTTTAAGGTGGCTGAATGAATGTCACTAAAAATGCTACAAAAAAATCAACAAAAGAATGAGAGAAATATGGATTGGAAGAGACCTTGCTGGAAATTTGTAGTCTCGGCCAAAATGACTAATTTTTAAAAAAAATTTAAAAATTGTGAGGTCATTGGGAATTGAACCCAAGACCTCACCAAATGTAAATTACATAAAAATTTCATCATAAATGAAAGGAAAAATAAATGTGGAGAATGGGGATTGAACCCCCAACCTTTGAATGGATGAGAGAGTTAGGAGAAACATAAAGGAAAAAAATAAATGTGGAGAGTGGGGATTGAACCCCCAACCTGTTGAATGGATGAGAGAGTTAGGAGAAAAATAAAGGAGAAAAATAAATGTGGAGAGTGGGGATTGAACCCCCAACCTCTTGAATGGATGAGAGAGTTAGGAGAAAAATAAAGGAGAAAAATAAATGTGGAGAGTGGGGATTGAACCCCCAACCTCTTGAATGGATGAGAGAGTTAGGAGAAAAATAAAGGAGAAAAATAAATGTGGAGAGTGGAGATTGAACCCACAACCTCTTGAATAGATGAGAGAGTTAGGAGAAAAATAAAGGAGAAATATAAAATGAGGTGAATGGGATTGAACCCACGACCTCTTGGATAGGTGAGAAAGTTAAGAGATAAGTTAAAAGAAAAATAATGAGCTTGTGGGGGATTGAACCCACAACCTCCTTGCCTTAAAACGAAAAAGGAGAGGAGAACAAGAAAGAAATATTATGGGGTTGATGGGAATCGAACTAGGGTCTCCCAAATCTGAAAAATGCAATTATCAAGTTTAAAATAAGATTAAGTGTTGTCCAAGGGATTCGAAATCGGGTTCCCTTGCCCAATTTCGTATTGACACATAAGTCATACGTAAGTAAATATTTAATGAATGTTGCCTCTAAATATCGAAATCAATATCTTGGCATATCTACAAGATGCATCAGTCTTGTACCACCTAATCTTGGGTAAACATGAATCACTTAGAAAAACTATGAATGAAGCCTCATGGCTTGTATGTGTGGACTCATAAGTCTAGCATACGTTTAAAAGTAGGTGAGCCTAAGATGTATGTGATAAAATGATGTAATCCTAGAATGGTTAAGTAAGAGTGTAAAACACACTAAATGGCCAAGTGCATTGGCATATGATGAAATGAACATTCACGTGAAGGGGTGAGTAATTATGAAAAGCAAATGTGTTAAAGTTAATGAATGAGGTGAGAATATGATAAGAGGCTATTGTAAAAGATGATAGCAATCTCAAATGAGCCTAAGTAAATGTTACCAAAACGTACTCACCTATGAGAGTGTAAAGCTAATGAAGAGACCAGTCTCTATGACACTCTAATGAAAGTATTGAAGTTAATGCATACTTAACTAATGATGAGATGAGAAATCATCTAATGAGCTATGATGTCCTCATGCTAGAAGCCAGCTTCCATGATGTATGAGTTGAATGTATTGGAACTTTATACTGAGCACCGATAGGCTAGCTATGAGCGGTGATTCCTTCCTTCGGGAAGGGCGGAGGTTCACGTAACTCTCATGAGATGAGACTGTCCGGCATGCCGGTTATGGGTCTCCTTATATCTCCTAGTATTTGAACCTATACTGCCAATATAGGGATCTAGCAGGGTTCGACTCCCTATATACGCTAGCATGTTTTGGTTCACTTTGGCCGGTGATTCCACCTCTTTTCGGTGTGGGAATTACACACTGGATTTCATGATGCTCACATGATCTATGTCGGTTAAGGTTAAAGTTCCCCAAAAAAGAATAAGGCTAGCCTCAACGAATGCACATAATGAAATGAATGATACCAAAGGTGTTAGGATAGGATAATCAAGAGGTGAGCTAGACTTAAGTAAGGACACTAGGTTATTCTTGGTCATTGCACAACAAACCCGATGAGAGTCTTAAACTTCATCCTAGGTATGACTGGTGATTGCACTAGTATATGAATTAATGAAAATGAAGAACATATGAACGAACGAAGCAGACTTTGTGTTTGCTGAAGAAGGCTCCTTAGTTGAGGTCCCATATGTTGAGCCCTTATTTTGGGAAATCCTAATGTCAAGTCCATGATTCCAACGTCTCATGGCATATGAAAGAATGATATGAACTACGTGATATGATATGTGCAATATGTTATGTGTTGCTTGAAAAATGATAAGTATGATGATGCATGTTACTCTCATGGCATGACTTTCCTAATCCAAATTTGGCAAGTCCACTGACTTTCCTAATCCAAATTTGGCAAGTCCACTGACTTTCCTAATCCAAATTGGCAAGTCCACTGACTTGACTTTCCATAAATCATGTTGTTAGGAAAGAGCTATTCTTACTCATGCATGTCCTTGGTGTGTGCTTGCATATACCCATACTTAGTACAAGTGTGAAATAATCCCATACAACTCTACATTTTTAGGTGCAAGCACAGGTTGACGTCAGAGCTTACAGGTCGACGCTGAAGCTATCCGGACGTGGAGCATTCATTCGGACTTGGTAGGCCCTCATACTTTCGAGGACGCTTGCCCATTATATTATAGCTTAGATATATGTTTGAGTTAGTGGAGTATGTTCCACTAGCGTTTCTTTCTCATTTTATTTCAGACATTGTATTGGTGCCATTTTGGCAAGTATACATTTAATGCAGTATTGAACTATTTGTTTCATTTGATGATCTTAATATTAGATGGTTGATTGTGAACATTTATGAGTGTAAGTAGAATGTCTTATAGGAATGTTAAGTAACAAAAAGTTCAAATTTCCCTCTAATATTAACCTAGATGAAGCAATGATGACGTATGTAGGCTTGTCTGCGACCTCTTAGAGGTCAATGACGCCGGTCTCGTCTGGGATCTAGACTCCGATCGTGACAACTAGGCACAAGTTACACATAAAGTGATCATCATAATCACTCATTCATATAATCGTTAATTTTCCTTCAAGGACATGGGCAACACATATTTATAATGACATAAAGTAAACACCGCCAGCATAAGTGGACCATACCACACAATGCCATACAAGGCTTCATACTCTACAATACTATAAGGAAAGTAGAAGAGATAAGCATTCTTACCCTTTGATCATCATTGATCAATACACCTTGTTCATCAACAATTCATATGTAGGGAAGTAGCTATATGTACTTAAATCATATAATACACCATGTACAAGTTGCTACAAAATCATATTACAATCTAATACAATACATCACATATATACTAGAAAGTAGAAGAACATAGACCATTAGCCAATTTCACTTGCATGGATTATAACACATATTTCATTAATCTTGTGAATACAAGTCAGTGGCTAAATATACATATAATATATATCAAAATCATTCTTAAATCCCTACAATATCATGATACCAACATAGGCATTAAACTAGCAATTCACTAGAGAGTAGAGCAAATAGGCAATGCTACTAATTCCCTAAAACCTTGTTCATCAATCATGTTTTTAACTATAATATACATGTTAGGCAGTATCTAAAGATATAGAAATCAAGTCTTAATCATACTTTATTCATCTTAGGATTTAGATCACATCACTACCTAGTATTATCAATTCATAGAGTAAAAGAATCTAGATCAATTCATGCAAGACTTTATTTAATTTGATCCTCAAAGATTTATACCCACAATTAATCCATAATACCAACTAAAGGCAGTAGCTACAATGATGCTTTGCATAATCGAAATTATACACAATTGCTATAATTGAAATTCACTGTAACACTTAGAAACATAGGCTATTCATACTCAAATCTTCATACATTTATCCTCATGGATCGTTCATCATCCATTAATAATCAATTACCGTAAATAACAGTAGATATAAGATATTCAACTTAAGATAATTGAATTCAACCATTAACAAGCCATGATCACAATGCCCATGCAAGGGCTAAATCAAGTTTTGGAAGGGACATGGGTTCATCATGCAATTTGATCCAAAATCACGTTCAAACCAATATATTAACTTCAATTCATCATGATTTAATCATTAAAAACGTTTTTAGAAAGAACCCATGGCTAGATTGAAGAAGGAGAAGTTTGATCATAAAATCTCTTTTGAAACTTTGAGATTAACTCTCAAGATGGAAGGATAACTAGATATGAATGATAACCATACCTTTTTATTCATGAAAACCTTTAAAACTTGGTAATTCATCCATGGAAATAAAAGATCCAAGATGTTCTTGAGCTTCACCAACAATGATGGTTTCTAGGGAGAATATTTTTGGAGGGAAAAGATCAATTTGTGTGAGTTCGTTTGGGAATGGGTTGATCACGTTTTTGATCACTTAAATACACCCAAAAATCACCAATAAATCATGTGGGGTCAGGCTATCACGTGGGGTTAATTTCCCATTCACCCCTTTACTGAAACAGTCCACAGGCAGTGGCACCAGGCCACCATCGACGGACCCAATCGACTGGCCGTCCTTTGGCTTCCGTTGATTGGTCCTTGGCCAACTTTTGGGTTGAGACTTGCCCAAGCTAAGTATCAATCGATGAGACCTCACCTACGAGCCGTTTTTCAACCAACTGGCCGTCGTTTGGTCCGTCGATTGACACTGCCAAGGCAGTGTCTCGACCAGCCTTGGGTCCTTCTTACGGGCCCTTTTGCGGGACTCTTTAGAAGTCGTACCCAAACATTTCCAACATAAATACAACTATTAATAAGTTGTAGACCTTCCACATAAGTTTCACCCAAAATAAACACCTTTTACTCGTCTAAACATGCAAGGCCCCATCAAGAAGCACATGAACGTCTCAAGGGCTAACTTTCGAACGTCTTGGATGTTCTTGGACGTTTGACCTCCAAACATCACGAAATTTCATATGATACCATTAAACATCATTATAACTCATTTTAAGACTTCATAAGCTCATTTCATGCAATTTTAAGCATGCATAGACATATGAGGCACATAGGTGACTAGTCGTCGAAGTTTTGGTCGACCCTTGACGTTTGACTTCCAATTCACTTCAAACTTTATACAATGCCTCTAAACCATATTATAAGACATTTTAGGACATTATATCCTTAATACAAAATGTTAGGCTCTAGACACCCTAACTCATTTTGAGGTACTAACAGACTCATATAGTCAAGTAGAAACAATCATGCATCAACTCTAAGACTACACACATAAACACATAGTCATAGTCTAACATGATCACCTAACAATATAAAAATTTCACATTACTAGCATGTAGATAAATATGATAATACTTCACATAATCAAAGTACACAAATTATCATAATACTTCAAGTAGTGCTGCCAAGGCCATGATCATCATAATACGTAAAGTAACGCCGACAAGGCCACATCAATTGCAAGTAAAGCACATAGCAGCACCACAATAAGTGGACTATACCAATCACAACATAACTAAAGTCTAATTAACATAAAATAAAGAGAACTAGGACAGCTTACCACCAATCCATTCTCACCACCTTAATTCATATCTAAATCATCCAATACAATACTCAAAGGCCCTTACCCATGGCCATGATCACCAATTCAATACAAAAATCATAATACTCAATGAATCTAAATCAATTCAATATATAGATTTATCAATCTAAGACAACCTATATATCAATTCAATACAATTCTTACATCAATCAATAGCCCATAGAAAACTACACTATAACTCATAAACATGGAGACATGATCACTTGACACATAAAATAGTCAAAATAAGAGTTGCATGGTTTGCATGGGTTCATAGGAATAATAGCTTTAAAACATTGCACTAACATCAATTCAACTCTAAAACATTGATTCAAAACCTTTAATGCAAGAACCCATGGATAGATTATGAAATTGGATAATTCATGTTTTTGATCATCTTTGAAAATCACTGGAATTGACTCCTTGAAGAAAGAGATTTCAAGGATGAATAACCATACCTTAATTGTGATGAAAATCCCACAAGATTGATGGATAAAAACTTAAGAATCCTATCTTCTTCCTTGGAGCTTCAAAGCTTCAACAATGGAGTTTTGGAGAGAGTGAATGGAGAGGTTTTGTTTTGAGTTGAGGGTTTTGCTTTAATTGGTGAGGTTAGCGGTTTAAATAGGTCTAGTAACCATCCACAATATACCCCTAAATTATCCAAAAGACCCCTACATTTATTGGACAAATTAGCCTACTAAAATTTGACTTAAAAATGACGTAACGAAATTTTGGACTTTACTGCGCGTCGCGGAGACACTTCCAGATCTTATTTTTCAAAAATTCTTGGACAGAATGGTTCGTGACATCTCCACGTCGCAGGGCAAGAATTTTCCCCACTGCATGTCAGTTGCGCGTCGTGCAGCAGCATGCTAAATCCTTTTTGGCAGCTTCGGTGGACCATGTTTGGGTCCTCCTCGGGGACCCTTTTGATGGTCCCCGGGGCATCGTTCTTGGACGTATGGACCCTTTGTATATCAGGATACGCGTAGGAACTCTCGGTACTGAATTTCACCTTCAAACCATCCCCCAAAGCAGCATTACAAAATAGTCTGACACACTAGTTCAACTTCAACTAGCTTCCGAACGTCTTGGACGTTTGACCTCCAAACACTTCCAAACTTTATATACTGCCTAAGTACACTGTTACTAACCATATTTATGACCTTTAAACATCATGACACAAGTGATAGTATCTAGCATAACCTAGCTCATTTTGAGGGACGTTAGCATCAAGTACCTTTACATCCAGGAAATAAGTACAATCCTCGTCGCCTAAATGTTGAGAGGAAACCATCTAGGGTCTTTACTTCTTTGGTTGAGAGCCGAACACAACTTTTGAAAGATTGAAATGAGCTGGCCTGATACCGACAATTTATCGAAAAAATATTAATGTCAACTCTAAGATTTATAGACCCGATCTTCACTGTTCTTACAATTCAAGAGGTGCTGGACATATTACTGAGGATTGTATCAACCTGAAGCATAAAATTCAAAACATGATAGATCAAAATGTCGTAACTCTACAGAATACCACTTCTAATGCCAATAGTAACCCTACGCCGAGTCATGAAGGGGTGATTATTAATGTGATTGAACTCGAAGAAGATTTGTATGTGGAGAAAGTTATAATGTCAGCCAACCTTGAAAATCTTCAGAAAGTTGCAGTCTCTCAAACCAAAATAGAGAAATCTGAATTTGGAATCATGGTACCTCATCAAGCATTTGCTTTGGTGCCAAAGGAGGGCCAGAACAAGCAGAAGATCGATCAAGGTTTCCAAGATTATTGTCTCACTCATTTCAGTCTTTTCCAATGCAAAAATGGTTTAGTGGAAGGAATAGAAAATTTGTTCAAAAAAGGTGGTATTGTGCTTGAAAAGATGATTGGGACGCGAGTTATGCTAGACAGCGAACTAAGGGAGCAAAGCCTAACTTTACATGCACTCCACTCTTGTTTCCTCGCTCGTCTTGGTAGAAATAGACAATTTTATGTGTTATTTCAAAAATTGCTGGTGTTCCAAATGAGGTTGGACACCCATCCTTTACTCTATTTTTCCCTCACAATATTTTAATATCCTTCCTAATATTTTGAAAAAAATGAGGCAAAATGATTTATCGTCATGGCCAAAGTTCTTATTTTCTTATTTCAAATGCTAAACTATTTTATTGCGAAAATTTGCTTTACTTGCTTTATATTTGTTGTCTAATAGTAACTGTCTATGATTTCAGTGAAAATATTTTCAAATATATCAATATTATGTCATGTCATAATCTAAATGAACAAAATGGGGTAGATGTAGACGAACTTGAGGACTACAATGGTCAGATCAGGGAACCAAAACACCTCGTTGAGGAGTTCAGACAATTCAAAAGTCACAATAAGTCGAATTCATAAGAGATTAGAATAGTGAATGAAGAAAATGATGAATGTATCGAAGAAATCAAAATTGGTGCCTATTTGACAAAAGGACAGGAGAGATAACTTATTAGTTTGCTAAAAGAACACATTGACACATTCGATGGTTGAGCATGAACATCGGATCTCACAAGTCACCAATCTACCTAAATGTAGTTAAAGATACCATATTTGAAGACTTGATTTCTATCTTTACCTTGTAACTGCGTGTATTTGCTTGTAATCCTTTATTTATCCCTTTGTAATGAACTACGTCTGACCTAAATTCTCAAGAATGAGATATGTAGGTGGCCTATGTTGGCCTCGGTCATCCCATTTATCCATTTGATATTTTTATATGAACTACGTTAGACCTGAATTCTCAAGAATGAGATACGTAGGCGGACTATGTCACTCTTGGTCGTTTCCTTAATTTAATTTTCTATTTTTGTTTGATTCTTTAGATGGGAAACTATGTTTGACCTGATTCCTCCCTCTACGGGATACGTAGGCGCCATAACATTCGGTCATATCTCCCATAAGATTTCTATTTTTCTTTATAATAGAAACTGGAACAAAATTTTTGAGAGGTACTTAAAAATTCTCAAGAGGAAAATCCCTCCAACAAAGTCGAGACTGAAGTTACTTTGTGATTTGCAACTGGAACAGAATTTTTGAGAGGGTCTAAAAAATTCAGTAATTTGCTCACCAAATGATTAAAGATAAGCCAAGACAGTTAACTGGGATTTGAGGATGACCTCAAAATTTTGACATGGTTTATCAGCAGTTTAGAGCAACTTTGAATGATTCCCAACAAGTAATTATTCAGTGAATATGGAGAGGGAAAATGGTGAAGGGCTCCCAAAAATTGACAATTTTTTCTGTGGGGGCAAGAAATATTTTATGTTGCTTATATCAAAGATTTGGGAATATGAATAACATTATTTCATTCAATTCCCAACAAGGTGAGGTCCACAATGAACATGCAACTATGTTCACATATGGAACAAATGAAAATCCAGACAAAAAACATTTATTACTTTCCATCAACTAAAGATATCCGGAGGATGCTATCTGCACCATATTATGAGACATGATAATATTACTACCTAGAGATTCCTTTATATCTTATTGTCGGATGAGATGATACCACTACTCTGAGGGTCATTTTTATTTGTATTATCAAGTAAGATGATCTGCCACTCAAAATATACCTAGAATATCAACTATATTGTTCGGTGAAGCATTATATTTGCTCGATATTGATAGACATCATAATATCGATGGATGAACATCATCCTATCGACGAATCTTTATCATCTTTATTATCACTATCCTACCAATGGATCATCATTATCCAATCAATGGATCATTATCATCATCATACCAATGGATCGACATTATCATACTGATGGATCATTATCATTATCCTACCGATGGATTGACATTATCCTGCTTATAGATCATTAATGTTATTATAAGACCCCGAAAATGAACTAAGGTGATTAGAACCTCAAATGTGTCTAAAAAGGTTTAAAATATGTTTGTTAATTGTTTTATAGTATGTATACTTTATTTGAAGTCATTTGGAGGTCAAACTTCCAAGAATGTCCAAGACGTTTGAAAGTTGGTATTTAGACATGCTAGTGTGTCCTTGTATGTTTGCCTTATTTTTATGTGTTGTTTGAAGTCCAAAACTATTAGGGGTAACCCTATAATCTTAATAGACATGTTTAGGGTCAAAATGTTTGGGTACAACTCCCCGAGGACCTCCCTAAGGGCCCCAAAGGAGGACCCAAACGTTGGACAAGGAGACTGCCCAAGGAAGCGTGCAACAGCAAGATTTGGGGACAGACTCACGTCGCAAGCCTGGCACTGAAGGTTCCTGTGCGTCGTACGCCCAAAACTCACCCTACTCCCTCAAAAAAAATTTGGTCAGAATAAAAGGTTGCCTCCGCGACGCGCAACCACTTTCCTAATCCAGTTGCGTCATTTTAATGTCAATTTGACATGTCTAAAAGTCCTAATAAGTGTGGGGGTGTTTTGGTAACTTGGGGAGACGTTTATAAAATATTTTTGTGACTTATTTAACCCCTTTACCAAGCCAAAACCCCAACACCCAATAAGAAAAATCAAAATCCCAAATCTCTCTTCTCTTCCAAATCCTCTCAAACCTCCATTGGAAGGAAAACTCAAGGTTCAAGCTAGGGGCTGGATTTTCATGGTTTATTCTTCAATTTAATGTGGTATTATCATGCATAAAGGTATAGGGATCCTTCATCCTTAGTAATCCATTCATCTAAGGAGTCAATCAAGGATTTTCAAATATGATTCAAAACCAAAATTCCCAATTTCCAATCTAGCCATGGGTTCTTTCTCAAATTGATTTCAAAATCATGTTTATGATAAATTAATGATTATTTATTGTTTTTAAGATGAATTTCAATCAAAATTTATGATGAACCCATGGTCCCTCTAATTTCTCAAATTTGCCTATAATGTGGGTCTTGTGATCTTGACTCTATGTTGGTTGAATTATGTTTAAATTATGTTGAATTGCATATTTCTATTGTTAATCATATGAATTGAATTTGAATTTTTTAAATTATTGATCAATGATGATCAAGGTTTTGGTATTGGGAAAATTGATATATATTCCTCTACTTTCAAAAAGACTTGATGAAGTAGTGTACCTAATGTGACCTTGAAACCATGATGTTTGAAGTATGATTTCATTTCTGTAATGATATATTTAGATACTTTTTTGTATATATATTGATGTTGAATTATGGGAAATGATCAATGATGATCTATGCTTGGAGGAATTGTAAGTTGGCCCTATTTTCTCTATTTTTCTATATAATTGTTAAATGCTTGGCCTTGTATGGCATTGTGTGGTATGGTCCACCTATGGTGGCGGTGTTTACCTTATTTTCAATCCTTATACGTTGTGATCATGTCCTTGAAGGCAATTGACTAATATGAAGTGTGGTTATGATGATCACACAATGTGAAGTATATGTCTAGTCTCCTTTACTAGTATCATGTTCTAGGTTATATTGGTGATTCTTTTATCTGTGAATGAAGATGTTAGGGTTAGGGGTCTATACATTTTACATGTTTGAGTTCTATTGGTTATTGGTTACTCTCGTGTCGCATAACCCTACCTATGTACCCCTATATGAATATGTTGTCTTGAGCATGATTTAGAGTCCTAGATGTAAATAATGAATATGGCTTACCTTCTATGGTATGATGTTTGGTGTGTGGTATATAGTTCCTATTACTCTATATATGAGTTTTATATGGTTTAAGGGACTTGAATATGTATGGTGACCTTTGTAAGATGGTTACCTCAATGTTAGGATTGTTTCCATTAAGTGATCATGTTGTCCAATGTACATATACACCTCATGCATGTATATAAGTAGTATAGGTTCATGGTGTCTAATGAAAGGATATTCTCATATGCACTAATGTCTACTACTATGCATGTAAGGTATGTGTCATGAAGCATGAAATATATCTTGACTAGGATGACTTGATAGGTGTACAAGGGTAGGCAAGGGTATGGGTCTTTGTCTATACATTGCACATGTCTACCTTGATAGAATATCTCCTAGGATGATTACTCTATGTACATGGATATGAATGCATGATTAGGCTATGAAAATAAAAGTATGTCTATGATGCTTGTATGATGATCTAGTCAATAGAGGGGCTCTTGGAAGGTGTTCCCAAGAGTATCCTAAACTAGATAGGTGCTTGAATATGCTATGTCCATGTTAAAGGGTTTCTCACATGATTTAGGTTGATGAACTCTCATATGTGACCTATGAACTAAGCATATGAAGGGTTAACTCTGCTAAGCCTATGTTTTATAAAGTAATGTTAATAAAGGATTTTCAATAAAGGGAACTTAGCTTAGCACCGAGTGAACTTGACAATGAGAGGTGTTGGATTTCCTTGGAGGAAGATTCACCATGGGGTTCTCATAAGGTGTTGACTTCTCTTGGAGGAAAATTCACCTATGGTTCCCCATGAGGTGTTAACTTCCCTTGAGGAATATTCACTCATGGTTTCTCATGAGATGGGGACTCTAATGCCTATGGGCATGTTGAGGGTCAAATTTATATCTCTTAGTTCCATAAACTATGTTGGCCCCATAGGATCTAGAAAGTGATATCACTTAGTATGCTAGCATGTGTTAGTATTCTCCCTTGGCTTACAAAGAGCACCTTCTTTTGGTGCAAGGCTCTACAACACTAAATTCCATGTAGCACCCATGGTCTTAGTGTAGGTTAAGGCTATAGTTTGCCTAAATTAAAATGGACAATGTAAGTAAATCTATTACCCTAACTAGGATAACCTAAGGGAAATTTCTTAGTGTAGGTGGGGGTATGGGACTTCACCTATGCATTGCACAAGTCGCTCTTGAAGGGAGTTCTAGGAAGGTGTTCTATAGGTATATGAATATGTATATGTTTTATATGCATGACATAATGGTATTGACCTAATTTTATGTTAATATTCATAGTATGAGTCCATTTGTGTCTATATGATGAGGTCTTACTTTAGATGCATTATGTTGTCGTTATTAACTATATGATGAAGGTATTAATTTTAATATGCATGATGTTGGTCTTACTTGTTGTATGATTAAGGTCCTACTTATGTATGCAGTTTACTATACTTGTGATGTTGATGTATGAAGTAAATGATAGGCTTGTGGTCTCTTTATGAGTTACTAAGTATGTGTGAGGTTATGGGACTTCACATGTACATTGCACTAGTAGACTTAAATTGGGATTATAAGTAAGGTCTTATGATGTATATATGCAATGAAGTCCAAATATACTATTGTTGACTATTGCCTAGTATGATGTTATTGGTAGTGTTGATTTGCATGTGGTCTTGAAGTGAGTCTTATATGTGGTTCATGGAACATGTTGGTTCATATGTGAAGTAGGTATCTTAGGATATGCTATGTTCTTATGAATGCCTATGTTTAAGTAAATGAAGGTTATGTGAATGTTCACTTTTGTGACCTTAAGGTGATGCTTGAGTGTGGGTAGTGGAATGGGACACTATTCATACATTGCACCAAGTGTTATTAGAGGGTTACTTGGGGGTTAAAGACTTGAGGTAGAAGACAAGATAATATGATGAATATGATAAATGAGTTTTAAATGAATAATGTGACTTTATGTGATGTTATGAATAGTGTCCATGCTTATGTGAAGTGTATGAGCTATGATGTGCTTATTATATCAAAGTTTTTATGAAGTTTTCACAAAAAGGCATGATGCATGGTTACAAAGTAAAATGTCCCTTTTAAATGCATGTTTTTGCATGGTTGTCATACTTAGTGCATTCTTGTACTAACCCCATTCTTCTCTACCTTTTTACACAAAGTATAGGTTATGGATTCTTAAAGGATGTATCTAAAGTGAAGGGCTGGCTTGATATATGTTTTCCAAGCTCAAGAAAGGGGTCCTTATGATTCGAGGATTTCTTATGTCAAGTTATTTTTAAAGTTATGTAATCGCTTAGTTAATATTTATGTTGAGTCTAAGTTGGCAAAGGAGACTTAGAGTCCTTAACTATGTATTATGACTTATATTTTATATTTATATGAAGTGATTTTTCTAGCATATGATGTGTTATGAAAAGTTTTAAATTTTCCGCTAAATTTACCTATGACAATGCGATGAATGATGACTATGGGATTGTATAAGACCTCCGAGAGGTCAAGTACGCCATGTTACTTCTAGGGGGTGCTCCCCCGACGTGACAGTTATCCTACCAATGGATCAATATTATCCTATCAATGGATCATCAACATTATCCTACCGATGGATCATTAAAATCTTCCTATCAATGGATCAATGACACCAATGGATCTTCATCAACATCATCCTATTAATGGATCAACATCATCCGACCAATGGATCTTAATCAACTAATCCTACCAGTGGATCATAATCACTATCCTACAAATGGATCGTCATCATTTTACCTACAGATCGTTATCATCATCATCTTACCAATGGTTATTTATCATCTTTATTATCATTATCCTATCAATGGATCATTATTATCCTATCAATGGATGATTATCATTATCGTATCAATGGATCATCATTATCCTATAAATGGATCAATATCATTATCCTACCTATGGATCAATTTTATCCCAACAATGGATATTCATTAGCATTATACTACAAATGGATCATTATCATTATCCTACCTATGGATCAACATCATCCCACTGACGGATATTTAGTATCCTCATCCTATCAATGGATCATCACTATCCTACCAATGGATATACATTATCCTACCAATGGATCATCAACATTATTCTACCGAAGAATCTTCAGTAGAATCATCATCACCCTATAGATGGATCAACATCATCATCCTATCATTATCGTCATACTATCAATGAAGAATTATCATTCTATCGATGGAGCATCATCATCGTCTATCATGTAGTAGCATTATCCTACCAATAGATCAACATCAGTCTACTGATGCATTATCGTCACCTTACCAATGAAGAATCATCATCATTAATTTCATTTGTAAGAACGTCATCAACATATTACATCAGTCTATATTTTAATTATTCCAATATCAAAGAAAGAGTACATTCAAAGAATTAAATTAAAAATATGAGATACAAGTTTTATTGGCCTAACGTCAAGATGAAGGAATTGACTATAATTGTTCAAGGAGAGCAACTAAGTGTCAACATGGTATTACATTTTTAAGCTAATGAGTTTTATCTCAGTCTTTGTCGAGAGCATCCGAAAGGATGAATTCTCCAAAACAAATCATAGGGGCGGAATAACATCAAAGAGGATGCAGTACAATGTGGAATTATTTATTAGCATCGAACAAGCACATAGTCCAAAGAGAAGTAACAAACTCTTAGGATACGAGCAGAGGAGAGACTTCCACCACAATAAAACCACACCCCTATCAGAAGGCATGTGGGTTGTTCTTTAGGTTACCTGGTTTCAGTTTCTCATCCAAAATTTTGGTTTTCACTACCACTGGAGGTATCTTTCCAATCTGAGTTACAATGCACCAAGAGCTTCGGAAATCATGTCCCTGTAAGTTCTTAACAATGACCGTGAAGAGCTCCACATTGATGGCTAGGAGGTTCCAAGCATATTTTTCATACTCGATTCATTTGTCACCATTCCAAAACCAAAAGTTATCTCGCATAAATAGATTTGCTTTTGAACCGATCGAGTCGAACTACAAACAGCTTGATTCCTAAGGTTTAAGGATATGTAGGCGATATCAATGCTGAAAACTCAATTGTATTCCAATATTTTCTCTTAAAATCTTATTCTTAAGAATTTCAATCTCTTTATAATTCGATATCAGAATGACTTTGGAATTCTTTCAAAATCTTGCGTTAAATCAAGTGCATCGGACTACAAGTGGTCTGAATTCTCATATAACCTGAGATATGTAGGAAACTCATTCTCGGGGTTCGGTCATAAGTCCTGAAGTCCGTACAAAAATCTCTTTGAAAAAGATGAATATATGGTCGGTCAAAATTGGCTTGGTCAATTTCATTTTTCTCGAATTTCTTGCATCAATCCAAATAAAATGAGGGACAGTTGTTGACACCCAATTTTGGACCTACACGATATGAATTAATCTTTGAGCTTCTTAAAATTCTAAACTTTTTTGAAATAATTGACTCTAAAGTTCAAATTATTTTCCAGATAGTTTTGTGTAATTTTGCCATTTTGGGGGGGGGGGGAAATTAAACAATATATACACATATATATTATAGCGTATTTTACAAATAATAATCTCGAATTTTTTTTTTTAAATATTTAACTTATTAGTCTAGTTAGATAATGGTTTAAACTTTTAAATTAATTGGTTTATAATTAAGTCAATTATTTTATTCCTTTAAGATTAAGGAGCTCATTAATTAATTTTTTTTAATTCGTCTTATTTTAGCGAAATTTCCAACTAGACTCGTTCAGTCAAATTGTTAATTTCGATCGGCTACAATTTAGATATGTACGATCATTCTCTTAGTGGAGATTTTTTCAGCTTGGTTGCAAGACCAACCTTTGGGCCTCTTTCCTCAAATTCATTAATCCAACCCACCTACTAAATCCTCTTCAGTATCCCACTCAACTCATATTCCCAACTTTTTATACCCAAGAAATTCCCAGCAATCCATTTTCAAATTAAATAGGCCCAACTCTCTATCCCCCGACCCGGCCCAAACTTTGTTTTCTCCTTCTGAAAAAGGAGGACCTGAACAGCGACAATACAAAAGACCCAGCAGTAGTATCCCAGTGACCCGTATTCAAGACTTTCCTCTTCATGCACGAAGAAACGCGAATCAATCGAGATCACGCGCAAGAACATACATCGTTGTTTCATTTTTCTCCCTGTCTCCCTCATCCTCCGTACGTGATCAATGCTAGGTGGAGCAATCTTGCTCCTTTTTCGTCGTTTGCTCAGAAATCTAGTGGCCTCCAGCCTCTATACATTGGAATTAGTACAATTTATAGCTGGCCAATCTTATCCCTTGGAAGGGATTCGAAATTTTTGAATTTGAACATCCAAAAAATTCTCCCGATTTCCCCCCTAAAATAAGCCTAGTCTCCCTCTATATAAACTCCTTTCTTTTTCATTGTTTAAGGTTGGGAGAAATAGAGGAGATAAAGGAAAAGTTGGAAATTCTTTTGGAAATAATTAGAAAAACTTACCTACATAAGATCTTGAAGGAAAGTAGAGGAGATATAGGAAATACACCCAAAAAAATAGAGAGGAGAATTGATTTTGAATCCCTGTTATTCTCTCTTCCCGTTTGTCATCCTTTTGGGTTCATTGAAGTAAGAGGTTGGTGGAGGAGTTGTCTTCACTGGCTCGAGTCCCGATCGCTACCCGTAGAAAGGTGATACTTCTCTCTATGTAGTACTCTTTCAACTTCTCCCTTATTTTTGCAATGATAAGTTGATGTCTAAAAAAATTCATTCTTTATGGTTGCTGGTTGTCTGCTGCTATTAAGTTGAGTGTTGTCTCGATGAGGTGTATTGTTATTGACAGTTAACTGAGCATGCATAGACTTAAGTCAAAGCTTTGGATTCGTTATTATTTCTCTGTTACTTTGCTTGAAGCTTTGTTTGACCGATTTCTCTTTTGTAGCTCGTTTCTTTCATGTCAACGAACCCCTTTTACTGTTTAATATTTGACTCCATTTCTCATTTTTTCACCTCAAGTTTAAAGAATGAGTTAAGATGTCAATATTCTAAGTTTGTGTGTTGAATTAGTCATTTCTTTCGAGTTAATATGTTGTACTTGCCACTCTCCGCTTTTATTGTTTTGTTTTATTGAATCATTTCCCATTGGACCAGTATTAGATGGCAAACTGTTAGAATCCGTGTCAAAGTCTAGTTTCTTGAACTCGATCCAAGGGATTAAATACATATTTTTTAAATTTGATCGTCTCTCTCTTATTGACCCGAGATTGATTCGTCTTGGCAATGTTCAATTGTGTATGCGGTTATTTTATCGCCTTGGTTTAGTCTATATGCAGGAACCTTAAAATCAATCAGTATAATATGGTTGTCTGGCAATATAGAATTGTGATACTAGAAGTTCATTGAAATTTCTTATAATGTTTCTTTTGTGTGCTTATTTCTGTAACTTTGGTAGTCTCTATACATTCGAATCTAATCATACATGCGTTTTAAGTTATTCGTAATATTAGACTTTGGCTTCTTGTTATAAAATGTGAGACTCCAAGTTTTGTATGTGTATTTCTAGTATCTATTCTTATCGGTGGGACGTTGTTAAATATAGGTGAGGTTTTCATTCAAATGGTGCGGTTATTATTTTAAATTTAGACAACCTTAAGCGTTTTATGCATAGCTACTTTGCATGCTTCTTTGTCATTAATTGATCGAGGCTTTTGTGTGTAGTTGACATGCTTAATATAATAATTTGTAGAACTTTAATAATTGGTTTTTATCCCACTTTCGTTTGTGAAGCATGGGTTAGTATAGTTGCATATTGTCTCCATTTATATGCATCTTGGTTTTATCCCATTTGCCTGGATGTATGATCATGAACGTCATTATTTTGCCTTTTATATGCACACTATTAGTTGGTAATATAATTCATTAATTGGAGTGACCATATCCTAAATCTTTGATTTAAAGTAGTTGATTTCCAATATGTTTTAGGATGGTCCTCTTTTGAGTTGGTAAATATTTTACAATGAGTCAAATTTTTTTTCTTTATTCATCTAGAGTTGGACTGCATACTTACTCTTTTCCATTTTACTTGCATGTGAAATCTCCCGGGACCTCATGGATTATTTTCTTGCACTTTCCTGTTCGGCCACGGAGTCCCAATTCCTTATTTCTTAATCCTCCAGCATTTATATCAATGAGCCAGTCCCGCAAATTAACGACAGGAGTCGGCATAGAAAAATGCAAACATAGAGGAGAATTTGGAAGAGTTTGGGCCTCAGCCCATCTCTATTTATTTTTTGGAAGCTGTATTTTGTGTTTTAGGCTTAAATTTTGTAATCTTGTTTATTATCGTGTTTTTAGTTCTTAGGACGGTTGGAAGAATTGGGCCCTCTGCCCAAAAGAAAAATTATTATTTTGTTAGCTTGGACAGGAACCGGATTTGGACCCAACTCTCTCCCTCCCTCTTTACTTTACCGCTTATTTACTTATTATTCATTGCCGTTAGTCTTAGGGTTGAAATATTCAAAATCCCCGCAAGGCAAAAATCTCACCTAGAGAGTACGATGATGTGTCTACATACATTTTTGATTCAGGATTAAATTAAAATTATTGTAGCCAAATGAATTAATTGATGGATAACCGCAAGTTACCGAGCATTTTAGGTGATCTCAGAACCTTTTTGAAACGTTAATAACAACCTTGAACCCCCTTTAAAGATTTTTCATTAGATTTACTCTTTTGATCTTTTGAACAAAATAGTTTTCTTGATATTTCTTAAAAATTAACTGGCGACTCTAACAAAAATCTATAAATATTTTTTATAATAAAACATAGGGTCGAACGGTTTGGGCACGACTCCCCAAGCATGACCCTAAGGGTCCTTGAAGAGGACCCAAGCATTAGTCAAAAATTGCAAACGCAATGTCAAACCACGACCATGGTTACCAGTAGTTTGATTGACGCCACATCAAACAGGGGTGTGGCTCCACACTTAGTCATAGTAGCTTAGCCACTAAATAAGAGGCCTCTGTCACAAACCACGAAGTGAAGGAAGACCCATTCAACCCATCCAGTTTCGTGGATGGGGCCGTCGTTTGACATGCAACATTCTGTCTAGACATGACTAAGTGAGGGGTGAATTGGGAAATTCACCCCACGTTCCAATTAAAAGATGTATGGTTATTTTACCTATTTAAGGGTATTTTAAGTTAGTTAAAAACATGAAACCCTAATTTAGAATTCATTCTTCAAATCAAACCGTTCCCTCCCAAATGAGATTCTCTCTAGAACTCCATTGGAGACCAAGCTCAAGAACAAGCTAGGGGATGGATTCCAAGTGTTTTCTTATCCAACTTCTCGTGGGATTTTATCATATTAAGTTATGTTAAACCTTTAACCTTAGTTAAACTTTCATCTAAGGAGTTCTATCAATGATTTCCAAAGAGTTTCTATGATAAAAATTCCTAACTTTCAATCTAAACATGTGTTCGTTGTCAAATGGTTTTCAAAGTCATTCTAATGATGGATTTATGATTGATCAATGTTTTAAAGATAATTTTCAATGCAATTCCTTGAAGAACCCATGATCTCCCTAATATCTCAATTTAGCCCATAATGTGGGTCTTGTGATCTTGATTAAATGTTGATTGAATTGTGATTAGATTGTGATGTATAGTTTAATGCTATTGCTATTTATATCAATTGATTATGAATTGTTGATGATTGATCTATTATTATCATGGATTGCAGAATTGATAAGTTAACCTAATTCTAGTGTATAGTATTGGGATTGACATTGTATGGTTTGGTCCACTTATGGTGGTGGTGTTTATATTCTTGTCTATCTATATATGTTGTGATCATGGACTTGAAGGCAATAGATGTAAAGTGGATTGATATGATGATTATCATGATTATGAGGGTTATGTGTGTAGTCTTCAATTATAGTGTCATGACATAGGTATATGCTGATGTGAATGATGATGTCAAGGTAAGGTATGGTATAGATGTTTGATTGTGATGAATACTATTGTAGAATGGCCCCTACCTATGTAACCCTATATGAATGTGTAATCTTATGCATGTTAGGAGTCTTCTATTAAAATATTGTATATGTTCTTGTCTCATATGATGTAATGTGGGTGTGTGGTCTATAATCCCTAATATTATATATGTGAGTTGTTCATGACTTGAGGGATATAGTATAAGTGGTGTGATCCTTGAATGGTGGTTTACTCAATATCAATGGTGTTGCTCTTATGTGATCATGATGACCATCATGTACACACACATATCTCATGCATAACTAGGAGTATGATAGGTTGATGGTGTCAATTGAAAGGATGATTCTCATATGCACCTATATCTATTATTATGCAGGTAAAGTATATGACTAATGAAGTATGATCATGTATTGTCTAAATGTGTTTACTAAAAGGCTTCCTCATATATGTACACATATACACACATAAATGAATGAATGAAGTATGTTAATGATAATCAAGTGAATAAGAGTCTCTTGGATGGTTTCCCTAATTGTACTCTATACTAGACTATGTTATGATTATGTGAAAGGATATTCTCACATGAAGTAGGTTTTGATGAAACGACATTCTCATCATTATCATGTGAGCTATGCACATGTTATATAAGGATTTAACCTCCTAAAGCCTATCTTATACTCTAATTTGTAATAAATACTTAAAGGCATTTCAAAAAGGGAAAGTTAACTTAGCATCGAGTGAACTTGACAATGAGAGGTGTCCCTTTCCAAAAGGAAGGCAGGTTCACCAAATAAGGTGTCCCTTCCCAAAAGTAAGGTAGGTTCACCAAATGTTCTCATGAGGTGAGAACTCCAATTTTAATTAGTATGAAGAGGGTTCTTGTAACAACCTTTTAATTCCTTAACTATGTGCCTCCGTAGGAACCTTAGCAAGTAGATCCACCTAGATTCTAATATGATGTATATTTCCTACCTTGGAAAGTAGGATGCCCTCATTTTGGTGTGAGGGGTTGACAGCGGATTCCATGTTTAACTCACATGGTCTAATGTCGGTTAAGGCAAAGTTTCCCAAATGTAAAATGAACAATCGAAGTAAGATGATGAACCCTAACTAGGACTACCTAAGGGATGTTGCTTAGTGTATGTGAGGGAATGGTACTTTACCTATACATTGCACAAGTAGCTCTTGAAGGGAATTCTACGAAGGAATTCTATATGTATATGTATCTTATGCATGACATTATGGTGTTAACATACTTCTTACAATGATATGCATAGTGTTGGTCTTATTGTGTCTATATGATGAAGGTCTTACTTAATATGCATGTTGTTGGCTATACTTGTTATGTTAATGTATGAAGTAAGTGGAAATTCTTGTGATCTTCTTGATTGGTTTACTTAGTATGTGTGAGGTTATGGGGCTTCAGATGTACATTGCAGTAGTGGCTTGGATTGGGATCATGAGTAAGGTCTTATGATGTATTGATCAAATGAACTATATATATGCAATGTTATCTATTGCTTCATTATGATGATCTTGGTAGTATTGACTTGCATGTTGTCTTTAAATTTGTGTAAATACAAAATGGGTTATGACTAAGATGTGATAATTGGATGAGTCTTATATGAGGTCTATGAAGTATGTTGGTCATATCTTTAAGGTTAAATACATGTGTTGTATCTTGTCGAATGTCATGTGCCTAAGTCTAGGGTGACTTCATAGGAACACTTAGTATGAGTAGTATTGTGGGATGCTACTTGCACATTGCACCAGTGTGACTTGGGGTTGTCTTAGGTGGTGGTTCTTTTATGAAGGATGTGTTTCATGATATGTTATGTCTTTATGAATGTATATGCTTGAATTAATGAAGGTTGTATGAATGTTCACCTTGGTGACCTTAAGGTGATACTTCTGTATGAATGATGGAATGGGACATTATTAATGCATTGCACTAAGTATTACTTATGCGTTGCTTTGGGTGGATAAGTTAAGGTAAAAAGAAAGGTAATGCTATGAATATATTGAATGTGTCTTAATGAGATAAATGATTTTATGTGTTGTTGTGAATAGTATGCATGTCTATATAATGTATGTAATCTATATTGTGTTTATTGTATCAAATGTCCATGATGTTTTACTAAAACACATAATGCATGGTTTCTAAATAAATTTCCTCTTTAACTCATGTTATTGCATGGTTATCATACTAAGTGCATTCTTTTACTAATACCATTGTTCTTCATATTTTTACACAAAGTGTAGTTGATGATGGCTAGAGGATCTTTCCTAGAATAAAGAGCTTCGATAGCTATTTCCAAGTTCAAGTGTGTCCTTAATGCTTCAAGGGCCTTCATGTCAAGTATTTAAAATTAAGTTCATGTAATAGTATAGATTATTCATTTATGTTGTTAAGGGTCGTGTCCCGATTCTATTCTATGGGAGTGTCTCATAAGATGGCAAAACGAGACTTAGTGTCTTAACTATGTACTTATAATTTTAAATCAAATGATTTTCTTAGAATTATTTTATGCTATTAAAAGTTTTTAATTTTCCGCTAAATTTATGACAATGCGATTAAAGATATCTAAAGGCTTGTATAAGACCTCCGAGAGGTCAAGTACGTCGTTTTCTTCTAAAGGGTGCCCCCCGATCGTGACAAACTTGGTATTAGAGAATGAAGTTATAAAAGTAGCTTTAGGGTCCAAAGTCTCATAATGTCACATCTAGTAGAAACTTGTTCATTAGCGTGAGTCGCGACACATCTATGAGCGAGAGTATATAGGACGATAGAAGTTTTACTTTCTTCGTTACTCTTGTGTCGGTCCATAGAGCTTAACTACATATTCTCTCTCTTATGTTTCATTGTCCGGTGGTCTTTTAGATGTGATTGCTTGGAAGGGAGGATGTCTTAAGGCTTGAGGAAGAAAAGGAGAGTTTTGATGCTTATTATGGTTTTGTGACTTGATGAGTATATGCGAAGGTGAATTTGGAATATTATGATGTGATGCCATTTATGGCTATATGTGACCTATGATGTTAGAGATGTTATGTTGAGAACTTATGTTGTGATGCATTTCTAATATGTTAAGAGTTGTTATGGTAGAATGAAGTCCTTTTTGGAATGATGGGTTGCTTTATAGTCATGTGTATTGATAGTAGAAAGCTATGGTGTAGACTTGAGAAGTCCTGAAGAGTTGTGATATATGTATAGTAAGAATGGAAAGTTTCCCTTTTATATGAGTGATGCTTATAGTTGTCCTTGTGTTATTGGAGTCTTTTGTATAGGCTTACTCCTTAGAACGGAAGGTAGTGTGTTTTCCTTGTAAGGAAATTGTGAAGTATGGTAGTTAATGGGAGAAGCCATATGACTAGTTGATTAGTTCCTATATGAACCTTTACTAAGAGTGGGAAAAAAAAGGAATAAGGGATTTTATTCCATAAGTTGGGATTATGTTTTACTCCAAGGTTGACTTGGAGGGTGGTATGTACCACTTAGCTCATAAGGAGGAGAAAAGAATTGATGGTGACCTACTTTAAAGGGCTAGTTCTCTTTTAAGTTTGATCTTAAGTATGGTCATTTATGGAAAGTGCTTAGATTTTACCTAGTCATGTTTGGTTGGAAGGTTCCACCAAAGGTGATAATATGGGTTGAAATGGTCTAGAAGTTATCTTTCCCTAGTGTTGGAAGAAAAGAAAGAGACCTCTATGGCAAAATCTTTTCTAAGTTCCCCTAAGATTTGGTTATCCTAAGTCTCTCGAAAAGTGGTAGTGGATCTTTAGAGTTCCACCATGTGTTTTATGATTGGTTAGAATCTGGGATTTTTATAGTCCTAAGTTGGGAGGGAGAAGTCTCTAAAGGCTAGAGATGAGATACCTAGGATGATGAACCTTGTAGTCTTAAATCTGAAACTACTTACCTTGTTATGACATGGTAGTAGAATGTGATGAAATTATGAAGATACCCTTAGTAGTCATGGATTAGTTAAGGCCTCATGTGTTTGGGTAGTATGACCTAACTTTAATTATTATGAGTTCATTTAGGTAGTAGATATGGAGAAATAGTGGTGCTTGAGTAGTACCTCTTGATGATTGAATTAGTAAGCTTCTTTTTTAGGGTGGGAGTGAAATCCTCAATGGTATGTGAGGAGTATGGAGGTTTAGTCTTGACTTGCCTGGACCTTGGTGTTTAAGGGAATGATGTGATGAATATTTGATTAGGCTTACCCAAGTTGGGGATAATGTTCCTAGATGGTAAGGATTTGAATGCCCTTAATATTCCTACTTTGAGTTTCCTTAAACTTCTCTATGTTGAGAATAACTTTCACTGATGAGTACGAAGTCGAGTAACTTAGATACTCATTTAGGATCTCTTAAAATCCTCACCTAATGGAGTGTGAGTGAATATTTTTAAGAAAACGTTCCTTCTTTAGAACGGAATGAGTTAATGTTAAGAAGGGTTTGAATAAGCTTGATCCCAAGAGGGGGATGTAGTCCAAGTTCTTTTGGATGAGATGAGTTTCTCTTTGATGGGTTTACCCTAAGTCGGCGGTGATGAGTTGAGTAGTAAGGTTGTTGATAGCCCTATCTTTTTATTCTATTCTTACTCAAGATTGAAACCAAAGAGTTCCTAGTAGCTCGTTCATGTTATGGAGTCTTGCATATAAGTATAGGTTGCATGTTCTCCATATGTTATGCATGTCTTAAATGACACTATGTTATGCATGTTTTGAATAATTCATATTGCATGAAAAAGGGATTTTTGATAAATTTCATTTCTCATGTTGTTGTACATCTTAACATGATAAATGTGCATTTGAATTCATGAGATGGTTTAATGAGCATGCTTGATAACACTTATGATGTGAGGGTATTTTTGCCTCACAATGAGGTGTTGAGTTTTCCTTAAATGAGAAAAGATTATTCCCTTTAAAAATGTGTGACTTTTGTAATTTGAAAAGTGTTAATATAGGCTCACTCTTGATAAGTAATGGTGTGACTACCCAATATTATTTATGTGTGCCTATGAATTGTAACAATTTTCCTAAATGATGCATGTTCATGAAAGATAGTGTTATGCAAGAAATTGAAATTTTGTGAAACAACTTCCTATTGTTGTGATGTTCTTGGTGTAATCTACCATTTTGACTTCATAAGAAAGGGAGTATGAGCATACTTTGGTTAGAAGTTGAGAATTTCTCCTTAAAATGAATTGACCTTTGTGAAATGCTTGTATATGAACTTCATGATGACATGTCAGTATGTTAAGGAGAAGGAAATTCCACTTTGAGCATAACTAAACATGGTAATGATATGTATGTCCTTGAAAGGATTATGTCTAAATGATAAAGATTTTGTAGATCTACCTTATTCATGATCTATGTACATTTAGTATGAGTTCTTATTTGCCTCATGAGTTGTAATGATTGAACATGCCTATGTGTGATTTAAAGGTTATTGTATATTGAGCTTTTGATGAGATGAAAAGTTAAGGTCATTTAATGATTAGGAGAAGGAAGTTCCACCTATGAACATGAGAAGTTTTCTATGCATTTGATGCATTAGGAGTGAGTGAATGAAGGCCCTACTTGCTTGTGTTGAATTGAGTGCATAATGGTATGAAGTTGGTGTTCCTTGTATGTTTGGTGCATTGACGATTATGTGATGCTATGTTAAATTTTTTGAGTTGCTATATGAGTCATTGAGTCCTTGAAAATGATTGAAAGTGTTAAGTGTCATTCGAGGACGAATATTCCCAAGTGGGGATATTGTTAGGATCCTCAAAATGAACTAGGATAATCTAGAGCCTCACATGTGCCTTAAGAGTTTTATAACTTGTTTATAAGGTGTGTCACAGCTTGTAATGGATGGTTTGATGAGGTTAGAGGTCAAACCTCAAAGGACGACCAACACGTCTGGAAACTATTCGTTTGTGTGCTAGTGTGCCTATGTATGTTTGTCTTGTGTTAAAGTGTTATTTGGAGTCTAAAATTATATGGGGTACCCTAGTATATAGATGTCGTGTTTAGAGTCAAAACGTCCAAGAATGACTCCCCAAGGACCATCGTAAGGGTCCTTGAGGAGGACCCAAGCATTGGCCAAAAGCTGCCAAGGCAGTGCAAAAACATGACCTTGGTTGACACCCAGTAGTTTGATTGACACCCCATCAAATGGGGGCGTGGATCCACACTTAGTCGTGGGAGCTTATCCCCCAAATGAGTGGCCTCTGTCAAAAACCACGAACTGCAGGACGACCCCGTTAACCATCCACGGTCCGTGGATGGGGCCGTCGTGTGGACATGCAACATTCTGTCTAGACACGACTAAGTAAGGGGTGAATTGGAAATTTACCCCACATGACGGTTATTTTACCTATTTTGGGTATTTAAAATTAGTTAAAAACATGAAACTCCAATTTAGAATTCATTCTTCAAATCAAACCTTTCCCTCCCAAATAAGATTCTCTCTAGAACTCCATTGGACACCAAACTCAAGAACAAGCTAGGGGAAGGATTCCAAGTGCTTTCTTATCCAACTTTTTGTGGGATTTTCTTGTATTAAGGTATGGTAACGCTTGATCCTTATTTAACCTTTCATCTAAGGAGTTCTATCAATGATTTTCCAAAGAGTTTCTATGATCAAAATTCCTAACTTTAAATTTAAACATAGGTTCATTGTCAAATGGTTTTCAAAGTCATTCTAATGATGGATTTATGATAAATCAATGTTTAAATATAATTTTCAAGGCAATTCCTTGAAGAATACATGATCTCCCTAATCTCTCAATTTTGTCTATAATGTGGGTCTTGTGATCTTGGTTAGATGTTGATTGAATTGTGATTAGATTGTGATGTATTTTTTAATGCTATAGCTATCTATATCAATTGATTATGAATTATTGAGCACTGATCTATGATGATCATGGATTGGAGAATGGGTAAGTTGACCTAATTTCTAGTCTATAGTAATGTGATTAACATTGTATGGTTTGGTCCACTTATCGTGGCGGTGTTTACATACTTGTCTATCTATTTATGTTGTTTTCATGGCATTGAAGTCAATAGATGTAAAGTGTATTGATATGATTATTATCATGATTATGAGGTTTATGTGTGTAGTCTTCAATTCTAGTGTCATGACTTAGGTATACTGATGATGTGAATGATGATATTAGGGTAAGGTATTGTTTACATGTTTGATTGTGATGAATACTAAGAATCACCCCTACCTATGTAACCCTATATGAATGTGTGATCTTATGCATGTTAGGAATCTTCTTTTCTAATGATGAATATGCCCATTTCACCTATAATGTAATGTAGGTGTGTGTTCTATAGTCTCTAATGCTCTATATGTGAGTTGTTCATGACTTGACGGATATGGTATAAGTGTTGTGATCCTTGAAGGGTGGTTTGCTCAATATCAATGTTGTTGCTCTTATGTGATCATGATGACCAATATGTACACACATATCTCATGCATAACTAGGAGTATGATAGGTTCACAGTGTCAATTGAATGGATGATTTTCACATGCACATATATATATTATTATGCATGTATAGTATATTACTAATAAAGTATGATCATGTGTTGTCTAAATGTGTTTATGAGAAAGGCTTCCTCATATATGTACACATACACACACATGAATGTATGAATGAAGTATGTTAATTATAATCTAGTAGATAAGAGTCTCTTGGATGGTTTCCATAATTGTACTCTATACTAGACTATGTTATGATTATGTGAGAGGATATTCTCACATGAAGTAGGTTTTGATGAAAGTACATTCTCATCATTAACCTATGACCTATGTACATGTTATATAAGGAGTTAACTTTCTAATGCCTATCTTTATCACAACCCAACGTACACCCTAGAAGGTAGGGCATTCTTCAAGTCAGAACACGACTTACTTGGTCTTTTGGAGGTCTTGTACAAGCCCTTATACATCATTCATTGCATATATAACAAAAGAAGCGAAATTAAAACTTTTTGTTCAAAATATAATGCGGAATCATTTCATAAAACTTCCAACATATGTCTCAAAAATCATCTATGACATCATGAATACAATAATCTTGGGTCACCATCCATAAATGTCTAAACATAGTAAAGAACATAAAATACATCATAGTGGTGGTGTCCTAGGATGATATGAGGACTCACCAATCTTCACTTCTTGAAAGCCTTGGAAACTCTACACTTGAAAGCAAATCAATCTCTTCAAGACCCTACTTTGAATTAGAATGTAGGCAAAATATGCGTTAGTACAAAATGTACCAAGTATGGAAACTGTCATACCAAAAATAAGATATCTCAAAGGGTTAGTCAACCATAGACATAATCATACGATATAAATGCATAAACATAGCATGTATATCATAAGCATAATAAATCATCATAAAGCATATTAGAGTTCATACTTAACTCATTGGTCTTCTTACTCAAATGAACTACTTCACAAGCCACCTCCAAGTATACTTGTGCAAGGCTAAGGTAGCATCTCATACTACTACAAAGCTAAGTACCTCTGTTTGGTCATTCTTGATCATAATCCACTTTCATAATTAAGACTTATATTCATCATAATATATGATCACTATGCCCTTAGTCCGCCTCAAAACACACTTGTGCAATGCATGTGAAGCATCCCATTCTACCTAACATATGCAGCATGCCTTGGAGTCACCCTATTCCCTTTCATTTTAATTTAGGAGTCTCTAGTAGACCTACTTCATCTTGACAAGGATTTGTCATCTTAAGTTAATCATGTCATGGAAAGCGACCATATCCACTACTCAAGCTAAACGTACATATCATAGAGGTCATGTCATAGGTAGCTTCAAGTCATACTTGTGCCATGTATGGATATCATCCCATACTACCAGCCACACTAAGTACTTCTTTAGACTAACCTAATCCAAGCTAACTAAGGAAGGAAACATTCATCCTAACAATTATGCAACCAATCATGTAGATGCAAGCTAATCATAGGGGAGCATGAATCCTCAACTCTAAGATATCATGAGAAACTAATCTCAAGCTATTTCATGAAATACACCTTTCATGCAAGTCAAGCTAACATTAGGAGACTATAGGAATTTCCTCTAAAGCTACCATGAAATGGTTTTGTCCAAACCAAGTCAAGCTATCATGATCAAGCATCCTAGCAACACAAGACCAAGCTAATCATGGGAGAGATTACTTCCTCCATCCCAAGCTATCATGAGATTCATCACCTCAAACTATCATGAGTAATTCAACTGAAGCTTCCATGAGACTTTACATCTCAAGCTACCATGAGTGTTTCAACTCAAGCCTCCTTGAGATTTACTATCCCAAGCTAACCTTGATACCTACCATCTCAAGCTGTCATGAGATCCACCATCTCAAGTTTATCATACCTTGGTTTTATCTCACCAAGTCTATTCCACAAGAAGTGATCATGCAATCCATCTTCAAGCTAATCTATTTCATCATGTCTTGATTCAATTTAGGTTCTTAGGTCAACCAAGAATCCATCTATGTGAGAGACTTTTTTCCCTACCTTGTTCATGTCTAAGTGTAAAAGAGAAAGAAAATATCAGCATAATCCCTTCATAATGACTTCACCCTTAAAGCCCTACAATCGATTACTTCCCTCACTTCATCATGATCCATGTTCAATCACAAGTTAATTTATTCTATTTGATCATTAGAAGGTAAGTCTAGGTATACATGATCACATATGTTCAATTCCAAATTTACAAGTCAAGAAAATCCTAGATTTATTAGGCCTAGTTCAATACATTTCTAGGTGATTCAATCATGATCAAATAGTAAACAATACAATTGAATTAAGAAGATCAACTTAGAACTTTCATCTTACCTCTAATGGCCAAAAATCACCATGATCACCTTCAACATAAAATATTACAATTCACCATGAAAACCTCATGTAAACATCACATATACATCATATGAACATAATTGAATGGTACCCACTAGATTGGGATCACAATCAAGCCTTACTCATAATATAATCACAACCCTCTCTAGATTGGGGTTCTTTTGATTCCCAATTGAGGAAAACTAAGGGGACTCCATGAATGGAAGAATCCATGGAAGAATAAGCTTCACATACCTTAGATTAGAGCCTTAATACCAGCTTGAATCCTTGGTGAATTTCGTCCTAAGAGCAGCTCCCAATTTCTCTTCTTCTTCTATGGTGTTCTTGAGAGAGTTTTAGAGAGAGGGAGGTTTTGATCTTGGAGTCTAATGTCTATATTGGTCTCTAATTCTTTAAATACTCTTAAAATACCTAAAATCACCTAATTTAACCGCCCATGCATTTATTTTGACATGGGGTGAGTTTCCCACTCACTTCTTTAGTTGGCTGCGTGCTACATTAAAGTTGTAGGTCCAATCGGCGCCTGCAGTCGACGGACTACCGATGTTACGACGGTGACATATGCAGGTCCGTCCTTCATGTCAGAAAGTTCCATTTTGGGGGCTCAACTCCCACGTCTAAGTGTGGAGATACGCCCCTAATCAACGGGGCGTAGCTCGAGTGATGGGGCGTCGATTTCCTGTCGTCCTTTGACACTTCTAAGGCAGAGCACTATCTACATTTTGGGTCCTCCTCAAGGACCTCTTGGGTAGTCCTTGGGGAGTCGTGCCCAAACGTTTCCACTCCAAATACGTCCATATAGATGTTAGGAACCTTCCCCGTCAATTTGAGCTCCAAACACTACTTAAATATTCATGAAACATACGAAGGCACACAAGCACGGCTCAAGGCTAACCTTTCAAATGTCTTGGACGTTTGACCTCCAAACCCTTCCAAACTCCATATACTGCCTCTAAACACTAACTTTAGTCACATTAAGACCCTATAATCTCATGACACATGTGATAGGCTATATTTGGACCTAAATCATTTTGGGGTCCTTATAATATCCCCTACTTGTGAAACATTCGTTCTCAAATAACACCTTACTAAACACTTCTTAAAGGACCAACTCTAGACTAGCAGTCCATCGTACATGCATTATACCTAAATGCATATACTCAAATAAAGGACAAAATTCAATTCCAAGCTAAACATAACTACACATAACCATATAAAGACCTCATGAAAAGGCTCATTATCCCCCACTTGGGAATAAGTTACACATGTATTTCTGACATCAATTCCTCGTCATTAGAAAAACAGAAAAATCACAACACAATTCATAATCATAGGAAATTCTTGAAATTTCATAAGTCATCAAAGAAGCACATACCAGAGAGGGACCTAAGGAGATTCTTTGGGATCAATCTTGGATCGGAGAGCATAAAAGTTATTCCTCTTTGGAGGACCATCTTCCACCTGATTAGTAGAAACTTACTTTCCTTCTATCATATTAGCCTTTGCATTAGGACAATCTTTCATCATGTGTCCACTCTCACCACACCCATAGCAACCATCTCTACCGGCCAAGCACCAACCCTCATGTTTATTACCACACCTAGGGCGAGTAGGTCAGAAATACTCATTTCTCTTCAAATACCTAGGAGTACTAGAGGATCCTTTTTCGGATGACTTTTTTCAATTCTTAGAATGATAATGTCCATCCGATTCTTCATTTTCCATCCTAATTCTCTTTCTTTCCTTCTGTAAGACCCCAAAATGAGTTAGGGTGTCTAGAGACTAACATGTTTGTCCTAAGGGTCTAAGGTCCTAAAATGGTTTATAATGTGTCATTGAGGCAGTGTCTAAATATTGAGGTGATTTGGAAGTCAAACGTCAAGGGACGACTAAGACGTTCGACGACTAGTCACCTATGTGCCTTATGTGTCTATACGTGCTTATATGTGTATTTCATGAGCTTATTAGGTCCTTATATGAGTTATAATGGTGTGTATAGGAAATATGTGAAGCTTAATGAAGTTTGGAGGTCAAACGTCCAAGAACGTCCAAGACGTTTGAAAGTTAGCCCTTGAGACGTTCATGTGTGTCTTGAGTGTGCCTAGCATGTTTGAAGGTGTTGCGAGTGGTTATTTTGTGTGAAAATGATGTGGAAGTCCTTGACATGTTAAGGTATATATTTACGTTAGAAATGTCCAGGTATGACTCCCCAAGGGCCCCGCAAAAGGCCATCAAGGAGAATCCAAAGGCTATCAAGACAGTGCCTTGGCACTGTCAATCAACGAGCTCAAATTACACCCTGTCCTTCAATCGACGCCCCGTCGATGGGAGGCATCACTAAACACTTAGATATGTGAGATCAGACTCCCAGGAAGGAGATGCATTCACAAGCGACAGAGAAGCAGGACGGCTCATTGACCAAACGACGCCCCGTCGACTGTGCCCGTCGATGCAGCCTGCAACTTCACTGCTTGCACGCAGTTTCATTAAGGAGTGAATTGCAAATTTACCCCACGTTCTAACATGACCCTAGTAGGTTTAGTTAGTTATTTTTGGGTATATTAGGATGATGAGAAACGTGACAACCCCATTCCCAATTCAATTCACAAAAATTAGACTTCCCTCCCAAACCAAACTCTCTCTAGAAACCTCCATGGGAGATGAAGCTCAAGGTCAGCTTGTAGATAGAATTTCCATGGGTTCTTCACTAAGTTTTCGTGGGTTCTTCATCTAGTAAAGGTATGGTGATCCTTCATCTTTATTTAACCTTCCATGTAGAGAGTTATTCTCAAAGTTTTCAATGAGAAATATGATCAAACTTCTCCTTCTTCAATCTAGCCATGGGTTCTTTCTCAAATAGAATTCAAAAGCAATGTTATTATGAATTATTGATTAGATACTGTTTATAATGAAGTTTTGAATCCAATTACATGATAAACCCTTGGTCTCTTCCAAACTATCATTTTAGCCTATGTGTGGGCTTTGTGATCTTGAATTGATATTGATTGAATTATGATTCTAGCATGTTGAGTTGCTTATGCCTAATGCCTACATAGTAATGTGATGATGAATTATGTTATATTGGATCGATGTATATTGATTCTTGAAGACTTGATCTCTACTTCCTATTGATTGTTAAAATATGGCATTCACTATAACATCGACTCTATAATGCATGAATGTGGGATTCGTTTGTGTAGGGATAATTGTATTGACTGACTTACTTGTATGTTATTGATGAATTTTGGGTATAAATCCTTTATGATCAAAACAAAGGAGTGTTGGTAAGGATTGATTTACATTCTTTTAGCCTATAGATTGATAATGCTATGTACATGATGTGATCTCAATTATAGGGTATGAAGCATGATTTAGACTTGATTATTATGTATTTAGCTACTGCCTTATATTTGTATTATTGGTTATTATGAATGTTGATCATGATGACCAAAGTAAAGGATATTAGTAAGTGATCTATGACTCTCTACTTCCTAGTGTATTGGTGATGTAGTGTACTTGTTAGTAGAATTATCTTGTAGTGGCGTATGCATGGTTTATTTTATGATTAAAGTACATTTAGATACTAACTTATATATGAATTGTTGAGGAAAAATGTGTATTTATAAATGATGATCAAAGGTTGATGAATTGGTAAGAATGGTTCTTCCTCTCTACTTTCTTATAGTATTGATAGTTGATGAAGCCTTGTATGGCATGGTGTGGTATGGTCTACTTATGGTGGCAGTGTTTACTTTATTGCCAATATATATGTGATGTGCTCATGGCCTTGAAGGCAATTATACTATGAATGTATGTTGGTGATGAACACCCTATGTGAAGCTCTAGCCTAGTCATCTATTCTAGTTATGATCTAAGTTATGTTGCTAGTGCTTTGAGTATATGAATGACTATGTTGAGGTTTGATTAGGTGATATCTTGATGATTATAAATGATTAATATCCCCTACCCATGTACCCCTATATGAATGTGTGAACAGTTAAGGTAAAGAGTCTTGAATGTAATGTGAAGATTGTCTTGTCTCTTATGCTAAGTTGTGTTGTGTGGTCCATGCTTTAAGGTGCATTGTGGTCCTAAGAGGATGGATGCCTGAGTGTGTTTTTGATAGCCATTATGTGATCCTAAGAAGTTGACCAATGTACACACACTCACACATTATGCATGCTTACAATGTAATAAAGGTTCATGGTGTCTAATGAAAGGTTGTTCTCATGTTCACTAAATGTTTACTACTATACATGTAAGGTATATGTATATGAAATATGTTATGTATCCCTTAACTATGATGACTTGATAGGTGTACTAGTATGTGCAAGGGTATGGGACCTTGTCTATGCATTGCACATGGGTGCCTTGATAGGATAGTTCCTAGGTTTGGTTTCCTATGTACATGAATATGAATGCATGAGTATGTTATGAACATGTCTTAAATGATATAGTGTGAAGTATATGGTATTGTGAAGTATGATTATACCTAGTGTCTAAATGTGATTATATGAAAGGGTTGCTCATATAGTTACACTTGTACACTTATGCATAAATGAAATGAAGTATGAATATATGTGTGTGATCCAAGGGTGTTATGTGAAAGGATTACTCACATGTATATACACACATGAATGGTGATCTAGTCAATAGAGGGGAACTTTAAAGGTGTTCTCAAGGGTACCCTAAACTAGATTGTGCTAACATATTCTATGTCCATGTGAAAGGGTTTCTCACATGATATAGGTTGATGAACTCTCATCTATAACCTATGAGCTAAGCATATGAGAAGTCAATCTCCTAAGGCCTATGTTTTAAAAAGTTTTTAATAAAGGCTTTTCATCAAAGGGAACTAGCTTAGCACCGATTGAACTTGAAAATGAGAGGTGTTGGCTTCTCTTGGAGGAAGATTCCCCATTGGGTTATCATAAGGTGTTGACTTCCCTTGGAGAAAAATTCAACTATGGTTCCACATGAGGTGGTGAATTCTCTTTGAGGAAGATTCACTCATGGAATCTTATGAGATGAGGACTCCAATGCTTATGGGCATGGAAAAGGTCCAAATTTATATCTCTTAGTTCCATAAACTATGTTTTCCACATTGGATCTAGAAAGTGATCTCACTTAGTATGCTATCATGTGTAAGTGTTCTACCTTGGCTAGGTAAGAACACCTTCTATTGGTGTAAGGCTGTACAACACCAAATTTCATGTTTAGCACCCATGGTCTTAGTGTCGGTTAAGGCTATAGTTTCCCTAAAGTAAAATGGACAATGAAAGTAAATGGTATGACCTAAGGGAAGTTTCTTGGAATAGGTGAGAGTAATGAACTTTCCTATACATTGCACAAGTATCTCTTTAGGAAGTTCTAGGTAGGTGTTCTAAGGTGTATGATTATGGTTATGTCTTTATGCATGGCATGGTATTATTTGACTAATTGTTATGAAGATGTGTATGGTATGTGTCTATATGATGGGGTCTTGGTCTTATATGCATAATGTTGGTCTGAATGACTATATATGAAGGTCTTGCTTTGCATGAATGAAGTTGTCTATGCTTGACATGTTATTGTATGAAGTGAATGTATGATGCTTGTGATATTGTGATAGGTTTACTAGGTATGTGTGAGGTTATGGGGCTTCACATGTACATTGCTCTAGTATACTTAGATTAGGATTGTGAGTAAAGTATAATGTGAAGTATGTGAAGTATCATACACCAAGGGAAGGTGTTCCTACCTAGGCAATGTAGAACATTAACACATGTTAGCATATTAGGTGATATCACTTGCTAGATCCTATGTGGCAAGAATAGTTTATGGAACTTGGGGGCAATCATGGAAATATCACTCTACACCCATTTTGGGTTTTGAGGCTATCCACCCCGTGAGGACCGTAGTGAACCCTACTTCCCCTATTTGAGAACGTGTCACTCCCTCACATGAGGACCGTAGTGAACCCTACCTTCCCTATGTTGGAAAGTGTCACCCCCTCATCTACAAGTTGACTCGGTGCTAAGCTAAGTTCCCTTTTATTGAAAAAGCCTTTATTATCATTTATTTGTAAAATATAGGCTTAGGAGAGTCATCCCCTCATATTCTTATCTCATAGGTCATAGATGAGAGTTCTTAAACCTATTTCATGTGAGAGATCCTTTCACATGAACATAGCATATGCATTAGCAATATCTAGCTAAGGGTACACTTAAGCACATCTTTCAAGGTTCCATTATTGACTAGACCATCATTCATGTGTGTGTGCGTATACATATATGTGATCAACCTTTCACATAACACATTAAGACCACACATGACCATACATTCATATTCATGAACATAGAAACCAAACCTAGGAACTATCCTATCAAGGTACACATGTGCAATGCATAGGCAGGTCCCACATCCTTGCCCATACTAGTACACCTATCAAGTCATCCTAGTTAAGGAAAACATACCGTACTTCACATACATATACTTTACATGCATAGTAGTAGACACTAGTGAATATGAGAACAACCTTTCTTTAGACACTATGAACATTTACTATATTGTAAGCATGCATGAAGTGTGAGTGTGTTTTTACATTGGTCAACATGATCACATAATTGCTATCAAAAACATATTGAGGAAGCCACCCTCTTAAGACCACAATACTCTTTTCAAGCATAGACCACACAACACACAATAGCATAGGAGACAAGACAATCTTCACATTATAATCAAGACTCCTAACTTTAGCTATTTACTCATTCACATAGGGGTACATCGGTAGAGGTCATCAATCATTAGCACCTAAACCATGGCAGCACCTACACATGATATTACATAACCCTTTACATGCTCATAACAATAGTAATATAACCTAGATTCGCAACTCAAATAGAAGAATAGGCACAAGTTACACATAAAGTGCTCATCATAACCACTAATCATAAATTTGCCTTCAAGTCCATGTTCAACACATATATAATGACATACTTATAAACATCGACACCATAAGTGGACCATACCACACAATACCCTACAAGGCTTTATCAACTACATTAATATAGAAAAGTAGAAGGAGGAACCATTCTTACCAATTCATCAATCTATGATCATCATTTATCAATATTCCTTTCTCATCATTTATAAATTATAGAGCAATAGCTATAAGTTCTTAAATCATAAACGAAACCATTTACAAGTCGTCACAAGAGCATGATTCAACTAGTGCACTATATCACATATATGGTAGAAAGTAGAGAGTTATAGGTCATCAAGTAACTTCCCTAGTTTTGCTCATAAATCATCATGTATCAATAATATACATTTAGGGCAGTAGCTAAATACATATAAATCAAATCTAAATCATGCTTCATCTACCCTAGAATTAATATCACATAATGTTCATTACAATATTCAAATTGTGGGCTAGAAGAACCTAGATCAATTCATGCAAGACCCCTTTTCTTTGATCATCAATACTTCATACCAACAATTCATTAATATCATCAATATAAAGCAATAGTTAAGGACAACATAACCTAAACTAAATCCTACTACAATTGTCATAACGTCTAGATCACAGTGAACATGCTATTTTAGACATCACTGGAAAATAGAAAAACCATAGGTTAATCAACATTTATCAACATGAATCACTTATTTAAGACTTATCAATAATATCCAATTAAAACAGTAGATACAACCAGCCCTACACAATCAAATTCCACATTAAATCATTAAGAGGCCAATGTTACGGTAAATTATGGAAACTAAGCTAAGCATGTTCAAATCTTCATACATTGATCCTCATGGATCCTTAAATATCAATTCAACATTAATTAACGTAAATAAGAATAGGTATAAGCAATTCAACGTAATAGAATCATAATTCAATCGATAACAAGTCAAGATCACAAAGCCCATGCAAGGACTAAATCGATTTAGGAAGGGACATGGGTTCATCATGCAATTGGATTCAAAATCACGTTAAAACCACTACATTAACTTAAATTCGTCATGATTTAATCGTTCAAAACATTTTAATAAAGAACCCATGGATAGATTGAAGAAGAAGAACTTTGATCATATTTTTCTCTTTGAAATCTTTGAGATTAACTCCCTAGATGGAAGGATAACTAGAGATGAAGGATCACCATATCTTTATCTACATGAAGACCTCTAAAACTTGGTGAAGAAATCATGAAAATCCAATCTCCAAGCTGTTCTTGAGCTTCAACAACAATGGAGGTTTCTAGGGAGAAGATTTTTGGAGGGAAAGGTTTGAATTCGTGAGAGGGGATTGGGAATGGGTTCTTCACGTGTTTGATCCTTTATATACACCCAAATATAGGTAAATTAATCAATTATATTTAGTTTAGGACGTGGGGTGAATTTACCATTCACCCCTTAATTAAAACAGTCACAATGCAGCAGTTACAGACCACCATCGACGGACCCAATTGAATGGCCGTTGGTCAATATACTAGCCGTCCTTTGACTTCCTTCGATTGGTCCTTGGACAATTTTTGGGTTGAGACCTGACCAAGATAAGTATCAATCGACGATACCTCACCTACGGGCTGTTGGTCAACCAACTGGCCGTCGTTTGGTCCGTCGATTGACAATGCCAAGGCAATGTCTCGACCAGCCTTGGGTCCTTCTTGTGGGTCCTTTTGCGGGGACCTTTAGAGGTTGTACCCAGAATTTTCCAACGTAAATACAACCCTTAACAAGTTGTAGACCTTCCACGTAAGTTTCACCGAAAATAAACACCTGTAACTCGTCCAAACATGCAAGGCCCCATCAAGACACACACATGCATGTCTCTAGGCTATCTTTCGAACGTCTTGGACGTTTGACCTCAAAACTCCGCGAAACATCATATACTACCATTAAAAATCATTATAACTCATTTTAAGACTTCATAATATCAATTCATACAATTTTAAGCATGCATAGACACATGAGTCACATAGGTGACTAGTCGTCGAACGTTTTGTCGACCCTTGACGTTTGACTTCCAATTCACCTCAAACTTTATAAACTGCCTCTAAACCATATTATAAGTCATTTTAGGACATTATAACCTTAATACAAATATGTTAGTCTATAGATACCCTAACTCATTTTGGGGGTCTTACATAAATTGAGTTTCCTTTTGGAATAATGAGTGGACTTATGAGTATGCATGATGATAGTCCTATAATCTGGTTTAGACTTAAAATTATTTAAAGAATGAGTTAAATGGTAAAGATGCATGTTGCCTATATATGTATGTTAATAGTTCAATGTTACCTTATATATGTGTAATGGTTCCATGTTCCTTTTGTATATGAGTGGTTCTTCATAGTTTTCTTGTTTGGATTGGATTCTTTGGTATAGGCTTGATCCTAGAAGTAAGGGTAGCATGATTGTCCTTGTACGGTGATGATGTGGATTTTATTGACCTAGAAGTTACCTTACTGTAAAGTAGAAAGAAAACAAAGAGTCCTTATGGCTAAGTCTCCTTGTTGTTTTCCCTAATGTTGTATGACCTTGGTGTCTATGGTATTTTTGAAAACCTTATATGGTTGGGTAGTATGACCTAACTTGATGATTGGGGATAATTTGCCTAGATGATAAGGTTTAGAATGACTTTGGTGTTCCTATTTTGAGTTATTGTAATTCCTTCTAAAGTGGTAATCACTGTTAAGTGATGAAAATGGTGGTTGGTAAGCTTAGATCCTCTTAAGGTTTGGCTAAGTTGCTCTTAGTTGGGTTTACCCTGAGTGGGTGATGGTGATGTGAGTAGTAAGGTTGTAGATATTTCTATCTTGTCCTTCTATTATTACTTGAGCTTTAATCTAATAAATTCTTAGTAAGCTTGTTCATATAGGAGTCTTGCATAAAGTATGAATTGCATGTTCTCCATATGTTATGTATGTTTTGATTGACCCTATGTTAAGAATGCTTTGAAGATTCTAAAGTACTTGCAAAAAATTGATCAAATTATGGTTTTCTCATGTTGATTGTGCATCTTGATATGCTAGTTGTGCATCTAAATTCATGAGATGAGATAATGAACATGGTTGTAGTCACTTTTGAGGTGTAAGGTTTAGCCTTATAATGAGAAATTGAACCTCTTAAAAATGAAAAAAATTGAGTCTCTTGAAAATTATGTGACTTATATGGTTTGGAAAGCATGATTGTAGGCTCACTTTTGAAAAGTGAAGACATGTTTAGATAAGTGTCCTTGTGTGTACCTATAAATTGTATTATTTTCCCAAATTGATGCATGTTTATGAAACTAGTGAGATACTAGAAATTTAAATTTTGTGAAATGGCTTCCTATTGTTGTGATGTGCTTGGTGTAACTTACCATTTAGACTTCACTAGGAAAGAAGTCTGATCATGCTATAGTTAAAAGTTGAGAAATTCTCATTTGAAATGAATAGACCTTTGTGCATTTGCTTGTGTATTAACTCAGGATACATGTAAGTGTGTTGAGGAGAAGAACATTCCTCCCTTGAACATAACTAAGCATGGTATGGTTGAGTATGGTCCCATGGCATTTTTCCTTACCAATAAGAATCCATTGACAACCTATCTTACTCAAGTCTATGTGCATTGAAGTGTGAGTGACTAATTGTTTCTTGAGTATTGTTAAATCTGTCAAGTGTGATCTTACAAGATGAGATCTTAATGAAATTAAGTTTAATGAACATGTTATGATTAGGAGAAGGATATTCCTCCTATGAACATGAGAAGTGCCTAAGTGTTTGATGCATTAAGCATGAGTGGGTGAAAGTGTGGCTTGCTTGTGTTGCATTAAGTGCTAAGTGGTTCGAAGTTGTGTTCCTTGTAATTTTGGTGAATTGACTTCTATGTGATGACGTTATGAATATTGTGATCTGCTTTATGATTCATTGAAGTCGTTGTTGTGATTAAAGTGTTCCAAGTGTCATTCGAGGATGAATGTTCCCAAGTGGGGGATATGTAAGACCCCAAAATGAGTTTGGGTTTCTAGAGAATAACATTTTTTTCCTAAGGTTATAAGTTCCTAAAATTGTTTATAATGTGGTATTGAGGCAGTGTCTAAAGATTGAGGTGATTTGGAAGTCAAACGTCAAGGTATGACTAAGACGTTCGACGACTAGTCACCTATGTGTCTCATGTGTCTATACGTGCTTATATGTATATGTAATGAGATTATGAGGTCCTTATATGAGTTATAATGGTGTTTATAGGAATTATGTTAAGTTTCATGAAGTTTGGAGGTCAAATGTCCAAGAACGTCCAAGATGTTCGAAAGTTAGCCCTTGAGACGTTCATGTGTGTCTTTAGTGTGCCTAGCATGTTTGAAGGTGTTACGAGTGGTTCTCTTGGGTGAAAATGATGTGAAAGGTTGTTGACATGTTAAGGTATATATTTACTTTGGAAATGTCAGGGTACGACACCCCAAGGGCCCCGCTAAAGTCCCTCAAGGATGACCCAAAGGTTGTCGAGACACTGCCTTGGAAGTGTCAATCGATGAGCTCAAATGATGCCCCATCCTTCAATCGATGTCCCGTCAATGGGAGGCATCGCTCAACACTTAGAAGTGTGATGTCAGCCTCCCAGGAAGGAGCTGAAGTCACAAACGACGAAGCGGCAGGATGGATCATCGACCAGATGATGCCCCATCGACTGTGCTTGTCGATGCAGCCTGCAACTTCACTGCTTGCACGTTGTTTCATTAAGGGGTGAATTTCCTCACCCCACGTGCTAACCTGACCCTAGGCGGTTTAGTTGGTTAGTTTTGGGTATATTAGGATGATAAAAAACGTGACAACCTCATTCCCAATTCGATTTACAAAAACTAGACTTTCCTCCCAAACCAAACTCTCTCTAGAAACCTCCGTGGGAGATGAATCTCAAGGTCAGATTGTAGATGGGATTTCCCAGGTTCTTCACCAAGTTTTAGTGGGTTCTTCATCTAGTAAAGGTATGGTGATCCTTCATCTCTAGTTAACCTTCCATCTAGAGGGTATTCTCAAAGTTTTCAAATAGAAAATATGATCAAACTTCTCCTTCTTAAATCTAGCCATGGGTTCTTTCTCAAATAAAATTAAAAAGCATTGTTATGATGAATTATGTATTAGCTACTGTTTATAATGAAGTTTTCAATCCAATTACATGATGAACCCTTGGTATCTTCCAAACTATCGTTTTAGCCTATGTGTGGGCTTTGTGATCTTGAATTAATGTTGATTGAATTATGATTCTAGCATATTGAATTGCTTATAGCTACTGACTACATAGTAATGTGATGATTAATTATGTGATATTGGATCAATGTGGATTGATGCTTGAAGACTTGATCTCTACTTGCTATTGATTGTTAAAGTATGGCATTCAGAGTAACATCGACTCTATAATGCATGAATGTGGGATTCGTTTGTGTAGGGATAATTGTATCGGCTGCCTTACTTGGATGTTATTGATGTATTGTGGGTATGAATTCTTGATGATCAAAACAAAGGAGTGTTGGTAAGGATTGATTTACATTCTTTTAGCCTATAGATTGATAATGCTATGTACATGATGTAATCTCAATTCTAGGGTAGATGAAGCATGATTTAGACTTGATTATTATATATTTATCTAATGCCTTAGATTGGTATTATTGTTGAATTATGATTGTTGATCACGATGACCAAAGTAAAGGATATTAATAAGTGATCTATGACTCTCTACTTCCTAGTGTATTGGTGATGTAGTGTACTTGTTAGTTGCATGATCTTGTAGTGGCTTATGCATGGTTTATTTTATGATTAAAGTCAATTTAGCTACTGCCCTATATATGAATTGTTGATTAAAAAGGTGTATTGATCAATGATGATCAAAGGTTGATGAATTGGTAAGAATGGCTCTTCCTCTCTACTTTCTTATAATATTGATAGTTGATGAAGCCTTGTATGGCATGGTGTGGTATGGTCCACTTATGGTGGCGGTGTTTACTTTATTGACAATATATATATGATGTGATCATGGCCTTGAAGGCAATTATACTATGAATGTGTGTTGGTGATGAACACCCTATATGAAGCTCTTGCCTAGTCATCTATTCTAGATATGATCTAGGTTATGTTGCTAGTGCTATGAGTATATGAATAACTATGTTGGGGTTTGATTAGGTGCTGCCTTGATGAGTATAAATGATTAATGTCCCCTACCCATGTACCCCTATATGAATGTGTGAATAGCTAAGGTAAAGAATCTTGAATGTAATGTGAAGATTGTCTTCTCTTATGCTAAGTTGTGTTGTGTGGTCCATGCTTTAAGGTGCATTGTGGTGCTAAGAGGGTGGCTGCCTCAGTGTGTTTTTGATAGCCATTATGTGATCATGTTGACCAATGTACACACACTCACACATTATGCATGCTTACAATGTAATAAAGGTCCATGGTGTCTAATGAAAGGTTGTTCTCTTGTTCACTAAATATTTACTACTATACATGTAAGGTATATGTATATGAAGTATGTTATGTATCCCTTAACTAGGATGACTTGATAATTGTACTAGTATGGGCAAGGGTAATGGACTTTGTCTATGCATTGCACATGTGTGCCTTGATAGGATAGTTCCTAGGTTTGATTTCCTATGTACATGAATATGAATGCATGAGTATTTTATGAACATGTCTTATATGATATAGTGTGATGTATATGGTATGATGAAGTATGATTTTACCTAGTGTCTAAATGTGATTATATGAAAGGGTTGCTCATATAGTTACACTTGTACACTTATGCATGAATGAAATGAAGTATGAATATATGTGTGTGGTCCAAGGGTGTTATGTGAAAGGGTTACTCACATGTATATACACACACATGAATGGTGATCTAGTCAATAGAGGGGCACTTGGAAGGTGGTCTCAAGGGTACCCTAAACTAGATGGTTCATTACATATATTATGTCCATGAGAAAGGGTTTCTCACATGATATAGGTTGATGAACTCTCATCAATAACCTATGAGCTAAGCTTATGAGTATTCAATCTCCTAAGGCCTATGTTTTCTAAAGTAATGTATTAAAGGCTTTTCAAGAATGGGAACTTAGCTTAACACCTAGTCAACTTGACAATGAGAGGTGTTGGCTTCCCTTGGAGGAAGATTCACCATTAGGTTCTCATAAGGTGTAGACTTACCTTGGAGGAAAATTCACTATGGTTCGACATGAGGTGTTGACTTACCTTTGAGGAAGATTCACTCATGTACACATATGAGATGAGGACTCCAATGCTTATGGGCATGGAGAGGGTCCAAATTCATATCTCTCAGTTCCATAAACTATGCTTGCCACATAGGATCTAACAAGTGATCTCACTTAATCTGCTAGTATGTGTTAATGTTCTACCTTGGCTAGGTAAGAACACCTTCTATTGGTGTAAGGCTCTACAATACCAAATTCTATGTTTAGCACATATGGTCTTTATGTTGGTTAAGGCTATAGTTTCCCTAGAGTAAAATGGACAACAAAAGTAAATGACTAGGACCCTAACTAGGATGACCTAAGGGAAGTTTCTTAGGATAGGTGAGAGTAATGAACTTACCTATACATTGCACAAGTATCTCTTTAGGAAGTTCTAGGAAGGTGTTCTAAGGTGTATGATCATGGTTATCTCTATATGCATGGCATGGTATTATTTGTCTACTTGTTAAGAAGATGTGCATGGTATGAGTCCTAATGAGTCTATATTATGGGGTCCTTGTCTTATATGCATAATGATGGTCTTAATGACTATATGATGAAGGTCTTGCTTGGCATGAATGAAGTTGTCTATGCTTGATATGTTAATGTATGAAGTGAATGTATGATGTTTGTGGTCTTGTGATAGGTTTACTAGGTATGTGTGAGGTTATGGGGATTCACATATACATTGCACTAGTAGACTAATATTAGGATTGTGAATAAAGTCTAATGTGAAGTATGTGCCTTGTTATATGAAATGGTCCTATGGTTGTATGTGTTGAGTGAAAGGTTATATGCATGGTTTCCTTGTGATCTTAAGGTGATGCTTGAATGTGGATAGTGTTATGGGACATTATCTATGCATTGCACGATGTATCACTACAGGATTACTTGGGAAAGTCAAGACGTTAGAATAAGAAGAAGCTCACTGTAAATAGAAAAGAGTTCACTATAAAGAAGGAAAGTGCTCTCTGTAATGTGACTCTAAATGCCTTAAATGCAATGTATGATTTTATATGATTGATGACCATTGAATATGCTTATATGAATTATGTAAATGATATAATGCTTATTCTATAAAGGTTTTATAGTTTTCACAAAAAAGCATGATGCATGATTTAAAGTAAAATGTCACTTTTAAATGCATGTTTTTGCATGGTTGTCATACTTAGTGCATTTTTGTACTAACTCCATTCTTCTCTACCTTTTTACACAAAGTGTAGGTTATGGATCCTTAAAGGATGTATTTAGATGATAAGGAGCTTGATATGTGATTGTCAAGCTCAGGAAAAGGAATCCTTAAATCCAAGGATTTCCTACTTATGGTTTACTGTAAAGTCTTGTAAATTGTATAGTTATGGATTATGTTATAAGGGACGTGTCCCTATTGTACTCTAATGATGTTGAGTCAAAGATGGCAAAAGAGACTAGAGTCTTTAACTATGTATTATGATATTTTATATATAATGGAAATGATGTTCTAGCATATCATGATGTGCTAAGAAAGTTTTAAATATTCCGTTAAATTAACCTATTACAATGCGATGAATGATGACTATGTGCTTGTATAAGACCTCCAAGAGGGTCAAGTACGCCATGTTACTTCTAGGGGGTGCTCCATGGATGTACACCTTCATAAGCTTGGATTCTTTTATTTGTTGCGCAAACACCATTAGTCGGAAGATATCCATATCATCAACAAGCATTGTCATACGACACTCTTCTTTCACTAGTTCGGACACCCCTGTCATGAACCTATTCATCAAGTCTCTAGGGCACCATGCTTGGAGCATACTTAGAAAATTGAGTGAACTTCAATGCATACTCCTTAACACTCAACTTGCCTTGCTTGAGGTTTATAAATTCCCCCAACTTAGCATCCCTTAATACCCTAGTAAATAACCTATCAAAGAAAGCTGACATAAAAGTCTCCCACTCTATGGGTCCCGCCCTTACCAACCTAGAGTCTTTCCATTGCTCATACCAAACTTGAGCTACATCTTTCAATTGGTAAGCGGCTAGCTCCGCTTTCTCCCTAGAAGTCAAACTCATAATAGCAAGAGTCTTATAAACCTCATCTATGAACCCATTTGGATCCTCCTCCAACTTGGAGCCACTAAATTCCAGAGGTTTAATCCTCAAGAACTCAATATTTCTATAGGCACATCCCCCCTAAAGGGTTAGCCACCACCTCTCTATTGGATTGGGTCGCCAAGGCTTGATCCAACAAGTTCATAAAAGTCCTAAATCCTCTAGATTCACATTCTCCACTTGAGGAGCATTAGGAACTTGAGGAGGGACTTGATTCCCTTGGGGAGGAACCTCTTGATTCCCAATGCCATCTCATTCCCTTCTTGCATTAGCCCTAGTGTTTGCCATAACCTGGACAAAATCATAGTCAAACATAAGAAGAAGGGCTTACTCAACCAAACTCTATGGCACGACTAGAAGAATGAAGAAGTGAAACATTCTAAGCATCCCGTAGACTCCTACTCATAGATGTGTTGCGACTCACACCGATGAATAAGACTCTAGTAGATGTGGTTTTGAGACATCCTAGGACCATTTCATAACTTTATGCTTTAATACCAAGTTTGTCATGACCTAAAGTACACCCTATAATGTAGGGCATCCTTCAAGTCGGAACACGGCGTACTTGACCTCTCAGAGGTCTTGTACAAGCCCTTAGACATCATTCATTGCATATATACGAAAAGTGATGCGAAATTAAAAAAAAATCTTCAAAACATAATGCGAATCATTTTATAAAACTTCTAACATATGTCTTAAAAACCATCTATGACATCATGAATACAATAGTCGTGGTCACAACCCATAAAAGTCTAAACATATAAAATAACATAAAAGACATCATAGTGGTGGTGTCCTCGGATTCTATAAAGACTCACCAATCTTCACTTTCGAAATCCTTGGAAACTCTACCCTTGAAAGCAACTCAATCTTCTCAAGACCCTACATTGGATTAGAATGTAGGCAAAATATGCGTTAGTACAAAATGTACCAAGTATGGAAACTATCATACCAAACATAAGATATCTCAAAGGGTTAGGTAACAATAGACATAATCATAAGAGATAAAGGCATAAGCATAGCAAGTATATCATAAGCATAATAAAGCATCATAAAGCATATAAGAGTTCATATTTGTAACACTTCGAAAATCCAAGATGTGTTCTAGAGCCTAACATATGTGTCATGAGGTTTAGACACTGTTTTAAGGTGCATTTTAATGAAAATAAATCATTTAGGAAGTCTAGAAACCAAAATTTCCAAGAACGTCCATGACATTTGGAAGTTAGTTCAAGGAGGTTGTCACGACCCGGATTCTAGAATCCGTATCGCAACCGGCGTCTTTGACTTCTCAGAGGTCGCAGACAAGCCTCTTCTTGCATTCATCACATTCATATGGTTAATTTTAGCGGAAAATTTAAAACTTTTTATAAGTATCAAGTATACATAGACTTCATATAGTTAATACATACTTACATCATATACTAAGCTTAACATATAGAACAACCATCTATCATAAAGAATCAATTCGAAATAAAAGATGAATATATCATAAATAAGTTTTCAAAACACGGCCTTATTACAAAGCTTTGAAATGAAAGTACGAAAGAAACGCTTGGGACAACATCCACTAGCTATGTCTAAAACTAAGGCTAGACTAAAACTGTAGCATCCTCGAAATCAAGAGGACCTACCAAATGGTCTGGAGAATTGCTGAGTCCAAACCGCTGCAATGAGTCTTCAATCTGATCTCTGACCTGCACCTAAAAATAGTAAATTGTAGGGGTTAGTACACCACTTGTACTAAGTATGGGTGTATACAACATACACATAAAGCTATGCATGATCAACGAAGGCTCTTTCTAAACAACATGCCATTTCTGGAAAGTGACATCACTAGACTTTTCTAATTCGTTATTTGTGAATTGTGGTATGAATATGATGTATAATGCATTCAAAGCACACAACTCATTTTCTATATGATCACAAGACATTAGTATCATCAACATAATTTTAGAACAACTCGATCGAAGATTTGAAAATTTGATCATGCCAAACCCGAGAGCCCTATTTTTGACACTTAGATTATTTTTCAGTCTTTTTCTTCTTTTTATTGTTTAGTTCAATAATTCATTTGGTCCTATGTTTTACTTACAAGTGCAATGACTCATTGTAGTCCCATACCTCACAATGAATCAAGTAAGTAATCCAAGGACTAAGGAACGATTTCACTATCCTTACAATGAGTCATTCATTACATTATACATTCATTAGCACTTCATAAGCCACTCTCTATTGGATAAGCCACATATTTCATCATTTTCATGTTAGGGAAGTTATGAAGTTTAATTGCTATTATGTTTCTACTCCCCTTTATTGGCATCATATAAGAAGTCATTATAAGCCAATCTCATTTGATTTTGCCCATTATTTGCTGAAACTTCATTAGTATTGATATTGGCAATTGACATTCTTAAGATCTTACTTTCATAGCTCACTTTGAACATACGTTCCATCATCTTTCTTTCTTGCTTTCTTAGAGACATCTTTAGAAGTAAGATCAAGTGAGCTAACATGAAATCTAGTGTCTTTCCCACACGGAAAAGAGGTGATTCACCGATTAAAATAAATCTAGATCATGTGAGCTATTCATGAAATCCAGTGTCTGCCCCACACCGAAAAGGGTGATTCCTGGCTAAGGCGAATCCATCTCAAGTGTTCACTCCACACCGAAAAGGAGTGGATCACGGCTATAGTGAACCAAGAACATGTTGTGAGCATTAACCGACATAGATCATGTGAGCTAAACATGAAATCCGGTGTCTTCTTCACACCGAAAAAAGGTGGAATCACCGGCCAAAGTGAAACCAAAACATACCTAGCTCTTATAGGTGGAAACCATAGGCTAGTTCCCATGTTAGCTAGACATAGTTCGAAGACTAGGGACGTAAGGATACTACTTATCCACCTCGGTGGTAGCCTCGTCTCATGAGACTTACACGTGTAAGCACATGCTCATAACTAGTCTATCGGTGCTTTGCTCATTTTTATTATCTTTTTTATCTTTTAGAGTTGACTAAAACATTATGGAAGCTTGCTTCTAGATTGAGGTTTACTTACTCTATTGATGACTTGTCATCCTTTCTTTACATTGATGAAATGTGAATTGTCCTTACATATCATCCTTTGGTGTTAATGAGATTGGTCTCACACGTTCTAACACCTTCATTCGTGAGTATTTTTAACATAGTAGCTTAGGTGTAAGTGAGGCTTGTCTCACTTCTTTTAACACCTCATTCTAGTCACTTTCTTAACTTAAACATCTTTATGTATGTTATTACTCATGTTACTTGCTTACTTTCATTTAGTAGCTTCATATCATCGTTTATGGACGATGAGCACTTCATTCAACGAGTTACATATGTTCATAGTTCATTCTTTTAGAGCATGTTGGGAGTTATCCCAATGAATGGCATGCCCTTGGGTATGGATTCATTGAATTAGTTTAGAAGTGCTTGAGTTGTCATTTCATTGTTTTGGCTACCCAGATTGGCATATGATTAGTATTGGCCTACACAATCTTGGAAAGGATTAACCATCTTTGTTGGCATATGCCAATTTTACATTTGTTCATATTTCATTTGATATGTATGAACCATTAGCCAATATTTTAATTATTTAACATAATATTATAGCCATTTGCATGCATCCTTTTAGACAATGTACTGTTAGCCATTTAATTGGCATAAGGCAGGCATTCACTGAAATTTTGATTTCATGGAGATCTTTTTAGCCAACCTTATAACATAACTTTTAGGCATAACGTTTTTTTTTAAACATCTTGGACAGCAGCATATTAACATTTGATGAATATAACACCTTCATAATGTCACATTAACAGCAAGTAAGCATTCGGACGAACACATCAACACTTAAACATTTTCGGACATAACTAGCATATTATCGATCCTTACTTCACGTAGTAGACATTTAACTTCATATGATTACAATTTCATAGGTTCATTCAACATTCATAATTCAAGAAACCTACACATTAAGATCAGCCAGCACCATATACCAACAACATGATCAAGACTAATCTATATAGCATGTAAATCGTAAGAAGGATACTAGGGATAGGGAAGTTCGACGAGAACTTTGGGAAACAACCCTAGTTTTCAAGATTTCATGGATTCGTCCGAAGGAAAGTACTCATGGAGAAAGCATTCCAGCAGAGAAACCCATACCTTAATTAGAACTTAATCTACGAAGACCACCTTGAACGAAACCTTGAAGAAACCTTGGAATTGCCCTAGAAGGTCGATGGAACTTTTCCCGGTTTTGGCTTTCGTTCGTTCACTCTTTGGCGTTGTGAAACTCTTAGTGTTTTAACGTGAGTCTTAGTCTTAGGAACTGATATTGACTCATTCAACTAAGTTTTAATAAGTTAATTTAATAAATTAATTAATTAATTACCAAAACGCCCCTCCTAAGTTGACTAAACATAGGAGAATGTTGACTTGACCGAAAATCTAGAAATTGATGTTGACTATGGTTTTGATCAACATTTTGACTTTATATTAATTAATTAAATCCTCAATTTAATTAATTTAGGGACCTAGGGTAAGTACTAAAGTACCCCTAAGTCATTGGAACCATAATCAACCCTTTAGGACCATTCTAGGTTAAGTATTAGGATGTTTCTTGAATTATACTAGGTTGGTGTAAGAATTAGTGTAAGAATTTCGTTTTGACCATTTAAATTAATTAATTAAATGCCTAATTTAATTAATGAGGTTACATAAGGTAATTACTAAAGTATCCTTAAGTCTTTAGGACCTTAACTAACCCTTTGGACCATCCTAGGTTACGTACTAGGTTGTCCCTTTCTTGTCTTAACCGAAATCTGAAAATTGTTTTGTGATTTCGATTTGTCCAGTTAAATTAATTAATTAAGGTGATAAATTAATTAATTAAGTAGACTTGGGTAATTACTAAAGTATACCTAAGTTTTTAGGACCATAACCAACCTTTTGGACCATCCTAGGTTAGGTACTAGGTTGTCTCTTTAACTAGTACTAGGTTAGTGTCAACCCAATTTAGTCCTAGGTTGTCGGGTGTACTAGTGGGTCCATTTCGGTTAGTACTAGGTTAGTTAGCTAGTTAGGACAGTTATTTAGGACCTAGAGTTGGTTAGGAAGTTGGTCCGCACATGGAGGGACCCGTCCGCACATGCTGCCCCTTAACTACCCTAACCGAATTCGGTTATGGTGGTCCCCTTCCTTTGGCCGATTCCCACTTGCTTTGCCCATGTTCTTGCACATGGGTTGGTTGTACTTTCCTAACTAACTATTCTTGATGTCCTATTTGGAATATTTACTTATTGTCCCAAATACCCTCACTATATCCTTGGGCACTGCTTAATTTACATGATCATTTTAAATGGTCATGTGGAATGGTGCTAGGCTTGACACTTGGATGCCTAGTACTTCATATGTTTTGTTGAGACGTCATTTTTATTAGCTTAGGGTCTTCATTGCAGGTACATTTATTGAACATCAATCTTGGATTGGGGTATGACACCCCAACATGTATTTTACATGTTCGTATATAGAAAATTGGCTAATACTATGCCTAATATTTCTCAATATTGGGCATTGTGGTGCCTGTGTACCCATAATTGGCATTCTTAAAGACCTACTGTCTCTTCACTAGATTTGCAATTTTTTCGGAATGTTACATTATCCCCCCCTTAGGAACATTCGTCCCCGAATGAGACTACACATCATTTAAAACAACGAGGGTGATTTTCGAAAGTTACTTTAACATGCTTAATCTCTTCTCTTTTATGAACATCTGATTCACACTTATTTGGATGATGCATTACATTCAAGCTTATCTGAAGCTTCATATTTGAGATTGAGGAACTTCCTTCCCAACAACACTTAACTTAATGCACATCACAACTCATGAAACACAAAAATCATGGCTACGCTATACAAAAATAGCGACATGACACGCAAACATGGATTCATTTTAACTCACATAGTGCAATTATTAAACATACAATTATGGACTTACAATACCAAATCGACTAATGCACTAGAACTTAGAGTTTCTTAAACAAAACTAGACTTAGGAAGAGTATATCTAACATGTTAGATAACATCTTGTTGACCTTAAGATTTGAACCTGATGACTCCCAACTTAATTTCAAAGGGACTTGCCACTATGCCATCTGCTTCACTACATACCCCTTCGGCCTTAACACTGTCTCCTATGAGAGTACTAACTAGAAACGGTTCATGTAAGATCTCAAGAAGTAAGTCAAATTTACTAGCCACTAAAGAAGTAACCATAGACAAGGTAGATCCTGGATCTAATAGTGCATAAACAGGAAAGGGGAAGACAAGCAAGTTACCAGTATCCACATCCGCGGACTTCTCTTGTTCCTCTCTTCCTTTCAACGCATAGAATTGGTTTCTCTTTAGGGGTTTGGCTGCAGCATTAGGATTCGACCAAGGCTGAGCATCTTCCTTGGCCTGATTCCTCACTTGAGGACAGTCTCGGACCATGTGTCCAGTCTAGCCACACCCGAAGCAAGCATTAGTACCTACCAAAAACTCACCTCCATGCGAACGACCACACTTATCACACGACTTTCTATCATGTTGGGAATTTCTATAATTGCCCTCCTTGGTATTAGTATCCTTAGAAGGAGTAGGATTACCTGAGTGTCTCTTGAACTTAGGCCTTTTGTTGACTCCAAATGAGACCCTACCCGAACTAGAACCAGACTGGTCCGCGGCCTTAGGCTTCTTGCCTTCGTGAATTCGCCTCTTGCGGCGGCTCTCCTCTACTTGCTGAGCATGTACCATCAATCTGCCCAGATCCATGTTGTCATGCAACATGGCTGCCCGAAAATCTTCTACTAGATCCTCCGACACGCCAGTCACAAATCTGCTCATTTCATCCCTCTATTTGCCACTAGAGAAGAAGCATACTTTGAAAGTTAAACAAACTTCAAGGAATACTCCTTGAAAGACATACCTCCCTGTCTCAGGTTGATGAACTCTTCAACTTTGGCTTCCCTTTGCTCTCTGGGAAAGAACCTCTCTAGAAAGGCAGTCTTGAGAACATCCCAAGTGATGGGGACATCTCCTCTTGCTCGGCCATCAGCCCACATCCGGTACCAAACCTGTGCCACATCCTTGAGTTGATATGTACTCAACTCAGTCTTTGCCTCATCATCAACTCCCATGTCACACAGAATCTTGTGGAACTCATCTACGAACACCTGAGGATCCTCATTGGTCTTGGATCCGTAGTAAACTGGGGGATTCATTCTGGTGAAGTCCCTCAGCCTGCTAGCCATGGTGCTAGCATGCGGGTTCTCCCTGGGAGCACCCTCTCGGCTTGGGCCGTGATGGCTAGCGCCTGAGTGGTGATGGCATGTGCCATCTGCAGCAAGGCCTCCCTCACTTCACCATCTGTCAACCCAGCTGGGTTGACATGCACTTGAATTCCAGCAGGTGGGGCTTGAGGAGGAGTTTGGTTTTCTCCAGTAGCTGCTTCCTCAACTCTCCTCACGGCATTCCTCCTTGTGTTCATCTTTCTACACATATACACAAGAAGAGAATTAGATCCTTAAAATGACATAAAAATGTCACAACTCTTCATGGCACGATAAAGAGTAGAAGAAGGGAATATTTCCTATCATCGCGTAGTCTCTAAGTCATGATTGTGGCGCGCTTCACAACCATAAGCTAGAAACTACGTAACCTGGTTGTTTTGAGATTTAGTTCCTAGGTAATTTAATCTCATGCTCTGATACCAAGTTTGTCACCACCCGGATTCTGGAATTCGAATTGCAAAAGGCGTCGTTGACCTCTCAAAGGTCGCAGACAAGCCTCTTCTTGCATTCATCACATTTATATAGTTAATTTTAGCGGAAAATTTAAAACTTTTTATAAGTATGAAGTATACATAGACTTCATATAGTTAATACATACTTACATCATATGCTAAGCTCAACATAAAGAACAATCATCTATCATAAAGAATCAATTCGAAACAGAAGATGAATATATCATAAATAAGTTTACCAAACACGGCCTTATTATAAAGCTTCGAAATGAAAGTACGAAAGAAACGCTAGTGACAACATCGACTAGCTAATTCTAAAACTAAGGCTAGACTAAAACTGTAGCATCCTCGAAATCAAGAGGACCTACCAAATGGTCTGGAGAATCGCTGAATCCAAACCGCTGCAATGAGTCTTCAATATGATCTCTGACCTGCACCTAAAAATAGTAAATAGTAGGGGTTAGTACACCACTTGTACTAAGTATGGGTGTATGCACACATACACATAAAACTATGCATGATCAAGGAAGGCTCTTCCTAAACAACATGCCATTTCTGGTAAGTGACATCACTAGACTTTCCTAATTCGTTATTTGTGAATTGCGGTACGAATATGATGTATTTTAATGCATTCAAAGCACACAACTGATTTTCTATATGATCACAAGACATTAGTATCATCAACATAATTTTAGAACAACTCGAGCGAAGATTTGAAAATTTGATCATGCCAAACCCGAGAGCCCTATTTTTGACACTTAGATTATTTTTCAGTCTTTTTCTTCTTCTTATTGTGTAGTACAATAATTCCTTTGGTCCTATGTTTTACTTACAAGTTCAATGACTCATTGTAGTCCCATACCCACAATGAATCAGTAAGTAATCCAAGGACTAAGAAACGATTTCACTATCCTTACAATGAGTCATTCATTACATTATACATTTATTAGCACTTCATAAGCCGCTCTCTATTAGATAAGCCACATATTTCATCATTTTCATGTTAGAGAAGTTATGAAGTTTTGATTTGCTATTATGTTTCTACTCCCCTTTATTGGCATCATATAAGAAGTCATTATAAGCCAATCTCATTTGGCTTTGCCCATTATTTGCTGATACTTCATTAGTATTGATATTGAAAATTGACATTCTTAAGCTCTTACTTTTATAGCTCACTTTGAACATACGTTCTATCATCTTTCTTTCTTGTTTTCTTAGAGACATCTTTAGAAGTGAGATCATGCGAGCTAACATGAAATCCAGTGTCTTCCCCACACCAAAAAAAGGTGATTCACCGATTAAAATGAATCTAGATCATGTGAGCTACTCATTAAATCCAGTGTCTGCCCCATACCGAAAAGGGGTGATTCCCGGCTAAGGCAAATCCATCTCAAGTGTTCACTCCACACCGAAAAAGAGTGGCTCACGGCTATAGTGAACAAAGAACATGTTGTGAACATTAACCGACATAGATCATGTGATCTAATCATGAAATCCGGTGTCTTCCCCAAACCGAAAAGAGGTGGAATCACAGGACAAAGTGAAACCGAAACATACCTAGCTCTCTTAGGTGGAAACCACAGGCTAGTTCCCATATTGGCTAGACATAGTTCGAAGACTAGGGACGTGAGCAGACTACTTATCCACCTCGGTAGTGGCCTCGTCTCATGAGACTTACACGTTCAAGCACATGCTCATAACTAGTCTATCGGTGCTTTGCTCATTTTCGTTATCTTCTTTATCTTTTAGAGTTGACTCAAACATTATGGAAGCTTACTTCTAGATTGAGGTTTACTTACTCTATTGATGACTTGTCATCCTTTCTTTACATTGATGAAATGTGAATTGTCCTTACATATCATCATTTGGTGTTAATGAGACTGGTCTCACACGTTCTAACACCTTCATTCGTGAGTTATTTTAACATAGTAGCTTAGGTGTAAGTGAGGTTTGTCTCACTTCTTTTAACACCTCATTCTGGTCACTTTCTTAACTTAAACATCTTTAGGTATGTCATTACTCACGTTACTTGCTTACTTTCATTTAGTAGCTTCATATCATTATTTATGGACAATGAGCACTTCATTCAATGAGTTACATATGTTCATAGTTCATTCTTTTGAGCATGTTGGGTGTTGTCCCAATGAATGTAATGCCCTTGGGTATGGATTCATTGAATTAGTTAGAAGTGCTTGAGTTGTCATTTCATTGTTTTGGCTACACAAGATTGGCATATGATTATTATTGGCCTAAACAATCTTGGAAAGGATTACATAACCATCTTTGTTGGCGTATTCCTGTTTTACATTTGTTCATATTTAATTTGATATGTATGAACCATTAGCAAATCTTTTAATCATTTAACATAATATTATATACGTTTGCATGCATCCTTTTAGACAATGTACTGTTAGCTATTTTATTGGCATAAAGCAGGCATTCACTCAAATTTTGATTTCATGGAGATCTTTTTAGCCAACCTTATAACATAACTTTTAGGCATAACGTTTTTTTTAAACATCTTGGACAGCATCATATTAACATTTTATGAATATAACACCTTCATAATGTCACATTAACAGCAAGTAAGCATTCGGACGAACACATCAACACTTAAACATTTTCGGACATAACTAGCATATTATCGATCCTTACTTCACGTAGTAGACATTTAACTTCATATGATTACAATTTCATAGGTTCATTCGACATTCATAATTCAAGAACCCTACACATTAATATCAGCCAGCACCACATACCAACAACATGATCAAGACTAATCTATACAACATGTAAATCGTAAGAAGGATACTAGGGATAGGGAAGTTCGACGAGAACTTTGGGAAACAACCCTAATTTTCGAGATTTCATGGATTCGTCCGAAGGAAAGTACTCTTGGAGAAAGAATTCCAGGATAGAAACCCATACCTTAAGTAGAACTTAATCTACGAAGACCACCTTAAAAGAAACCTTGGAATTGTCCTAGAACGTCGATGGAACTTTTCCCATTTTTGGCTTTCGTTCATTCACTCTTCGGCGTTATGAAACTCTTAGTGTTTTAATGTGAGTCTAAGTCTTAGGAACTCATCTTGACTCATTCAACTAAGGTATAATAAGTTAATTTAATAAACTAATTAATTAATTACTAAAACTCCCCTTCTAAGTTGACTAAACATAGGAGAATGTTGACTTGACCGAAAATCTAGAAATTGGTGTTGACTATGATTTCGGTCAACATTTTGACTTTATATTAATTAATTAAATCCTCAATTTAATTAATTTAGGGACCTAGGGTAAGTACTAAAGTACCCCTAAGTCATTGAAACCATAATCAACCCTTTAAGACCATCCTAGGTTAAGACTAGGATGTTTCTTGAATTATACTAGGTTAGTGTAAGGATTTCGATTTGACCATTTAAATTAATTAATTAAATGGATAATTTAATTAATTATGTGACCTAAGGTAATTACTAAAGTACCCTTAAGTCGTTATGACCTTAACTAACCCTTTGGACCATCCTAGGTTAGGTACTAGGTTGCCCTTTCTTGTCTTAACCAAAATCTGGAAATTGTTTTGTGATTTCGGTTTTGTCCATTTAAATTAATTAATTAAGTTCATAAATTAATTAATTAAGTAGTCTAGTGTAATTACTAGAGTATCCCTAAGTTTTTAGGATCATAACCAACCTTTTGGACCATCCTAGGTTAGGTACTAGGTTGTTCTTTTTACTAGTACTAGGTTAGTGTCAACCCGGTTTAGTCCTAGGTTGTCAGGTGTACAAGTGGGTCCATTTCGGTTAGTCTTAGTTTAGTTAGCTAGTTAGTACAGTTAGTTAGTACCTAGAGTTTGTTAGGAAGTTGGGCCCCCATGGAGGGACCCGTCCGCACATGATGCCCCTTAACTACCCTAACCGAATTCGGTTAGGGTGGTCCCCTTCCTTTGGCCGATTCCCACTTGCTTTGCCCATGTGCTTGCACATGGGTTGGTTGTACTTTCCTAACTAACTACTCTTGATGTCCTATTTGTAATATATACTTATTGTCCCAAGGACCCTCACTATGTCCTTGGGCACTGCTTAATTTACATGATCATTTTAATTGTTCATGTGGAATGGTGCTAGGATTGACACTTGGACGCCTAGTACTTCATATGTTTTTTTGAGACGTAAGTTTTATTAGCTTAGGGTCTTCATTGCAGTTATATTTATTGAACATCAATCTTGGATTGGGGTATGACACCCCAACATGTATTTTACATGTTGGTATATAGAAAATTGGCTAATATCTATTAGCCAATTTTTCTATACTATGCCCAATATTTCTCAATATTGGGCATTGGGGTGTGTATGTACCCCTAATAGGCATTATTGAAGACCTACTGGCTCTTCACTAGACATGCAATTTTTTGAGAATGTTACAGAGGTACTAGCATCCCTTAGCTTATTTGACTAGATTTTAGAAGTCGAAAAATGTTGAAAATTGGTGGAAGGGTATCTAACATGTGTTTAAGATTATTCATGGTCGAAACGTCCGAGTAAGACTCCCCTAGGACCAACCAAGGGCTCTTGAGGAGGACCCTTGAAAGTGGAGTCAAACACTGTCTGGGCAATGTGCAACCTGCGAGATGACATCGACGAGGCGTGTGTGGATCGACAGGGCGTCTATGCCATCCGTCAACCAACACTTAGCCAAATCATTGGGGGGGCCTTGTTTTCACAGTATCTGACCAAGAATACAGATGTACAGTACTGAAGGGGGTCTGGTCTGTCGATTGATCCATGATCCGTCGATCGTGGTGTCGTCTTTGACAATGTAATTTGTTGCACGTTTTCACTTAGGTTATTTAATTAGTTGTATTAGTTAGGAGTTTTATTAGGGGTTAGTGGAAGGTTAATTAAGTGGATTAACACTCTATATAAAGCCCTAACCTAACTAAGACTAACACAAACTCTCATAACTCACAAAACAAAATCCTCTTCCTTCTCTCTTCTATCTGTCTCTAGTGAAGAACTTCATTGAAGACCAAGCTAGGGGAGAGTTTTAGGGGCTGTAAAGGGACGAATTAATCATCAATTCTTCATCAAATATTGAGGTATAGGATCTAATTCACCTTTGATACCTCTTTCCTCAAAGGGTTCCTTTAAAGTATTTTCAAAAGTTGAGTTTTCAAGTGGGTTTCATCTAATCTCGAAATTAATGTTATGAATTGATTTGTTTATGATTTATTGTGGATATATTGAATAGATTAACATGTATTTTAACTTAATTATGATATATCTTGATGGTTTGGTCTAGTTTGTAGAAGATGACCTTCCCCCTTAACCCTAGGTTATGATCTTGATATGAATTAGGTTATATTGGTTCAATTGAATTGGTTATTGGTTGGATTACTACAAGATGATGTTGTTATACTAATCATGAATGATTTAGGGTGAATTGTAGTCTTTCATGCTAGTTCTTGAGAAGTGATCTAGGTTATGAAGTATGTTGTGAATTGACCTAAGTATCTTGTCTTAAGCTTTGATCTAGTATTGAATTGTGATGTAGTGATTCTTCTAGCCTTGTTGTTATGTTGGTCATTGAACTATGATGATGTTATACCCTAATTGGTTCGAATTAAGGGTTGATGGTAAGACCTTGATGATGAGTTGTGAAGGAGACTTGGTAAGTCTTATGAACCCTATTCTTTACTTCAAGTTATGGTTAATTGTGATTAGTTGTGTCGGAGTATGCCTTGTATTAGGATTGATAGGGTGGTATGATGTTGAATTGAAATGTATTGACTATGGTTGTGAGGTTGATTAAGATGTAAATGTTATAAGGATGGATATGACTACCAATGTGCCTTATCATGAATGAATATGTAAAACCTCACTTATATGAATTGTGATGAAAGGACTTTACTCATGCAATTCTTATTGAGATATGATGATGATGATTATACAAGGGATAGACCCTATGACCTAAAATAAGTTATGATGATTATTAAGGACATTAAAGATATTTCATAAAGGGACTCTACCTTAGCACCGAGTGATTTTGTATGTGAGGGGTGACACTTTCCCAAATAGGGAAGGTAGGGTTCACCACGGTCCTCACGGGGTGGATAGCCTCATGACCCAAATAGGGTGTAGAGTGATGTTTCCAAGATGGCTCCAAGTTCCTTAAACTATGTTGCCACCATAGGAATACTAGCTAGTGGATCCACCTAAACGTTATGTTCATGTTAGGTTCTACCTTGGCCGGTAGACCACCTTCCATCAGTGTAAGGTTTTACAACACCGGATTCCACACTTAGCTCTTATGGTATATGTCGGTTAACGCATGTGTTCCCTAAACTAAAATGAAGTAATGAAGTACAAACTAATTAGAGTGACTTGAGAGGTTTGACTTAGTTTAGTAGGGGTATGGGACTTACCAATGTCTTGCACTAGTTTGCCTTGATGGAAGCTTTAGAAGGTTGATATTATGTGTGTATATGATAATGAATACAAATGATGATAATATGATGACTTTACATGTAAATGATATTATATGGTGATTGATATTCTTATGAACATGTATTTGGTCTATATTGCTAAGGTATGATGTTATGTATCCTTAAAGAGTATGTTATGTGGAGTTGGACATTGGTTATGATTCTTGTTGGGTCACTTGATTTAGTAAGATTATGGGGATTTTCTTGGTTATTGTACTTGTTGACTTTATGAGGATTCATGAGTATTTGTCATGCTTTATGATGATATGATGAACTCTTATTCATGCTTGTGATGGTATTCCTTGATGATAGGGTTGTATTAGATTATGGGTTCAAGTATGTTGATATGCATATTACTTGCTTGATTTAATGAATATGACTTATTGATTGGTATGGTTTGCTTGACTATGTATAAGACTTTCAAAAGGTAAAATAGCATGCTTTAACTAAATGTCCCTTTCTAGCATGATTTGATATTATATGTGCATATGGTCTCATACTTAGTAGAAGTGGTGTACTAACCCCATTTTCTCCCTTTTCCCCAACATTTTAGGTTTCGGTCGTTGAAGGCTCTTTGAGATGACTTGAAGAAGAGTTGGACTTTCTCAATCATCCAAGTGGGTAGGTCCTCACTTTCCGAGGGTGATGCAAATATCGAGCTTATGAAGTTGTTTTAGTTTAAGACTCTTATGTTCTATCTCTTTTCATTTGAGTACGGATTGTATAAAGCCTATATGTGGCCCTTTTTACATTGATGTATGGGCTATGCCCAAATTGATAATCTTGATAGATGGTTATGATATAAGACAATCTTTAAAGACAATGTTCTATCTTATATTTATATACTTATGTGCAATAAAAGTAGAAGACTATGTAATCTTCTTATACGAAGGATCTATTTATACTGGATACGAATACATTATGTGTATGTAGAGGTCTATGAAAACCTCAATGTAGAAGTAATGAAAAGTTTTTAATTTTTCCATATTTTTAGCCTATGAATGTAATGATGTAAGAGGCTAGTCTTAGTCCTCAAAGAGGACGACGACGCTGGTTACGTCTAGAGGGTTCTCCCCTGTTGTGACAATACTTAACTCATTGGTCTTCTTATTCAAATGAACTACTTCACAAGCCACCTCCAATTATACTTGTGCAAGGCTAAGGTAGCATCCCATACTACTACCAAAGCTAAGTACCTCTCTTTGGTCATTCTTGATCATAATCCACTCTCATAATCAAGACTTAGGTTCATCATAACATATGAGCACTATGCACCTAGGCCACCTCAAAACACACTTGTGCAATGCATGTGAAGCATCCTATTCTACCTCACACACTAATCATGTCTTGGAGTCACCCTATTCCCTTTCATTTTAATTTAGGAGTCTCTAGTAGACCTACTTCATATTGACAAGGAACTATCATCTTAAGTCAATCATATCACGGAACGTGACCATAGCCACTACCCAAGCTAACATACATATTATATGGGTCATGTCATAGGTAGTTTCAAATCATACTTGTGCCATGTATGGATAGCATCCCATACTACCATCCACGCTAAGTACTTCTTTAGACTAACCTAATCCAAGCTAACTAAGGAAGGAAACACCTATCCAAACCATTATGCAACCAATCATGTAGATGCAAGCTAATCATAGGGGAGCATGAATCCTAAACCCTAAGCTATCATGAGAATATAATCTCAAGCTATTTCATGAAATACACCTTACATGCAAGTCAAGCTAACATTAGGAGAGTATAGGCATTTCCTCTACACCTACCATGAAATGGTTTTGGCCAAACCAAGTCAAGTTATCATAATCAAGCATCCTAGCAACACAAGACCAGGCTAATCATTGGAGATCTTACTTCCTCCATCCCAAGCTACCATGAGATTCATCACCTCAAGCTATCATGAGTAGTTCAACCCAAGCTTCCATGTGACTCTACATCTCAAGCTACCATGAGTATTTCAACTCAAGCCTCCTTGAGATTTACTATTCCAAGCTATCCTTGATACCTACCATCTCAAGCTATAATTAGATCCACCATCTCAAGTTGTATCATACCTTGGTCTTATCTCACCAAGTCTATTCCACAACAAGTGATCATGCAATCCATCTTCAATCTAATCTAGTTCATCATGTCCTTATTCCTTTTAGGTTCTTAGGTCAACCTAGCATCCATCTATGTGAGAGAACTTGTTTCCCCTAGCTTGTTCATGTCTAAGTGAAAAAGAGAAAGAAAACATCATCACAATCCCTTCATAATGACTTCACCCCCGAAGCCCTAGCATCAATGGAATACAAGCCCTACAATCGATTAATACCCCCAATTCATCTTGATCCATGTTCAATCACAAGTTAATTCAATTAATTTGATCATTAGAAGGTAAGTCTAGGCATACATGACCACATAGGTTTAATTAAAATTTACAAGTCAAGACCATCCTAGATCAATTAGGCCTAGTTCAATTCATATCTAGGTGATTCAATCATGATCAAATAGTATACAATACAATTGAATTAAGAAGATCAACTTAGAACCTTCATCTTGCCTCTAATGGCCTAAAATTACCATGATCACCTTCAACATAAAATACTACATTTCACCATGAAAACATCACATAATCATCATATGAACATAATTGAATGCTACCCACTAGACTGGGATCATAATCAAGCCTTACCCACAATGTAATCACAACCCTCTCTAGATTGGGTTCTTTGGATTTCCAATTGAGGAAAACTAGGGGGACTCCTTGAATATTTGAATCCATGGATGAATAAGCTTCACATACCTTATAATAGAGTCTTAATACCAGCTTGAATCCATGGTGAATTTCGTCCTAAGAGCAGCTCCCAATTTCTCTTCTTCTTCTATGGTGTTCTTGAGAGAGTTTTGGAGAGGGAGAGGTTTTGATCTTGGAGTATAATGTCTAAATGTGTCTCTTATTGTTTAAATACTCTTAAAATACCTAAAACCTCCTAATTTAACTGCCCATACATTTATTTGAACGTGGGGTGAATTTTCCATTCACCCCTTTTGTTGGCAGCATGTTGTAGTAAAGTTGCAGGTCCAATCAACGCCTGCAGTCGTCGACAAACCGTCGATGTAATGACGGTGCCGTACAGCAGGTCCATCATTCCTGTTAGAGAGTCCCATTTTGGGGTTTCAACTCCCACGTCTAAGTGTGGAGTGATGCCCCCAATCGACGGGGTGTAGCTCGGGTGACGGGGCGTTGATTGTATGTCATCCTTTGACACTGCCAAGGCAGTGCACTGTCTACATTTTGGGTCCTCCTCAAGGACCTCTTGGGTGTTACTTAGGGAATATTTCCCGGACTTTTCTAGCCCAAATACGTCCGTCTAGATTTTAGGAACCTTCCCTATCAATTTGAGGTCCAAACACTACTTAAAACTTCATGAAACATACTAAGGCACGCAAGCACGTCTCAAGGCTAACCTTTCAAACGTCTTGGACGTTTGACCTCCAAACTCCATATACTGCTCTAAACACTTAAATTAGTCATTTTAATGCCTTATAAGCTCATGACACACATGATAGGCTCTATGTGGACCTAAATCATTTTGGGTTCCTTACAATCTTATACTCTAATGTGTAATAAAGACTTAAAGGCTTTTCAAAAAGGAAAAGTTAGCTTAGCACCGAGTGAACTTGAAAATAAGAGGTGTCCCTTCCTAAAAGGAAGGTAGTATAACCAAATGAGGTGTCCCTTCCCAAAAGTAAGGTAGGTTCACCAAATTTTCTCATGAGGTGGAAACTCCAATTTTAATTAGCATGAAATGGGTTTCTCGTAACAACCTCCTCATTCCTTAACAATGTGCCCCCACAGGAACCTTAGCAAGTGGATCCACCTAGATGTTATTATTGTCACGACCCAAAACCACACCCTAGAAGTTAAGGTGCAATCTTGGACTGCGACCGGCGTATTCGACCTCTCGGAGGTCTCATACAAGCCTATCATATCATTCATCGCATATAAATAATGAAAAGTAGTGTGGAATTAAAACTTTTCATAAACACAATAACATAGTCTTAAAACTCTTTCATATATGTAGTAATAAGAAATGCTAAGTATCGAATCATCATCTTAAGACACAAGAATACTTGGGACACGACCCATACGAATTTGAAAACATACTACTATATAGTTTATTACAATACTTCATAAAACGAAACATAAAATAACATATATGCCCTCGAGTCAAGTGAGGACATACTTCAAACTCTTCTTGAACGATCTCCTAGTCCAAGTATTCTTCCCAAAGCTCTTAACCTACCAAGAACTATATAGATAGAAATAAAGCATGGAATCAGTACAACCACATGAACTAAGTATGTCATTATGCATAAAATCATGAGAACGACATTTATTGAAAATATGCATCTTTTCATTTGGAAATCATATTATAATCATAAGAGCAACATTTATCAACTTAGAAACATATAAGATAACATTTAACCAAAAATTACATTTTTAGAACTCACATTACAGTAAGACCAATTCACTGTACAGTGAAGTTCTTTACTCTTATAGTGAATTATCTTATCTTCCCTTTTTACACTTCCTAGCATGTAATTCCCTCACTAAAAGTTATCCTAAGATTCACTTAAGTCACACACAGAGAGACCGCCCATACACCCTCTCTAGATGTGCCTAAACGACCCTCAAGATTACCTATAATGAGTAACATACACACTTACAAGCATCATAAACATAGATTGTAAGATTCTTCTACCAAAGGTGAATTCTAAGTCTTACTCGAGTGAGTTGTGAAGCGACCGCCCATACAATCCTTTACAAACACACTCAAGAGATCCAATAGATTCCCTAGGATAGAATCATTCTCACTAAACACACCAACACATAGATGATAGGACACTCTCCTTTCAAAGGCTATCAAAAGACCTACTTAAGTAAATGAAGAAGATAACGTCCATGATTGAACTCTTCAAGATTACTTAAATAGTCCTTAAGACTACCTAAGGCTTAGATCATGTAAAAAACACCAAACATCTTTCCCAACTAGAGCCATTCTCAAGACTTCCATAGATAAAACATGAAAAGATCATCCTTTATGCCCTCTTCACAATTTAGCTAAAGAATCCCTAAGTCACTCTAGATTAGGTACTTATCACTTACATACTTCATAACGTAAGTCATTAGTTCACTAGTTCATTAGACATATTCATAACATAAAGGACATTCAAGTAATGGTCTTGGAGAAGACCTAGGGACTCTTACATCTTCAAAGCCTACTGTGCAATGTCTAGATAGCGTGCCATACCACCACCTAAACCTCATAGAACTTCTCTAATGTTAATATGTATCCCATATGATGAGAATAGGCAATAACCGACATAGACCATAGTAGCAAAGCATGGAATCCGGAATTTTATCCTACTCCGATGAGGTTGTTCTACTTGCCACTGGTAGAACTTAGACACATCCCATGTAGGCACATGGTTAAGGAAATATGAAGGGATTCTTTGTATTCTAGTATCACTCTTTAACTAGAACTACTTCCCTTACCATACTCACTTGGTGCTAACCTTCGTTCTCATAGATTAAGTCACATTAAGGTTCATACAAATGGGTCCCATATCTAGTTCATGACCCAATTGCATTTACCGTACCAAAGCAAGGTCCGCTAGGGATATCTCACTATGGCGACAAGAAGCTCATCATGACTTTCCTAAGGATTGATGTGATGCCGTTCCAGCCAATCAACCTTAAGTGCATCATTCATTACATGAAGGATACCATTACGGCTTTCGACTTCAAGTTTCATAACCTTACCACTTGGTTCAAGGTTTCACATAAAAGACCCTCTTATCATCATTTAAGGTCTCACCTATTATTCATTCATTCAAGACTAAGACCCTTTTGGTTCCTAAGTCAAGACATCACATATTCAAATAAGCATCAAGTAAGGGACACAAGTCTACCTAAACAAGACACAACATACTTCCATTTAACACATATAGCCTATCTTTCTTTAGACACTTAGGAATGACCCTTAACATAATCTAGTCAACCTATTCATTACCTTAACATCATTAATATAACCATATTATACTCATATAGTCAAGTTAGGAACAACTATGTACCAACTATAAGACTACACACTTAACACATAGTCATAGCATAACATGATTACCTAGATTGCATCAATAGTCTAACACGTACTTGCACATATAGGTAGATATGATCATACATCACATAATCAACTACACAAGTAGACATATAACTTCAAGTAGTGCCGACAAGGCCATGATCATTATTATACTCAAAATAACACCGACAAGGCCACATCAATTCACATAACACCGCCACCATAGGTGGACCAAACCAATCACAACATAATTGAAGTCTAAATAACATCAAGTAAAATATAATAGGACAGTGTACCACCACTCCATTATCAACACTCTAATCCAATGCTAAATCAACCAATCCTACATCATAAGGCCTTTACCCATGGCCATGAACATCAATTCAAAGCATATATCATAAAACTCAATGAATTTAAATCAATTCAATATAGGTTTATCAATATAATACCAATTAGATAACAATCGAATACAATCCTTACACCATTAGAAAGCCCATAAGAAACTACACATAAATTCATCAACATTAGACCAATATCAAGCAACCCATAAAGTAGTCAAAAACTAAGGTTCATCAAATTCATGGGTTCATAGGTAATTTAGGTTAAAATCATCAATACAACATCAATCTAATCCATAATAGACGTTTGAAAACCATTAATGCAAGAACCCATGGTATAATCATGAAATTGGACAATTCATCTTTGAAAACTTTAGAAAACATCTTTGAAGTTGGGCTCCTTGATGAAACGAGTTTCAAGGATCAAAAGAAATACCTCAATGAAGCTAATTCTTCACTTTGATGAAGAATCTCCACTCAATTCGTCACACCAAGCTCTTCCTTGACTTTGGACTTCAATGGAGTCTTTGGGAATTCTTAAGGGATTTTAGGGTTTTGTTTTTGGAAGAATAAAAGCTCCTAAGTGTTAAACACATATATACTTGTTTAAATACCCAAAAGACCCTTAAATAACCGCCAAACCTTCCATTTATAAGTGGGGTTAAATTACAATTTCACCCCTAACTTGGTAGTGAAACTGCACGCAAGAACAGGGCCATCGACGGTTGGACAGTCGATGGACCGTTTGTCCACAAACAGACAGTATTGTCCTTCCGTTTGTTGGGTCAAAGACTTGTCAAGGTCCCCTTCTCACCCAAGACTAAGTCTCCATCGACGACACCCATCGACGGGGCATCGATTGGCCCACGATCCGTCGATGCCTCCGTCGTTTGGGGCTGCCTGGGACAGTCTTGAGATAAAGTTTGGGTCCTTTCTCAAGGACCCTTGGTTGGTCCTTGGGGATGTTTTCCGGGTATTTCCAACCCAAACATGACCGTATTCGAGTTTAAAACCTCTCATATGAATTTCATCCAAAACCAACATGTAAAACTCGATGAAACATGCCTAGACACACAAGGTCATCTCAAGGCACATCTTTCGAATGCCATGGACGTTTTTTAGTATTTCACCTCCAAACTTCTCAAAACTTGACACACTGCCTATACATACCATAATAACTCATTTAAGGACCTTAAAACCTTGTGAATCACACCTGAACACATAGTACCACATACGAGGCACTTAGGTGACTTAGTCGTCGAACGTCTTAGTTGTCCCTTGACGTTTTGACTTCCAATGCACTTAATAATTTAACTACTGCATCTATACCATATAATAGATTACATTAGGACCATAGACCATCATTACCAACATGTTAGGCTCTAGTTACTCTAAGTCATTTTCGAGGTCTTACAATCTCCCCCACTTGGACAACATTCGTCCTCGAATGACACTTGCCACTCTTCGAACACTCTCAAGATTAGAGATTCAACTAGCAGTACATAAACAAAACCACATAACACATTATATATAAGAAACATCAATTTCACATAGTCAAGAGATTCACAACACAACAATAGACTAGAAGCTAATTCTATAACTCATTATGCTACAAAACTCACATTCTTCATTCCAAATAGCAAAATTTCATTTTATATTTAATATCATATTCATACACATCAGTTCTAACCATATTACAACAATTTTAGACCAAAGAACCAATTAGTCAAATTCTCCAAAATATTACAGTGAGCAGTTTTCCAGTGCTACAGTGATTTTAACAAATTTTCCAAAAATGCAATTTTAGGCAATTCATGATATAGACATGCTAATGTGCAAGGTAACATCATATAAACACCTCTTACAACATACTCATAGCTCAATGAAATACACAATGCAAGAAGTTAATGAAATTTAATTTCAACCAAACTCCTAAACATCATGCACATGCAACACTTCTAGCACAATCCTAACCATACTCCCCCACTTAGAAGGAACTCATACCATAACAAGAGAAACAAGGACTTACAAACATCATCATCACTCTCATCCGTCTTCTCACCTCTATTCCGGAGTGCATAGAAACGCCTCTTTGTTGGAGCATCATCCTTTGGAACAATAGGATCAACTTTCTTACCCTCTTGTCTAGAAGCAATATTAGGACAATCTCTCACTTTGTGCCCATCTTTTCCACATCCAAAGCAATTAACCGTACCCAATGGACACTCACCATAATGTTTCTTACCACAAGTGGCACATGTAGGTTTGTCATTGTGAGAACCATCTCCTTTCTCAAACTTCTTCTTAGGAACACTAGGTCCATCTTGAGTTTGAGCCCTCTTTTTGAACCTAGGTTGCACTTGATCACTAGCAACACTCCTTTTAAAGTTTCTTGACATCCTCCTAAGTTTAGACTCTTCAATTAATTGTGCATACACCATGAGTCTAGCCAAAGTCATATCATCATACAACATAGACGTACGACATTCCTCCCTCACTAAGTCGGCTACACCCGTCACAAAGCGACACATTTCATCCCTTGGATTAGACACTAGGGAAGGTGCATATCTAGACAAAGTTGAGAATTTCAAAGAGTATTCCTCAACACTCATATTGTCTTGCTTGAGATTGAAAAACTCCTCTACTTTCACTTCCCTCCTCTCACGGGGAAAGAACTTACCAAGAAAAGTTTCCTTGAATTCTTCCCACTCAATAGGACCCGACACCACCGGACTATTGTCCTTCCATTGACTGTACCAAATTTGAGACACATCTCTCAATTGATAAGAAGCCAACTCCTCCTTCTCCCTAGATGTAACCCCCATAGCACTCAATACCTTGTACACACCATCAAAGAATTCTTGGGGATCTTCATTCACCTTAGAGACAATAAAGATTGGAGGATTCAACCTCACAAAGCCTCTCAACCTAGATGACATAGTGCTCTCCACAAAATGACCCCTAGGCACCATATTCAAGTTAGCTTGAGCCGTTACGGCTCGGGCTAAAGCAAGGAAAGCCTCTCCAATCACACTATTAGACAACTCCGACACCTCATTACCTACTTCCACATTAGGGGAATGATCACCTTGAGGAGGCACTTGAGCACCTTGAGCACCTTGGACACTTTACCCATCTTGAAGCACTTGTTCAACTTTCTCAACTTGAGGAGGAGCTTCATCATTCACCCTTCCCTCTTCCATCCTTCTAGCGGCCATCCTTCTAGTATTCATCTCCTAGAAACACAAGGAAACACATTTAGAAGGATACTCATAACATTACTCTACCGCACGAACATAGGAGTAGAAATGAAGGGAAACATTATCGTCTTATAGCCTGTCGCCCATAGATGTGTCGCGAATCACACCGATGGTCAAGACTCTACTAGACGTGACTTGTCGAGACTTTTTTTGATTCCTAAGACTACTTTGATTAACCTATGCTCTGATACCAAGCTTGTCACGACCCGAAACCACACCCTAGAAGTTAGGGTGCAATCTTGGATTGCGACCGGCGTATTCGACCTCTCGGAGGTCTCATACAAGCCTATCATATCACTCATCGCATATACCTAATGAAAAGTTATGTGAAATTAAAACTTTACATAAAGACAATAACATAGTCTTAAAACTCTTTCATATATGTAGTAATAGGAAATGCTAAGTCTCGAATCATCATCTTAAGACACAAAAATAGGACACGGCCCATACAAATTTGGAAACATACTACTATATAGTCTATTACAATACTTCATAAAACGAAACATAAAATGACATATATGCCCTCGAGTCAAGTGAGGACATACTTCAAACTCTTCTTGAACGATCTCCTAGTCCAAGTCTTCTTCCTAAAGCTCTTCACCTACCAAGAACTATATAGATAGAAATAAAGCATGGAATTTGTACAACCACATGTATTAAGTATGACATTATGCATAAAATCATGAAAACGGACATTTACTGAAAATATGCATCTTTTCAGTTGGAAATACTTATAGTCATAAGAGCAACATTTATCAACTTAGAAATACATAAGATAACATTTAACCAAAAATTACATTTTTAGAACTCACATTACAGTGAGATCAATTCACTGTACAGTGAAGTTCTTCACTGTTACAGTGAATTCTCTTGTCTTCCCTTTTTACACTTCCTAGCATGTAATTCCCTCACTAAAAGTTATCCTAAGATTCACTTAAGTCACACAAAGAGAGACCGCTCATACACCCTCTCTAGATGTGCCTAAACGACCCTCAAGATTACCTATAATGAGTAACATACACACTTACAAGCATCATAAACATAAATGTAAGATTCTTCTACCAAAGGTGAATTCTAAGTCTCACTTGAGTGAGTTGTGAAGCGACCGCCCATACCATCCCTTACACACACACTCAAGAGATCCAGTAGTCTCCCTCGGATAGAATCATTCTCACTAAACACACCAACACATAGATGATAGGATACTCTCCTTTCAAAGGCTATCAAAAGACCTACTTAAGTAAATCAAGAATATAACGTCCATGATTGACCTCTTCAAGATTACCTAAGTAGTCCTTAGGACTACCTAAGGCTTAGATCATGTCAACAACACTAAACATCTTTCCCAACCAGAGTCATTCTCAAGACTTCCATCTATAAAACATGAAAAGATCATCATTTACGCCCTTTTCACAATTTAGCTAAGGAATCCCTAAGTCACTCCAGATTAGGTACTTATTCACTTACATACTTCATAACGTAAGTCATTTGTTCATTAGTTCATTAAGACATATTCATAACATAAAGGACATTCAAGTAATGGTATTGGAGAAGACCTAGGGACTCTTACTAACATCTTCAAAGCCTATTGTGCAATGTCTAGATATCGTCCCATACCACCACCTAAACCTAATAGAACTTCTCTAATGCTAATATGTATCCCATATGATGAGAATAGTCAATAACCAACATAGACCATGGTAGCAAAGCATGGAATCCGGAGTTCTATAATACTCCAATGAGGTTGATCTACTTGCCACTGGTAGAACTTAGACACATCCCATGTAGGCACATGGTTAAGGAAATATGAAGGACTTCTTTGTATTCTAGTCTCACTCTTTAACTAGAACTACTTCCCTTACCATACTCACTTGGTGCTAGCCTTCGTTCTCATAGATTAAGTCACATTAAGGTTCATACAAATGGGTCCCATATCTAGTTCATGATCCAATTACATTTACCCTACCAAAGCAAGGTCCGCTAGGGCTATCTCACTATGGCGACAAGAAGTTCATAATCACTTTCCTAAGGATTTATGTGATGTCGTTCCAGTCAATCAACCTTAAGTCCATCATTCATTACATGAAGGATACCATTACGGCTTTCGACTTCAAGTTTCATAACCTTACCACTTGGTTCAAGGTTTCACATAAAAGACCCTCTTATCATCATTTAAGGTCTCACCTATTATTCATTCATTCAAAACTAAGACCCTTTAGGTTCATAAGTCAAGACATCACATATTCACATATGTATCAAGTAAGGAACACAAGTCTACCTAAATAAGACACAACATACTTCCATTTAACACATATAGCCTATCTTTCTTTAGACACTTAGGAATGACCCTTAACATCATATAATCAACCTATTCATTACCTTAACATCATTAATATAACCATTATAGACTCATATATCCAAGTTAGGAACAACTATGTACCAACTCTAAGACTACACACTTAACGCATAGTCATAGCATAACATGATTGCCTAGATAGCATCAATAGTCTAACACATACTTGCACATATAGGTAGATATTATCATACATCACATAATCAACTACATAAGTAGACATATAACTTCAAGTAGTGCCGACAAGGCCATGATCATTAATATACTCAAAATAACGCCGACAAGGCTACATCAATTCACATAACACCGCACCATAAGTGGACCAAACCAATCACAACATAATTGAAGTCTAAATAAAATCAAGTAAAAGAGAATAGGGCAGAGTATCACCACTCCATTATCAACACTCCAATCCAATGCTAAATCAACCAATTCAACATCATAAGGCCCTTACCCATGGTCATGAACATCAATTCAAAGCATATATCATAAAACTCAATGAATCTAAATCAATTCAATATAGGTTTATCAATCTAAGACCAATTATATAACAATTTAATACAATTCTTACACCATTAGAAAGCCCATAAGAAACTACACATAAATTCATCAACATTAGACCAATATCAAGCAACCCATAAAGTAGTCAAAAACTATGGTTCATCAAATTCATGGATTCATAGGTAATTTAGGTTAAAATCATCAATACAACATCAATCTAATCCATAATAGACGTTTGAAAACCATTAATGCAAGAACCCATGGTATAATCATGAAATTGGACAATTCATCTTTGAAAACTCTAGAAAACATCTTTGAAGTTGGGCTCCTTGATGAAACGAGTTTCAAGGATCAAAAGAAATACCTCAATGAAGCTAATTCTTCACTTTGATGAAGAATCTTCACTCAATTCGTCACACCAAGCTCTTCCTTGACTTTGGACTTCAATGGAGTCTTTGGGAATTCTTAAGGGATTTTAGGGTTTTGTTTTTGGAAGAATAAAAGCTCCTAAGTGTTAAACACATATATACTTGTTTAAAATACCCAAAAGACCCTTAAATAACCGCCAAACCTTCCATTTATAAGTGGGGTTAAATTACAATTTTACCCCTAACTTGGCAGTGAAACTGCACGCAAGAACAGGGCCATCGACGGTTGGACAGTCGATGGACCGTTTGTCCACAAACAGACAGTACTGTCCTTCCGTTTGTTGGGTCAGAGACTTATCAAGGTCCCCTTCTCACCCAAGACTAAGTCTCCATCGACGACACCCATCGACGGGGCGTCGATTGGCCCACGATCCGTCGATGCCTCCGTCGTTTGGGGCTCCTAGGACAGTCCTTACATAAAGTTTGGGTCCTTCCTCAAGGACCCTTGGTTGGTCCTTCTGGATGTTTTCCCGGACATTTCCAGCCCAAAAATGACCGTATACGAGTTTAAAACTTCTCATATGAATTTCATCCAAAACAAACACGTAAAACTCGATGAAACATGCCTAGATACACAAGGTCATTTCAAGGCACATCTTTCGAATGCCATGGACGTTTTTGAGTATTTCACCTCCAAACTTCTCGAAACTTGACAAACTGCCTATACATACCATAATAACTCATTTAAGGACCTTAAAACTCATGAATTACACCTGAACACATAGTACCACATACGATGCACTTAGGTGACTTGGCCGTCGAACGTCTTAGTCGTCCCTTGACGTTTTGACTTCCAATCACCTAATACTTTAACTACTGCATCTATACCATATAATAAACCACATTAGGACTATATACCACCATTACCAACATGTTAGGCTCTAGTTACTCTAAGTCATTTTCGAGGTCTAACAATCTCCCCTACTTGGACAACATTCGTCCTCGAATGAAACTTGACACTCTTCGAACACTCCCAAGATTAGAGATTCAACTAGCAGTACATAAACAAAACCACATAACACATTATATATAAGAAACATCGTTTTCACATAGTCAAGAGATTCACAACACAACAAGAAACTAGAAGCTAATTATATAACTTATTATGCTACAAAACTCACATTCTTCATTCCAAATAGCAAAATTTCATTTTATATTTAATATCATACTCATACACATCAGTTCTAACCATATTACAACAATTTTAGACCAAAGAACCAATTAGTCAAATTCTCCAAAATATTACAGTGAGCAGTTTTCCAATGCTACAGTAATTTTAACAAATTTTCCAAAAATGCAATTATAGGCAATTCATGATATAGACATGCTAATGTGCAAGGTAACATCATATAAACACCTCTTACAACATACTCATAGATCAATGAAATACACAATGCAAGAAGTTAACGAAATTCAATTTCAACCAAACTCCTAAACATCATGCACATGCAACACTTCTAGCACAATTCTAGCCGTACTCCCCCACTTAGAAGGAACTCATACCACAACAAGAGAAACAAGGACTTACAAACATCATCATTACTCTCATACGGATTCTCACCTCTATTCCGGAGTGCATAGAAATGCCTCTTTGTTGGAGCATCATCCTTTGGAACAATAGGATCAACTTTCTTACCCTCTTGTCTAGAAGCAATGTTAGGACAATCTCTCACTTTGTGCCCATCTTTTCCACATCCAAAGCAATTACCCGTACCCACTAGACACTCACCATAATGTTTCTTACCACAAGTGGCACATGTAGGTTTCCCATTGTGAGAACCACCTCCTTTCTCAAACTTCTTCTTAGGAACACTAGGTTCATCTTGAGTTTGAGCCCTCTTTTTTAACTTAGGTTGCACTTGATCACTAGCAACACTCCTTTTCAAGTTCCTTGACATCCTCCTAAGTTTACACTCTTCAATTGATTGTGCATACACCATGAGTCTACCCAAAGTCATATCATCATGCAACATAGTCGTACGACATTCCTCCCTCACTAAGTCGGCTACACCTGTCACAAAACGACTCATTTCATCCCTTGGATTAGACACTAGGGAAGGTGCATATCTAGACAAAGTTGAGAATTTCAAAGAGTATTCCTCAACACTCATATTGTCTTGCTTGAGATTGATAAACTCCTCTACTTTTACTTCCCTCCTCTCACGAGGAAAGTACTTACCAAGAAAAGATTTCTTGAATTCTTCCCACTCAATAGGACCCGACTACACCGTCATATTGTCCTTCCATTGAGTGTACCAAATTTGGGACACATCTCTCAATTGATAAGAAGCCAACTCCGCCTTCTCCCTAGATGTAACCCCGATAGCACTCAATACCTTGTACACACCATCAAGGAATTCTTGGGGATATTCATTTACCTTAGAGCCAAGAAAGATTGGAGGATTCAGCCTCACAAAGTCTCTCAACCTAGATGACATAGTGCTCTCCACAAAATGACCCCTAGGCACCATATTCAAGTTAACTTGAGTCGTTACGGCTCGGGCTAAAGCAAGCAAACCCTCTCAAATCACCCTATTACACAACTCCGGCACCTCATTACCTCCTTCCACATTAGGGGCATGATCACCCTGAGGAGGCACTTGATAACCTTGAGCACCTTGGACACCTTGCCCATCTTGAAGCACTTGTTCAACTTGCTCAACTTGAGGAGGAGCTTCCTCGTTTACCCTGTCATGACCGGAGTCTAGACCCTAGACGAGACCGACGTCGTTGACCTCTCAGAGGTTGCAGACAAGCCTTCATACGTCATCGTTACTTCATCTAGGTTAATTTTAGCGGAAAATTTGAATTTTTTGTCACATAACATTCAAATAAGACATTCTACTTAAACTCATAAACGCTCACAATCAACCATCTAATATTAAGATCATCAAATGAAAGAAATAGTTCAATATGAGTTAAGTGTATACTTGCCAAAATGGCACCAATACAATGTCTAAAATAAGATGAGAAAGAAACGCTAGTGGAACATACTCCACTAACTCAAACCTATATCTAAGCTAGAAAATAATGGGCAAGCGTCCTCGAAAGCATGAGGGCCTACCAAGTCCGGATGAATGCTCCACGTCCGGATAGCTTCAGCGTCGACCTGTAAACTCTAATGTGCACCTGTGCCTGCACCTAAAAATGTAGAGTTGTATGGGATTAGTACACACTTGTACTAAGTATGGGTATATGCAAGCACACACCAAGGACATGCATGATTAGGAAGAGCTCTTTCCTAACGATATGAATTATGGAAAGGCAAGTCAGTGGACTTGCCAAATTCGGATTAGGAAAGTCATGCCATGAGAGTAACATGCATCATCATACTTATCATTTTGCAAACAGCACATAACATATTACACATATCATATCACAAAGTTCATATCATTCTTTCATATGCCATGAGACCTTGGAATCATGGACTTGGCATTAGGACTTCCTAAAATGAGGGCTCAACATATGGGACCTCAACTAGGGAGCCTTCTTCAGCAAACACAGAGTCTGCTTCGTTCGTTCATACGTACTTCATTTTCATTCATTCATATACTAGTGCAATCACCAGTCATACCTAGGATGAAGTTTAAGACTCTCATCGAGTTTGATGTGCAATGACCAAGAATAACCTAGTGTCATTACTTAAGTCTAGCTCACCTCTTGATTATCCTATCCTAACACCTTTGGTATCGTTCATTTCATTTTGTGCATCGTTTGAGGCTGGCCTCATTCTTTCTTTGGGAAATTTAACCTTAACCGACATAGATCATGTTAGCATCATGAAATTCAGTGTGTAATCCCCTCACCGAAAAGAGGTGGAATCACCGGCCAAAGTGAACCAAAACATGCTAGCGTATATAGGGAGTCGAACCCTGCTAGATCCCTATATTGGCAGTATAGGTTCCAAGACTAGGAGATATAAGGAGACCCATACCCGGCATGCCAACAGTCTCATCTCATGAGTGTTACTTGAACCTCCGCCCTTCTCGAAGGAAGGCATCACCGCTCATAGCTAGCCTATCGATGCTCAGTATAAAGTTCCATTACATCCAACTCATACATCATGGAAGCTGGCTTCTTGCATGAGGACATCATAGCTCATTAGATGATTTCTCATCTCATCATTAGTATTAAGTATGCATTAACTTCAATACTTTCATTAGATTGTTCATAGAGACTGGTCTCTTCATTAACTTTACACTCTCATAGGTGAGTACATTTTGGTAACATTTACTTAGGCTCATTTGAGATTGCTCTCATCTTTTACATTAGCCTCTTATCATATTGTCACCTCATTCATTAACTTTAACACATTTGCTTTTCATAATTACTCACCCCTTCACGTGAATGTTCATTTCATCATATGTCAATGCACTTGGCCATTTAGTGTTTTTCACACTCTTACTTAACCCTTCTAGGGTTACATCATTTTATCACATACATCTTAGGTTCACTTACTTTTAAACGTATGCTAGACTTATGAGTCCACACATACAAGCCATGAGGCTTCATTTATAGTTTGTCTAAGTGATTTATGTTTACCCAATATTATGTGGTATAAGACTTATGCATCTTGTAGATATGCCAAGATATTGATTTCGATCTTTAAAGGCAGCATTCATTAAATATTTACTTACGTATGACTTATGTGTTAATACGGAATTGGGCAAGGGAACCCTATTTCGAATCCCTTGGACAACACTTAATCTTATTTTAAACTTGATAATTGCATTTTTCAGATTTGGGGGACCCTAGTTCGATCCCCATCAACCCCATAATATTTCCTTTCTTTTTCTCCTCTCCTTTTTCGTTTAAGTCAAGGAGGTTGTGGGTTCAATCCCCACAAGCTCAGTATTTTTATTTTAATTTATCTCTTAACTTTCTCACCTATCCAAGAGGTTGTGGGTTCAATCCCCACTCTCCATATTTATTTTCTCCTTTATTTTTCTCCTAACTCTCTCATTCATTCAAGAGGTTGTGGGTTCAATCCCCACTCACCACATCTATTTTTCCTTTCATTTTTCTCATGACATTTTTATGAAATTTTCATTTGGTGAGGTCATGGGTTCAATCCCCAATGACCTCACATTTTAAAAAAAAAATTAAACGAAGTTCATTTTTTTAAAAGTTGGCCGAGACTACAATTTCCAGCAAGATGGAAATTTATTCTCCTCCAATCCATTTTTGTCTTAATCTTTTGTTGATTTTTTTTTGTAGATTTCATATAATGATGTCTTGGATTCAATCCTTAGTGATTTCACTCATTTTACATTCATTTTTCATTGCATTTTATACCACTTTGAGTGGCCGAACCCAACCTACCAAATGCTGGAAATTTGTTCACTATTTTTAGCTCCTTGTTATCATCATTTGTACGTTAGATCTTAGGACGTTTCATGAATCATTTGGTGCATCTTTAAGTATATTTTTTTCATGGTTATATTCAGCCAAGAATTACCATTAAATCCAGCAACATTACATCACTTTTGCACATCATGATTTCATCAAACATTTGCACAAACATCACTTTTCACATACTTTCGATTGGCATAAATTAACATGCTTACAATTCCAAACACATAATCATGAACACATTATTACGAAAATCACACTTCATACTTAAACTACCAGCAAACATACCAACAACATGATCTCTAACCTATTTCAGATTGAAATCGGAAGGATACTAGGGACAAGGAGTTCGACAAGAACGGGAACAACCCTAGTTTCAAAATTCGTTGAATTCGTGGAAAGATCCAAATTCGAATTGGTTCCTGTTCAAAACTTGTTTAAATGCTGCCAATTTACCATGAACCAAGCCTCACCACCGAAACTTCAAGCACAATCCCGTCAAGAACTTGTTGTTGATTTTCGTTTTTAGCTTAGTTTTTCGTTTGAGTTTTTGGGTGTAAGTTCTTCAAGAGTGAACTATTATTTTCAGTTATTTTAATGATAAAAAACGTGAGAATGAGAGTGAGAGACGTGAGAATGAGAGGATTAGGATTATGATTAGGATTAGGAGAGTTAGGTGAAGACTAAGTCAAACTAGGACTCCTCATTATTTATTAATTTTATTATTATTTTTTAAAAATTAAAAATATGATTTTCCTTTAATTAAATCAGAAATTAAATATTAATTAATTCAACTAATTCACTAAATAAAATTAAATCAATTTAATCCTTGCTTTCACCAAGGCTCGAACCCGGGTGGAGCTAGATTTTGCTTAAAGGGTCAATTTCGGCAACCTCTACCAAAATTGCCCCTTAACCATATTAATTAATTAGTGTAATTACAATACTATTCTTAGCCTGGAAAAGACCATTTTACCCCTAGACCCTCCAAACTTAAGATTACCCCTTTTTAAGTCTGGTTAAGACTCATCCATGTAAATCTTCATATTCGGGTGCCCTACATGGTTGGACCCAACCTTTCCTAGCTCAACTAACTCACCAAGTTAGCTGGCTTGGTTGTTGCAGAGGTTCAGAGGTATGGTTCTACGCGCATCAATTCATGTGAATCCGATCTAATCTAGGCATTCTAGATGCGTTAGACATTACTTAGCATAGTCATTTTTAGGGTTGTTACACACCCTTCCCTCTTCCATCCTTCTAGTATTCATCTCCTAGAAACACAGGAAATACATTTAGAAGGATACTCATAACATTACTCTACCGCACGAACATAGGAATAGAAATGAAGGGAAACACTATCGTCCTATAGCCTCTCGCCCATAGATGTGTCGCGACTAACACCGATGGTCAAGACTCTACTAGACGTGACTTGGCGAGACTTTTTTTGATTCCTAAGACTACTTTGATTAACCTAGGCTCTGATACCAAGCTTGTCACGACCCGAAACCACACCCTAGAAGTTAGGGTGCAATCTTGGATTGCGACCGGCGTATTCGACCTTTCGGAGGTCTCATACAAGCCTATCATATCATTCATCGCATATACATAATAAAAAGTAGTGTGAAATTAAAACTTTACATAAAACAATAACATAGTCTTAAAACTCTTTCATATATGTAGTAATAGGAAATGCTAAGTCTCGAATCATCTTCATAAGACACAAGAATACTTGGGACACGGCCCGTACGAATTTGAAAACATACTACTATATAGTCTATTACAATACTTCATAAAACGAAACATAAAATGACATATATGCCCTCGAGTCAAGTGAGGACATACTTCAAACTCTTCTTGAATGATCTCCTAGTCCAAGTCTTCTTTCCAAAGCTCTTCACCTACCAAGAACTATATAGATAGAAATAAAGCATGGAATTTGTACAACCACATATATTAAGTATGGCATTATGCATAAAATCATGAAAATGGACATTTACTGAAAATATGCATCTTTTCATTTGGAAATCATTATAGTCATAAGAGCAACATTTATCAACTTAGAAACACATAAGATAACATTTAATCAAAAATTACATTTTTAGAACTCACATTACAGTCAGATCAATTCATTGTACAGTAAAGTTCTTCACTCTTACAGTGAATTCTCTTGTCTTCCCTTTTTACACTTCCTAGCATGTAATTCCCTCACTAAAAGTTATCCTAAGATTCACTTAAGTCACACAAAGAGAGACCGCCTATACACCCTCTTTAGATGTGCCTAAACGACCCTCAAGATTACCTATAATGAGTAACATACACACTTACAAGCATCATAAACATAAATGTAAAATTCTTCTACCAAAGGTGAATTCTAAGTCTCACTTGAGTGAGTTGTGAAGCGATCGCCCATACAATACCTTACACACACACTCAAGAGATCCAATAGACTCCCTAGGATAGAATCATTCTCACTAAACACACCAACACATAGATGATAGGACACTCTCCTTTCAAAGGGTATCAAAAGACCTACTTAAGTAAATCAAGAAAATAACGTCCATGATTGACCTCTTCAAGATTACCTAAATAGTCTTTAAGATTACCTAAGGCTTAGATCATGTCAACAACACCAAACATCTTTTCCAACTAGAGTCATTCTCAAGACTTCCATAGATAAAACATGAAAAGATCATCCTTTATGCCCTCTTCACAATATATCTAAGGAATCCCTAAGTCACTCTAGATTAGGTACTTATTCACTTACATACTTCATAATGTAAGTCATTAATTCATTAGTTCATTAGACATATTCATAACATAAAGGACATTCAAGTAATGGTCTTGGAGAAGACCTAGGGACTCTTACTAACATCTTCAAAGCCTATTGTGCAATGTCTAGATAGCGTCCCATACCACCATCAAACCCTCATAGAACTTATCTAATGTTAATATGTATCTCATATGATGAGAATAGGCAATAACCGACATAGACCATTGTAGCAAATCATAGAATCCAGAGTTCTATCCTACTCCGATGAGGTTGTTCTACTTGACAATGGTAGAACTTAGACACATCCCATGTAGGCACATGGTTAAGGAAATTTGAAGGGCTTCTTTGTATTTTAGTCTCACTCTTTAACTAGAACTACTTCCCTTACCATACTCACTCGGTTCTAGCCTTCGTTCTCATAGACTAAGTCACATTAAGGTTCATACAAATAGGTCCCATATCTAGTTCATGACCCAATTACATTTACCCTACCAAAGCAAGGTTCGCTAGGGATATCTCACTATGGCGATAAGAAACTCATCATGACTTTCCTAAGGATTGATGTGATGCCGTTCCAGCCAATCAACCTTAAGTGCATCATTCATTACATGAAGGATACCATTACGGCTTTCGACTTCAAGTTTCATAACCTTACCACTTGGTTCAAGGTTTCACATAAAAGACCCTCTTATCATCATTTAACGTCTCACCTAATATTCATTCATTCAATACTAAGACCCTTTTGGTTCCTAAGTCAAGACATCACATATTCAAATAAGCATCAAGTAAGGGACACAAGTCTACCTAAACAAGACACAACATACTTTCATTAAACACATATAGACTATCTTTCTTTAGAACTTAGGAATGACCCTAAACATAATCTAGTCAACCTATTCATTACCTTAACATCATTAATATAACCATTATATACTCATATAGCCAAGTTAGGAACAACTATGTACCAACTATAAGACTACACACTTAACACATAGTCATAGCATAACATTATTACCTAGATAGCATCAATAGTCTAACACATACTTGCATATATAGGTAGATATGATCATACATCACATAATCAACTACATAAGTAGACATATAACTTCAAGTAGTGCCGACAAGGCCATGATCATTAATATACTCAAAATAACGCTGACACGGCCACATCAATTCACATAACACCGCCATCACAAGTGGACTAAACCAATTACAACATAATTGAAGTCTAAATAAAATCAAGTAAAAGAGAATAGGGCAGCGTACCACCACTCCAATCCAATGCTAAATCAACCAATTCAACATCATAAGGCCCTTACCCATGGCCATGAACATCAATTCAAAGCATATATCATAAAACTCAATGAATCTAAATTAATTCAATATAGGTTTATCAATCTAATACCAATTATATAACAATTGAATACAATTCTTACACCATTATAAAGCTCATAAGAAACTACACATAAATTGATCAACATTAGACCAATATCAAGCAACCCATAAAGTAGTCAAAAACTAAGGTTCATCAAATTCATGGGTTCATAGGTAATTTAGGTTAAAATAATCAATGCAACATCAATCTAATCCATAATAGACGTTTGAAAACCATTAATGCAAGAACCCATGGTAGAATCATGAAATTGGACAATTCATCTTTGAAAACTTTAGAAAACATCTTTGAAGTTGGGCTCCTTGATGAAATGAGTTTCAAGGATAAAAAGTCATACCTCAATGAAGCTAATTCTTCACTTTGATGAAGAATCTCCACTCAATTCGTCACACCAAGCTCTTCCTTGACTTTGGACTTCAATGGAGTCTTTAGGAATTCTTAAGGGATTTTGGGGTTTTGTTTTTGGAAGAATAAAATCTCCTAAGTGTTAAACACATATATAATTGTTTAAAATACCCAAAATACCATTAAAGAACTGACAAACCTTCCATTTATAAGTGGGGTTAAAGTACAATTTCACCCCTAACTTGGCAGTGAAACTGCACGCAAGAACAGGGCCATCGACGGTTGGACAGTCGACGGACCATTTGTCCACAAACGGACCGTCCTGTCCTTCCGTTGGTTGGGTCAGAGACTTGTCAAGGTCCCCTTCTCACCCAAGACTAAGTCTCCATCGACGACACCCATCGACGGGGCGTCGATTGGCCCACGATCCGTCGATGCCTCCGTCGTTTGGGGCTGCGTGGGACAGTCTTGAGATAAAGTTTGGGTCCTTCCTCAAGGACCCTTGGTTGGTCCTTGGGGATGTTTTCCCGGGTATTTCCAACCCAAACATGACCGTATTCGAGTTTAAAACCTCTCATATGAATTTCATCCAAAACCAACATGTAAAACTCGACGAAACATGCCTAGACACACAAGGTCATTTCCAGGCACATCTTTCAAATGCCATGGACGTTTTTGAGTATTTCACCTACGAACTTCTCAAAACTTGACACACTGCCTACACATACCATCATAAATCATTTAAGGACCTTACAACCTCATGAATTACACCTAAACACATAGTACCACATACGAGGCTGTCACACTTGGATTCAGGAATCCGAATGCAACCGGCGTCGTTAACCTCTCAGAGGTCGCAGACAAGCCTCTTCTTAGCTTTCATTACAATCATATAGTTAAATTTTGCGGAAAATTTAAAACTTTTAGAACATAGTGAAGTATACATAGACTTCATAAGATTACGATATAGAATAATATTCTACGTAGCTCAAATAAAACAACAATCGACAATTGATGAATCAATTCAAATGAAAGATCAATATATAACGTAATAGTTTGCCAAAATGGCCTTAAGACAAAGCTTCGAATAAAAATATCTGAAAATAACGCTAGAGATAACATCCACTAGCTATGTCTAAAGTACTAGGTTAGAAAGATAATAGTGGCATCCTCGAACTCAAGAGGACCTACCAAAGTCTGGAGATCGCTAAATCCAAACAGCTTTGATGAGTCTTCAACCTTCTATCTGACCTGCACCTATAAAAATAGTAATAGTATAGGGTTAGTACACACTTGTACTAAGTATGGGTGTATGCACACATACACATAAGGACTATGCATGATCAAGGAAAGTTCTTCCTATAACAACATGCCATTTTTGGAAAGTGAAATCACTAGACTTTCTTAATTCGTTATATGTGAATTATGGTATGAATATGACATATTTTAATGCATTCAAAGCATACAACTCATTTTCTATATGAACATAAGACCTTAGAATCATGAACATAATTTTAGAACAACTCGAACGAAAATTTTGAAATTTGATCTCGCCTAGCCCGAGAGCTCCCTTTTCAACACTTAGTTTAATTTTCAGTCTTTTTATTCTTGTTGTTGTGTAATTCAATGATCTCCTTTGATACTATGTTTTACTTACAAGTGCAATGATTCATTCTAGTCCCATACCTGCAATGAATCAAGTAAGTAATCCGAAGGACTAAGGAAATGATTTAACTACAAATTGGCATGAGATCTTATTAAGCCAATATTTATTGGTTATGCCTATCATTTGATTCTTTGCATAATATAAGAAGTCATTATAAGTCAATCTAGTTTGGCTATGATCATTTTCTTATTAAAAGAAATCATTATAAGCCAATCTTATTTGGCTTAGATCATTTTCATAATAAAAGAGGTCATTATAAGTCAATCTTATATGGCTTGGGATCATTTTCATAATAAAAGAAGTCATTATTGGTTGTGCCCATTATTTTATGAAAACTTCATTCTTATCAAGCACTGACGATTGATATTCTTAAGCTCTTACTTTCTTAGCCCACTTTAAACTTACATTTCTTCTTCTTTTTTCTTACGTTCTTAAAGAAATCAGTAGCATTAAGATCATGCGAGCTAACCTAAAATTCAGTTTCTGCCACACACCAAAAGGGGTGATTCACCGATCAAAGTGAATCTATATCATGTGAGCTAACATGAAATCCAGTGTCTGACACGGCTAAAGTGAACCGAATACTTTATTTGAGCATCTAATCGACATAGATCATGTTAGCTAATCATGAAATCCAGTGTCTTCCCCACACCGAAAAGGGGTGGTTTCACCGGCCAAAGTGAAACCGCATCATACCTAGCTCTCTTAGGTGGAAACCATTGGCTAGTTCCTATGTTGGCAACATAGTTCAAAGACTAGGATACATACGGAGACTACTTATCCACCTTGGTGGTAGCCTCATCTCATGAGGCTTACATGTGCTGGCACAAGCTCATTGCTAGTCTTTCGGTGCTTTGCTCAACTTCTTTTTCTTTACATCTTTTAGAGTTTACTCAAACATTATGAAAGCTTGCTTCTAGTTATGAGGTTTACTTAACTCTTTGGATAACCGGTCATTCCTTTCTTTACTTGATAAAATGTGAATTTAACCTTACATTATCATCGTGGTGTTAATGAGACTTGTCTCACGATCATTCACACCATCTTATGTGAGTATCTTTAACATAGTTGTCTTAGGTGTAAGTGAGACTTGTCTCACTTCCTTTAACACCCCATTCTAGTAAATTTCATAGTTCAAAGACTTTTAATTATGTTATTACTCACCTTAACTCGTTTCATGTTTTTTGGTAGCTTTATACCATTCTTTATAAACGTTAAGAACTTTGTTCAATGTAGTTACTATGTTTATAGTTCATTTGGAAAGGGTATCTTGGTACTTGTCCCAATGATTGGCATACCCTTGGTTATGAATTCAAAGTTACATTGGTCATGCTTAATTTTGTTTACATTAGTCATTAGCCAATCTTTCCATCATAATTTGAAAGCAATATTGTAAGCCAATTTCATTCAACTTTTTGGGCATAACATTGTTAGCCAATTTATGGCCATGAACCAAACTTTACTTAAAATATTTTCATTATGTTATCACTAACCAAAATCAATTAGTTTCATAAATGCAATATAGTGATTCCTCAACTTAACAAGTCGACATTTTAACATTTAACAGTAACCAAACTTCACAGCTGATTCATAGTAACTTCATATTCTCGAACACAAGTAAGCATTATATAATTCCTTAATTCGTGTAACTAACACTCAAATCATTCGAATCCAATCTATAGGCCTCATTAGTCATTAACAAATCAATAAACCTACACTTAAGGATCAGTTAGCACCACATACCAATAACATATTCGAGATTTACATCTATACATTTATTAGATTCGAAAACAAGGATAACTAGGGAGATGGCCGTTCAACAATGTCATTGGAACAACCCTAGTTTTGATATTCATGAATTGAAGCGTTTGAAAAGCCTCTTGGAGAAGGATTCCAGGAGAGAAAACCCATACCTTATGTAGAATTGAATCTACTAAGATAACCTTGCACGAAAGCTTGAAGAAAACCTTGAAATCGCCTAAGAGAATCGAGAAAAACTTTCTAGTTTTCCTTTTCGTTTGCTCACTGTTTTGCGTCGTGAATTTCCTAGTGTTTGAACGTGAGTGTAAGTCTTAGGAACTGGTCTTCACTTATTCAACTGAGGCTAATTAAGTTAATTAAATAAATTAATTAGTTAAATACTAAAACGCCCCTCCTAAATTGACTAAACATAGGAGAACATTTGACTTAACCAAAATCTGGAAATTGGCTAAGGTCTCGGCCAAATTTTAAATTTCTCATTAATTAATTAAGTAGTTAATTTAATTAATTAAGGGACCTAGGGTAATTACTGAAGTACCCCTAAGTCTTTGGGACCATAACTAACCCTTTTGGACCATCCTAGGTTAGGTACTAGGTTGTCTCTTTAACTACTTACTAGGTTAGTGTCACCCGGTTAAGTCTTAGGTTGTCGGATGCACTAGTTAGTTTATTTCGATTAGTCCTAGGTTAGTTAGCTAGTTAGGTCAGTTAGTTAGAGTCTAGAGTTAGTTAGGGAGTTAGTCCCCACATGGAGGGACCCGTTCGCATGCTGCCCCTAAACGCCCTAACCAATTCGGTTAGGTGGTTCGCGTGGTCCCCTCCTTGGCCGGTTACACATGTGCTTGCACATGTGTTTCTTGTACTTTCCTAACTAAATATTCTTGATGTCTCATTTGGAATGTTTACTTATTTTCCCAAGGATCCTCACTATGTCCTTGGGCACTGCTTAATCTACATGACCATTTTAAGTGGTCATGTGCTATGATTCCAAGGCTTGACATATGGATGCCTCGTATCTATTATGCAAGTATTGTGAAAACATATGTTTTTAGCTTAGGGTCTTTATTGCAGGTACATTTCTTTAACAAGCTCGTTAATGTTAGAAAATTGGCTAACACCCTTTAAGCCAATATTTTCTAATATGCCCAATATTTTGCTTATTTGGGTATTATATAGAAATTGGCTAATACCCCTTAGCCAATTTTCTATACTATGCCCAATATTTCTCAATATTGGGCATTGGGATGCCTATGTACCCCCAATACACATTCTTAAAGACCTATTGGGCTCTTCACTAGACATGTAACTTTCCGGAATGTTACATTATCCCCCCTTAGGAACATTCGTCCCCGAATGACACTACACATCATTTTAAAATAAAGAGGGTGATTTTCGAAAATACTTTAGTATACTTGAAACTTTACTCTCTGTGAATATCTGATTCACACTTACTCTGGATGATGCATATTACTCAAATATTATTTGAAGCTTCATATTTGAGATTGAGGAACTTCCTTCTCAATCACACTTAACTTAATGCACATCACAACTCATGCAACACAAAAATCATGTCTACGCTATACAAAAACAGCAACATGAACTCATTTTAACTCATATAGTGCAAGTATAAAACACACGATTAAGGACTTACAACACCAAAATCGACTAATGCACTAAATACTTAGAGTTTCTTAACAAAAACTAGACTTAGGAAGAGTATATCTAACCTCAAGAACTGAACAAGTGAGGGTAACGGGATCTCATATCGTCCTCGGCCTCCCATGTTGCTCCCTCGACAAGGTGGTTCCTCCATAATACTTTCACGGTGGCAACCTCCTTGTTCCTCAGCCGCTTTACTTGGAGATCTAAAATTTCAACTGGAACCTCTTCATAAGAAAGGTTCTCATCAACTCCTAACCCATCAACAGGCAGGATGGATGCTGGATCGCCTAGAGACTTCTTAAGCATTGCAACGTGGAACACTGGATGAACAGAAGCCAAGTCATTTCGTAATTTCAGTTCATAGGCAACATTCCCTACTCGTTGTAAGACCTCATAAGGACCTATATACCTCGAACTCAACTTCCCTTTTTTACCAAACCTCATCACCCCTTTCATGGGTGATATCTTTAGTTAGACTTGATCACCTACTTCGAATTCAAGAGCCCTCTTCCTGTTATCAGCATAGGATTTTTTACGACTGTACAGTAGCCAATCTATCCCAGATCATTCTCACCTTTTCCACAGCCTCGTGTATGATCTCAGGGCCAAGGATGGAAGACTCTCCTACCTCAAACCACCCAACTGAAGACCTACATCTCCTTCCATATAGTGCTTCAAAAGGTGTCATCCCAATACTGGAATGGTAGTTGTTATTATAAGATAACTCAATCAGCGGCAAGTGGTCACCCTAACTCCCCTTGAAGTCAATAACAGATGCTGTCAGCATGTCTTCAAGGGTCTGAATGGTACGCTCTGCTTGTCCATCCGTCTGGGGATGAAAAGCAGTACTGAGCTTCACCTGTGTACCCAAGCTCCTTTGGAAAGATCTCCAAAAGTGAGAAGTGAACTAGGCTCCCCTATGTGAAATGATAGATAAAGGAATCTCATGCCACCTCACTATCTCATCAATATACAGCTTGGCATAATCTTCGGCCCTGTAAGTAGACTTCACAGGAATGAAGTGAGCTGACTTAGTCATCCTGTCAACAATAACCCAAATGGAATCATGCAGCATCCTAGTCTTTGGTAGACCAACCACAAAATCCATATTGATAGCATCCCACTTCCATGTTGGAATCTCAATCGACTGGGTGAGACCCCCAGTCTTAAGGTGTTTGGCCTTTACCTGTTGGCAATTGGGACACTCCTCCACAAACTTAGAGATATCTCTCTTCATACCTTCCCAGCAATAGACCTCTTTAAGGTCATGGTACATTTTGGTGGCACCTGGATGAATGGAATACCTGGAACCATGAGATTCTGCCAGAATATTAGGCCTCAAATCCTTAACATTGGGCACATATTATCTGTTCTGGTACCTGAGTACACCATCCCCTCCTAGGGAAAATGATTCATTCAACTTACTCAACACTGAGTCTTTCAACTCCATGAGCACTGGGTCGAGATGCTGCTTAGATTTGACATCTATAACAAATGAGGATTCGGAACTTGAATGAACCGAAACACCCCCACTTGGTGCATCTGCCAGCCGTACACCCAATCTAGCCAATTGGTGTACCCCTTTAACTAGATCCTTCTTCTCATCATTAATATGAGACACGATGCCCATGCTCAATCGACTCAACGTATCAGCCACTACATTGGCCTTACCTGGGTGATAGTGGACACTCATATCATAATCTTTGAGCAGCTCTAGCCATCTTCTCTAACGAAGATTTAATTCTCTCTGGGTAAAAACATACTGAAGACTTTTATGGTCAGTAAATACATCAACATGTACACCATATAAGTAATGTCTCCAAAGTTTTAACGCAAAGACCACAACAGCTAACTCAAGATCATGGGTAGGGTAATTCTTCTCGTGGACTTTCAACTATCTTGATGCATATGCAATAACCTTGCCATCTTGCATAAGAACACATACCAAACCTACTCGGGAAGCATCACAGTACACCACATATCCTGCACCACTCCTCGGCAATGTGAGAACTGGGGCTGAAGTGAGTCGGCCTTTGAGCTCTTGGAAGATCTTCTCACACTTTTCAGACCACTCAAACTTCACCCTATTCTTCGTTAAGGTTGTCAACAGAGCAGCAATAGTGAAAAACCCTCTACAAACCTGCGATAGTAGTTAGGCAAACCTAAGAAACTCCGAATATTTGTAGGAGTGAGGGGTCTCAGCCAATTCTTCACTGCTTCAACCTTTTTCGGATCAACTTCAACACCCTGGTCGGTCACAACATGACCAAGGAAGGTCACTGATCTCAACCAAAATTCACATTTACTGAACTTTGCATACAACTGATGTTCTCTAAGTACTTGCCATGTCTTTCTTAAGTGTTCTTCATGCTCTTCTCTAGTCTTAGAGTATATGAGGATGTCATCTATGAATACTATGACAAAAGAATCAAGATATTCACGGAAAACCCTATTTATAAGGTCCATAAACGCGGCTGGTGCATTAGTGAGACCAATTGACATGACAAGAAACTCATAATGGCCATATATAGTTCGGAAAGCAGTCTTAGGAATGTCTTCTTGTCTTACCCTCAATTGGTGATAACCCGACCGAAGATCTATCTTAGAAAAGAAGCTTGAACCTTGAAGTTGATCAAAGAGATCATCGATTCTGGGAAGAGGATACTTGTTCTTTATAGTGACTTTGTTGAGTTATAGATAATCGATACACATTCTAAGGGTTCCATCATTTTTCTTAACGAACAACACTGGAGCACCCCATGGGGATATACTCGGCTGGATGAAGCCCTTATCAAGTAAATCTTTTAATTACAACTTCAACTCTTTGAGTTCGGCTGGTGCCATCCTATATGGGGGAATAGAAATTGGCTTGGTGTTGGGATCTAAGTCAACACCAAAATCAATTTCGCGTTCATGAGGAATTCCTGGTAAATCCTTCGGAAAGACATCTTGAAACTCACTCACTATGGACACAGAGTCTATGGAAGGAACCTCATGCTCTAAGTCATTGACTCTGACTAAGTGGTATAAATACCCCTTAGATAACATCTTATTGGCTTTAAGGTTGGAAATTATTTGGCTTGTCGGATTTGAACCACGCCCTTCCCATTCCAGCTCTAACTCATTTGGAAACTGAAACCTTACTACCCTATTTTGACAGTGTATTGTAGCTTAACACTTATGGAGCCAATCCATACCCAAAATTACATCAAAATCAAGCATGGCTAGTTCTACTAGGTCAGCATGAGTGATTTTATCAAGAATGTTAATTGGGCAATTTTTATATACTCTTTCAGCTCTAATGACATCTCCTATGGGAGTACTAACTAGAAAAGGCTCATGCAAGATCTCAGGAAGCAAGTCAAACTTACTAGCTATCAAAGGAGTAACAAATGACAAAGTGGATGCTGGATCTAACAATGCATACAGAGGAAAAGAAAAGACATGCAACGTACCAGTGACCACATCAGCTGACTTCTCTTGCTCCTCTCTACCTTTCAGACATAGAATATGTTCCTCTTGACAGGCTCGGCTGCAGCATTAGAATTAGGCCGAGGCTGAGCATCTGTCCTGGCCTGATTCCTCACCTGTAGGCAGTCCCTGACCATATGTCCACTCTTGCGGCACCCATAGTAGATATTAGAACCTACCAGGCACTCACCTCCATGCAAACACCCACATTTACCACACGGCTTGCTGTTACGCTGGGTATTTCTATCATTGCCCTTTTTGGGGCTAGACTTATCCACCTTGGCATTTGAATTCCTGGAAGGAGTAGTATTACCTGAGTGCTTCTTGAACTTAGGCCTGTTCTGGAATCCAAATGTACCCCTACCAGAGCTAGAACCAGTCTGTTCCGCGGGCCTAGGATTCTTGCCTTCCTGACCTCTCCTTTTCTGGCGACTCTCATCCAGCTGCTTTGCATGTACCATCAATCTGCCCAGGTCCATGTTATCATGCAACATGTCTGCCCCACAATCCTCCTCTAGATCCTCCGACAAGCCAGTCAAAAATCTGCTCATCTCATCCCTGCTATTGGCCACCAGAGAAGAAGCATATTTCGAGAGTTTAACAAATTTCAAGGAATACTCCTTGACTGACATACCTCCCTGTCGTAGGTTGATGAACTCTTCAACCTTTGACTCCCTCTGTTGGGAAAGAACCTCTCCAGGAATGCAGTCTTGAGAATATCCAAAAGTGATGGGGACTTCTCCTGGTGCTCGGCCATCTGCCCACATTTTGTACCACACCTGAGCCACATCTTTGAGTTGATAAGCAGCCAACTCAGCCTTCTCCTTTTCATTAACACCAGTGGCACAGAGAATTTTGTAGACCTCATCCACAAACTCCTGGGGATCCTCATTAGTTCTGGACCCGAAGTAGACTGGAGGATTCATTCTGGTGAAATCCCTCAGTCTGCTAGCCATGGTGCTAGCATGTGGGTTCTCCCTGGGAGCACCCTCTCTAGTGGTCTGGGTTGTGATAGCATGTGCCTGAGTAGTGATGGCTTGGGCCATCTGAACTAGTGCTTCTCTTACTTCTCCATCCGTCAACGCAGCTGGGTTGACAGGCACTTGCACTTCAGCAGCTGGGGCTTGAGGAGGAGCTTGGTTTCCCCCAGCAGCTGCTTCTCCAACTCTCCTGCCTGCGTTTCTCCTCGTGTTCATTTTTCTACTCGCACACACAAGAAGGAAGTTAAATGCTAAAATGACACATAATGTCGAAACTCTACACCGCACGATAAAGAGTAGAAGAAGGGAGGTTTCTTATCATCACTTAGTCTCTAAGTCATGATTGTGGTGCGCTTCACAACCATAAGTTAGAAACTACATAACGTGGTTGTTTTGAGCTTTAGTTCCCAGGTAATTTAACCTCATGCTCTGATACCAAGTTTGTCATACCCGAATTCAGGAATTTGAATGCAATCGGCATCGTTGACCTCTCAGGGTCGCAGAAAAGCCTCTTCTTAGCTTTCATTACAATCATATAGTTAAATTTTGCGGAAAATTTAAAACTTTTAGAACATAGTGAAGTATACATAGACTTCATAAGATTACGATATAGAATAATATTCTACGTAGCTCAAATAAAACAACATCGACAATTGATGAATCAATTCAAATGAAAGATCAATATATAACGTAATAGTTTGCCAAAATGGCCTTAAGACAAAGCTTCGAATAAAAATATCTGAAAATAACGCTAGAGACAACATCCACTAGCTATGTCTAAAGTACTAGGTTAGAAAGATAATAGTGGCATCCTCGAACTCAAGAGGACCTACCAAAGTCTGGAGATCGCTAAATCCAAACAGCTTTGATGAGTCTTCAACCTTCTATCTGACCTGCACCTATAAAAATAGTAATAGTATAGGGTTAGTACACACTTGTACTAAGTATGGGTGTATGCACACATACACATAAGGACTATGCATGATCAAGGAAAGTTCTTCCTATAACAACATGCCATTTTTGGAAAGTGAAATCACTAGACTTTCTTAATTCGTTATATGTGAATTATGGTATGAATATGACATATTTTAATGCATTCAAAGCACACAAATTATTTTCTGTATGAACATAAGACCTTAGAATCATGAACATAATTTTAGAACAACTCGAGCAAAAATTTGAAACTTGATCTCCTCTAACCCAAAAGCTCCCTTTTTAACACTTAGTTTATTTTTCAGTCTTTTTCTTCTTCTTGTTGTGTAATTCAATAATATCCTTTGATCCTATATTTTACTTACCAGTTCAATGATTAATTTTAGTCCCATACCTACAATGAATCAAGTAAGTAATCCGAAGGACTAAGGAAATGATTTAACTACAAATTGGCATGAGATCTTATTAAGCCAATATTTATTGGTTATGCCTATCATTTGATTCTTTGCATAATATAAGAAGTCATTATATGTCAATCTTGTTTGGCTATGATCATTTTCTTATTAAAAGATGTCATTATAAGCCAATCTTATTTGGCTTAGATCATTTTCATAATAAAAGAGGTCATTATAAGTCAATCTTATTTGGCTTGGGATCATTTTCATAATAAAAGAAGTCATTATTGGCTATGCCCATTATTTGCTGAAAACTTCATTCTTATCAAGCACTGACGATTGATATTCTTAAGCTCTTACTTTTCTTAGCCCACTTTAAACTTACATTTCTTTTTCTTTCTTTCTTACGTTCTTAAAGAAATCTTTAGCATTAAGATCATGTGAGCTAACATGAAATCCAGTGTCTGCCCCACACCGAAAAGGGGTGATTCACCGATCAAAGTGAATCTAGATCATGTGAGCTAATATGAAATCAATGCCTTCCCCACACCGAAAAAAGGTGGTTCGCCGGCTAAAGTGAAACCAAGTTCAGTGTCTACCCCACACCAAAAAGAGGTGGTTCACGGCTAAAGTGAACCAAATACTTTCTTTGAGAATTTAACCGACATAGATCATGTGAGCTAAGCATGAAATTCAGTGTCTGCCCCACACCGAAAAGGGGTGGTTTCACCGGCCAAAGTGAAACCGCATTATACCTGGCTCTCTTAGGTGGAAACCACTGGCTAGTTTCTATGCTGGAAACATAGTTCAAATACTAGGAGACATACGGAGACTACTTATCCACCTTGGTGGTAGCCTCATCTCATGAGGCTTACATGTGCTGGCACAAGCTCATTGCTAGTCTATCGGTGCTTTGCTCAACTTCTTTTTCTTTACATCTTTTAGAGTTTACTCAAACAATATGGATGCTTGATTCTAGGTATGAGGTTTACTTAACTCTTTGGATAATTCAAACATTTAACTTTTTGGCCAAAACATTGTTAGCCAATTTATGGCCATGAACCAAACTTTACTTAAAATATTTTCATTATGTTATCACTAACCAAAATCAATTAGTTTCATAAATGCAATATAGTGATTCCTCAACTTAACAAGTCGACATTTTAACATTTAACAGTAACCAAACTTCATAGCCGATTCATAGTAACTTCATATTCTCGAACACAAGAAAGCATTATATCATTCCTTAATTCGTGTAACTAACACTCAAATCATTCGAATCCAATCTATAGGCCTCATTAGTCATTAACAAATCAAGAAACCTACACTTAAGGATCAGTTAGCACCACATACCAACAACATATTTGATATTTACATCTACACACTTATTAGATTCGAAAACAAGGATAACTAGGGAGATGGACGGTCAACAATGTCATTGGGAACAACCCTAGTTTCGATATTCGTGAATTGAAGCATTTGAAAAGCCTCTTGGAGAAAGGATTCCAGGAGAGAAAACCCATACCTTATGTAGAATTGAATCTACTAAGATAACCTTGAACGAAAGCTTGAAGAAAACCTTGAAATCGCCTAAGAGAATCGAGAAAAACTTTCTATTTTTCCTTTTCGTTTGCTCACTGTTTTGCGTCGTGAATTTCCTAGTGTTTGAACGTGAGTGTAAGTCTTAGGAACTGATATTCACTCATTCAACTTAGGCTAATTAAGTTAATTAAATAAGTTAATTATTTAATTACTAAAACGCCCCTCCTAAATTGACTAAACATAGGAGAACATTTGACTTAACCAAAATCTGGAAATTGGCTAGGGTCTCGGCCAAATTTTGAATTTCTCATTAATTAATTAAGTTGTTAATTTAATTAATTAAGGGTCCTAGGGTAATTACTAAAGTATCCCTAAGTCTTTGGGACCATAACTAACCCTTTTGGACCATCCTAGGTTAGGTACTAGGTTGTCTCTTTAACTAGTTACTAGGTTAGTGTCACCCGGTTAAGTCTTAGGTTGTCGGGTGCACTAGTTGGTTTATTTTGGTTAGTCCTAGGTTACTTAGCTAGTTAGGTCAGTTAGTTAGCGTCTAGATTTAGTTAGGGAGTTAGTCCCCACATGGAGGGACCCGTTCGCATGCTTCCCCTAACCGCCCTAACTGAATTCGATTAGGTGGTTCGTGTCGTCCCCTCCTTGGCTGCTTGCACATGTGCTTCTTGTACTTTCCTAACTAACTATTCTTGATGGCTCATATGGAATGTTTACTTATTGTCCCAAGGATCCTCACTATGTCATTGGGCACTGCTTAATCTACATGACAATTTTAAGTGGTCATGTGCTATGATGCCAAGGCTTGACACATGGATGCCTCATATCTATTATGCAAGTATTGTGAAAACATATGTGTAAGACCTTGAAAATAGATTAGGTGTTCTAGAGCCTAACATGTTGGTCTTAGTGTTATAAGGTCCTAAATATGTTTAATATGTGGTATATAGGCAGTATCTAAAATATTAGAGGTGTTGGAAGTCAAACGTCAAGGGATGACTAAGACGTTTGACGACTAAGTCACCTAAATGTCTCTTATGTGGTTTTATGTGTTTATATGTATTTCATGGTGTTTTAAGGTTTTTAATAGAGTTAATATATCATTTATAGGCAGTGGTTAAAGTTTCGTGAAGTTTGGAGGTCAAACGACCAAGAACGTCCAAGGCATTCGAAAGATATGCCTTGAGTCGACCTTGTACGTCTAGGCGAGTTTCGTCTTGTTTTATGTGTTCGTTTTGGATGAAATTTATGTGATAGGTGTTAAACTCATAGATGATCATATTTGGGTTGGAAATGTCCAGGAAATTATCCCCAAGGACCATCAAAGGGTCCTTGAGGAAAGGACCCAAAACCTGATGGCAGGCTGTCCCAGGCAGCCTTGGCGACGGAGCAGTCGACGGCCAGTCATGGCTGTGACGCCCCCTCACAAGGGATTAGTCGTGGGGTACTTGTCCAAGGGTGTAGGGAGAACCCTTGGCAAGCCACTGGAGCTTGCAACGGAGGTCCATGACGGGCCGTTGCACCCGTGACGCCCCATCACAAGTAAGTCGTCGCAGCCATGTTCTCCTGCGCAGATTTTCTGCCAAGTTAGGGGTGAACTTGTAAATTCACCCCATGTCCAAATAATAGTTTAGGCGGTTTATTAATGGTCTTATGGGTATTTTAGATGAGTATATAAGTGTTTAACACTTAGAATAATTCATTCTTCTAAAATCAAAACCCAAAGTCTCTTAGAAATCCCAAAACCTCCATTGAAGACTCCATTGAAGAGGCAGCTTGGTCAGGGGTTCTTGAGTGGAAATTCTTCATCAAAGTGAAGAATTATCATCCTAGAGGTATGGCTTTTTATCCTTGAAACTTATTTCATCAAGGAGCCCAATCCTCAAAGTGTTTTACAAAGTTTTCTAAAGTGAATTGTCCAATTTCGGGATTCTACCATGGGTTCTTGCATAAATGATTTTTAAACATTTAATTATGATCTAATTAATATTGTATTTATGATTTATACATAAATTACCTAAGAACCCATGTGAATTAATGAACCCTAGTTTTGACTACTTTTTGGGTTACTTGATATTAAGCTTATATTGATGAATTGTTGTGTAGTTTCTTATGGGCTTTCTAATGATATAAGAATTGTGTTCAATTGATATGTAATTGATATTATATTGTTAAACCTATATTGAATTGATGTAGATTCATTGAGTTTTATGGTTATTGCTTTGAATTGTGTTCATGGCCATGGGTAAGGGCCTTGTGATGTTGAATTGGTTGATTTGGCATTGAATTGAAGTGTGGATATGGGGATGAAGGTATGCTGCCCCGTTTTCCTAAATTTGATATTAATTATACTTTGATTCTATTGTGATTGGTATGGTCCACTTATGGTGGCGGTGTTATGTGTGCTATTTGCAATTGATGTGGCCTTGTCGGCGTTACTTCATGCAATATTATGAGCATGGCCTTATTGACAACTACTTGAAGTTATGTGGCTATTTGTGTAGTTGATGATGTGAAGTATTTCATTACCTATCTACATGTGAAGTTATATAGTCATGTATGTATTCTTTTAGTTATGTTGCCTTAAGTGATTATGTTAGAGTTTGACTTGACATTATGAGTGTAGTGTTATGGTTAAGTCTTGGTTATTCCTACTTGACTTTATGAGTCTATGTGGAGTATATTAATGATGTTATGATGATATATAGGATGACTTGAAGATGTTAGGTTGTTTTAGAAGTGTTTTTTAGAATGGCTTGTATTGTATGTTAAAAGTGAAGTATGTGATGTCTTATCTTGGTTGACTTGTATATCTTGCTTGATGTATATACGATAATGAGTATGTGATGTCTTAATATAGGGTGTTATAACTCTTAGTCTTAAATAATAATATGAGTGGGACCTTAATGATAAGAAGGTCAATGTTATGTGGAACCTTGAACTTAGTGGCGAGGTTATGAATTGTGAAGTAGTTAGCCGTAATGGTATCCTTCATGTGATGAGTGATGTACTTAAGGTTGATTGGTTGGAACGGCATCATATCATATCTTAGGGAAGTCGCTATGAGCTTCTTGTCACTAAACTGAGATATGCCCTAGTGGAACTTGCTTTGGTAGGGTGAATGTAAAGGGGGTCATGAACTAGATAAGGGACCTATTTATATGAACCTTAATGTGAATTAATCTATGAGAACGAAGGCTAGCACCGAGTGAGTATGAGTAGGGTTAAGTGGATTCAGTTAAAGAACAGACTGAATGCTTATTAAGCTTGTCATATTCCTTAACCATGTGCCTACATGGATGTGTCCATGTTCTACCATTGGCAAGTAGAACACCCTCATCGAAGTAGGATAGAACTTCGGATTCCATGTCTTGCTACCATGGTCTATGTCGGTTATTGCCTATTCTCATCATGTGGAATACCTTTTAGCATTAGATAAGTTTATGAGGTTTAGGTGGTGGCATGGGACGCTATCTAGACATTGCACAATAGACTTTGAAGGTGTTATGTGGAGTTCCTAGGTCTTGTCCAAAGACCATTATGTGATCCATTATGTGAGTGTCTTATGTGATGCTTTATGTGAGTGTCTTATGTGATGTATGAGTCTTAATGAACTAATGAACTAATGACCTATGTTAGTAACTATGTGAATGATTGAGTACCTAATCTAAAGTGACTTAAGCATTCCTTAGCTAAAGTGTGAGGAGGACATGAAAGGATGGTCTCTTCATATCTTATCTTTGGAAGTCTTGAGGATGACTCTAGTTAGGGAAGTTGGTTAATCTTGTTGACATGATCTAAACCTTAGGAAGTCTTAAGAACTATTTAGGTAATCTTGAAGAGGTTATTGCACTATGGACTTTATCTTCTCGATTTACTTAAGTAGGTATTTTGATAGGCTTTGGAAGGAGAATGTCTTCTAATTTTAAGTGTTGGTGTGTTTAGTGAGAATGATTCTATTTTGAGGTAGTCTATAGGATCTCTTGTGTGTGTGTGATAGAGATTGTATGGGCGGTCACTCCACACTTACTCAAGTGAACCTTGGAATTGATCTTTGGTAGATGAATCTTACATAGATGTTTATGATTGTTTTCTAAGTATGTATGTGACTCATCGTAGGTAATCTTAAGGGTCGTTTAGGCACATCTAGAGAGGGTGTATGGGCGGTCTCTCTTTGTGTGACTTAAGTGAATCTTAGGATGACTTTGGGAATTACATGCTAGGAAGACTTAGGGTGAAGGACGAAGTGATTCACTGTAACAGTGAATTAATTCACTCTACAGTGAATATAGCTCACTGTAAAAGTGGGTTCCTTAAGATGTTATCTTTGGTTAAATGTTATCTTATGTGTTTCTTAATTGATGAATGATATTCTTATGTTTAAACTATGATTTCTAAATGAAAATATGCATATTTCCAATAAAGTCTGTTTTCATGATTTTATGCATATAGCCATACTTAGTACATGTGGTTATACTAATTCCATGCTTTATTTTCTATCTATAGTACTTGGTAGGCAAGGAGCTTTTGGAGAAGAAGACTTGGGCTTAGAAGAATCGTCCGAGTAGAAGAATTGAAGTATGTCCTCATTTGTATCGAGGGCATATATGTCATCTTATATTTCTTTTATGAAGTATTGTAATAAGACTATGTTATTTCTATTTTCGTATTAAAGTACTCTTGTGTCTTAAGATGATGATATTGAGACTTAGCGTTTCTATTACTTTTATATGAAAGAGGTTTTTAAAGACTATATTATGTTTTGTGAAAAATTTTAATCCCGCACTACTTTTCACTATGTATATGCAATGAATGATATGAATGAGGCTTGTCTTAGAACTCTGAGAGTTCGACAACGCCGGTCGCAATCCGAGATTGCACCCTATCTTCTAGGGTATGGTTTCGGGTTGTGACAATATGTTTTTAGCTTAGGATCTTTATTGCAGGTACAATTATTAAACAAGCTCATTAATGTTAGAAAATTGGCTAACACCCTTTTAGCCAATATTTTCTAATATTCCCAATATTTTGCTTATTTAGGTATTATATAGAAATTGACTAATACCCCTTAGCCAATTTTTTATACTATGCCCAATATTTCTCAATATTGGGCATTGGGATGCCTATGTACCCCCAATATACATTCTTAAAGACCTATTGGGCTATTCACTAGACATGTAACTTTCCGGAATGTTACAAAGGCACTTAGGTGACTTAATCGTTGAACGTCTTAGTCGTTCCTTGACGTTTTGACTTCCAATGCACCTAATACTTTAACTACTACCTCTATACCATATAATAGACCACATTAGTACCTTAGACCACCATTACAACCATGTAGGCTCTAGTTACTCTAAGTCATTTTCGAGATCTTACAATCTCCCCCACTTGAACAACATTCGTCCTCGAATGACACTTGCCACTCACCGAACACTCTCAAGATTAGAGATTCAACTAGCAGCACATAACCAAAACCACATAACACATCATATAGAAGAAACATCGATTTCACATAGTCAAGAGATTCACAACACAACAAGAAACTAGAAGCTAATTCTATAACTCATTATGCTACAAAACTCACATTCTTCCTTCCAAATAGCAAAATTTCATTTTTTTTATTTAATATCATACTCATACACATCAGTTCCAACCATATTCCAACAATTTTAGACCAAAGAACCAATTAGTCAAATTCTCCAAAATATTACAGTGAGCAGTTTTCCAAGGCTACAGTGATTTTAATAAATTTTTAAAAATTCAATTTTAGGCAATTCATGAGACATGCTAATGTGCAAGGTAATATCATATAAACACCTCTTACTACATACTCATAGCTCAATGAAATACACAATGCAAGAATTTAATGAAATTCAATTTCAACCAAACTCCTAAACATCATGTACATGCAACACTTCTAGCACAATTCTAGCCATACTCCCCCACTTAGAAGGAACTCATACCATAACAATAGAAACAAGGACTTACCAACATCATCATCACTCTTATCCGGCTGCTCACCTCTATTCCGGAGTGCATAGAAACGCCTCTTTGTTGGAGCATCATCCTTTGGAACAATAGGATCAAGTTTCTTACCCTCTTGTCTAGAAGCAATGTTAGGACAATCTCTCACTTTGTGCCCATCATTTCCACATCCAAAGCAATTAACCGTACCCACTAGACACTCACCATAATGTTTCTTACCACAAGTGGCACATGTAGGTTTGCCATTGTGAGAACCACCTCCTTTCTCAAACTTCTTCTTAGGAACACTAGGTCCATCTTGAGTTTGAGCCCTCTTTTTGAACTTAGGTTGCACTTGATCACTAGCAACACTCATTTTGAAGTTCCTTGACATCCTCCTAAGTTTAGACTCTTCAATTGATTGTGAATACACCATGAGTCTACCCAAAGTCATATCATCATGCAACATACCGTACGGCATTCCTCTCCTCTCTAAGTCGGCTACACTCGTCACAAAGCGACTCATTTCATCCCTTGGATTAGACACTAGGAAAGGTGCATATCTAGAAAAAGTTGAGAATTTCAAAGAGTATTCCTCAACACTCATATTGCCTTGCTTGAGATTGATAAACGCTTCTACTTTCACTTCCCCCCTCTCACGGGAAAAGTACTTACCAAGAAAAGCTTCCTTGAATTCTTCCCACTCAATAGGACCCGACTCCACCGGCCTATTGTCCTTCCATTGAGTGTACCAAATTTGAGACATATCTCAATTGATAAGAAGCCAGCTCCGCCTTCTCCTTAGATGTAACCCCCATAGCACTCAATACCTTGTACACACTATCAAGGAATTCTTGGGGATGTTCATTCACGTTAGAGCCAAGAAGGATTGGAGGATTCAACCTCACAGAGTCTCTCAACCTAGATGACATAGTGCTCTCCACAACATGACCCCTAGGCACCATATTCAAGTTAGCTTGAGTCGTTACGGCTCGGGCTAAAGCAAGCAAAGCCTCTCCAATCACCCTATTAGACAACTCCGGCACCTCATTACCTCCTTCCACATTAGGGGCATGATCACCTTGAGGAGGCACTTGAGCACCTTGATCACCTTTGACACCTTGCCCATCTTGAAGCACTTGTTCAACTTGCTCAACTTGAGGAGGAGCTTTCTCATTCACCCGTACCTCATCCATCCTTCTAGCGGCCATCCTTTTAGTATTCATCTCCTAGAAACACAAGGAAACACATTTAGAAGGATACTCATAACATTACTCTACCGCACGAACATAGGAGTAGAAATGAAGGGAAACACTATCGTCCTATAGCCTCTCACCCATAGATGTGTCGCGACTCACACCGATGGTCAAGACTCTACTAGACGTGACTTGGCGAGACTTTTTTTGATTCCTAAGACTACTTTCATTAACCTATACTCTGATACCAAGCTTGTCACGACCCGAAACTACACCCTTGAAGTTAGGGTGCAATCTTGGATTATGACCGGTGTATTCGACCTCTCGGAGGTCTCATACAAGCCTATCATATCATTCATCGCATATACATAATGAAAAGTAGTGCGAAATTAAAACTTTTCATAAAGACAATAACATAGTCTTAAAACTCTTTCATATATGTAGTAATAGGAAATGCTAAGTCTCAAATCATCATCTTAAGACACAAGAATACTTGGGACACGGCCCATACGAATTTGAAAACATACTACTATATAGTCTATTACAATACTTCATAAAATGAAACATAAAATGACATATATGCCCTCGAGTCAAGTGAGGAATACTTCAAACTTTTCTTGAACGATCTCCTACTCCAAGTCTTCTTCCCAAAGCTCTTCACCTACCAAGAACTATATAGATAGAAATAAAGCATTGAATTAGTACAACCACATGTACTAAGTATGGCATTATGCATAAAATCATGAAAACAGACATTTATTAAAAATATGCATCTTATCATTTGGAAATCATATTATAATCATAAGAGAAACATTTATCAACTTAGAAACACATAAGATAACATTTAACCAAAAATTACATTTTTAGAACTCACATTACAGTGAGATCAATACACTGTACAGTGAAGTTCTTCACTCTTACAGTGAATTCTCTTGTCTTCCCTTTTTACACTTCCTAGCATGTAATTCCCTCACTGAAAGTTATCCTAAGAGTCACTTAAGTCACACAAAGAGAGACCGTCCATACACCCTCTCTAGATTTGCCTAAACGACCCTTAAGATTACCTATAATGAGTCACATACACACTTACAAGCATCACAAACATAAATATAAGATTCTTGTACCAAAGGTGAATTCTAAGTCTCACTTGAGTGAGTTGTGAAGGGACACCCATACAATACCTTACACATACACTCAAGAGATCCAATAGACTCCCTAGGATAGAATCATTCTCACTAAACACACCAACACATATTTGATAGGACACTCTCCTTTCAAAGGCTATTAAAAGACCTACTTAAGTAAATCAAGAAGATAACGTCCATGATTGACCTCTTCAAGATTACCTAAATAGTCCTTAAGACTACCTAAGGCTTAGATCATGTCAACAACACCAAACATCTTTCCCAACTAGAGTCATTCTCAAGACTTCCATAGATAAAACATGAAAAGATCATCATTTATGCCCTCTTCACAATTTAGCTAAGGAATCCAAAGTCACTCTAGATTAGGTACTTATTCACTTACATACTTCATAACGTAAGTCATTAGTTCATTAGTTCATTAAGACATATTCATAACATAAAGGATATTCAAGTAATGGCCTTGGAGAAGACCTAGGGACTCTTACTAACATCTTCAAAGCTTATTGTGCAATGTCTAGATAGTGTCCCATACCACCACCTAAACCTCATAGAACTTCTCTAATGCTAATATGTATCTCATATGATGAGAATATTCAATAACCGACATAGACCATGGTAGCAAAGCATGGAATCCGGAGTTCTATCCTACTCTGATGAGGTTGTTTTACTTGCCAATGGTAGAACTTAGACACATCCCATGTAGGCACATGGTTAAGGAAATATGAAGGGCTTATTTGTATTCTAGACTTACTCTTTAACTAAAACTACTTCCCTTACCATACTCACTCGGTGCTAGCCTTCGGTCTCATAGATTAAGTCACATTAAGGTTCATACAAATGGGTCCCATATCTAGTTCATGACCCAATTACATTTACCCTATCAAAGCAAGTTCCGCTAGGGCTATCTCACTATGGCGACAAGAAGCTCATCATGACTTTCCTAAGGATTGATGTGATGTCGTTCCAGCCAATCAACCTTAAGTCCATCATTCATTACATGAAGGATACCATTATGGCTTTCGACTTCAAGTTTCATAACTTTACCACTTGGTTCAAGGTTTCACATAAAAGACCCTCTTATCATCATTTAAGGTTTCACCTATTATTCATTCATTCAAGACTAAGACCCTTTAGGTTCCTAAGTCAAGACATCACATATTTACATAAGCATCAAGTAAGGGACACAAGTCTACCTAAACAAGACACAACATACTTCCATTTAACACATTTAGCCTATCTTTCTTTAGACACTTAGGAATGACCCTTAACATAATCTAGTCAACCTATTCATTACCTTAACATCATTAATATAACCATTATAGACTCATATAGCCAAGTTAGGAACAACTATGTACCAACTCTAAGACTACACACTTAATACATAGTCATAGCATAACATGATTACCTTGATAGCATCAATAGTCTAACACATACTTGCACATTTAGGTAGATATGATAATACATCACATAATCAACTACACAAATGGGTTAAATTAAAATTTCACCCCTAACTTGGCAGTGAAACTGCACGCAGGAACAGGCTCATCGACAGTTGGACAGTCGACGGACCGTTTGTCCACAAACGGACCGTCCTGTCCTTCCGTTGGTTAGGTCAGAGACTTGTCAAGGTCCCCTTCTCACCCAAGACTAAGTCTCCACCAATGAAACCCATCGACGGGGCATCGATTGGCCCACAAGCCATCGGTTCCTCCGTCATTTGGGGCTGCCTGGGACAGTCTTGACATAAAGTTTAGGTCCTTCTTCAAAGACCCTTGGTTGGTCCTTGGGGATGTTTTTCCGGACATTTCCAACCCAAACATGATAGTATACGATTTTAACACCTCTCATATGAATTTCATCCAAAACGAACACGTAAAACTAGACGAAACATGCCTAGACACACAAGGTCATTTCAAGGCACATCTTTCGAATGTCTTGGACGTTTTTGAGTATTTCACCTCCAAACTTCTCGAAACTTGACACACTGCCTATACATACCATAATAAATCATTTAAGGACCTTACAACCTCATGAATTACACCTAAATACATAGTACCACATACGAGGCACTTAGGCGACTTAGTCGTCGAACGTCTTATTTGTCCCTTGACGTTTTGACTTCCAATGCACCCAATACTTTAACTACTGCCTTTATACCATATAATAGACCACATTAGGAATTTAGACCACCATTACCAACATGTTAGGCTCTAGTTACTCTAAGTCATTTTCGAGGTCTTACAATTATGATGTACATGTCCTACCTTGGCAAGTAGGATGCCCTTCTTTCGGTGTGAGGGGTTGACACTGGATTCCATGTTTAGATCACATGGTCAAATGTTGATTAAGGCAAAGTTTCTCGAATGTAAAATGAACAATGGAAGTAAGATGATGAATCCTAACTAGGACTACCTAAGGGATGTTGCTTAGTGTAGGTGAAGGAATAGGACTTTACCTATACATTGTACAAGTAGCTCTTAAAGGGAATTCTAGGAAGGAGATCTATATGTATATGTATCTTATGCATGACATTATGGTGTTAACATACTTGTTACAATGATATGCATAGTGTTGGTCTTATTGTGTCTACATGATGGTCTTACTTAATATGCATGTTGTTGGCTATACTTGGTATAATGATGTATGAAGTAAGTGGCAATGCTTGTGATCTTCTTGATTGGTTTACTTAGTATGTGTGAGGTTATGGGGCTTCACATGTACATTGCACTAGTAGGCTTGAAATGGGATGATGAGTAAGGTCTTATTATATATTGATGAAATGAACTCTATATATGAAATGTTGTCTATTGTTTCATTATGATGATGTTGGTACTATTGACTTCATGTTGTCTTGAGATGTGTATAAATACTAAATGGGTTATGACTAAGATGTGATAATTGAATGAGTCTTATATGAGGTCTATGAAGTATGTTGGTCCTATGTTTAAGGTTAAATGCATGTGTTGTATCTTGTTGAATGTGATGTGCCTAAGTATAGGGTGAATTCATAGGAACACTTAGTATGAGTAGTATAATGGGATGTGTAATGACCCGCCGTACACCCTAGAAGAAAGGAGCACTCTTGAGTCATCACAAGGTGTACTTGACCCTTCAGAGGTCTCGTAAAAGCCTCTTAGCTATCATTCATTACATAAGATATGAAAAGTAGTGCGAACTTAAAACTTTTCACAATAATATAATTAAGAAAACTCTTTTATAAATGCTAAGGAATAAGTCTCATCGTCACAAGCCAACTTAAAGACACATCTTAAATATCTTAGGGTCACGGCCCTTTACATTGGAAGAAAAACATAATAAGTCTTAAAGAAGAAACTAAAGAAACATAAATTATGTCCTCAAATATATGAGGACATACCGAGTCTTGAGAGAGAACTTCCTAAGATTTGCCTTCTACACTTCCACTTGCCTCCAACCTATACTTATAGAGTATAGAAAAGTATGGGTTAGTACAAACATTGTACTAAGTATGGCATTATGCAAAAACACATGAAAAAGGGGACATTTTAGTTGAAATAAAGCATTCATGTTATTTAAGTAAAACCTTCATGAATATAGTAATAAAACAACATATAAATCATCATTTAACACATAAAGTAAAACCTCCATAATTTTAACATAAAACTACACTTTACAGTAAACCCATTTCATATACAATTTACAGTAAACTCATTTCATATAAACACAATTTTTATCCAATGTTATCCTTAGACTCACTAAGGTAAGACATGACGAAACCACCCATATAATCTCTTCAATACACACCTAAGTGATTCCTAAGGCTACCAAGGATAGGCATGCTTCATCTCATTTAACAAGCCAACATTTAATATTCAAGACACTAAAGGAACATATTTGCATTTAAGAACTTCACATAAGAACCATCCTCCAAGACAACCCCCAAGTTACACTTAGTGCAATGTGAAAGTAGCATCCCATACTACTACTTCCACCTTAGTGCTCCTTGAGGATTCCCTTAGACCAGGAACATCACATTCATCATTTGCATAACCTTCAGAAATCTTGCACATAAACCATCATACTTCATAAATCATAGGCATAGAACAACATGCTTCACTTTCATTAGACATAAAGTCATATTACTTCATTTACATCACATAATGACCCATTCGTTCATTTTCACATAAGGACACACCAAGACTCCCTCCAAATGCCTACTTATGCAATAGATAGATAGCGTCTCATTCCACCACCTATCCTAGTACACCCTTTAGAAGACTTATTTCATTACATTATTTTGTGGGGGCTAGCTTTAACCGACATAGACCATGAGAGCTAGACATGGAATCCCGGTATTAACCCCTACCGGATGAGGGATCCCTACTTGCCTAAGGTAGGGTCATTCTTTGATCCATTACATGGATTTTCCAATAGCTCCACCTATGCGGGCGCATAGTTAAGAGATAAGGAGATTGCTTCTAAGTAAATCATTCTCTACTAACGAGGAGCACTCATCTCAAGAGGTACATTGGATACAACATCTCTACTCACGAAGTGTACCCACCCCTTCTTCAAATCCTCTCGATGATAAGCATAACTCCCCATAGAGTCTTAAACATTCATTTACTTATAGGTTAAGGGATAACTATTTAGCACCACATCTCAACTCAGGAAGGGTACTTATCCCTAGAGGTTACTTTTGAACACCACATCTCAACTCACGAAGGGTATTCAACCTCCAACCTACCTTAGAAAGCTCTTGGGAATAGTGAGGTTGCTACTAAACACTTCATCTCAACTCACGAAGAGTGTTCACCCCAAAATCCCCCTTTTCATTGCTAGAGTTCTTTGGGAATAGTAGGGAATGGTCTAGTCACTTCATCTCTACTCACGAAGAGTGTCCACCCTACAATCCCCCATTCACATTCATTAACTTCATTCATTCATTCAAAGTGTGTGTGAGTACATGTGAGCACACCTTTCACATAATCACCATTTTCATAACATTGACTTCCAAACATGCTTACACCTTCATTCATCATAATTCACACATTATAATGCTTCACACACTATCATGCTTCACATATACATATACTTCATTTAGACATGGATCTTCAAGTCACACGTTAACAACTTCACAAGAGCATCACATGCATATCATTCAAAATCATCAATTCACTTCACATGCTATGCCATAAAGGACATAGTCACAATACACACATTCATACATATATTCATATACTTCAAATAAACACCGCCACCAAAGGTGGACCATACCACTTAAGATCATTTTACAATATGAACTAAACAATATAACCAACTTACCATTCATCCAAGCTTTCACCACATTTCCTCAATTTCTCCAATAATTCATCATAATATAGCATTTAAGACAGTATCTAATCATAATATAACATAAAGATATACAACTCCAACAATTTCTAACATTATTTAGATGTATACACTAAACTCACTTCTTAAGCTAAAGGTTGGAAATATGCATGAGCATGGGTTTACTGGGGTTTTGACATCAAAATCATCAACTAACACTAAAGCAACACATTTCAATCAGTAAAACTTTTTCATGCAAAGACTCATACTAAGAGTCAAAGATAGAAGAAGTTGGAGTTTGAAAACCCTTTTGAAATCTCTTTGGAATGGCTCCTTGAAAAAAAGAAGGTTCAAGGATGAACTATCATACCTCAATGTGAAGAAACCCACGAAACTTTGGTAAATAAAACGTCCGAGACCTTCACTTCTAGACCTTCCTTGAGTTCTAGCTTCTATGGAGTTTGAGAGAGTTCTTTCTTGTGGGAGGGATTTTGATATTTGAAAAATGAAGTCTAACCAAGGTCTAGGAGTATAAACTAACCTAAAATACCATAAAAAACCCTAAAAACGTCCATGGTACATAAAAGACTTGGGGTGAATTTACAAAAACACCCCAAGTCCAGCCGTCTCTTGACAGCTTTTCACATGGACCAACCGACGGACCCCAACTACTGGGCGTTGATTGAACGACGACCCATCCTGTTAGCGTTGTTTTGTTCAGAGGATGGATTCATGGGGAAAATCTCCCCACCACTAAGTGTGGAGCTACTCCCAAGATGACGGGGCGTCGACCAGTGCACGGTCCATTGATGGAGTCGTCAATTGGGACAATGAATTGGCTGTTTCTGCCTTAGAGTTGGGATCCTCTTCTAGGGCCCTTTGTGGGTTCGAAGTGGAGTCCTATATGGACGTTAAACCCCTAGACATGGTCATCTTGGTCTTAGGGTCTTTCCCCATAAATTTGAACACAAAACAACTCCCAAAACATACAAAGGCACACTAAAACACATGCAAACACATAGACGTGTAGTCGTCGAGCGTCTTGGTCGTCCCTTGATGTTTGACTTCCAAACATACCAAAATGACTTCAAACCTTAAAATTCACCTTTTTAACACATCATTAAATCATTAAACACTTGCAAAGCTCTAGTTCAACCTAGTTCATTATGAGGGTCGTACAGGATGCTACTTGCACATTGCACCAGTGTGATTTGGGGTTGTATTAAGTGGTGGTTCTTAGGTGAAGGATGTGTTTCATGATATGTTATGTCTGTATAAATATATATGCTTGAATTAATGAAGGTTTTATGAATGTTCACCTTGGTGATCTTAAGGTGATACTTTGGTATGAATGGTTGAATGGGACACTATTCATGCATTGAACTAAGTATTACTTAAGGGTTTCTTTAGGTGGATAAGTTAAGGTAAAAAGAAAGGTAATGCTATGAAGATACTGAATGTGTCTTAATGAGATAAATGGCTTTATGTGTTGTTGTGAATAGTATCCATGTGTATATAATGTATGTGAACTATATTGTGCTTATTTTATCAAATGTCCATGAAGTTTTACTAAAACACATGATGCATGATTTCTAACTAAATGTCCTCTTTAACTCATGCTTTTGCATGGTTATCATACCTAGTGCAATCCTGTACTAATATCATTCTTCATCTTTTTACATAAAGTGTAGGTGGTGATGGCTAGAGGATCTTTCTTACAATGAAGAGCTTGGATAGTTATTCCCAAGTTCAAGTGTGTCCTTAATGCTTCAAGGGCCTTTTCTTATTAGTTATTCGTCACAGATAATTCATGGTGAATGTCAATTACCACTTGTTGAATATTTATTGTTTTCAATTATTTTTAAGTACATTGTATTATTTGTTTAAAAATTTATATGTTTGCAATTTTAATTTTTGTGGAAGTTAATTGTAGTTATACTAAATTATAATTTATAGCAGAATAAACATAAATTTATTTATTTTTAAATTGCCTATATAGAAAAATTAATTTATAAAAAAGCTAAATTTTATATTTAAAATTAATATAATAAAAATATTGCATAACAAAAAATTAAATATACAAGAGATTTAATTAAAACATACAATTTATATAATATTTAATTAAAAATTTATATAATAAAATAATATTAAAATATTTAAAAAGTTAGTTGGTGCAAAATTTGGTGTGCGTTGGAGCTCAAAACACCAAAGTATACTCCTTGAATTTGATGTAAAACATTGTATTGGGTTAGAGATGGTCTTATGGATCCCATCTGGAATTGGTCCTAAATGTGGAGCAAAACACAAAAGTATCCTAATGTCACATCCAAATATTATCAGAGCCAAGACTCTGAAAATTCAGGTGTCAATAGAAGTGGAAGAAGAAATAATAAGATTACAAAAGAAAATTAAGGGGGTAGATTGGCTGGCGACAGTTCCTTTTTTCATCAATGAAACAATTTTGGACACTAACAACTTAACATTTCCTGGTTCTACCTTGATAAATTGTACATAAATGTCAGGTGAGAACCATTTACTGGCAAACTATTTAATCTCATCACATTTCACAGAGCACCTTCAATCTCAAGTCCTGTGGATCTTAAAACCGAATACCCTTGGAACATAATTCTGTGTTGGCTTTTGCGGCTTCAGGTGTCCATAAGTCATCAAAAAGAGGTGAGGAAATGTTGTCCCAAAGTAAGCTCCATCAATATCTTGGCCAGTCAAAGAAATCAGATCCAGCGAAGAGTGATATTTTAGTCACAGTAAGGGAGCAAACAATAATACGAACTATGAGCAAAACTACTCTTGATATTTATATGCATCCATGTCCAAACGCAACTTGAAATATGGGGAGGATAACAAAATAAAACTGTTCAGAACAAAATCAATCCAAGCTACCAAAAAAAGTTCTTGAGCACAACATAAATGTACTGGTAGAGTGGAGTGGTGTCAAAGGACTGGTAGTGGCATGCTTAATCCCTCAAGCTAGGTTGCAGAATACGTCTTATGATTCCCCTGGCTCGAGAGGCGCTCTAGTGAAGGCACTATATAGAGCCAAGACGTGTGCACCATTGCCCTAAGGGCTCTATCATGAAGAGAATGGATATAGCAATAAATATTTCACCTAAATTCTTTTGTCAGTCGGTTTGTTTGGGTAATATAGTTGTCATTTTTTACTCTACAAATATATTATTTTTAATCTTTCCCTTCAAATTGAGCCTTTATCCATTAAAGGCAGCACTTAATTTGCAGTTTGTCCTTGAAGCCCCAATAGATTTCAGTGATTTTTTCACTTTTTGCATTCGAAACACTGGTGAGGAAGAAAAGGCATAAAAGCTATAATAGTGAAGGATACTGCCTTGGTACTTCGATCGTGGATAGTAGATATCTTCACATTTGGGACAGTAAATTTTTACAGTACTTGAACGTGGAATATCAGACTGACCGACTGGAAGACAAGGCTGTCCACTGCAATAAACTCGTGGGCACCTCCCAAAGTCGTAGTTCTTGTACTTCTCCAACTGAAAAATGTTTACCAGGAAATCATTTTTTCAGACAAGATGCACGTTAAATAAGCACCACCAATGGAAAGAAAAGGAGTGGAGAAGAGGGGCTACAAAAGCAGGTAAGACTAGAATCACATAAATCACTGAAAGCCTGATATAAGACGCATTACCATTGCAGCCATTCCCTTGCTAGTCAAAATATACCGGACGTGGATCAAGCCATAAAGCATCTCTGCTGCTGATTCAACCAATTCATTTTGTTCTTCAGTGAACATATCACCTATTCAAAGCAGGAGAAATTTTCAAAAGATACAGCAGGAAAAACTACAAAATCATTTTTACAAATGTCGAAAGTGTACTCCAGTTTGAACTAGTGTTGACATTTTTAGTTGCACAAAAATAGACATAAATTTGCACCTGTGAATACAAAGAATGTATTGTTTTTTCAAAAGGAAGTTGATATCAAAAATAAATTAATCGAAAAGCTTGGTATGACACGGTATGCACAAGGACATGCTGGTAAATATAAGGCCGGAACACAATTATTTTATCCAAGATTCAAGAGTTCAAATAGAAAGAAAATAATATCATCCAAGCATAAAATCATCAGTTTTCCAAGCATTAGAATTCTTCAGAGACCATAATATCTGATTACAGCTATATGTCTCTTCCAAGAGGAAGTACATGAAAATTCAATATATATAAAGCAGAGAGAATTAAGTTGCAAGTTGCAAGAGAGAACCATTATAGAAATTGTCTCCATTCATCCAATTAAGCCTAATAGTCCCAGACTCCCAGTCCAAATGAAGCAAACAATCTGATTTAGATAAGCTGGGACCCAATTCAATTTTTCGTAAACCAAAAGGATAATTTGTATCATAAAACAGATGGCACCATGGTTCATAGATTTAGCAGGTTTATCAATAGAGATTAAATACTTTTTCCAAGGTGTGCTAATTTTTTTATCAATAACCACCCCAGATAACCCATCTTCAGGAGTGTTTACCTACTGAGACATAAAATTATGAGAATTCCTTAAAAGAATAACTTCTTATTGATGCACAAGTACTACACAGCAGAATTTAAATAATCTGCCCAATAAAAAATGGAATTGGAGTATGCTGCCACAGAAAGAATAACTAAATGGTGGATGTGGCAGATTAATCCTTGATCCAGCCATACAAAGTAAACTATATCAATGCATGTTTGCATTAGATGAGAGATGAAGTATAGATCTCTCAAAAAAACTACCAATGGATAATCAAAAACCACAAATTCTCCAGCAGCAGCTTTATGGATGAACAAAAACATTGACAGGTGATGTTTTAGATGAATTGTTTGGTTCATTTATCTGATTATTTTGCCGTCAACTTTCTCCGATGACTTTTCTCTTTTCTAGATATGGGAGAAAATAATTTTTTATTGCATGCGACAAATCTTTTGAGTTATTAAACACTAGTGAAGATTATGATCAATGGTTCACTCTGATTGAACGTGGGAAGAGGTTTACTAGCATCATTAGAATCAATGAAGCAAATCTGTGTTGGGTGTGTAAAGCTCTCCTTGAAGCTTCGCAGGGAAGGGGAAATCGGTGCAGAAGGTGGGCAAGAAAGATCCCATGTTACTCATAGAGGGTAATCCAAAATTTCAACATATATGGCCGGTACGTGAGGATAGAAACTTTGCTTGGGGAGAAAAAAGCATCGGTGATTATCCCAGAGAATGACTACACCTGGGGGTGGGAAGATCAAAAATTTCTGGGTAGGCTGTTAATCCACCATTTCAGCTCACAGATTCAAAGGCAAAATCATATTTTCAAGCAGCATAAATTACTAATTGGCCAACCAATTCTGAGAAATCTTCAGTCTCAGGCAATAGAAAAGGAGAATTTCCTTGCAAAGTGTCTAGTTGGGACGTTCAACGACTCTTTTAATATCAGCCCTAATCGAGAGATAATTCAAAAATGATTTCTCAACAGGTGGCAAATCATTGCAGGACTTAGAGTCACTCCCATAAATCACAACAAATTTATTTTCGAGCTACCCTCCAAAGCAGGAAGCTATAAGAGTCAAAAATGGTGATTGGTTTTAGAACGGAAGGAGGCTGACTCTCGATTTGTGGTCACCGGCTGCTGAATCTGAAGTAACACACAGAGACACAGGTCAGAGATGGGTGAAGGTTCTTGGGATCCCCTTGTATGCTTGGACGACTGAAAATTTCAAGAAAATAGGAGACCAGTGTGGGGGATATGTAGACACTGATAAAAACACAGAGAACAGGAATCAACTTTATTGAACTCTGACATGGAATTTCCAATGAAGGTGGTTGATGCCCTTCAATATCAGAGCATCCTACACTAGTTGGAGCTCTATGGAAGTTTTAAAATCCATCAGGAAAATCTGGATCACGACCCCAGCTTATATTTTGTGGGTTATTCGGAATGAAAGAAACAGGAGATATTTTGATGGAGTTTCAACTCCAATTTGTAAGCTTAAGGGTAGTTGTTTGGTTAACCTTTTTAGTTAGGCCAACTTTTCCCCTGTAAGTAACTTAGATCACTGCCTAGATTTTGTCAGCTCCTTAGCCCTATAAGTTCTCTGTTCTGACAGAACTAACAGATCACCCCCTCCCCCTTTTGTATCTTTACATCTACTGGATGACTTAATGAAATATAACTTCATCAAAAAAAAATGAAGTACAGTTTATAGCATGATCCCATATGCACTAACGACTCTGGCTCTGCAGGGTCTCGAAATACCAACATGATTGCACAGTGTTGTGAATGGCGAGCGCATCGCCTTTGGCGAGAGGCGAGGCGAGGCGAGGCCTCCTCGCCATTCACTACTGAGGCCAGGCGAGTTCACAAAGGCGGTAATGGCGACCCCATGGCGACAACAAAGGCGCCGCCTTTTTATTTAATTTTTTTAAAAATATTTGACTTAACAATATTAGTCAAAATTAGGTTGTTTTTTTTGTATTTCGAAATCTGCTGCTGCGCCCTCGCGACACTCTCTTCTCCTCGCGAAACTCTCTTCTCCTTCGCGACACTCTCTTCTCCAGTTCTCCCTCGCGAAACTCTCTTCTCCCTCGCGAGTCACGAGTCGCGCAGTCTTCTCCCTCGCGAGTCGCGACAGTCTTCTCTTCTCCCCTCGCGAGTCGCAACTCTCTTCTTCCTTCTCTGCTGCGCGAAATCTGCTGCTGCTGAACAGCTGAAGACTTGAGGTATATTTTGTGAAATCTGCTGCTGCTGCTCTTGCTTTTCTTCTTCTTCAATTTTTCGTTTCAGTTGTGTATTTTTCTTTCATCAGCTTCGAACACTGCTCTGTTTTTTTATTCATTTTGTGCTTACTGCTTAGTAAGCTTACTGCCTACTGCCTATTTGGTCTTTAAAGTTTTAGACTTTTTAGTATCTACTATTGGTTTTTGAATTGAATATTTGCTACTATGTGTTATTACTATTAAGATTTTGGATAAAATATGCAATTAAATATTTTTAATTTTTGGTATTAATTGGCGCCTTGATTCAAAAAGGCAAGCGCCTCGCCGCTCGCCTCGCCGCGTGGCGAGGCAGGCCCTTGTCGCCTTTTGTCGCCTCTCGCCGTCCACAACACTGTGATTGCAATAATGGTCACCTTGATATGCCAAAGACAAAAACCAACACAAATCCCAACGGTCGTTTGGTATGAGAGATATGGTAGAAATACAGTGTTCAGGAAAGCGAGCGCTTCATCGCTTTAAAGCGATGAAGCGAAGCGATGCGAGCCTTCTACCCTTCACAGACTAGAACGAGTATGTGAGCGCTTCATGGCTTAAAGCGTGACTTATTGCTTTTTTCCTCTTCTCGCTTCCCCGAACACTGGGTAGAATAATCCCAGGACAAAATTCAGGATTATTTCATCCTACACTTGGTTAGGGGTATTAGTTAGGCCCTGAATTATTTATCTCGCCATTTATACTATAATGATGGGATAGTTATCTCATATACGGTGGGATAACTAATCCTGTGGAATATCTCAATACATGGGAGGGATAAGTTATCCCATATATATGTTGGGGTAACTAATCATGTGGAATATATCAATCCATGGGATAACTTTGTCTATCCCACCCCCCATACCCAATGCCCCCTCAAGGTAGTTAGTATGGACTGAACTATGTGATCCAGTTACAAAAATATAGAATCTTTATCCCTACCATAGTTCACGTCTTACTTATCCAACTCTTTACCCCACCCATTTTTGCACACTAGCCCTTGCAAATGCTTGCCCCCTTCTTTAGCTATAACCAACAAATATATATCTATAGTGTATAGCACTTGAGTTTTAAGGCGTGAACATGTGAATTTCCTAATGCATTTGTCAGCACCATAACCTAAGTTGCTTGAACTCAGGTGCAGGTACCCTATACGGGTGTGGATCTAGAGGTCGGATACTTCATGATCTAATTTTTAAGATTCGGAGATATGGATCCATGTACGGATACGGGTACGGGGATTCACCTAAAAATAATTAAAATATCTCAAAATAGTGTTATGTAACATTCGGAAAATTGATACGTGAAACTAGAGCCTTACGTTGAGAGTTTTAGAATTTTATGTGTGGTTCAGAGTTGTAAAATAACTCCCTACACTTAGAATAAATGTTTTTAGGGGCTAAACGTCAAGGTACGACCCCCCAAGGACCAACCAAGAGTCTTGAGGAGGACCCTAAATTAGCCCCCAAGAATATGTATACAACTAAACTTGGCCCATAGCGTCTGAAGTCGGATAATATAAAAAAGACCCTACAATGCAGTTCCCTAAATTGGTCCTTAGCTTCTCTTTCTCTTTCGTTTTTATACTGAGGATGTTACCGATATCCCTTCCAAACGTTGGTCTTCGACTCATTTTGGTCTGGGTGATGAATTTCCTTCATTGTCAATGGAACTCGTGCTTTTTTCTTGGCTTGCATAAGTTGATTTTTATCCCTTTCTCTTTGCTTTTTCTTTGATGTTGTCCTTTGAAACAACAATTAAATTTTTCCATGATTGTAATCTGGTGGAGGTCCAAGAGTTTTAGTAAAATTCCATGGAGGGTTAGAACCTTGTATTCCAACTCCTTAGTTTTTTTGTAAGCATTATTGGTTTCGTCTTAGTTCCTTTTGTCAAAAAATTTGTATCAATCCTTTTATCTTCTCCGGTTGAAGTAGTAGAGGAGAAAACTATGTTGCTCCTTGTCTCCCTCCTTTTGAACTCTCAATTGGATTTTTCTCAACCATCGCTTTTTGCTGGTGAACCTTTTTGTAGGCTGACATAGCTTTCTCGCAGTTAATTTGCCCAAGAAGTTGCCAAACATTGCTTTTAACAGTTTAGAATTCGTCTCTTCTTTTGTAGGTACCTAGCCTAAGTTACGTCCGCCAACAAAAAGGTTCACCAACAAAAAGCGAGGGTGAAAAAAATTCAACTGAGAGTTAAAAGGGAAGGAGATTGGGAGCAACATAGTTTTCTCCTCTGCTGCTTCAACCAGTGAAGATAAAAGGATTAATACAAGTTGAAAATAAGAAGGAACTAAGACAAACAAGAATGCTTACAAAGAAATATGGAGCTGGAATACAGGGTTCTATAGTTCTCTTTCAAGTTTCACCAAAACTCTTGGGTCTCCTCTAGATTACACACTTGGAATGAGTTAATGGTTCGTTTCAGTGGCAACATCAAAGAAGAATGAACTCCATTGACAATGAAGGAAGTTGATCACCGAGAGCAATAGGAGTCGGAGACCAACATTTGGAAGGGACAATGGCAACATCCTCAATGTAGAAAGAGAAGCTGAAGATTAATTTAGGAAACCCTACATTGTAGGGTCTTAGTTTATATTATCTAAACTCGGTCACTTTTGGACCAGGTTCAATTGTATGTATTTTTGCAATTTTGTTTTGAGTCCGTTTGGAGAGACTTTGATTATTGATAAAAAGGACCTTGATTCTAATTTACTTTTAAAAAAAGAAGGGTAAATGGCTAGTTTACACAAGTCTGTCTTTAGCCTTTTAGTTAATCGCTTCTACAAGAAAAAATTAGAACTCCAAATCAGTAAGTCACCGTTCCAACTTTTAATGGCGTTGATTGTATTTACTCAATGTATACCTACATGAATAATGTAAGTTGAACCAATTGACTAGGCATCAGAAGCATGTCGCTGGTACCTTAAGTTGTTATGGTCTAAGTTGCTCGAACTCTTCACTTTGGTGTTGTACCCTTGTTGACACGACATGGCTGTGGGTGTGGGATCCGTATTCGATTTGATCAACCAATTTTGAGAACTTTGACCAAAATCGATGGGACAGTTTGAATGATTTCAACAGTCCATACAAAAACTAAGGTGAAATTAAAGAAAATGGTATGCCTTTTATATTGAAATTTCTATGTCACTCATTTCCTTTAATCTCCTTCTAGGATTCTTCTCAAGTTATCCACATAATTTAGGTTTAATAACGTGTCACGACCCGAGCCTACACCCCGTTAGGCTTATTTAGAGCCTATACTTTGATTATTGAATAAAAAGGACCTTGAGTCCATAATTTGCTTCAGAAATAATTAAAAATAACAACAACAACAACAACAACAACAACAACAATAATAATAATAATAATAATAATAATAATAATAATAGTAATAATAACAATATCATGAAAAAAGGTAGGAAACTGAATAAAGTTGCAGAATACTATGTCCTTAAGATCATGACCCTATTTACAAGCGATGAATTCTGGATTTAAAAGAAGTGATACCTTTTAACAAGGGGGTCTTACGTAACTGAACAGACAACAAAAAAAGTTTTCAACAAAACTGGTCGTATGTATATGTAATGTATTGATATCGTACAATGTTGTTAAAAGTGAGTGCTCCATTGCTTAAAGCGAGAAGCAAAGTGAAGCGTCAGGTTATCGCTTTTCTACTCTGACGCAAGGCTATCATGAAAAAACAAGCGCTTCTAGGACTGAAGCGAGAAGCAACGCAATAATAAAAGCGGGAAAAAGCTTGCTTAAGCGAGGTTAGATTAACTAGTTTTTTAAAAAAAAAATTGTAAAAACACTTACACAACTTCTTGCTAAACATTTCCCTTCATTTCACTTCTCTTGTGCGACTGCAATGTATGTTTTTCATCTTCTCTTCTTTTCTCTAACTATATAATGTGAGCCAACTATTAGGCAGTTTTATCAAAGGCGAAAAGCGCAAAAAAGTTCTAGGGTATGTGGGGGCTTTAAGCGCAAATAAAGTGTGGGCTTTAATGAAAAAAGGCGCAAAGGGAGAAAAAAATACAAATTACATGTTTAGTCCAAGACTAATAATTATTAACATTAATGACAATATATGACCAAAGAAATTACAAAATATATATAATAAAGTGAAACATCAATTAGTTTCACTTCTTCATAAGAGGCTCATGGCAAGGAAACGTTTGCCTTAGAACCTTGATGATGATACTGAAGCGCACATAAAGCGAGGTGAAGCGCTCAACAGGTTTTGAGTCTCACTTCAGGGCTTAAGCCTTTGACAACACTACTACTAGGTGTGTGTTTTCAACTTGTTGTTTTGCAATGCTATTGTAGGTCACATTCTACAATTCTTTTCTTCTATTTTTCGATATAATCTTCCCTGCTACTGCGCTGCAATTAATCCGCTCTATTTTTTTCCTTTTAAGCAATTTTTTACTCTACTTTGTGTTCCTTCCCCTGTTATGCTCTTTTTTTTCCATGTTTTGAAATTTTCCCTCTATTTTGTTATGTTTTTGTTGTTGTCATCTTTGTTTTCACTGTTCTATTTTTTGTAGTAAATTCTATTTTTTTATTAAATGGCACGAAAAGAGATCTAGCTTGGGCAACACGATTGTAGGTCGCATTCTGCAATTCTCTTCTTTTGTTTTCAATTTTTCAACATAATCTTCTTTGCTACTGCGCTACAACTAATCCGCTCTGTTTTTTTCTTTTTATTGTTCTGTTTTTTATAGTCTACTCTATTTTTTAATTCAATGGCACAAAAAAGAGATCCAACTTGGGTGTACGGTAGAGGTGGGGGCATATATACCGAAAAGCCAAAAAACTGAACCAAACCAAACTAATTTGGTTTTATTCATTTTTTTTATTTTTTGGAATTTCAATTTTTTTGTTTGGTATTCGGTGTAAGGGTAAAACATAAAAATTAGGTGCACCAAAAAAACCAAAGTTTAATTAACTAAATTCAAAATAATAAATTTTCTTAATTATATATTTTAAATTTTAACCCAAAACATTTTAATTTTTGACCCACCCAATTGCAACTTTGTGAGCCCCTAGCCTTAAAACAAACAAAAGAAAACTAACAAGTCACACTTCTTACTTCATAACACAGCCGCAACCCACACTCTAGTCTTCCCTTCGACTTTTCGCAAGAATCTCAATTATCAGTCTTCTTTGCGGCTACCAGCGTGACTTCACTCCAACGGTGTAAGGCATCTCTCAGTCGCGACAATATGTACGTTGTAACTCTCACTCTCGTCTAACTTATCTCACTCTCTCTCTCTCTTCTCAGGCGGCTCTATTTGTTTGTGTTGTCAAATGTAAAATGCTCGTCGATGCCTATTACTGCTACAAAAAATCATTTTTTATGATTTCATATTGCTATTGGTTGTTGCTAGAGTGACTTGGTTCTTTTGTTGTTATTTAGTCTTCAATAATCGCCTTGCGTTTTCATTCTCTTACACTATAGTCTTATAGTTACACAGTTACTCTTTTAAATTTTCACTTATTGTAGATGGAGGATGAAAGTAGAGTTACTGTTCCTCGGTTCAAATGATCACTTGACACCCAAGCTACAAAGAAAAACAAAGAAATGGCACCAAGATCCAAAGCTTGGCAGCATTTCGATAGGTGGTTGAAATGGTATTAGTAAAGCGAAGTGCAAGCATTGTCACCAGCTTCTTCCTTAAAATTCCATCAATTGTACAATATGATTGAACCAACATTTAGCAAGGTGCCAATTTTATAAGCCTATCATTGAAAGTGCCTCTCAACACAAGATAAATTTCCCATCTAAGGAAGAACCACTTTGGCAATTTGAACAAGAATTAGTTAGGAGGGTTTTAGTTGAGAAAATAATTGTGGATGAACTACCTTTTGGCTTCGTTGAGAAGGAAGGCTGCAAAAAGTTTATAAATCAAGTCCAACCTCTATTTTAGATTCCTTCTCATAGGACAAAAACAAGGCTTGTTATGAACTTTATGGAGAACTTAGATACAATCAAAAAAATTCATCCAGAGAAGTACTACCAAAGATTTGCCTCACCACCGATATATGAACATTAATGCAAGGAATTAATTTATGTGTTTGACTGCTCACTTAATTGGGTGTTGCATAAAAAGAATACTATTTTTTTTGACAAATCTCTAGTCATAAGGGTGGGCAAATGGCAGAGGCTATAGGTAATTGCTTGCTTGATTGGAACTTGGACAAAGTATTTTGTGTTACTGTTGACAATGTTTCTTCTAATACTCTTATGGTTACAACTTACACAATTGTCAAAGCAGATCGATATGTGTGGGACTAATATAAAGGGTGGTGAGCATCTTCATGCGAGATGTATGGCTCACATACTTAACTTAATTGTGCAAGAAGATTTGAAGGAAATTGATATTTCTGTCAAACGAGTTAGGCAGATGGTGAGGTATGTTAGATCATCTCCAGCAAGAACAAGAAACTTTGTGAAATGTTGTGTAGTCCAAAAGATAGAATGTGATAAAACATTATCGCTCGATGTGCCTACTATGTGGAATTCTGCCTACTTGATGTTGGAAAAAGACACAACACTTTGAGAAGGCCTTTGATAGGTTTGATCTTTTTGATGCAAATTTTAAAACTTATCTATCTACTCATGTTTGTGAAGATGTAAGTATTGTAGATGCGCTTGAATGTGATTGGGCGAATGTGAGAACTGTGGTAAAGTTTCTTGAAAAGTTTTATGAGCTTACCACAAAGGTTTCTAGGTAGGATACATCTAGCTTGATGTATACTTGAAATTGTGTTTAACAAGTGATGGTCTTGATTTAAGTACTATGGTTGGGCATATGATTAAAGGAGTGAATGTTTATATGAAAGCTTTGTTTGGAGACTATTTGAAAAAAAAGGATGAACCCATTCGTGGCCCCCTAAAGTTTGCACTAATTTTTACTTACACCTAAACTAAGATTTGTTCATTTTAAACACCTCATGCCAGGACTCAATGTGTCATTTTGACACTTTTTGCTTACATGATATAGTGAGTGTGATACACTCGTTGTAAGCGAGTGAAAGACTTATCTAGCCACTTCTTAGTTATTTTTTCTTCTTCTTCTTCTCCATATTAAACTTCAACCATGGCGAATGAAGATAGCTATAACGAAATGATGAAAAAACGATGGAAAGCATATTAGAAGTTTAGGAATAGACCCATTTCAAGATTTAAATATTAAAAAGATTTGATAATTTAATTTCAAATAAAATGTGGTTTAGTACAATAGAGGGAGGGAGAGAGAGAAGAGTGGTGGTTGTGATCGATCTCCATGTTTTTCAGTGAACAAGGTGGTGATGATATTTTTTCAGATCTGAAAAAATAAAGAAAATAGTGATTGAAAAACTATATTTAACTCACGAATTATTTTTAAGTAAAGGATTTTAAAAATAAAAAAATAAACCCAAAACAAAGGAACGGACGTCGGGAGAAATGACTGTCTCCTTCCAAAACTTAAACTTTTTTGGAGAAGACAATCAGCAGGAGTGGTGGGGGTTGAGGTGGGGTTGCTTTTAAAAGACTGGGTCATACTATCAAATTCAAAAACCATCTCTAATCTTTATCCAGATTCAAAAAATGAAATGTCAAGTTTCTAACAAAAATACAGTTAATTTCCTTACTAAATTTATAATTTTATTATTCTTCATGAGCAATGTATTCAACCAAATTTTCTGAATAATACTTTCATAACAACAACACTTTGGGCAGGGCACCCCAGTGCACAAAGCATCATTTTTTCACACGGGATTTGAGGACCCAAGGGGTATGATGTACACAACCTATTCTAATGCAAGCACTAGTAGCTGCTTCCACGATTTGAACTCGAGAACTATTCACAGGAAGACAACTTTAACGCGTTACATTAACTTTTTCGTAAACTAACATAACTAAAATTAGTTGGTTGATTATTCCTTAAGGTGGACATCATTGCACCTTGGCACACCTCATTGAAACACAGACAAACCTAAGCAAGTGAAGCGACCAACCCGCACTAACTTCCATTTTCGGTTCTTAGTACAACTCGGGCATGCCTTCAATCATATTGAGTGTAACATGAAAACCCTATGAAGCATAAACAACATCAGAGAATTAACCTAAATAGTCGCTCATTCAACCGCTTAAACTAAAAATAGCCTGTGGATGTATAGTATGTGTATATATATGTATAATCAGTATGTAATCCAGTATACCAGCTAGAAAAGTAAATAATGAACCCCGCCAACTACTTCTGTAAGGATCCCCAAACATAGGAGACATCATTTCTTACAAACCTTAACACTAAGCAAGGGCATGTGTAAAAACTCATTTTGTTCATATCAAATCCAAATTCATGCATTTGTCTACACATAATCTACACCAGCTAAGCAGAATCTGGCATGGTACGTTACCAGAGACTAACTTTTCCCCTTTTCCAGCCTTGAAAAACAGGTAGCTCAGTCAACCTCAAAATATCAAGTCACGCTTACTAGTTTAGAAACATGTAGACTTTACACCGAAATTAACATAGTATTAATTTGTATTTAAAAAAGACAGTTCCACAAGGAAGTGTGCAGCAAGGTAGAAAATAAAACCATGTTTTACCTATTTCTTTCTATCTACAGAAGACCAACAACTTGAATCATTCAACAGAAAAGACAAGTCAAATGTTGTTATCCTGCAATTCATCAGAAAATCTAAAGAAGCAACTATACTTACCATGAGAGGATTCAACATCAAGGATTAAGTCAAGTGCATAGTCATAGTATGGAACTTGACCACTCAATCCACAGAGATTAAAATCATCTTGAATGTAGTCATCATCAACCTCACAAAAGAATTCATTCCCACGCAGGTTACAAAACCAAGAAATCCATGATGTGTCATCTCCATCAGAACCACTAACATCAGATTCTTCACTGTCTGATTCAGATTCCTCTGCAACGTACACAACCATGGGCATTTACTCATATCATGTTTGACATGCAAGTAAGAAATTCGGCACTAAGAAAGCAGAAGCATAGACAAAATAAATGCAGTCATTGTACTAAATGGCTGGTGTCATTAGATTGACCAAAATATAGCAAAAATGTTTGGCTTTTCCTAAGGGGAGTAATGAAAATATAGAGGAAACATGTTCTGGCTTTTCCTAAGAGGAGTAACAAAAATATAGCGGAAACTATCTTACTCTTTCCAGTATCTATGGGTAAAATACGCCAACTCTCTGACATAAAGCACCGGAAGATACCACTAATCAAAATTCAAGGTTGATGTAGAAAGATTAGTGAAAATAGAGTGGAAACATGAGTTGGCTTTCCAAGTAACTGTGGGTAGTAAGGAGAAACAAGTTGATAAATACTCTTGGTTTCAATTGCTGTGAGATACCAAATGAAAGCATCAGTTATAACCACATTACCCCACCACCCTAAACCATAATTGTTAGATGCTGCAGCTGAGTACTCATTAATAAATCCATCTACAATGAATCCACTTGTCAGGAAGTCCCAAGTAAGCAGGTCTAAGAATCCGACAAAAGAAGCAATCGCTAAAAAGACCTACTATCGAAAGTCACAACTTACAACCAACAATGTGACATGCTTACAACCAGAATATTTTGCAAAAAAAAAATGGAGTATAACCTTTTTAGAACCAGGTGATCCCCAGCAGCTAATGGTACACAGGTTGAAATTACATATATAATGGGTGCGCCACTCTACCCTTCTCCACTTAAATACAAGTCCTTTGTCTGGGGTTCAAACATGTGATGTGTACCTAACCCACACATCATGCGTCTAAAACCATGTAAGATTTTACCTTAAATGGTTTTGAGAATCTAGAACTATCTACTATGGAACTTTAGAAGATACAGAAGGAACCTCGAGCAGAATAGAATAACATTCCAGTAACAGCTTTTCCAGTCATGTTCCCCCTTTGACACTTGACATAACTTTTTCCTGATCACATTTTACATTTTTCTTTTTTGATAAAGTGCCATAATCCTGACCACATTCGAGATGCTTTCCGAAGAAAAGAACATCCTAATCCTATTACTCCAGCCAAGTTAAACGCATTTTATCAGGATATAAAACCCTACTTAAAGAACATAAATCCATGCAAGACAACCCCACTGAGAAGTGCCAAAGAAGATCCTTCACATATCCATACAGATAAATATATAGTTCAGTGAATTTTAGAACCAATTTACATGTATAGTTTGAACAAGAAAAAGAGAGCCGATTGGATCTCCAAAAAAGTTTGAAAGAAAAAAGAATTGATTGGACCAATAAAAACCAAAATTCAGGCCAAACATAAAGCCTCAAACTCATCTCCAGCTAAATGAATGATATATGAGAAAAATGTAATGCACTGAGAAACGTAAATATTGATTGTAGCCATAATAGAAAAAAAATTAACATAGAAGATGATCTTACCATCGGAGCACTTGTTTTTTGTGGTGAGAGTAGATGAAGAGAGAGTTTCACGCTGATGATCCATATGATGATTAGGATGACGGTGATGCAATTTTCCTGTAACTGTAGATGTAGAGGGAACAGCTTTGTCCTTCAACGTCCTTGACGTAGACGCTGAAGACTTGTCCAACTGCTTATCTAATGCATCGTTGATTCGCTTACCTCCAACCATTTCCGATTTGGAAGAACCACCACCACCTCGATCTCTATACATTTCCTTTCCTTCTCTATAACAATAACTATATCTATGACTCTATCAACGAAATGGAGAGAGATCGAGAAGAACTGTGTCTGTTAAGGAGACACGGAGATAACTAGGGTTTCGTCTAACAATCCAGGGAGAAAGGTCACCAGACTTCCTCAGCTTCTATTTTCTCTCTCTTCGTCTCTTTTTTTTTTCTTTTCTTCTTACATTGAATTTGTGTAATTAGTAGGCATTTGATTTCGATTTGAATCAGTTATTTTAAAATTAAAATTAAAATTTAATTTTGATTTTTTTAAATTTAAATCAAATCAACAAAATATCTATCAGTTTGATTGATTTTTTTGGTTCAAAAGTAATAAGTTTGTTGAGCACATACGCATCTCGCTAGACACAAAAACTTACTACATGAATAATTCATAAATAAGTTTATTACATGAATAAAGTGATTCATCAAATGTACCAAGTTTTAGAAACTAAAAAAATTCATTGTCAATTGTAACACTCCTAAAGTCTAAGACGCAATCTAGAGCCCAACATGAGTGTCTAAGAGTTAGGACACCGTTTTAAGGTCAAATATAATAAAAATAAGTCATCTGGGAAGTTTTAGAATCAAAGCGTCAAGAAACGTCCATGACGTTTGGAAACTAGTTCAAGAGGTGCTAGTGTGCCTTAGCCTATTTGACTAGGTTTTATGAGTCGAAATTCGATGAAATTAGGTAGTAAGGTGTCTAATACGTATTAAAGTCGGTTTAGGGTCGAAACGTTCGGGTACGACTCCTCAAGGACCAACCAAAGGAATCCTTGAGGAGGACCCTTCCTGTTTGGCTAAAAGCTGTCAAAAGACAGTGTCATCGACGATTGCCAACCAACGGGGCGTAGGCCAATCGACGGGGCGTCGATGGTCACTTAGCCATTTTGGCAAAGGACCATTTTTGGCGAATCTCTGACAAAAACGACGGATCAACAGGACGGTTGGTCCCAAGGTCTGTCGACTGACCTACGGCCCGTAGGTCGGGGTCTCGTAGGTCAGGGTCACTGGTTGCTGCCACGTTTTAGGTTAGTTAATTAAATTATTAAGTGGTTAGTTAATTAGTTAGGGGTTAAGGGAGGTCTAATTAAGTTAGTTAATGACTTATATAAAGACCCTAACCTAATTAAACTAACCCAACTCTCATATTTCCCAAAACTCAATTGTTCTTCCTTCTCTCTTCTTTCTCTCTCCCAGATAGAATAACTTCATTGAAGGGCTAGGTCAAGGTCTAAGGGCAGCAAGAAGGGTGCTTTTCTCCATCATTCTTCATCAATTAAGGAACTTTTCACCTTTGGGAATCCTTTCCCCAAAGGGCTCTTCAAAAATTGATTTCAAAAAGATGAGTTTCATGTGGGTTTCTTTCCAATACGAATTTGATCTTATAAATTGCTTTGTTTATGATTCCTTTTGGTTATTATTAATAGATTATGATGTATTATGATTCAATTATGCTACTTCTTGATTAGTTGTCCTAGTTTGTAGAAGATGACCTTTTCCCCTTAACCCTAGGTTGTAATCTTGAATTGAATTATCTAGTATTGATACAATTGGCTTGGTTAATGTGTGAATTACTATTCTATGATGTTATTATGCCAATTGATGGATGAATTGGGGTTGGTTGATGGTAAGACCATGATGATGGCTTTGGAAGAGGAAGAGGTATGACTTTGTGATCTTCAAACCCTAACTCTATTGTGATGACTTATACCTAATGAGGTTGATTCAATTGAAATATATATGTTGTGATTGGATTGATTATGATGGTATGATGTTGGTATTGAAATGTCGTGTCTTCTGAATTGTGAGATCATGTTAAGGGTGTAATGATATAAGGATGATGTTGATTCATTAGTGTGCATTACTATGATATGATATATGGCGTTGATCTCAGTATGAAGGTTGTGTTGAAAGGTTGTTCTCACACAAATCCTAATGAGCTAAATATGATGGTATACAAGGAGTAGTCTCCTATGACATAAACTAAGCTTTGTTAATAATGAACGACTTAAAGACATTTCAAAAAGAGACTCTAGCTTATCACTGAGTGAGCTTGAAGATGAGGGGTGGCACCTTCCCTAGGTGGGAGGTAGGGTTCACCATACTTCTCATGAGGTGGATAGCCTCATATCCCGAAAAGGGCATATAGTGATACTTCCAATAAAGGCCTCCAAGTTCCATAAACTATGTTGCCCCTATAGGAGTACTAGCTAGTGGATCCACCTAGATGCTATGTTCATGTTTGGTAATACCTTGGCCGGTAGACAACCTTCCATCGGTGTAAGGTTTTACAACACAGGATTCCACTCTTAGCTCTTGTGTTCTATGTCGGTTAAGGCAAGTGTTCCCGAAAGTAAAATGAAGTAATGAAGTAAACACCAACAAGGGTAACTTAAGAGGTTTGACTTAGCCTAGGTAGGGGTATGAGACTCTACCTATGCCTTGCACTAGTTTACCTTGAGGGAAGCCTTAGGAGGTTGTTATTGTGTTCCATAATGTCTATGTTATGTATATATTGACTTTACATGTTATTGACTCTATATGATGTTAGATTCACTTATGAGCATGTTGTTGGTTTATATTACTAAAGTATGATAACGGTTACTCTTGATGTTATGTTGTGTGAAGTTACGCATTTCTTATGGTCCTTTGTTTGGTTTACTTGATTGAGTGAGGTTATGGGGCTTTGCTTGGTCATTGCACTTGTTGACTTGATAAGGGGTTATGGGTAAGGGTCTAGTATGTGTTGAAATGTTATGAAGTTCTTGTACATGCCTTGTGGTTATAATATGATGATTGAAGTTATTTGGCTATACATGTGTTGACTTGACTTAGTATTGTTGGTCTTGTGTTGAATATGTCATAGCCTTGATGATTATGTGTTTTAATGGTTGAGTTAGTTCCTTAAAGTGCATAAATGGGATTTTTACAGTAAGTTGCATGTTTTCAACAAATTGTCCTTTTTCTAGCATGATTTCTATGTTGTGTGTGCATTATTTCCATACTTAGTACAAGTGATGTGCTAAACCCTATTTTCTCTTTTTTTCCCCAACATTTTAGGTTTTGGTCGTTGACCAGGTTGAGGCCATTTGAAGAAGACTTGGATCCTCATTCTCCAAGTTGGGTAGGTCCTCACCATTTCGAGGACAATGCCACTTTCTAGCATTGGATGTTGATTAGTCTTAAATACACTTTGTTCATTCTCTTTCATTTGAGTACTATGATTGTACAGTCTGTATGTGGCTTTTATTGTCATACTATATGGGCTATGCCCAATTGTTATACTCTTGTTTAGATTGTTATGATATGAGACATCTGTTTTAAGACTATATTGTATATTATATATATGTGTGCCATAAAAGTAGAAGACTATGTAATCTTCTTATACGAAGAGTCTAAGTAAACTCGATATGAATATATTATGTGTATGCGAGAGGTCTATGTAAACCTCATGATAGATATAGAAGAAAAGTTTTAAATTTTCCGCATTTTTAACCTATGAACGTATCGATGACTGTTAAGAGGTTCTACCGGTTACGTCTAGGGGTTGCTCCCTGGATGTGATAAACTTGGTATCAGAGCATCAGGTTGGATATCTTTAGAGTCGATGTCTCATAAAAACCACGTCTATGTAGAGTATTATTCATAATTGTGAAGCGCTCCACACTTATGTATAGGAAACTATATGATGCTTAGGAAACTCTCATTTTTCTTCGAAATCCAATATCGTGCCTCGAAGAGTCTTGACTCTATGTGCCCTTAGCATCCAATCTTTTTATTGTGATTATAGGCGATGAATACTCGAAGGACAGCCGCACGAAGACTTGAGAAAGATATTTCCAATGCAGGAGTTCCTCCCCGAGACAATCAAGTCCCTCTTCTTGAAGAAGTTGCTAATGATGATCAAGCTCCGGCCAATCCTCCGGCTTTGACGGATAGATATATAAGGGCAACCTTTCTCCAAACGGCCCAAACCATTACTACCCAAGCACAAGCCGTCACTACTCAAGCACAAGCCATGATGACCCAAGTTAATCGGGAGGTGGTACCCCGAGGAAACCAACATGTTAGCACCATGACCTCCGTTTCAGGGATTTCACAAGGATGAATCCCCCTACTTTCTATGGGTCCAAAGTGGAGGAACACCCCCAAGACTTCATTGATGAAACCTACAAAATTCTCTATGCTATGGGGTTGACTACGAGTGAGAAGACTGAGTTAGCCACCTACCAACTCAAAGATGTGGCCCAAACTTGGTACGTCCAATATAGAGACAATAGGACTTTAAGGGGTGGACCGGTGACATGGGAGATTTTCAAGAAGGCTTTTCTTGATAGGTTCTTTCCTCGGGAGAAGAGAAAAGCCAAAGTGGAAGAATTCATCAACCTTCGTCAAGGAGGTATGAGTGTACTTAACTACTCTTTGAAATTTACTAAGTTGTCAAAGTATGCTCCTTCTTTTGTTTCCGACCCTAGGGATGAGATGAGTCGCTTTGTGACGGGTATGTCCGAAGACTTGAAAGAAGAATGTCGTTCGACTATGATACATGATAATATGAACATTTCTCGTCTCATGGTTTATGCTCAACAAGTGGAGGAGGCAAGGGTTAAGAAGAGGAGTAGGGATGCAAGTAGGGCCAAGGCTTATGATGATGATTCCTCAAAGGGTAGACTTGATATCCAAGACAAGCCTAGGTTCAAAAAGAGGTTTTCTAATCAAGTTCCTTCCAAGTTCCCTAAGGCTCATGATGATAGGGTGTCTAACCCTAAGCCTCAAAAGGGAAGGGGTACTAGTTCGCCAAATAAGAAGCCAACTTGTGGAAAGTGTGGCAAGAAGCATTATAGTGATTGCATCATAGGGACGGACATTTTCTCTAGTTGTGGAAAGAGTGGCTACAAGGTGAGGGATTTCCCAAACTTGAAAGGTCAAGACAAGGGTAGTGCGCAAGCTCAAGCAAGTGGTTCTAATGTTGATGCTCCTAAGAAGAATTGCTTTTATGCTCTCCGCTCTAGGGGTGATCAAGAGACTTCTCCCAATGTGGTGATCGGTACGTTGAAAATCTTTTCTATTGATGTATATGTTTTACTTGATCCCGGTGCTACTTTGTCATTTGTTACACCTCTAGAAGCTAAAGTTTAACATTTTTCCCGATATCTTGAATGACCCTTTTTCGGTGTCTACCCCAGTGGGTGATTCAGTTATTGCAAAAAGAGTGTACATAAATTGTCCTATAATGTTGCCCAATAGATTTACTTATGTCGAACTAGTAGATATTGATATGTTTGATTTTGATGTCATTTTGGGTATACATTGGTTGCATGCTTGCTTTGCTTCCATAGATTGTAGAACAAGGGTGGTGAAGTTTAACTTTCCAAATGAGTCCGTTTTAGAATGGAAGGGGGGAAATATTATTCCTAGAGGTCGTAACATTTCTTGTTTGAAATCTTGTAAGATAATCTCTAAAGGGTGTTTATACCATATTGTAAGAGTCAAAGACTTAGAATCCAAAATTCCTCCCATTGAGTCAGTCCCTGTAGTGAGAGAATTTCCGTAGGTCTTTCCTAATGATCTTTTCGGTATTCCTCTCGAACGGGAAATTGATTTTGGTATCGATTTGCTACCGGATACAAATCCCATTTCAATTTCTCCTTATCGGATGGCTCCAGCCGAATTGAAAGAGTTGAATGCTCAACTCAAAGATTTACTAGACAAGGGCTTTATTCGGCCTAGTATTTCTCCATGGGGTGCTCCGGTATTGTTCGTGAAAAAGAAGGATGGGTCACTTAGAATGTGTATCGATTACCGTCAACTCAACAAAGTCACAATCAAGAACAAGTATCCTCTCCCTCAGATTGATGATTTATTTGATCAACTCCAAGGTGCGAGTTACTTTTCCAAGATTGACTTGAGATCGAGATATCACCAACTTAGGGTGAGAGATGAAGATATTCCCAAGACGACCTTTCGGAGTAGATATGGTCATTCCGATTTCCTAGTCATGTCTTTTGGATTGACTAATGCCCCGACGGCGTTTATGGATATCATGAATAGGGTGTTTTGAAACTATCTTGATGCATTCGTGATTGTCTTTATTGACGATATACTGGTGTATTCGAAGAGTAAGGGTGATCATATGGAGCATTTGAGGGTTGTTTTGCAAGTGCTTAGGGAAACCAACTATTTGCCAAGTATAGCAAAAGTTTTGGTTGAGGTTGGTGGCGTTTCTTGGTCATATTATCTCTAGTGGGGGTGTTGAGGTTGATCCAAGGAAAATGAGGCGGTGAAAAATTGGCCTAGACCATTAACTCCAACCGACATTAGGAGTTTCTTGGGTCTAGCGGGTTATTATAGGAGGTTTGTGGATGGTTTTGCGTCCATTGCTTCTCCCTTGACTACCTTGACCCAAAAGAAATGAATTATGAGTGGTCGAAAGCACGTGAAAGAAGCTTCTAAATTTTGAAAGATAGGCTTATTTCCGCTTCCGTATTGACCCTACCGGAGGGTACTAAGGATTTTGTGGTTTATTATGTTGCATCCCGAGTGGGCTTGGGGTGTGTTCTTATGCAACATGGAAAAGTAATAGCCTATGCCTCTAGACAACTTAAGGTGCATGAGAAGAATTATCCAACTCATGATCTTGAGTTAGCGGTCGTGGTGTTTGCTTTAAAAATATGGAGGCATTACTTTTATTGTGTTCATGTGGATATTTATACGGACCATAAAATTCTTCAATATGTATTCACCCAAAAGGATTTAAATCTCCGGCAAATAAGGTGGTTGGAGTTATTAAAGGACTACGACATGAGTGTTCTCTATCACCCCGGCAAGTCTAATGTGGTGGCGGATGCTCTAAGTCATTTTTCCATGTGAAGTGTGTCCAATGTGGAAGAACCCAAGAGAAACCTAGTGAGGGATGTTCATAGGTTGGCTCATTTAGGGGTTCGAATTGAAGATTCTCCAAATGGTGGTGGTGTGGTACATCATAACTCTGAGTCGTCTTAGGTGGTTGAGGTGAAGTCTAAGCAACACCTTGATCCATTATTGATAGAGTTGAAAGAATCGGTTCTTGGGAAGATGAATGAGTCATTCTCCGAAGGGGGGATGGTGTTCTTAGATACCAAGGGAGATTGTGTGTGCCTAATGTCGATGATGTGAGAAATCAAATTCTCGAGGAATCTAATGGAGCCTATTACTCTATTCATCCGGGTTCTACTAAGATGTATCATGACCATAGGGAAGTGTTTTGGTGGGATGGCTTAAAAAGGGACATTGCGGAATTTGTTGCAAAGTTCCAAATTGCCATCAAGTGAAAGCCGAGCACCAAAAGCCGGGTGGTTTACTACAAGAGATCCAAGTTCATACTTGGAAGTGGGAAGATGTTAACATGGATTTCGTAGTTAGGTTGCCTCAGACTCGGAAGCAATATGATTCTATATGGGTGGTGGTGGATGGATTGACCAAATCCGGTCATTTTATTCCCGTTAAGTCTACTTATTCGGCAGAAGATTATGCAAGAATCTATATTGACAAGATAGTGAGTCTTCATGGGGTTCCTTTGTCCATCATATCGGATAGAGGTGCTCAATTCACATCTAGGTTTTGGAAGTCGTTTCAAAGAGGTTTGGGAACTCAAGTGAAGTTAAGCACCGCTTTTCTTCCTCAAACGGATGGTCAAGCGGAGCATACCATTCAAACTCTTGAGGATATGCTTAGAGCTTGTATCATTGACTTTAAGGGAAATTGGGATGAGCATTTGCCTTTGGTGGAGTTCTCATATAATAATAGTTTTCATTCATCCATATTTATGGCTCCATTTGAAGCTTTGTATGGTAGTAGGTGTAGATCTCCTCTTGGATGGTTTGAGGTTGGCGAGTCTTCGCTTTTTGGTCCAGACTTGATCTATAAGATCTTAGAGAAAGTTCATATCATAAGAAACCATTTGCAAACAACCTATAGTCGGCAAAAGTCTTATGCCGATCATAGGAGAAGACACCTTGAATTTAAAGAGGGTGATAAGGTGTATTTGAAAATTTCGTCCATGAAAGGGGTGGTTAGATTTGGCAAAAAGGGGATTTAAGTCCTCGTTATGTGGGTTCCTATGAAATTTTGCAAAGGGTTGGAAAGGTTGCATATGAGTTGAAACTCCCTAATGAACTATCTTCGGTTTATCCAGTTTTCCATGTATACATGCTTAAGAAGTGCATTGGTAACCCTGAGTCCATTCTTCCTATCCAAGGTCTTGGTGTGAAAGAGAACCTCTCTTATGAAGAGGTTCCGATTGAAATCCTTGATCGTCAAGTGAAGAGGTTGAGGAACAAAGAGGTGGCCTGCGTAAAAGTGTTATGGAGAAAACACCTAGTTGAGTGAGCAACATGGGAGGCCGAGGTCGACATGAATTCCCTTAATCCTCATCTCTTTCCTAACAAAGGTTGGTTGTTCTTACTAATAATTAAAATAATGAGTAAATTTGAAGTTGTCTTAATTTTGGTGAAATTTTGCAAAAAGGTGCATGTTACAGTGATTTACAGTGAGCTAGTTCAATAAAAATGAATGTTTTCAAATTTTGCTCTTTTGCTTGCTTTGACCTTATGTGGTGTATTTTAGTATTTTGTGCCTTCATGAGTTGTATTCAACATGTTGATATGTGTTGAAGAAAGCTTTGGCATAAGTGAATACTCATATAGTGAATGTTTAGCCCTTATGAGTTGAAAATGATGTTATAATGTTGCATTGTGTAAAAGGTCAGGTTGTTATATGGATTTGAGGGGTAATTCATGTTTTGATATGTTGTTCCTGGTTGGGCTGCTAGTCTTGAGTCTATTCCTTCATTCCAAATGATTTTAGTGTCATTTGGGGACGAATGTTTGATGTACCGTGGTTTCACGGTACTTTTAATGCTCTTTCCTTAAGTTTAGTGTGTGTCCAAAGCCTTTTTGTATTGATTTTTTATGTAGGTTTCTCTTTATTTGCAGGAAATCTGTCCAAAGGAGAACGCGGAGGTTTTGAGCAGAAATGGCAGAAGTGATCACCTACGGAGCTCACGACGGTCCGTCGCGACTGTGACTGTCCGTAGGTGGCACCGTAGTGAGAAGAGAGTAGCTGCTGAAGGAAGATGGGGAAGTCTGACTAAGTGTGGGACTACGGAAGCTCACGACGGACCGTCATAGCCACGACGGTCCGTCCTGCTTATTCGTCGTGGTTGTCAGTAGTTCCAGTACCCAATTCCAAGAAGTTTCTAAGTATTGTGGAACGGAACCCCTCGACGGATCATCGTGCTTGCAACGGTCCGTCAGACCTTTCCGTCGAAGGTAACAGAGTTGATGAAGGAAACAACAGAGATTAGAGTTTAAGTATGGAGCGACGGAGGCCACGACGGTCCGTCACATGGGCCATCGACTCAGTCGCATTTTGGAAAGATTTTCCTTAATCAGGTTCCTTCTTTTATTAGGTTTTATTTTATTATAAATAGTCCGAAAAACCTCGTTTTTGGGGTTAGACTTTGGGATATTTTTTAGTTCTCTTGTTTAAGTATTGAACTATTGATTTTGGCATTTGATCATACTTTTCCGGAATCGATCGTTAGTGTTTTTGTGAATTAATCAAGTGAATTTCTGGATTTTCTTCATTCTCATTAAAGTAAGTGCATGAATTCTTACATTATAAATATGAATTGTGTGATTATGACCATGGGTAACTAAACTCCATAACTATGGTTGTGGAAACCATGGGTAAATAAACAAGGTAGTATTGATAATTCTTTCGTTTAGAAGTCTTTTTAACGGATGGCCAACGTTAGAACTTGCCTCAATGCTACTTGCCGGACCAAGGAGGTAGATAATAGGAAAAGAATTATCAACGTAGATTTAGTGTATACTATCTAATAGGCTAGTGTCGGTTGGTACGAAGTAACAACTTAGTCAAATATCGATTACGATGCTTAATATGAGGTAAAAATAAGGTTTAGTAAAGCAACACACGTAGCTGGACCAAGGTGCGGAGTGAAATTTTCTAGATGCCGGACCATGGATTTAGAAATACCTAACTTATCACTTTGCATGCAAGATACTAGGAAAGAATTGTTATAGCTAGAATTACTGAGTTAGGAGCCAGTGGGGAACACTTAAGCCCTAGTTACTTTCATCACTTGATTAAACTCCAATACTTGAACCTGTTAGTTGATTACTTTAATTTAGTTAATTACTTTCATTAATCAAAACCCCCCTTTAGTTATTTATTTTCGGAAAATAATTGATTAAATAGAAGTAATAATAGAATAAAGTTAAGTCTGAACCATTTTCCTCGTGGGATCGACCCCAACCTCATTAGTTGGGTTCTTTACTTGATACGACCGCTTTACTTCTTATTTGAGAAGTAAGTTTGAGCGTATCAAATTTTAGCGCCGCTTCTGGAAAAAAAAAGTGTAAATTTTATTTTGATGAATCCTGTCTTAAGGCATTCGGCGAGTTAAAAGAAAAGTTGGTGTGTGCACCTATCATTATTTCTCCGGATTGGAGCAGTCCATTTGAGGTGATGTGCGATGCTAGTGGGGTTGCTCTTGGTGTGATATTGGGACAAAGAAGGGACAAAATCCTTCATCCCATTTACTATGCTAGTAAAGTCCTTAATGAAGCCCAAAAGAACTACACAGTGACTGAGCAAGATCTCCTTGCAGTAGTCTTTGCTTTTGAGAAATTTCACTCCTATTTGCTAGGCACTAGAGTTATAGTGCATACTGATCATTCTGCTTTGAGATATTTGATGGCAAAGAAGGATAGGAAACCGAGGTTGATTCGTTGGGTATTACTATTACAAGAATTTGACTTTGAGGTGAGAGATAGAAAAGGGACCGAGAATCAAGTTGCTGATCACTTGTCCCGTTTAGAAGATGAAGCAATGAGAGAGTTGGGGGATAAGACTGATATTGATGATACTTTCCCCGATGAGCATGTATTGGCCGCCTCTCAAGACTTGATTCCATGGTTCGCAGATTTTGTGAATTATCTGGCTAGCGATATTGTTCCACCGGACTTGTCCTTTCATCAAAGGAAAAAGTTCATGTACGATGTGAAGAAGTTCTTTTGGGATGAACCATACTTATATAGGAGTTGTGCTTATGGGCTTATTCGGCGTTGTGTGCCAGAAGTTAAGATGTTGAGTGTTTTGGAGGCATGTCATTCTTCACCCGTAGGTGGACATCATAGTGGTATCCGGACAGCTCACAAGATCTTACAATGTGGCTACTATTGGCCAACTATTCATCAGCTCATGAGTTCGCCAAAGCATGTGATAGATTCCAAAGAGATGGCGGCATTTCAAGAAAGCAAGAGCTCCCTTTAAATCCCATTCTTGTGATTGAGTTATTTGATGTGTAGGGTTTTGACTTTATGGGCCCTTTTGTGAGTTCTCATGGGATGAAGTACATTCTAGTAGCGGTTGATTATGTGTCTAAATGGGTGGAAGCTATCGCACTCGCAAATAATGAAGGGAAGAGTGTCACCGCGTTCTTGAAAAAGAATATATTTTCTCAATTTGGTACCCCAAGGGCGATTATTAGTGATGGGGTATCCCACTTTTGCAACAAATTTATTAAGGGATTATTGGAGAAATATGGGGTTCGCCATAATGTGGCCACTCCTTACCATCCTCAAACTAGTGGGCAAGTTGAGGTGTCAAATAGGGAGATCAAGCAGATTTTGTCGAAAACGATGAACGCTAGTAGAACGGATTGGTCAAGGAGGCTTGATGATGCTCTTTGGGCCTATCGGACAGCATACAAGACTCCCATAGGTATGTCCCCATACCAACTTGTATATGGTAAGGCTTGTCACCTACCGGTTGAATTAGAGCATAAAGCCATGTGAGCAATGAAGAAGTTGAAAATGGATTGGAATGAAGTTGTAGAACAAAGGTTAAATGGGTTGAATGAGCTCGATGAATTTCGCCTAAAAGCTTATGAAAGTTCAGCCCTCTACAAAGAAAAGATGAAGAAGTACCATGACCAAAAGATTGAGAAACGCGATTTTATGGTTGGGGATTTGGTGCTTTTATTCAATTCTAGGTTGCGCTTGTTTCCGGACAAATTCAAGTCCAAATGAACTGGCCCTTACTTGATCACCCAACTATTCCCTCACAGAGCGGTTGAGTTGGAAAACAAGGAGGGTGTGCGATTTAAGGTGAACGGATAACGAATCAAAATCTATCTGGGGCATGCTGAATCGGCGAATGAAGTGATCGAGGCATACCATCTTGATGAAGTCTGAGTAATCGAGTGTCCTCCGTCGCGCCACGACGTTAAATCAAGCGCTGGTTGGGAGGCAACCCAATATGTATCCTCTAAGCCAACTATAGTTTTTTTTTGTTTATGACTTTCTAGTAATAGTCGCATTTTCTTTGTTTTTCATTTTGTTATAAGTGTTGGCTAGAGCGTAGTTTAGGGTCCGTGTCCAATAAGTGTCCAGTCAAATACAAAAAGAATAGCTTAATAGGTGTTAAATTTGCAGGTAGCATATCACCAGAAAATCTGCAGAAAATTGGTCTGCAACACTCATTGACGGATCCATCGACAGATCGTCACGCAGGCGACGGACCGTCGCAGAAATCCGTCGTGCCCAGGTAAGTTTTTCTATTTCTTTTAAATTAGGGCACCCATGACGGAACCCACGATGGACCGTCACACTTGTGACGGACCGTCGATGGGGACTCGTCGCATCAATACTCGTCAACCCAACCCGACCCGACCGGCGAATATTAAAAGTTTTTAAACCTTTTAACTTCCCACCTCTTCATTTCAACCGTTTCTTTCCCTCATTTCTCCCATTTCCTCTCTTTTCAACTCCCTACCACTCTCATTCTCTTCCCACACTTCTGATTCACCATTCCTTCCCAAAATTCCCCTAATCTTCCTTCTCCAAATCTCCCTGTTTCTTCAAGTAATCTGCCGGTCGGAGTCTACTGTTCTTCTGCTGATCTTCAGAGTTGTGTGCCTCACCCTGTTTTCATCTTCTCCAAGTCTCAGGTATGTGGTTCTGATCTCTAACCCATCTACATTTCATTTTTGTTTTCACATACTACATGCCTGTTTATGAATGTTGGGTCTTCGAATTTTGACCCCTATTGTATGCTAAGAACTCATCTCGTTCATCCTACATGCCTTAAGACCCGTCATATAAGTAAAAATGATGTGGGTATTGGGTTAACTAAATCAAAAAGGGGGGAATATGTTTCTGAAACTTGTTCTGACCTAGGTTGATAGTCCTCCAAATTGGCATGCTAAAACTCGAGAAATTATTGTCTTAGAATTGCTAGTTTGCTTGGTATTTGGGTTAGAAATTGTGGGTTGATACGTAGTCTTTCGATTGAAATTTTAGGGGACGATTGAGGCATCCTCAGTTCTGTCACTGAAGGACAGAACGAGATCCCGTTGATGGACCGTCTTGCCCACGATGGACCGTCGTGGGGTCCGTCTCACCAATCCCCGATTTATTTTCTCGAAATGTCCGTCGACGACCTCTACGATGGACCATCGTGCCCTCGACGGTTCGTCCTGCACAACCGTCATGGTTGTCAGAGACCCTACTCCTAAGGGTCTCAAAATTTTCTCCCAGTGTCCAATGACGGACCTCTACCACGGACCGTCGTACCCTCTACGGTCCGTCTTGCACAACCGTCATGGTTGTCAGAGACCCTACTCCTAAGGGTCTCTAAACTTTTTCCAAGTGTCCCACGACGGACCTCTACGACGGACCGTCGTGCCTACGACGGTCCGTCTTGCTCAACCGTCATGGTTGTTAGAGACCCTATTCCTATGGGTCTCCAAACTTTTTCTAAGTGTCCCACGACGGACCTCTACGACGGACCGTCGTTCCCTCAACGGTCCGTCCTGCTCAACCGTCATGACTGTCAGAGACTTTCTTTCTGAGAGTCTCCAAAAAACAATTCTTAAGTAATTCATGACGGACCCCCATGACGGCCCGTCATACTCACGACGGACCATTAATTGGTCTGTCGTGCTTCACTGACACTACATCAATACCATTACAGTTTTGGTTTTACGTTTGTTGTTTTCTTCTTTGCATGTCTTGTTTGATTCTACTGGTACTAATTGTTATTCTTTACAAGTACTAACACTTATGGAACCAAAGCAAGATCGAGTTTACGCACGAGGGCGTTCAAAGTCCGTCGCCCCATCTGCCCGACTGGTCATTAGCTCTGACGATGAGCGTGACCCCGAGTATGTGCCCCCAGGCACTGTCACTCCTGCACGGGCTGCACGCGCCACCAGAGCTACGCCCACGAAGGTGGCGTCTGGCGTAGTCACTGCCTTCCAGTCTGCCGAGGAGCGCACACTGACCGGCACACCTTCTGCGTCTGCTGCACACACCAGGGATGCTTCCGGTTCTGAGGAAGTGTCGGGTTCAGAAGAAGTCTCCGGGTCTAAGGAGGCTTCTTCTCCAGCCACCGCATCCTAGTCCGCCTCGTCTGATGAGGCCGACAATGCTGATTCCACTCCAGCACCACAGAGTGGAGTCCCCGCCCCGGTTGCCGACTAGCCCAACCGGTGGTGTGTTGAGGGGCAGTATCAGGTGTACTCCGACGCCAAGCTGCCGAACGATAAGGGAGTCATGACCCGGACCCTTAAATGGAGAGGCGGGTCCTTACGGGAAGTCTCCCCACCATGTCGGATATCCATGCACTCTTCACCAGGCACCGACTAGATTAGACGGCTCGTGCTTTGGGCCGATATAGTGAGGAGTTGGTCTGAGAGTTCTACGCATCGTATGTGGCGACTCTCCGATCCCAGATTAATAGGCGGGTTTCCCCCGCCAAAGAGGCCCCACTTGATCACATCAGAGTCCGCGGCAAGCGGGTGGACATCTCCTTGCCAGCCATCTCCCGGTATCTATACGGCGAAGATGTTGATGCCACAAGGACTCCTCTCACCGCCGAGTTCGACTATCGGTGGAAACTTGTTAAAGATGGGCGGTTCGTACGTGAGCCAGAGATGAGAGAGACCACCAAGAGGTGGATGTCCCATCATTTATCTGTTGATGGAGAGGCTGCTGACTGGGTACTTGAGCCGAAGGGAGCCATCAAGAAGGCTAACTTGACCTTCACGGCCAAGTTTTTATGGTTAATAGTCCGCCACTGCCTTTCCCCCACTGCTGCAGATAATATAGTTACATGGGATCACACAGTTCTGATGGCAGCGATGATAGCGGGGTTTGAGGTTGACTTCGCTTGGCTTCTTCAGGCGGTCATGCACGAGAGGGCCTTCAAGGTCACCACTACTTACCCATTTCGTGCATGGTGTTTTCTTTGTGCAGGTCCACAGGTGTGCCCATTTGGCACATAGATCAGCTCAAGACCCCGCAGGGCAATGTTGATATCGGTCTCATCAGGGATGAGGCCAATGAGTTGGCTCCATACAGAGAGCCTCGCCCGGAGGTGCCTCCGCTTGGTGAGAGCCTAGCAGATACAGTAGAGAAAGCTCGAGCGGCTACCCAGGCTACATCTGAGCCTACTGACACCACCCCAGTCGAGTCTATCCCGGGTGGTAGCACCGCCCCGAGATCCTCTCGCTCAACTCCTTCCACTACTCTGGTCCCACTTGCTAGGGTCCAGAAACTCGAGGCCCAGATGGCCACACTTCTGCATCACATCCAGCCCTTGATGCAGAGGTTTATTGCTGAGGCGGAGGAGCGCATGGAGCGGAAGATGGCCCAGCATACGGAGAGGAAGATTATGTAGGTTCATCAGCGCTTGGACGCTTTTGAGTTGCAGGTGCTAGCCCGGCCAGCCCCTCCGGTGGACGTGTCGACCCTTCAGGCTGCGGTAGAGAGTCTGAGAGCGGATCTGGATACGATTGTAGAGGCTAGGGTGCCCGAGTCTGAGGCCCCTTCTGCAGAGCCTGCTGAGGACACAGTGATGGCTGACTTATTCGCCACTTCAGATGTGCCACCACCTCCCCCACGAGAGCATGACAAGAGGCGTAGGGGTCGAGATGAGGATGAGTCTAGGGCAAGAAAGAAGGAGCGCTGAGAGATAGAGGCTGCGAGGAGAGCCTCGATTGCTGATGAGGAGGCCCGTCAGATGAGGACTATAGAGTTGGCTGCTGGGGCGTCTAGCTCCAGAGTTGTTGAGACGGAGAGAGGCACTACTGATGGTGCTGTTGCTGCTGAGGACACTACTGAGGGTGTCCAGACTACAGAGGGAGTGGGTTCCGGGACACCGGACCCACCAGCTTGTTGATTGCCGGCGCTTTGCGCCTCAAGTTTGCTTCACCTATCACTCGCTTAATTTAGATTCTTTTTATGCATTGGGGACAATTGCATATTTTTTTTGTTGGGGGTGGGGTAAATGGAAAGTGAGTGTTAGGGTAATGTCTGAGTAGCCCAATTCACGATCCTGTCTTGGGGTTTTCTTGCCTGTGTTCTTTTTCCCCAAGAGACTGATTACTTTTATTGTTGAACCGGCATGTTTATATCTTGTGTACATAGTATAACTCTGAAGCATGATGGCTAAAACAGAAATGATATCCTGATTTAATGAAAATGATGCATGACTAGGCATAGTAATTGATAAATGTGTGGCTCTAAGCATGACATAGAGATACACTACTGCATGACCCTAAATCTAAGATTCGAACTAGGTGTGTGATAATCTGGTAGAGTAATGAGATGTCACGTGAGTGTGAGGAAAAGTCGAATGATCCACCATTTGTAATGAGCTAGAACTTGCCTGGTTAGTCCTGCTAAAAGTAAGCCGTAATAAACAATTAGGAAAGGATCATAGGTCCTTGTTCGAAATAGTCAATCTTGAGCCTAAAATGACAGAAAACCAAATGAAGTTAATCCCTTATTGACCCAAATGATTTGAGCGTAAAATAGATCTTTCTTTTTCACCCCAACTGATCTTCTCTAGGAACAATGTGTTGGCCCTGGTCCCTCCTTGGACATGTGCACCTTAGCTTATGCCAAAAGCATAAGTTGAGGGTGGCTAATGCAGAAAGAAACCTTGTCGTGGCCCTGACCCAATCATGGGTATTGTGAACCTTGACTCATATAAAAAATCATGAGTTGAGAATGACTGTTATGAGGAATACTCCGGAAAGTGGGGTTGAAAGAATAAAGAGGAAGAAAGAACAAAACAAAAGTGACTCTGAAAAAAAATAATATATTTATATATATATAAAATAGAATAAACACAAGAAAAGAGAAAAGTCACTTACACATAAGTAGAAGAAAGGGAAAATAGCAAGGTGAAAGAAAATTGAGAAATAGGGCGAAATAAAACGATAAAAAGGTGGTACACTTAGCCGATATGTCAAGGAGGATAACAAGTCACTAAAGTATACCTAAATATACTCTACCTGACCCTGAGTCTATGTTACAAGATAAGAAAGTCCTATCGTGATCCTAAGAGTTGTTATGGCGAACTTAAAGCAGTGAAAATAAGGGCAAGCTTTTGGCAATATGTATAAATGAGTTGTGAAGTTGTTCTGAGAGCGAGTGTTGAAAAGTAATCCTTATACTAAAACTGAAATCATTGTGTGAAAAATGAGGATGTTATTTTGAAGTGAGGACACTAGTTGCAATACAGGAAAAATTAACACGTTGGTGAGAAATTGAAGAGGATAGGTGTCAGTGTGTAGTGAGTCTGTGTCATGGTCTGATCTACATAATTCAAGCCTAATAGTGATAGCATGCATGAACATAATGAGAATAATCGGGATTGATAGCCAAATGATTGCGAAAGCTAAAATATGGATACTCTTGTACAAAGATTTTGTAGTGAGTCATAGTGCGTCACTTGAGGACAAACAACGAATTTAAGTTGAGGGTGTTGATGTACCGTGGTTTCACGGTACTTTTAATGCTTTCTCCTTAAGTTTAGTGTGTTTCCAAAGCCTTTTTGTATTGATTTTTGATGTAGGTTTCTCTTTATTTGCAGGAAATCTGTCCAAAGGAGAACGCGGAGGTTTTGAGCAGAAATGGCAGAAGTGATCACCTACGGAGCTCACAACGGTCCGTCGCGACTGTGACGGTCCGTAGGTGGCACCGTAGTGAGAAGTGAGTAGCTGCTGAAGGAAGATGGGGAAGTCTGACTAAGTGTGGGACTACGGAAGCTCACGACGGACCGTCATAGCCACGATGGTCCGTCCTGCTTATTCGTCGTGGTTGTCAGAGAGTAGTTCCAGTACCCAATTCCAAGAAGTTTCTAAGTATTATGGAACGAAACCCCTCGACGGACCATCGTGCTTGCAACAGTCCATCAGACCTGTCCGTCGAGGGTAACAGAGTTGATGAAGGAAACAACAGAGATTAGAGTTCAAGTATGGAGCGACGGAGGCCACGACGGTCCGTCACATGGGCCGTCGACTCAGACGCGTTTTGGACAGATTTTCCTTAATTAGGTTCCTTCTTTTATTAGGTTTTATTTTATTATAAATAGTCCGAAAAACCTCGTTTTTGGGGTTAGACTTTGGGATATTTTTTAGTTCTCTTGTTTAAGTATTGAACTATTGATTTTGGCATTTGATCATACTTTTCCGGAATCGATCGTTAGTGTTTTTGTGAATTAATCAAGTGAATTTCTGGATTTTCTTCATTCTCATTAAAGTAAGTGCATGAATTCTTACATTATAAATATGAATTGTGTGATTATGACCATGGGTAACTAAACTCCATAACTATGGTTGTGGGAACCATGGGTAAATAAACAAGGTAAAATCTAGCTAAAATACCGATCTAGAATAGTGTCTTGCATGTATTGATAATTCTTTCGTTTAGAAGTCTTTTTAACGGATGGCCAACGTTAGAACTTGCCTCAATGCTACTTGCCGGACCAAGGAGGTAGATAATAGGAAAAGAATTATCAACGTAGATTTAGTGTATACTATCTAATAGGCTAGTGTCGGTTGGTACGAAGTAACAACTTAGTCAAATATCGATTACGATGCTTAATATGAGGTAAAAATAAGGTTTAGTAAAGCAACACACGTAGCTGGACGAAGGTGCAGAGTGAAATTTTCTAGATGCCGGACCATGGATTTAGAAATACCTAACTTATCACTTTGCATGCAAGATACTAGGAAAGAATTGTTATAGCTAGAATTACTGAGTTAGGAGCCAGTGGGGAACACTTAAGCCCTAGTTACTTTCATCACTTGATTAAACTCCAATACTTGAACCTGTTAGTTGATTACTTTAATTTAGTTAATTACTTTCATTAATCAAAACCCCCCTTTAGTTATTTATTTTTGGAAAATAATTGATTAAATAGAAGTAATAATAGAATAAAGTTAAGTCTGAACCATTTTTCCTCGTGGGATCGACCCCAACCTCATTAGTTGGGTTCTTACTTGATACGACCGCTTTACTTCTTATTTGAGAAGTAAGTTTGAGCGTATCAATGTTCCTAGGGTGTGTGTGTGTGAATAATGTAACACTCCGAAAGTCTAAGACGTAATCTAGAGCCCAACATGAGTGTCTAAGGGTTAGTACACTGTTTTAAGGTCAAATATAATGAATATAAGTCATCTAGGTAGTTATAGAATCAAAGCGTCATGAAACGTCCATGACATTTGGAAACTAGTTCAAGAGGTGCTAGTGTGCCTTAGCCTATTTGACTAGGTTTTATCTAGTATTGATACAAATGACTTGGTTAACGTGTGAATTACTATTCTATGATGTTATTATGCCAATTGATGGATGAATTGGGGTAGGTTAATGGTAAGACCATGATGATGTCTTTGGAAGAGGAAGAGGTAAGACGTGATCTTCAAACCCTAACTCTACTGTGATGACTTATACCTAATGAGGTTGATTCAATTGAAGTATATATGTTGTGGTTGGATTGATTATGATGGTATGATGTTGGTATTGAAATGTCTTGTCTTATGAATTGTGAGATCATGTTAAGGTTGTAATGATATAAGGATGATGTTGATTCATTTGTGTGTATTACTATGATATGATATATGGTATTAATCTCACTATGAGGGTTGTGTTGAAAGGTTGTTCTCACACAAATCCTAATGAGCTAAATATGATGGTATACAAAGGAGTAGTATCCTATGACCTAAACTAAGCTTTGTTAATAATGGACGACTTAAAGATATTTCAAAAAGGGACTCTAGCTTTGCACCGAGTCAGCATGAAGATGAGGGGTGGCACCTTCCCTAGGTGGGGAGGTAGGGTTCACCATAGTCCTCACGAGGTGGATAGTCTCATGTCCCAAAAAGGGCATAGAGTGATACTTCCAATAAAGGCCTCCAAGTTCCATAAACTATGTTGCCCCTATAGTAGTACTAGCTAGTGGATCCACCTAGATGCTATGTTCATGTTTGGTTCTACCTTGGCCGGTAGACAACCTTCCATCGGTGTAAGGTTTTACAACACAGGATTCCACTCTTAACTCTTGTGGTCTATGTCGGTTAAGGCAAGTGTTCCCGTGTCACATCTAGGGAGCACCCCCTAGAGGTAGCATGGCCTACTTGACCTCTCGGAGGTCTTATACAAGCACATAGTCATCATTCATCGCATTATCATAAGTAAATTTAGAGGAAAATTTAAAACTTTTCTTAGCACATCATATGCTAGACACATCACTTAGTATCTATATAAAATATAAGTTATAATACATAGTTAGGTTCTAAGTCTCTTTTGCCAACTTAAACTCAACATCAATAGAGTAGAATAGGGACACGACCTGTTAACAATATAACATAATATTTAAGCTATTACAATACATTGAATATAAACTTGACATAGGAAGTCCTTGGAACATAAGGATTCCTTTCCTTGATCTTGAGAATCACATATCATGCTCTTCACCTTAGAGACATACTTTAAGCATCCATAACCTACACTTTGTATAAAAAGGTAGAGAAGAATGGTGTTAGTACAAGAATGCACTAAATATGACAACCATGCAAAAACATGCATTTAAAAGGGACATTTTACTTTGAAACCATATATTATGCCTTTTTGTGAAAACTTCATAAAACTTTGATATAATAAGAATTATACATTTCATATACTTCATATAGGCATATTCAATGGTCACACATCATATAAAACCACACATTGCATTTAAAGGCATATAAGTCACCACTTTACAGTAAACACCTTTACAATTACAGTGAACTTATTTCATTTTATAGTGAACTCTTTCCTTTTTACGTTAACTTCTTAATTTTCTCAAGTAACCCTCTAGTGATGCTTGGTGCAATGAATAGACAATGCCCCATAACACTATCCACACTCAACCATCATTTTAAGGCCACTAGGGAATCATGCATACAACCTTCATTAACCCAACACATGCATTCATAGAAGTATTTCATATAATAAGATACCTAACTCACATTTGACCCAACATACTTTAGGGACCATATACATGGGCTCATTACAATATAGTACACAAGTCAAGACTTCCAACGTAATCATAGCAAGGCAATAGTCACATTAACATACTTGGACTTCACCTCATAAGAACCACATAGAACTCTACTCATAATCCCTTCCTAAGTCTGCTTGTGCAATGTACATGTGAAGTCCCATAATCTCACACGTACTAAGTAAATCTTCAAAGAGAGTACAAGCCTTAATATGCATTTCATACATAAACGAGACAACATAGACAACCTCCTTCATGTCAAGCAAGACTTCATCATATAGTTAATAAGTCCCATACTATGCATACAAGGTAAGGACACGTCATATAGACTCATACCATGCGTATCATCACAACAACTAGACAACACTAAAATGTCTTGCATAAGGAACATAAACATAATCATATACATTGGAACACCTTCCTAGAACTACCTTCAAGAGCTACTTGTGCAATGCATAGGTGAAGTCCCATACCCCCACCTATACTAAGCAACTTCCCTTAGGTTATCCTAGTTAGGGTCCATTACTTACTTCCATTGTCCATTTTAATTTAGAGAAACTATAGCCTTAACCGACACTAATACCATGGGTGCTAAACATGGAATTTGGTGTTGTAGAGCCTTACACCAATGGAAGGTGCCCTACTTAGCCAAAGTAGAACATTAACATATATGCTAGAATCTTAGGTGATATCACTTGATAGGTCCTATTATGGCAAGCATAGTTTATGGAGCTTGGGGGCCGTCTTGGAAATATCACTCTATGCCCTTGTTGGTCTATGAGGCTATCCACCCCGTGAAGACTATGGTGAACCCTACCTTCCCTCCTTGGAAAGGTGCCACCCCCTAATTTACAAGTTCACTCGGTGCTAAGCTAAGTTCCCTTTATTGAAAAGCCATTATTACATTAATTTATAAAACATAGGCTTAGGAGAGTGAACCCCTCATATGCTTAGCTCATAGGTTATAGATGAGAGTTCATCAACCTAAGTCATATGAGAAACCCTTTCACATGGACATAGCATATGTAAAGCACCATCTTGTTAAAGGTACTCTTGGGAACACCTTACAAGCGCCCCTGTTTTGACTAGATCATCATACATGTGTGTGTGTATCCATATGTGTGAGCAAACCTTTCACATAAACACATTAAGGCCACACATGTTCATACTTTACATTTTTAGTGCATAAGTGTATAGGTGTAACTATATGAGCAACCCTTTAATATAAACACATTTAAACACTATGCACATTCATAAAATACTCTTGCATTCATATTCATGTACATAGAAAACTAAACCTAGGAACTATCCTATCAAGGAACACATGTGCAATGCATATACAAGATTCCATACCCTTGCCCATACTAGTACACCTATCAAGTCATCCTAGTTAAGGGATACATATCATACTTCATAAACATATACTTAACATGTATAGTAGTAGACGCTAGTTCATATGAGAATTATCCTTTCACTAAACACCATGAACCTATACTACTTTGATAAGCATGCATGAGGTGTGTGTATGTACATAGGACCACATGTTCACATAATGGCAACAATCCTAACATTGAGGCAGCCACCTTACAATATCATAATATACATTTAAGTCCCTTAAACCATAGACCACACACCACATAATAACATAGGAGATGAGACAACTTAAACATTGTATCTAAGACTCCTAAGATTGGTTAGAATCACACATTCATGTAGGAGACATAGGTAGGGATCATACTACACAAAAGTATTCCAAACATCAACATGTAGACCACACCTAGTCCTAACATAGTCGTTTGAATGTAGAGGAAGCATCATCAATATAACCTAGATCATAAACTAGCATTGGAGACTAGGCATAATATTTCACATTGGGTGATCATCATAACCACACACTCATATAATCATCAAATTGCCTTCAAGGACATAGTCGACTACACATAATAGCATAACAATAAGGTAAACACCGCCACCATAAGTGGACCATACCACACAATGCCATACAAGGCTACATCAATTAGTAATTCTATAAGAAAAGTAGAGAGAATAGGGCCAACTTACAATTTTCCTCCAAGCTTTGATCATCATGATCAATTCCCATAATTCAACATAAATACGTGTATAAAAGAGTAGCTTAAAGAACCTTTGCATAAGAGAAATCATACTTCAATTTACCATAGAATCGAGATCACATTGAAGCTACATTATCGATCTAGAGAAGATAGGAGAATTATAGACTAATCTCAATCAAACCACCAAACCTTATTTCACATGGATCTTTCATCAACAATTCACCATCAATATACAATTTAGACATTAAATATAAGCAATACAATATGCTAGAATTATAATTCAATCAATACAAAGTCAAGATCATAAGACCCACATTATAAGCCAATTTGAGAATTTAGGAGGATCATGGGTTCGTCATGAAATTGGATTGAAATTCATCTTTAAAACAGTAGATAATCATCAATTTATCATAAACATGCTTTTGAAATCAATTCGAGAAAGAACCCATGGCTAGATTGAAAATTTGGAATTTTTGTCTTCGAATCATATATGAAAATCCTTGATTGACTCCTTAGATGAATGGATAGCTAAGGATGAAGGATCACCATACCTTATTTATTGAATAACCTTGAGAAATTTGAGAAGAAACCATGAAAATCCACCCCATAGCTTGAACTTGAGTTTCCTTCCAATGGAGGTTTGAGAGAATTTGGAGAAGAAGAGTGATTTGGGATTTTTGATTTTCTTATTGGGTGTTGGGGTTTTGGCTTGGAAAAGGGGTTAAATAATTCATAAAATCAGTTTATAACCGTCCCTTTGATTTACCAAAACACCCCATGCTTATTGGGACTTTTATACATGTCAAAATTGACTTAAAAACGACGCAACAGGATCTGGGAGTGGGCTGCGCGTCGCGGAGCAGCCTCCCCATTATGCCCCAAATAAAATTTGAGGTAGTGAGCTGCGTGATAGGCATGCATTGTGAGGGCAAGGTCCAATTCTTGGACCTGCTCGCTGCCTTGGGCAGCCTCTTGTCAAATGTTTGGGTCCTCCTTGGGGGCCCTTCGGGTGGTCCCCGGGGAGTCGTATCCGGACGTTTTGACCCTTAACATGTCTATTAAGGCACTAGGGTCAACTACACTGACTTTCAACTCCAAACAGCACATGAAAACAAGGCCAACATACAAGGACACACTAGTACGTCTAAAAGGCTAACTTTTGAACCTCTTGGACGTTCTTGAACGTTTGACCTCCAACTTCATGAAACTTAACACACTGACGATAAAAATCATTATTACTCATATAAGGACCTCATGATACCATTACATACACATAATCACATAAAAACACTTAAGGCTCTTTGGTGACTAGTCGTCGAACGTCTTGGTCGTCCCTTGACGTTTGACTTCCAAATCACCTCAAATCAAGTATACATACTATAAAACACTTAATGAACATATTTTAAACCTTTTTAGATACATGTGAGGCTCTAAGCACCTTAATTCATTTTTGGGGTCTTACAATATCCCCCACTTGAAAACATTCGTCCTCGAATGACACTTGGAATATCTTAAACACATCAAGGACTCAATGAACCATAAAGAATCTCACAAAATTCAAAACATAATCACATAGAAATCAATGCACCAAACTTACAAGTAACACAACTTCAAGCCATTTAGCACTCAATGCAACACAAGCAAGCAAAACCTTTTATTTACTCACTTTCAAAATGCATCACCAACATAGGTTCTTGTCATGTTCATAGGAGGAACATCCTTCTCCTAATCATAACATGGTCTTTTACATTTTATTTTATTAGGAGATCATTATGCAACAACCTTTTTCTCACACATAAGCAAGTTCAACATCACTCAAGAAGCAATTAAGCACGCATACTTCAATGCACATAAACTTGAGTCAAGTAAATCAACTAGGATTCTTATCATTTAGTCATAATGCCATGAAAGCTATACTCAACCTTACCATGCTTAGCTATGTTTAAGGAGGAATGTCCTTCTCCTCAATATGCTTACATGTCTCATGAGTTCTTACGCAAGCAATGCACAAAGGTCAACTTTACTCTAACATGAGTTTTTTCTCAACTTTTAACCAATGCATGCTCACTCTTTCTTCCTAATGAAGTCTAAATGGTAAGTCACACCAAGAACATCACAACAATAGGAATCCATTTCACAAAATTTCAATTTATAGCATAACACTAGCCTTCATGAGCAAGCATCAAATTGAGAGAATAACACAATTTATAGGCACACACAAGGACACTTAGCTAAACATGTCTTCACTTTTCACGAGTGAACCTACAATCATGCTTTCCAAAACATAAAAGCCACACAATTTTCAAGAAACTCAACATTTTTCATTTTAAAGAGGCTCAATTTCTCATTATAAGGCTAGACCTTACACCTCAAGAAGTGACCACAACCATGTTTCTTATCTTATCTCATGAAGTCAAATGCACAACTAGCATATTATGATGCACAATCAACATGAGTAAACATGTATTCGATCAAAATTCTCTTTCAAGTACTTTGGAATATTCAAAATATCTTTAAGATAGTGTCAATCAATACATACCAAACATATAGAGGTCATGCAATTCATACTTAATGCAAGACTCCTATCATGAACAAGCTTACTGAGAATTTATTAGATTCAAACTCAAGTTAGAATAGAAGGACAAGGTGGAAATATCTACAACCTTACTACTCACATCACCATCTCCCACTTAGGGTAAACTCATTTAAGAGCAACTTAACCCAACCTCAAGAGGATCTTAGCTTATCAACCTTCATCATCATCACATAAAAGTGACTACCAACCTAAAAAGAATTTACAGTAACTTAACACAGTGACACCAAAGGCATATAAAATCCTACTATCTAGGCACTCTAACCCCCACTTGGGATATGCCTAATCACCTCATCCCCTTAAACACCAAGTTAAAGGCAAGTCAAAACCAACCTTTCATACTCTTCACTCAAGAAGTTTTAATATCATTGAGGGTTTTCACTCCTAATCTCACATAGAGGAGTCTACTAACTTAATCATAACCATCCCTCTAGGCAAAATACCCAAAGCAAAATCCATAACACACAAGTTAGGTCATACTACCCAACCACATAAGGTCTTCAACAATTCCATAGACACCAAGGGTCATACAACATTAGGGGAAGCAATAAAGGATGCTTAGCCATAAGGCCTCTTTCTTTTATTTCAATACTAGAGTAAGGTAACTTCTAGGTCATTCCAACCCACATCATCACCTTACAAGGTAACACACTATCTTCAATTCTAGGACTAAGCTTATACAAAAGACTCCAATCCATACAAAGCAACCATGAAGCATTTACTCACATAATAAGGCAACATTGAACTATTAAACATACATGTATAGGTAACATGAATCTTTATCATTTTACACATTCTTAAAGCATTTCAAGTCTAACCCATATCATAGAACTTATAATCATACAAAACCATATAGTAACACGCCATTCCAAGAAGGAAGCTCAATTTAACCATACTAACTCTAAATTAAGCTAAAACCATATCATAACATAAATCTTCACATAACATATCATTTCACATATATCTCATATATAGCCATAAATGTCATCACATAAAAAATGCATGCCAAAATTGACCTTCAACCATACTCATCAAACCATAAACCAATATAAACATCAAAACTCACCTTTTCTCCCTCAAGAATAGAGTACCATTTCATCCAAGCAATCACATCTAAAATATCACCGAACAAGAAAACATAAGAGAGAGATCTTATAGAGTTATGTTCTATGGAACGACACTAACTCTAAATTAAGCTAAAACCATATCATAACATAAATCTTCACATAACATATCATTTCACATATATCTCATATATAGCCATAAATGTCATCACATAAAAAATGCATGCCAAAATTGACCTTCAACCATACTCATCAAACCATAAACCAATATAAACATCAAAACTCACCTTTTCTCCCTCAAGAATAGAGTACCATTTCATCCAAGCAATCACATCTAAAATATCACCGAACAAGAAAACATAACAGAGAGATCTTATAGAGTTAAGTTCTATGGAACGACACTAACTCTAAATTAAGCTAAAACCATATCATAACATAAATCTTCACATAACATATCATTTCACATATATCTCATATATAGCCATAAATGTCATCACATAAAAAAAGCATGCCAAAATTGACCTTCAACCATACTCATCAAACCATAAACCAATATAAACATCAAAACTCACCTTTTCTCCCTCAAGAATAGAGTACCATTTCATCCAAGCAATCACATCTAAAATATCACCGAACAAGAAAACATAAGAGAGAGATCTTATAGAGTTAAGTTCTATGGAACGACATGAGAATGATGAAGAAGGGAAACTCTATAATCCTATAGCCTCCCGCATCACTTGATGTGTCGCGACTTACCACCAATTATACGAGACTCTACTAGACGTGGCAATATGAGACTTTAAGAACCTAAAACCACTTTTATAACCTCATGCTCTGATACCACGTTTGTCACATCCGGGGAGCACCCCCTAGAAGTAACATGGCGTACTTGACCTCGGAGGTCTTATACAAGCCCATAGTCATCATTCATCACATTGTCATAAGTAAATTTAGCGGAAAACTTAAAATTTTTCATAGCACATTATATGCTAGAAACATCACTTCATATGTATATAAAATATAAGTCATAATACATAGTTAGACTCTAAGTCTCTTTTGCCAACTTAGACTCAACATCAATAGAGTAGAATAGGGACACGAACCTTTAACAATATAACATAATATTTAAGCTATTATAATACATTGAATATAAACTTGACATAGGAAGTCCTTGGAACATAAGGATTCCTTTCATTGAGCTTGGGAATTACATATCAAGCTCTTCACCTTAGAGACATCCTTTAAGCATCCATAACCTATACTTTGTGTAAAAAGGTAGAGAAGAATGGTGTTAGTACAAGAATGCACTAAGTATGACAACCATGCAAAAACATGCATTTAAAAAGGACATTTTAGTGAACCCATCGCCAGCCCCTTAAAGTTGGCACTAACTTTCACTAAGACATCTCAAGTGATCTTTGTTTATTTTTAACACTTTAAGTAGGAGTTCGCTGTGTCATTTTGACACTTTTCGCTGACATGGCATAATGAGTGTATAACACTCACTAACAGCGTGTCAGAGCTTTATTTAGCCTTTTTTTTTATTTCTTTTTTGTCTTGTCCTATTTTCAACTACCATTTTCATAAATTTAAACTTCTTCCATGGTGAAAAAGTTTTGAAAGAAATTTTAGAGTAAAATATCTATCTATTTAAATGTAATAATCAAATTAATTAATTATTTGTTTTTAGATTAGGACTCATTTAAATTATATGGTTCAAAATCATGATTGAAATTAATACAAGCAATTTTGTTGCTTAATCGTTTAACCCTCAGATTCCTGATAGATCTAACTCTCTCAAAAATTCCTTTTTATCTCTTGCTTAGATTCCATTATGTATTTTATGCTCTAATTGGTCTGTAACTCTCTATGGGAAACGACACATGCACTTAAGTTTCCAATGATGATATTGAAGATAAATTTCTTCATTTTACTTGGTCCTAATTTTTTCAATTTTCTATTTTACAACGCTATAAATTTAAAATAGGAATTATTTTTCACTCAAATCATTCAAACTCCATCGAATGTTTATTTTATGGGGAGGAGGATTTAATATATTTTGAATCTTTAAAGAAAAGAGAAAACTCGAATAAAACTCGGATATGGCGGAAAAGAAGAATGGGGTAGGGGTGGATTTGATTTTGGTCGAGAAGACATTGGTGTTGGCGGGCAGGTGTTAGGGGGGGGATAGAGGTGGTTTGGTATTCAGCAAAACACTTCTTTCTAAAAACGATTTAGTTTTCCTTTTGTAATTATTTGGGCAAAATTTTGCGTGTCATCAATTCACTGGTTATCTTTTTGATTTTATCAAAATCATTGTTTAAGAATTATTTTGGGGGAAAATGACAATTGTCCTCATTTTATTGGACAATTTAAAGGTCACTCGCAAGTGTAATGCACACACATTATATGTTTTTTGCTTATTGAAAAAAAAGTGTTAAAATGACATAACGAAACCTTACATGAGGTGTCTAAAGTGAACATCGTCCAGTTGAGGTGTCTAAGTGAAATTTCGTTCCAACTTTAAGGGGCCACCGATGGATTTGACCTACTTTGAAACCATGCATCATGCCTTTTTGTGAAAACTTCATAAAACTTTGTTATAATAAGCATTATACAATTCACATACTTCATATAGGCATATTCAATGGTCACACATCATATAAAACCACACATTGCATTTAAGAGAATATAAGTCACCACTTTATAGTAAACACCTTTACAATTACAGTGAACTTATTTCATTTTATAGTGAACTCTTTCCTTTTTACTTTAACTTCTTATTTCTCAAGTAACCCTCTAGTGATGCTTGGTGCAATGTATAGACAATGCCCCATAACACTATCCACACTCAACCATCACTTTAAGGCCACTAGGGAATCATGCATACAACCTTTAGTAACCCAACACATGCATTCATAAAAGTATTTCATATAATAAGATACCTAACTCACATTTGACCCAACATACTTTAGGGACCATATAGATGGGCTCATTACAAGACAGTACACAAGTCAAGACTTCCAACATAATCATAGCAAGGCAATAGTCACATTAACATACTTGGACTTCACCTCATAAGAACCACATAGAACTCTACTCATAATCCCTTCCTAAGTCTACTTGTGCAATGTACATGTGAAGTCTCATAATCTAACACGTACTAAGCAAACCTTCAAAGAGACTACAAGCCTTAATATGCATTTCATACATCAACAAGACAAGCATAGACAATCTCCTTCATGTCAAGCAAGACTTCATCATATAGTCAATAAGACCCATACTATGCATACAAGGTAAGGACACATCATATAGACTCATACCATGTGTATCATCACAACAAGTAGACAACACTAAAATATCATGCATAAGGAACATAAACATAATCATATACATTGGAACACCTTCCTAGAACTCCCTTCAAGAGCTACTTGTGCAATGCATAGGTGAAGTCCCATACCCCCACCTATACTAAGCAACTTCCCTTAGGTTATCCTAGTTGGGGTCCATTACTTTACTTCCATTGTCCATTTTAATTTAGGGAAACTATAGCCTTAACCGACACTAAGACCATGGGTGCTAAACATGAAATTTGGTGTTGTAGAGCCTTACACCAATGGAAGGTGCCCTACTTAGCCAAAGTAGAACATTAACATATATGCTAGAATCTTAGGTGATATCACTTGATAGATCCTATGTGGCAAGCATAGTTTATGGAGCTTGGGGGCCGTCTTGGAAATATCACTCTATGACCTTGTTAGGCTATGAGGCTATCCACCCCGTGAGGACTATGGTGAACCCTACCTTCCCTCCTTGGGAAGGTGCCACCCCCTCATATACAAGTTCACTCGGTGCTAATCTAAGTTCCCTTTATTGAAAAACCATTATTACATTACTTTATAAAGCATAGGCTTAGGAGAGTTAACCCCTCATATGCTTAGCTCATAGGTTATAGATGAGAGTTCATCAACCTAAGTCATATGAGAAACCCTTTCACATGGACATAGCATATGTAAAGCACCATCTAGTTAAAGGTACTCTTGGGAACACCTTACAAGCGCCCCTGTTTTGACTAGATCATCATACATATGTGTGTATCCATATGTGTGAGCAAACCTTTCACATAAACACATTAAGGCCACACATGTTCATACTTTACATTTTAGTGCATAAGTGTATAGGTGTAACTATATGAGAAACCCTTTAATATAAACACATTTAAACACTATGCACATTCATAAAATACTCTTGCATTCATATTCATGTACATAGAAAACTAAACCTAGGAACTATCCTATCAAAGAACACATGTGCAATGCATTGACAAGATCCCATACCCTTGCCCATACTAGTACACCTATCAAGTCATCCTAGTTAAGGGATACATATCATACTTCATAAACATATGCTTAACATGCATAGTAGTAGACGTTAGTGCATATGAGAATTATCCTTTCATTAGACACCATGAACCTATACTACTTTGATAAGCATGCATGAGGTGTGTGTGTACATTGGACCACATGTTCACATAATGGCAACAATCCTAACATTGACGCATCCACCTAACAATATCACAATACACATTTAAGTCCCTTAAACCATAGACCACACACCACATAATAACATAGGAGATGAGACAATTTAAACATTGTATCTAAGACTCCTAAGATTGGTTAGAATCACACATTCATGTAGGGGACATAGGTAGGGATCATACTACACAAAAGTATTCCAAACATCAACATGTAGACCACACCTAGTCCTAACATAGTCGTTTGAATGTAGAGAAAGCATCATCAATATAACCTAGATCATAAACTAGCATTGGAGACTAGGCATAATACTTCACATTGGGTGATCATCATAACCACACACTCATATAATCATCAAATTGCCGTCAAGGCCATAGTCGACTACACATAATATCATAACAATAAGGTAAACACCGCCACCATAAGTGGACCATACCACACAATGCTATACAAGGCTACATCAACTAGCAATTCTATAAGAAAAGTAGAGAGAATAGGTCCGACTTACAATTTTCCTCCAATCTTTGATCATCATGATCAATTCCCATAATTCAACATAAATACGTGTATAAAACAGTAGTTAAAAGAACCATTGCATAAGAGAAATCATACTTCAAGTTACCATAGAATCGAGATCACATTGAAGCTACATTATCAATCTAGAGAAGCTAGGAGAATTATAGACTAATCTCATTCAAACCACCAAACCTTATTCCACATGGATCATTCATCAACAATTCACCATCAATATACAATTTAGACATTAAATATAACCAATAAAACATGCTAGAATCATAATTCAATCAATACAAAGTCAAGATCACAAGACCCACATTATAAGCCAATTTGAGAATTTAGGAGGATTATGGGTTCATTATGAAATTGGATTGAAATTGATCTTTAAAACAGTATATTATCATCAATTTATCATAAAGATGCTTTTGAAATCAATTTGAGAAAGAACCCATGGCTAGATTGGAAATTGGGAATTTTGGTCGTCGAATCATATTTGAAAATCCTTGATTGACTCCTTAGATGAATGGATAACTAAGGATGAAGGATCAGCATACCTTATTTATTGAATAACCATGAGAAATTTTAGAAGAAACCATGAAAATCCACCCCATAGCTTGAACTTGAGTTTCCTTCTAATGGAGGTTTGACAGAATTTGGAGAAGAAGAGTGATTTGAGATTTTTGATTTTCTTATTGGGTGTTGGGGCATTGGCTTGGAAAAGGGGTTAAATAATTCATAAAATCAGTTTACATAACCGTCCCTTTGATTTACCAAAACACCCCATGCTTATTGGGTGTTTTATACATGTCAAAATTGACTTAAAACGACGCAACAGGATCCGGGAGTGGGCTGCGCGTTGCGGAGCAGCCTCCTCATTCTGCCCCAAATAAAATTTGAGGCAGTGAGGTGCGTGCTAGGCGCGCATCGTGAGGGCAAGGTCCAATTCTTGGACCTGCTCGCTGCCTTGGGCAGCTCTTGTCCAATGTTTGGGTCCTCCTTAGGGGACCTTCGGGTGGTCCTTGGGGAGTCGTATCCGGACGTTTTGACCCTTAACATGTCTATTAAGGTACTAGGGTCAACTACACTGACTTTCAACTCCAAACAACACATGAAAACAAGGGCAACATACAAGGACACACTAGTACGTCTAAAAGGCTAACTTTCGAACCTATTGGACGTTCTTGAACGTTTGACCTCCAAACTTCATGATACTTAACACACTAACTATATACATCATTATTACTCAGATAAGGACCTCATGATCCCATTACATACACATTAGCACATAAAAACACTTAAGGCTCTTTGGTGACTAGTCGTCGAACGTCTTGATCGTCCCTTGATATTTGACTTCCAAATCACCTCAAATCAAGTATACATACTATAAAACACTTAATGAATATATTTTAAACCTTTTTAGACACATGTGAGTCTCTAATAACCTTAATTCATTTTCGGGGTCTTACAATATCCCTCACTTGGGAATATTCGTCCTCGAATGATACTTGGAACATCTTAAACACATCAAGGACTCAATGAACCATAGAGAATCCCACAACATTCAAAACAAAATCACTAGAAGTCAATGCACCAAACTTACAAGTAACACAACTTCAAGCCATTTAGCACTCGATGCAACACAAGCAAGCAAAACCTTTTATTTACTCACTTTCAAAATGCATCACCAACATAGGTTTTTGTCATGTTCATAGGAGGAACATCCTTCTCCTAATCATAACATGGTCTTTTACATTTTATTTTATTAGGAGATCATTATGCAACAACCTTTTTCTCACACATAAGCAAGTTCAACATCACTCAAGAAGCAATTAAGCACGCATACTTCAATGCACATAAACTTGAGTCAAATAAATCAACTAGGATTCTTATCATTTAGTCATAATGCCATGAAAGCTATACTCAACCTTACCATGCTTAGCTATGTTTAAGGAGGAATGTCCTTCTCCTCAACATGCTTACATGTCGCATGAGTTCTTACGCAAGCAATGCACAAAGGTCAACTTTACTCTAACATGAGATTTTTCTCAACTTTTAACCAATGCATGCTCACTCTTTCTTCCTAATGAAGTCTAAATGGTAAGTCACACCAAGAACATCACAACAATAGGAATCCATTTCACTAAATTTCAATTTATAGCATAACACTAGCCTTCATGAGCAAGCATCAAATTGAGAGAATAACGCAATTTATAGGCACACACAAGGACACTTAGCTAAGCATGTCTTCACTTTTCACGAGTGAACCTACAATCATGCTTTCCAAAACATAAAAACCACACAACTTTCAAGAAACTCAACATTTTTCATTTTAAAGAGGCTCAATTTCTCATTATAAGGCTAGATCTTACACCTCAAAAGTGACTACAACCATGTTTCTTATCTTATCTCATTAAGTCAAATGCACAACTAGCATATTAAGATGCACAATCAACATGAGTAAACATGTAATCGATCAAAATTCTCTTTCAAAGTACTTTGGAATCTTCAAAATATCTTTAAGATAGTGTCAATCAATACATACCAAACATATAGAGGTCATGCAATTCATACTTAATGCAAAACTCCTATCATGAACAAGCTTACTGAGAATTTATTAGATTCAAACTCAAGTTAGAATAGAAGGACAAGGTGGAAATATCTACAACCTTAATACTCACATCACCATCCCCCACTTAGGGTAAACTCATTTAAGAGCAACTTATCCAACCTCAAGAGGATCTTAGCTTATCAACCTTCATCATCATCACATAAAAGTGACTACCAACCTAAAAAGAATTTATAGTAACTTAACACAGTGACACCAAAGGCATATAAAATCCTACTATCTAGGCACTCTATCCCCAACTAGGGATATGCCTAATCACCTCATCCCCTTAAGCACCAAGGTAAAGGCAAGTCAAAACCAACCTTTCATACTCTTCAATCAAGAAGTTTTAACATCATTGAGGGTTTTCACTCCTAATCTCACATCAAGGAGTCTACTAACTTAATCATAACCATCCCTCTAGGACAAACACCCAAAGGAAATCCATAACACACAAGTTAGGTCTTACTACCCAACCACATAAGGTCTTCAACAATACCATAGACACCAAGGGTCATACAACATTAGGGGAAGCAATAAAGGATGCTTAGACATAAGGCCTCTTTCTTTTATTTCAATACTAGAGGAAGGTAACTTCTAGGTCATTCCAACCCACATCATCACCTTACAAGGTAAGCACACTATCTTCACTTCTAGGACTAAGCTTATACAAAAGACTCCAATCCATACAAAGCAACCATGAAGCATTTACTCACATAATAAGGAAACATTGAACTATTAAACATACATGTATAGGTAACATGAATCTTTATCATTTTACACATTCTTAAAGCATTTCAAGTCTAACCCATATCATAGAACTTATAATCATACAAAACCATATAGTAACACGCCATTCCAAGAAGGAAGCTAAACTTAACCATACTAACTCTAAATTAAGCTAAAACCATATCATAACATAAATCTTCACATAACATATCATTTCACATATATCTCATATATAGCCATAAATGTCATCACATAAAAAATGCATGCCAAAATTGACCTTCAACCATACTCATCAAACCATAAACCAATATAAACATCAAAACTCACCTTTTCTCCCTCAAGAATAGAGTACTATTTCATCCAAGCAATCACATCTAAAATATCACCGAACAAGAAAACATAAGAGAGAGATCTTATAGAGTTAAGTTCTATGGAACGACACTAACTCTAAATTAAGCTAAAACCATATCATAACATAAATCTTCACATAACATATCATTTCACATATATCTCATATATAGCCATAAATGTCATCACATAAAAAATGCATGCCAAAATTGACCTTCAACCATACTCATCAAACCATAAACCAATATAAACATCAAAACTCACCTTTTCTCCCTCAAGAATAGAGTACCATTTCATCCAAGCAATCACATCTAAAATATCACCGAACAAGAAAACATAAGAGAGAGATCTTATAGAGTTAAGTTCTATGGAACGACATGAGAATGATGAAGAAGGGAAACTCTATAATCCTATAGCCTCCCGCATCATTTGATGTGTCGCGACTTACCACTAATTATACGAGACTCTACTAGACGTGGCAATATGAGACTTTAAGAACCTAAAACCACTTTTATAAACTCATGCTCTGATACCACGTTTGTCACATCCGGGGAGCACCCCCTAGAAGTAACATGGCGTACTTGACCTCGGAGGTCTTATACAAGCCCATAGTTATCATTCATCGCATTGTCATAAGTAAATTTAGCGAAAAACTTAAAACTTTTCATAGCACATTGTATGCTAGAAACATCACTTCATATGTATATAAAATATAAGTCATAATACATAGTTAGACTCTAAGTCTCTTTTGCCAACTTAGACTCAACATCAATAGAGTAGAATAGGGACACAAACCATTAACAATATAACATAATATTTAAGCTATTACAATACATTGAATATAAACTTGACATAGGAAGTCCTTGGAACATAAGGATTCCTTTCCTTGAGCTTGGGAATCACATATCAAGCTCTTCACCTTAGAGACATCCTTTAAGCATCCATAACCTACACTTTGTGTAAAAAGGTAGAGAAGAATGGTGTTAGTACAAGAATGCACTAAGTATGGCAACCATGCAAAACATGCATTTAAAAAGGACATTTTAGTGAACCCATCGCTAGCCACTTAAAGTTGGCACTAACTTTCACTTAGACACCTCAAGTAATCTTTGTTTATTTTTAACACTTTAAGTAGTAGTTCGCTGTGTCATTTTGATACTTTTCGCTGACATGGCATAATGAATGTATAACACTCACTAACAGCGTGTCAGAGCTTTATTTAGCTTTTATTATTTCTTTTTTGTCTTTTCCTATTTTCAACTACCATTTTCATAAATTTAAACTTCTTCCATGGTGAAAAAGTGTTGAAAGAAATTTTAGAGTAAAATATGTTTCTGTTTAAATTTAATAGTCAAATTAATTAATTATTTGTTTTTAGATTAGGACTCGTTTAAATTATAGGGTTCAAAATCATGATTGAAATTAATACAAGCAATTTTGTTGCTTGATAGTTTAACCCTCAGATTCCTGTTAGATCTAACTCTCTCAAAAATTCCTTTTTATCTCTTGCTTAGATTCCATTATGTATTTTATGCTCTAATTAGTCTGTAACTCTCTATGGGAAACGACACATGCACTTAAGTTTCCAATAATGATATTGAAGATAAATTTCTTCATTTTACTTGGTCCTAATTTTTTCAATTTTCTATTTTACTCCGCTACAAATTTAAAATAGGAATTATTTTTCACTCAAATCATTCAAATTCCATCGAATGTTTATTTTATGGGGAGGAGGATTTAATATATTTTGAATCTTTAAAGAAAAGAGAAAACTCGGATGAAACTCGAATATGGCGGAAAAGAAGAATGGGGTAGGGGTGGATTTGATTTTGGTCGAGAAGACATTGGTGTTGGCGGGCAGGTGTTGGGGGTGGGGTGGGGGGGATAGAGGTGGTTTGGTATTCTGCAAAACACTTCTTTCTAAAAACGATTTAGTTTTCCTTTTGTAATTATTTGGGCAAAATTTTGCGTGTCATCAATTCACTGGTTATCTTTTTGATTTTATCAAAATTATTGTTTAAGAATTATTTTGGGGGGAAATGACAATTGTCCTCATTTTATTGGACAATTTAAAGGTCACTCGCAAGTGTAATGCACACACATTATATGTTTTTTGCTTATTGAAAAAAAGTGATAAAATGACATAACGAAACCTTACATGAGGTGTCTAAAGTGAACATCGTCTAGCTGAGGTGTCTAAGTGAAATTTCGTGCCAAGTTTAAGGGGTCACCGATGGATTTGACCTACTTTGAAACCATGCATCATGCCTTTTTGTGAAAACTTCATAGAACTTTGATATAATAAGAATTATACAATTCACATACTTCATATAGGCATATTCAATGGTCACACATCTTATAAACTCACACATTGCATTTAAAGGCATATAAGTCACCACTTTACAGTAAACACCTTTACAATTACAGTGAACTTATTTAATTTTATAATGAACTCTTTCCTTTTTACTTTAACTTCTTATTTTCTCAAGTAACCCTCTAGTGATGCTTGGTGCAATGTATAGACAATGCCCCATAACACTATCCACACTCAACCATCACCTAAAGTCCACTAGGGAATCATGCATACAACCTTCATTAACCCAACACATGCATTCATAGAAGTATTTTAGATAATAAGATACCTAACTCACATTTGACCCAACATACTTTAGGGACCATATACATGGGCTCATTACAAGATAGTACACACGTCAAGACTTCCAACATAATCATAGCAAGGCAATAGTCACATTAACATACTTGGACTTCACCTCATAAGAACCACATAGAACTCTACTCATAATCCCTTCCTAAGTCTGCTTGTGCAATGTACATGTGAAGTCCCATAATCTCACACGTACTAAGTAAATATTTAAAGAGAGTACAAGCCTTAATATGCATTTCATACATAAACGATACAACATAGACAACCTTCTTCATGTCAAGCAAGACTTCATCATATAGTTAATAAGTCCCATACTATGCATACAATGTAAGGACACATCATATAGACTCATACCATGCGTATCATCACAACAACTAGACAACACTAAAATGTCTTGCATAAGGAACAAAAACATAATCATATACATTGGAACACCTTCCTAGAACTCCCTTCAAGAGCTACTTGTGCAATGCATAGGTGAAGTCCCATACCCCCACCTATACTAAGCAACTTCCCTTAGGTTATCCTAGTTAGGGTCCATTACTTTACTTCCATTGTCCATTTTAATTTAGAGAAACTATAGCCTTAACCGACACTAAGACCATGGGTGCTAAACATGGAATTTGATGTTGTAGAGCCTTACACCAATGGAAGGTTCCCTACTTAGCCAAAGTAGAACATTAACATATATGCTAGAATCTTAGGTGATATCACTTGATAGGTTCTATGTGGCAAGCATAGTTTATGGAGCTTGGGGGCCGTCTTGGAAATATCACTCTATGCTCTTGTTGGTCTATGAGGCTATCCACCCCGTGAGGACTATGGTGAACCCTACCTTCCCTCCTTGGAAAGGTGCCAACCCCTAATTTACAAGTTCACTCGGTGCTAAGCTAAGTTCCCTTTATTGAAAAGCCATTATTACATTACTTTATAAAACATAGGCTTAGGAGAGTTCTTCACAATTGAAGAAATCACACGAAATCACAAGAAAACAAACGTTAATCACACGTTAGGCAAAGGGAGGTTGTCCGTCGAGTGGTGTTGACAGTGAGGGGACTTTGACGTGATCTTGGGTGAAGTTTTTGGGCAGCAAGTCAAGGGTTTAACGTCAAAAAGGTATGGGTTCTCTTCTCTCTTGGTCCCTTTCCCAAGAGACCCCTTAAGGTTTAGATTATTCAGTCCGAAAACTAGGATTGTTCGCCCTTTGCATGCCCCTGTCACTAGCTCCCAATGAATCGTAGGTTGGGTATGATTGCTCGTAGATTTAGGTGTATGTTATGTTTTCGTGATGAATATGATTATGTTTGTGTACTTCAAATCGTATGAAAGACAACCATGTGTTCGAAATTATGTGCAAGTGTGTGTGTGCAAGCATGTTACAGTGACTAAGGTCCTCGGGTTAAGGCTCCAAATTTGATAATGTTATGGTTGTCATTTTACATGTATAAACCTATGTAAATCGTGATGTTCATTAAAATGAAAGTGTGGCTGATTTGAGTACCAGTCTTTTGGCTAAACAAATTTACGAACAATGCACCCCAAAACGTAATTTATGATCTATGAATTTCCCTAAGAGTTCAAGTGAAAGTGTTGGTGAAAATGAGTTGAAAAATGACTAAATTTCCAGCAAACTTACAACTTTGGTTTAGGATAAATAATGATGAATAGATCTGGAAATTATTTGAGTGTAAAGGGATGAGGACACCAGGATTCGAACCTGTGACCTAACCCGTGAACTGCATTAAAAACGTGAAAAAGGAAACGGGGTCAAGGGGAATTGATCTTGGGTGTGCTGGCTTAAAGGTAAAGTACAAAAATTAATAAAATAAAATGGGAGGCGTGGGAATCGAACCCAGGCAGCGAGTGGAAGTAAAGGAAAAATAAAAGAAAACTAATGTGAGGCGTGGGAATCGAACCCACGACCTCAAGGCAGTGAAAGGAGTTAAGAGGAAAATGAAGATAAAAGAATTGAGAGGCGTGGGAATTGAACCCACGACCTCAAGCTAGGAGCTGCGAAATAAAAGAAAAATAAAGAGAGGCTGTGGGGGTTTGATCCCACAACCTCATGGTCTATTCGAATTAGACAAGGAGAATTAAATGAAAAAAATAAAATGGGTTGTGGGGGTTCGATCCAACAACCCTTCGGCCAAGTAGGAGGAGATTCCAAGGAGAAAAATAAAGAGGGAATGTTGATGTTGGGGCTCGATCTAGGGTCCAAATGTCATGTGGACCGAAAATAAAATAAATGAAAAATGTAAGTGTTGTCCAAGGGATACGAAATCGGGTTCCCTTGCCCCAATTTCCGTATTGATACATAAGTCATACGTGAATTAAATGTTCAAGAATAATGCCGCCTACTTAGATCGAAATCTAGATCTTGGCATACATACAAGATGCATAAGTCTTGTACTACATAATCTTAGGAAGATATGAATCACTTAAACGAACTATGAATGAAGCCTCATGGCTTGTATGTATAGACCCATAAGTCTAGCATACGTTTAAAAATAAGTGAACCTAAGATGTATGTAATGAAATGATGTAACCCTAGAAGGGTTAAGTACGAGTGTAAAACACACTAAATGGCCAAGTGCATTGGCATACGATGAAATGATTATTATGTAATGAAATGATGAAACCCTAGAAGGGTTAAGTAAGAGTGTGAAACAGACAAATGGCCAAGTGCATTGGCATATGATGAAATGAACAGTCACGTAAAAAGGGTGAGTAATTATAAAGAGCAAATGTGCTAATGTTAATGAATGTGGTGACAACATGATATGAGGCTAATGTAAAAGATGAGAACAATCTCAATGATCCTAAGTAAATGTTACCAAAATGTACTCACCTCTGAGAGTGTAAAGTTAATGAAGAGACCAGTCTCTATGAACACTCTAATGAAAGTATTGAGATTAACACACTTAATACTAATGATGAGATGAGAAATCATCTACTGAGCTATGATGTCCTCATACTAGAAGCCAACTTCCATGACGTATGAGTTGAATGTAATGGAACTTTATACTGGCTCGATAGACTAGCTATGAGCGGTGATGCCTTCTTTCAGGAAGGGCGGAGGTTCACATAACTCTCATGAGATGAGACTGTCCGGCTTGCCGGGTATGGGTCTCCTTATATCTCCTAGTCTTCGAACCTATACTACCAATACAGGGATCTGGCGGGGTTAAATTCCCATGTACGCTAGCATGTTTTGGGTCACTTTGGCCGGTGATTCCACCTCTTTTCGGTGTGGGGGAGACACTGGATTTCATGATGCTCACATGATCTATGTCGGTTAAAGTTAAAGTTCCCAATGAATGAACGAGGCCAGCCTTAAATGATGCACATAATGAAATGAACGATACCAAAGGTGTTAGGATAGGATAATCAAGAGGTGAGCTACACTCAAGTAATGACACTAGGTTATTCTTGATCATTGCACAGCAAACCCGATGAGAGTCTTAAACTACATCCTAGGTATAGCTGGTGTTTACACTAGCTTATGAATGAATGAAATGAAGTACGTATGAATGAAGCAGACTCTGTGTTTGCTAAAGAAGACTCCCTAGTTGAGGTCCCATATGTTGAGCCCTCATTTTAGGAAGTCTTAATGTCAAGTCCATGATTCCAAGGTCTCATGGCATACGAATAAATGCTATGAAAGATGTTATGTGCTATATGAAATATGATATGTGCTATGTGTAAGATGTTATGTGCTGTGTGCAATATGATAAGTATGATGATGCATGTTACTCTCATGGCATGACTTTCCTAATCCAAATTTGGAAAGTCCACTGACTTTCCTAATCCAAATTTGGAAAGTCCACTGACTTTCCTAATCCAAATTTGGCAAGTCCACTGACTTTCCTAATCCAAATTTGGCAAGTCCACTGACTTGACTTTCCATAAATCATGTTGTTAGGAAGGAGCTATTCTTACTCATGCATGTCCTTGGTGTGTGCTTGCATATACCCATACTTAGTACAAGTGTGTACTAATCCCATACAATATCTACTTTTAGGTGCAGGCACAGGTGGACGTTAGAGCTTACAGTGACGTTGCAGCGATCCGACGTGGAGCATTCATCCAGATTTGGTAGGCCCTCATGCTTTCGAGGACGCTTTACCATTATATTCTAGCTTAGATATAGGTTTGAGTTAGTGGAGTATGTTCCACTAGCGTTTCTTTCTCATCTTATTTCAGATATTGTATTGGTGCCGTTTTGGCAAATATACACTTAATGCAGTATTGAACTATTTCTTTCATTTGATGATCTCAATATTAGATGGTTGATTGTGAACGTTTATGAGTTTAAGTAGAATGTCTTATATGAATGTTAAGTAACAAAAAGTTCAAATTTTCTGCTAAAATTAACCTAGATGAAGTAACGATGACGTATGTAGGCTTTTCTGCGACCTCTGAGAGGTCAACGACGCCGGTCTCGTCTGGGTCTAGACTCCGGTCGTGACAAAGTTGGTATTAGAGCGCTAGGTTAACTTCTGAGGATAATAAGTTCACATCAACCACATTGAGTAGTTTCTAAGTCATGGTAGTGAAGTGCACCACTATCCTGAATTAGAGACTGCATGATGCGTAGGAAAATTTCCCTTTTTCTACTCTTTATCGTGCTATCTAGAGCTTTGACACTTTGTGTCATTCTAAGTATCTAACTTTCTTCTTGTGTGCGCGCGTAGAAGAATACACACAAGAATTAGGATGGCCAAGTGGTCTAAGGCGCCAGACTCAAGATCTGGCCTTGCCAAGAAGGGGCAGTGATAGAAATGCCCAGCGTGAACGAAAGACGTTTGATAAGAGTGGTTGTTCGCATGGAGGTGAGTGCATGGTAGGTTATAAAGCCTGCTATGAGTATTGATGAAGAGGAGAAGGCTAAGTTGGCTGCTTACTAGCTCAAGGAGATGGCTTAGGTATGGATTACTTCATAAATGCTAGACTACCATAGACTATGAAAACATGGTAGTAAGGTTAAGTTTCTGAATAAGTTAGAGTTAAAATGAATTCATGTTTGCATGTCATGTTTCTGTTTTTGTATAGCATGGACATGATTTTTGTGTTGCATGAGTTGTGAGGTGCATCAAGTTAAGTGCGATTGAGAAGGAAGTTCCTCAATCCCAAATATGAAGCTTCAGATAAGCTTGAGTAATATGCATTATCCAGAGTAAATGTGAAACAGAAATTCACAAAGAGTAAAGTCTCAAGTATGTTAAGATTGATCTTCGTTTAGGGTATCATCAGCTTAATGTTAGGGATGGAGATATCCCAAAGACAACCTTTCGTACCCGTTATGGTCATTGTGAGTTCTTAGTCATGTCATTTGGTCTCACTAATGCACCAGCTGCATTTATGGACCTCATGAACCGAGTCTTCCGTGAATACCTTGATTCTTTCATCATAGTATTCATTGATGACATCCTCATCTACTCTAGGACCAAGGAAGAGCATGAAAAACATTTGAGACTAACCTTGCAGGTACTTAGACAACATCAGTTGTATGCCAAATTCAGCAAGTGTGAATTCTGGCTTAGATCAGTGACCTTCCTGGGTCATGTTGTGTCCGATCAGGGCGTGGAGGTGTACCCCAGGAAGACTGAGGCTGTGAAGAACTGGACAAAACCTCTTACTCCCACCGATACCCGTAGCTTTTTGGGATTGACTGGTTACTACCGCAGGTTCGTGGAGGGTTTTTCTTCCATTGCTGCCCCACTGATAGCTTTGATTAAGAAGAAGGCCAAGTTTGAGTGGACGGAGACTTGTGAGAAGAGTTTCCAGGAGCTCAAGGACAGACTTACTTCAGCCCCGGTGCTTACTTTACCTAAGTGTGGTGAGAATTACACTGTTTATTGTGATGCATCTAGGGTTGGTTTGGGTTGTGTTCTTATGCAGGTTGGTAAGGTGATAGCTTATGCGTCCAGACAACTCAAGGTTCATGAGAAGAATTATCCCACTCATGACCTGGAGTTGGCAGCTGTGGTGTTTGCACTGAAGCTGTGGAGGCACTACTTGTATGGAGTGCATGTGGATTTGTTCACAGACCACAAGAGTCTCCAGTACGTGTTCACGCAGAGAGAGTTGAATCTACGTCAGCGGAGATGGTTGGAGCTGTTGAAGGACTATGACATGAATGTTCACTACCATCCGGGTAAGGCTAATGTTGTAGCTGATGCTTTGAGAAGGATGAGCATGGGAAGTACATCCCACGTTGAGGATGAGAAGAAGGAGTTGGTGAAAGATGTACACAGACTGGCCAGACTGGGTGTGCGGTTGGTTGACTCTACTAGTGGGGGTGTTTCAGTTCATCCTAGTTCTGAATCATCCTTGGTAGTTGAAGTCAAGCAGGGTCAGCATCTCAATCCTGTGTTGATGGAGCTGAAGGACTCAGTGTTGATAAAGATGAATGAGTCTTTTGCTTTGGGAGGTGACGGCATACTTAGGTACCAGGACAGGCTGTGTGTACCAGATGTGAATGATTTGCGGACCAGGATTGTTGCAAAGGCCCATGGTTCCAGATATTCCATACATTCAGGTTCCACCAAGATGTATCATGATCTTAAGCAGATTTATTGGTGGGATGGCATGAAGAAGGACATTGAAGAATATGTGGCCAAGTGTCCTAATTGTCAGCAGGTTAAGGCAGAACATCTTAAGCCTGACGGTCTTACTCAGATTATTGAGGTTTCGACTTGGAAATGGGAGGCCATTAATATGGACTTCGTGGTTGGTCTTCCGAGGACTAGGAGACAGCATGACTCCATATGGGTTATTGTGGACAGGATGACTAAGTCTGCCCACTTTATCCTTGTGAAGTCTACTTACAGAGCCGAGGATTATGCGAGACTCTACATTGATGAGATTGTGAGATGGCATGCGATTCCTTTGTCTATCATTTCAGATAGAGGAGCTCAGTTCACTTCACATTTCTGGAGATCCTTCCAGAAGAGCTTAGGCACGCAGGTAAAGCTTAGTACTGCCTTTCATCCTCAGACTGATGGGCAGGCAGAGCGCACCATTCAGACATTGGAGGACATGTTGAGAGCGTGTGTGATTGACTTCAAAGGTAGTTGGGACCATCTGCCTTTAATAGAGTTCTCGTATAATAATAGCTATCACTCCAGCATTGGGATGGAACTGTTTGAGGAACTGTATGGTAGGAGGTGTAGATCTCCAGTTGGGTGGTTCGAGGTTGGAGAGTCATCCATTTTGGGTCCAGAGATCATTCATGAGGCCTTAGAGAAGGTCAGGGTGATTAGGGACAGGTTGACTACTGCTTACAGTCGACAGAAGTCTTATGCAGACAACAGAAAACGACCCTTAGAGTTTGATGTTGGTGACCAGGTCTATTTGAAGATATCACCTATGAAGGGGGTGATGAGGTTTGGCAGGAAGGGGAAGTTGAGTCTGAGGTATGTTGGGCCATATGGGATCCTACAGCGTGTGGGTGAGGTCGCCTATGAGTTGGCATTATCTGCGGAGCTAGCTTCTGTCCATCCAGTCTTTCATGTATCCATGTTAAAGAAGTGCCTAGGTGATCCAGCATCGATTCTACCTGTAGAAGGTTTGGGGGTCGATGAAGACTTGTCTTACAAGGAGGTACCTGTTGAGATCTTAGACAGACAGGTCAAGCGGCTGAGGAACAAGGAGATTGCCACAGTGAAGGTATTGTGGAGGAATCATCTTGTTGAGGGTGCTACGTGGGAGGCTGAGGCCGATATGAGATCCCGCTACCCTCATCTTTTTAGCTCTTGAGGTTAGACTTCCTACTCTTAAGTCTAAGTTTCCTTATCTCTCCATTCTTTGTTGCTATTGCTTGACTGTGCATAGTGATTATGTTATGTTATGACTGGCATTGTGCTAGATAGTTAGTAGTGTCATTCGGGGACGAATGTTTCCTCAGGGGGGATAATGTAACAACCCTAAAAATGACTCTGCTAAGTAATGTCTAACGTATCTAGAATGCCTAGATTAGATCGGGTTCACACGAATTGATGCGCGTAGAACCAGACCTCTGAACCCTTGATACAGCCAAGCCACCTAACTTGGGGAGTTAGTTGAGCTAGGAAAGGTTGGGTCCATCCATGTAGGGCTCTCGAATACGAAGATTTACTCGAATGAGTCTTTACCGGACTTAAAAAAGGAAAATCTTAGGTTTGGAGGGTCTAGGGGTAAAATGGTCTTTTTACAGGCTAAGGGTAGTATCGTAATTACCCTAAATATATAATTAATTATTTAATTAATAAGGTGGAGGGGCAATTTGGGGAGATAGGGCCGAAAATGGGCTCTTGAAGTGACGTCTTGCTCCACCCGGGTTCGAACCTAGGTGGAAGCAATGAATTAAAGTGGTTTTTATTTAAGTTATTAAATTAATGTAATTAATTAATATTTATTATTCATTAGCTTATTTAAAATAAAAGAGAAATCAGATTTTTATTTAATAAAACCTTATTTGACTAAGTCCTAAACTAGACTCCTAAGCCAAATAAAACTCCCACTCTCTCACGTCTATCTCTCAACTCTCACGCTCAATCTTTCTTCTTTCTCATGTGTTCTCTCTGCCAAAATAACATACAAGATCATAAAAATAAACCAAGTTCTTCACAATTGAAGAACTCACACGAAATCACAAGAAAACAAACGTTAATCATACGTTAGGCAAAGGGAGGTTGTCGTCGAGTGGTGTTGACATTGAGGGGACTTTGACGTGATCTTGGGTGAAGTTTTTGGGCAGCAAGTCAAGGGTTTAACGTCAAAAAGGTATGGGTTCTCTTCTCTCTTGGTCCTTTCCCAAGAGACCCCTTAAGGTTTAGATTATTCAGTCCGAAAACTAGGATTGTTCCCCCTTTGCATGCCCCTGTCACTAGCTCCCAATGAATCGTAGGTTGGGTATGATTGCTGGTAGATTTAGGTGTATGTTATGTTTTCGTGATGAATATGATTATGTTTGTGTACTTCAAATCGTATGAAAGACAACCATGTGTTCGAAATTATGTGCAAGTGTGTGTGTGCAAGCATGTTACAGTGACTAAGGTCCTCGGGTTAAGGCTCCAAAATTGATAATGTTATGGTTGTCATTTTACGTGTATAAACCTATGTAAATCGTGATGTTCATTAAAATGAAAGTGTGGCTGATTTGAGTACCAGTAGTTTGGCTAAACGAATTTACAAAAAATGCACCCAAAAACGTAATTTATGATCTATGAATTTCCCTAAGAGTTCAAGTGAAAGTGTTGGTGAAAATGAGTTGAAAAATGACTAAATTTCCAGCAAACTTACAACTTTGGTTTAGGCTAAATAATGATGAATAGATCTGGAAATTATTTGAGTGTAAAGGGATGAGGACACCAAGATTCGAACCTGTGACCTAACCCGTGAACTGCCTTAAAAACGTGAAAAAGGAAATGGGGTCAAGGGGAATTGATCTTGGGTGTGCTGGCTGAAAGGTAAAGTACAAAAATTAATAAAATAAAATGGGAGGCGTGGGAATCGAACCCACGACCTCCAGGCAGCGAGTGGAAGTAAAGGAAAAATAAAAGAAAAGGAATGTGAGGCGTGGGAATCGAACCCACGACCTCAAGGCAGTGAAAGGAGTTAAGAGGAAAATGAAGATAAAAGAATTGAGAGGCGTGGGAATTGAACCCACGACCTCAAGGTAGGAGCTACGAAATAAAAGAAAAATAAAGAGAGGCTGTGGGGGTTTGATCCCACAACCTCATGGTCTATTCGAATTAGACAAGGAGAATTAAATGAAAAAAATAAAAGGGGCTGTGGGGGTTCGATCCAACAACCCTTCGGTCAAGTAGGAGGAGATTCCAAGGAGAAAAATAAAGAGGGAATGTTGATGTTGGGCCTCGATCTAGGGTCCCAATGTCATGTGGACCAAAAATAAAATAAATGAAAAATGTAAGTGTTGTCCAAGGGATTCGAAACCGGGTTCCCTTGCCCCAAATTCCGTATTGATACATAAGTCATACGTGAATTAAATGTTCAAGAATAATGCCGCCTACTTAGATCGAAATCTAGATCTTGGCATACATACAAGATGCATAAGTCTTGTACTACATAATCTTAGGAAGATATGAATCACTTAAACGAACTATGAATGAAGCCTCATGGCTTGTATGTATAGACCTATAAGTCTAGCATACGTTTAAAGATAAGTGAACCTAAGATGTATGTAATGAAATGATGTAACCCTAGAAGGGTTAAGTACGAGTGTAAAACACACTAAATGGCCAAGTGCATTGTCATACGATGAAATGATTATTATGTAATGAAATGATGAAACCCTAGAAGGGTTAAGTAAGAGTGTGAAACACACAAATGGCCAAGTGCATTGGCATATGATGAAATGAACATTCACGTAAAAAGGGGTGAGTAATTATGAAGAGCAAATGTGCTAATGTTAATGAATGTGGTGACAACATGATATGAGGCTAATGTAAAAGATGAGAACAATCTCAATGATCCTAAGTAAATGTTACCAAAACGTACTCACCTCTGAGAGTGTAAAGTTAATGAAGAGACCAGTCTCTATGAACACTTAATGAAAGTATTGAGATTAACACACTTAATACTAACGATGAGATGAGAAATCATCTACTGAGCTATGATGTCCTCATACTAGAAGCCAGCTTCCATGACGTATGAGTTGAATGTAATGGAACTTTATACTGAGCACCGATAGACTAGCTATGAGCGGTGATGCCTTCTTTCGGGAAGGGCGGAGGTTCACGTAACTCTCATGAGATGAGACTGTCCGGCTTGACGGGTATGGGTCTCCTTATATCTCCTAGTCTTCGAAACTATACTGCCAATATAGGGATCTGGCGAGGTTAAATTCCTATGTATGCTAGCATGTTTTGGGTCACTTTGGCCGGTTATTCCACCTCTTTTCGGTGTGGGGGAGACATTGGATTTCATGATGCTCACATGATCTATGTCGGTTAAAGTTAAAGTTCCCAATGAATGAATGAGGCCAGCCTCAAATGATGCACATAATGAAATGAATGATACCAAAGGTGTTAGGATAGGATAATCAAGAGGTGAGCTAGACTCAAGTAATGACACTAGGTTATTCTTGATCATTGCACAGCAAACCCGATGAGAGTCTTAAACTACATCCTAGGTATAGCTGGTGTTTACACTAGCTTATGAATGAATGAAATGAAGTACGTATGAATGAATGAAGCAGACTCTGTGTTTGCTAAAGAAGACTCCCTAGTTGAGGTCCCATATGTTGAGCTCTCATTTTGGGAAGTCTTAATGTCAAGTCCATGATTCCAAGGTCTTATGGCATACGAATGAATGATATGAAAGATGTTATGTGCTATATGCAATATGATATGTGCTATGTTTAAGATGTTATGTGCTGTGTGCAATATGATAAGTATGATGATGCATGTTACTCTCATGGCATGACTTTCCTAATCCAAATTTGGAAAGTCCACTGACTTTCCTAATCCAAATTTGGCAAGTCCACTGACTTTCCTAATCCAAATTTGGCAAGTCCACTGACTTGACTTTCCATAAATCATGTTGTTAGAAAAGAGCTATTCTTACTCATGCATGTCCTTGGTGTGTGCTTGAATATACCCATACTTAGTACAAGTGTGTACTAATCCCATACAATATCTACTTTTAGGTGCAGGCACAGGTGGACGTTAGAGCTTACAGTACGACGTTGCAGCGATCCGAACGTGGAGCATTCATCCAGATTTGGTAGGCCCTCATGCTTTCGAGGATGCTTGCCCATTATATTCTAGCTTAGATATAGGTTTGAGTTAGTGGAGTATGTTCCACTAGCGTTTCTTTCTCATCTTATTTCAGACATTGTATTGGTGCCGTTTTGGAAAGTATACACTTAATGCAGTATTGAACTATTTCTTTCATTTGATGATCTTAATATTAGATGGTTGATTGTGAACGTTTATGAGTTTAAGTAGAATGTATTATATGAATGTTAAGTAACAAAAAGTTCAAATTTTCCGCTAAAATTAACCTAGATGAAGTAACGATGACGTATGTAGGCTTGTGTGCGACCTCTGAGAGGTCAACGACGCCGGTCTCGACACTTCCCTCCTTGGGAAGGTGCCACCCCCTCATCTACAAGTTCACTCGGTGCTAAGCTAAGTTCCCTTTATTGAAAAGCCATTATTACATTACTTTATAAAACATAGGCTTAGGAGAGTTAACCCCTCATATGCTTAGCTCATAAGTTATACATGAGAGTTCATCAACCTAAGTCATGTGAAAAACCCTTTCACATGGACATATCATATGTAAAACACCATCTAGTTTAGGGTACTCTTAGGAAAACCTTCCAAGCGCCCCTCTTTTGACTAGATCATCATACATATGTGTGTGTATCAATATGTGTGAGTAAACCTTCCACATAAACACATTAAGGCCACACATGTTCATACTTTACATTTTTAGTGCATAAATGTATATGTGTAACTATATGAGAAACTCTTTCATATAAACACATTTAGACACTATGTACATTCATAATATACTCTTGAATTCATATTCATGTACATATAAAACCAAACCTAGGAACTATCCTATCAAGAAACACATGTGCAATGCATAGACAAGATCTCATACCCTTGCTCATACTAGTACACCTATCAAGCCATGCTAGTTAAGGGATACATATCATACTTCATAAACATATACTTAACATGCATAATAGTATATATTAGTGCATATGAGAATTACCCTTTCATTAGACACCATGAACCTATACTACTTTAATAAGCATGCATGAGGTGTGTGTGTGTACATTGGACCACATGTTCACATAATGGCAACAATCCTAACATTGAGGCAGCCAACTTACAATACACATTTAAGTCCTTTAAACCATAGACCACACACCACATAATAACATAGGAGATGAGACAACTTAAACATTGAATCTAAGACCCCTAAGATTGGTTAGAATCACACATTCATGTAGGGGACATAGGTAGGGATCATACTACACAAAAGTATTTCAAACATCAACATGTAGACCACACCTAGTCCTAACATAGTCGTTTGGATGTAGAGAAAGCATCATCAATATAACCTAGATCATAAACTAACATTGGAGACTAGGCATAATACTTCACATTGGGTGATCATCATAACCACACACTCATATAATCATCAAATTTCCTTCAGAGGCCATAGTACACAACACATAATAGCATAACAATAAGGTAAACACCGCCACCATAAGTGACCATACCACACAATTTCATACAAGGCTACATCAACTAGCAATTTTATAAGAAAAGTAGAGAGAATAGGGACAACTTACAATTTTCCTCCAAGTTTTGATCATCATGATCAATTCCCATAATTCAACATAAATACGTGTATAACACAGTAGTTAAAAGAACCATTGCTTAAGAGAATCATACTTCAATTTACCATATGTCGCACCCTATTTTCGAACCGGGCGAAAACAGTTTACAACATAATATGGCTGACACTCTGACTTTTGGAAAAAACTTTTTGTGTTAGAGTCGCCACCTAAATTTTAAGGAAACTATTAGGAAAATCATTTTTATGTAAATGTAAACTCTGTTTTGATTTTCGAAACCAGTGCGATTCTGAGTAAGGGTTTTGGTTACTCGAGGGAAAGGTGTTAAGCACCCCTCAGAGCCTATCCGATGATAGTCTTTAAACTCAATTTAGGAAAATATAATTTAGGAAAAACTTGTTTATTTATTCGCTTTAAAATCAAGTGTGAGTAAATTTTATTAGTTTTAAGAAAAAGAGTAAAACACAAGGTACGACATATATATGTCTTATAAAATAGATTTAATGGTAGTATTTCTATTATGCGGTAAAAATAAATAAATAATGTACTCAAATGTATGATAAATTTATATGTAAGAAAAATATATAGTTGTATGATAATAAACTTAGAATTTTTTTATATAGATGTTAGATTTGTCAAAATTAGTCGTCTTATGAAGACGTGGAATAAAAATATAATAGTAGTTTGCTGTAAATGTGTAGTAATATGTGATGTATAATTTAAAGAAAATATATATGATGGAGTTTTTTCTAAAATGTATAAAAACTAAATGATACTAGATGTTTAAAATATTATATAGAGTTTGTGATCTTTTGATATACTTATTACAAAGTGTAGTATATACATGTAAGTTGTTTAAAATGTATGAATGTTTATTTTTATTTTTTTTATTTTTACATGCAGAGATAAGTTAACATTAGATTAGATTTAAGATAATATGTGTAAAGTGTAGGAACTTATAAACTATAAAATAAACAAATAATATTAGTAATAGATAAAAATAATAGATTATGTAGAGAAAAATATAGAATATATACCTTTATATGTATGGCATATATATGTATGTACCTCGTACTTGAATCTGTTGATATATCTAAAATTTGAAATAGCATGTTAGGAGATTAAAATATTGAAGGTAATATTTGATTTACAAATAAAGAGTAGCCAATATATGTTATAAACAGCTGATAAAAAAAAAAGCCTAACTATTGGGACTTATTTTATAACTAAAATTTTTATGCCATTTTTATTCACAAAAAACATAGCGCCTAACTCCCAAAATATATTTCAAGAAAAAGTAATTATTTTAGCCTAACATATTTCCAAAATATATTTCAAGAAAATTAATTATTTTAGCCTAACATATTTCTGAGGGCGATTATTTTAGCATATAAACTATTCTTAAATTTATTTGGCGAACAATTAGGTATACATGATATCTTTGAGCCCTTTTGAAACTTTATCTGAAAAATTCTTAAACTATAAGCCCCTTTCAACTTAAAAGGCCTTAAAGATTGTTGTAAGTAAAAAAAAATGCCAACCCACATTTAAGAAGATATATTGTATCATTTGTTCTAAAAGCATTTCAACTAAATTTATAAACATATAATATTGGCTCATATAAATATGCTTCAACATAAAAAGACAAGCAATATATCAAAAACTTAGAAGTAAAGGTTAGCCTACAAGTCAAAACAACATAATTGAGACTCTAAAAGAGAAAGGCTAAGAAATATCAGACTCCTAATTTGCGGGACTCCAAGCATTGCAATGATCCTAATTGCTATTGGCCTAATATTTTAGGCCAAAACGAGTTCCAATGTATCAACTCCATCCCTCCGATTGTACATGAAACATAACTAAGATATAAGAATTAGAGACTTAATTTCAGATGAGTGAAATAAATAATAAGTATTATATTTCAAAAAAAAAAAATAATCAAAAAGAAAGTCAGACATCACATACTTATATATAGAATAAATAATAGCATGCCAGGAGATTATTGTCTTCAATTACAAAGTAGATGTGTATATACCCTCTGATGTATGTTTGGAAAAAATATCTTGTTTAAGTGTAATTTCAAAGGGGGCAAAGTGAGGCTATCTCTACATATATAGTAAAGTTCTACCAGTCCTCTTACTCCAAAAATAAAAATAAAAATTAGACATCAAACTGCGTTAGGATTGTAAAATATTGTTAATGTGATAATGGTTGTTCATAGTATTAAATCTTATAAGTTTAATTCCTAGTCCACTTTAATTCAAAATGTGCAATGATCATTCAATGTTCAAGCCAATATCTAACAGTAAAGTTTGTTTACTTCAACTTACATGTTCATAGGATTAAAACAAAAAAGTCTATAAATTTCAAAGACAACCAATTATACAGAAAGAAGGTTATATCTAGCCTAACAATATTGTTACCAGTTCATTTCACTTGTTAGTTGAAATACAAATGGCTCTAGACAAGCAAAAACATAAACATCTCTGACAAATTAGAAATCTTAAATGGTGAACTATAAGTTAAATTGAGTTTACTATAATCTGGAAAGGACTTCCACTATATGGAAACAAAAGGCTTGAGATCAATGACCACAACATTCTGTCGCGAGTTATATAGATCACGACCATTGGCCATGTAAGCACATGATTTGTCACAAATAGGTAAAGATAAACAAATGGTATTCAAACCATGTCTAAGAACTCATCAATGAAAATTATATCAGATTTCTATTAACTTAAAGTTGCACAATTTAAGATATGCTAGTTAACATGAAATGGAATCTTATTTTACCCATAAAAAGTTTCTCTCAGAAAGCTCAATAGAACAGCCCCTTGGCGATTTTTTGAGAAAAAAACAGAAAAAAAGAAACAGAGGACAATGGAATTATAAGGCAAGAACATATTAAACTGATCGCACATGTCTAAAAACATAATAGCATACTAGTTTTGACTCGATAAACTTCTTTAAAAATAATCCAGTATTTTGGTTTCCATACAACAGAGCCATTTTCTTTTGATAGATCTCAATTCAAACTGGGCAAACACTAACATTTATAATCACCGTCCATTCAATAACCAGCTTTAAAACAAAGTACCCCGACTTAAAGTTTATCAACACATAAACATGAACCAGATTTTGAAACAAAGGCCGCCTGTTGGGACCGACAACTAAAATTTGGACACAAAGTTGAGCACTTTTAAAACTTTTATTGTAGCTAACATTCCCGAATTTTGCAAAGTTAAATGCAGATGAGTGCATTCTTTGACAAACTATAGTGATTGATACATACTATGAATTTTAAAAAACTTAAACAAGAAGCAGACATCATGTGTGTAGAGCAACACGTAGTTATGGACCTAAAAAAAAACTATGGCAGGGACTAACAGATCAACATGACAACTGACTTATGGAAATTTCAGAATAGGTAGAAGGATCAGAGGCTATTTAGACACAACAATGAGATTTGTAAATAGAGGAGATCAAGTTGTTACACCCAGAAGATAATGAGATAATTCCACGTACAACTATCATATTAGTTAGTTTCTGCGACTCCTACGCCTGTTTAAAATGACGCCGACAGTAGCAAGCCCAAGTGAACCCAAATGACTTCTGTAAGTTTTGGGTTTGGGTCACCCATGTGGATCGACCCGACCCGAATAAACCCAAGAATTTCTTTTCTGAATAAAAAAAATTAATAAAAAGAAATGAGAAAAAGATAAGTATTGATTTTAAAAAGGGGTGGGAACAGTTACTATGTAACTGTTCAAACGTTAATAATCACACCTTTTTTAAATCAATTTTTTTTTCTTTTCTTGGGAAAGAAACGCTTCAGAAAGAAATTCAGGAAGAACAACAAAAAAAAAAAAAAAAAAACTTCTAAAGTTTATAATAAAAACACAATAAAACATTTAGTTTGTGAAAAACTATCTTTGTTTCCTAGTGATTCAAAGAAGGATTTGGAGCAAATTATTCAGTTCGTGAATTTTTCATTCCGTTGCAACAATCAAAGGTACACAAATCTTATACTAAACTTTGTTTAAATGCTTACATTTGTATCAGAGCCACGGTTAAAAGCTCCATGATATGGTAGTTGAAATTATGTATTGATTGTGTGTTATAAAATATATATACATATATCTTGTGTCAAGAATATTTATATGAAGATAAGTATAATTAAGAACATACCTTCAATTCTTCAACTTGGTATTCTGACGAAGAGATGTCTTTTATATTTTGTTGGGAAAACAACCAAATATGCTCAATATTTTTTTGTTTAGTATAGAGAATATTTTTTTCTCTGTTATTAATGAAGCGTGAATTCTTTTTGATCTGTTTATTTTTTTTAAGTTTTTTAATCTAAATAAAAAAGGTTGAAAAAGAGAAAGAATTGGAGTTGGATAAGGACTTGAAAAAGTCATTGTTCCTTTTTTTTTTTTTAAAAAAAACAATAATAATTATAATATTAAGAGTTTAAGGGATAAGAATACTCTTTTTATTAAAAATTGAAAAGAAAAGGAAAAATAAATGGTCCCACACATTTTTTCCTTTTTTGGAACGTGTAAGTTTTTTTTTTTTTTGATTTTTTTTCTTTTTCTGCAAAGATCAAGAAGAATAAGGGATGGTCCCACTATTCAAATAAATAAATAAATAAAATAAAAAAGTGGATTTCTTTTGTCCTTTTCTGTTAAGAATTAAAAGAAAAAGAGAATAAGATGGTCAAATTTTGTTTAGTAAAATACTTATACCATTTTCTTGAAATAATAAAGTATTATTATTTTATAAAAAAAAGACAATGGTTTTATAGTATTTTTTTTAACAAAGTATCCATTTTAGTATTTAATTTAATAAAAGTTTTTTTTTCAAGTGGTCAAATAAGATTGTGGTTCATTTTTTTTTCCAAAAAGGCCATGAGTAGTATTAATTATTTAATAAAGAATAATGATCACTTGACTAGATTATAATTTTAAATTAGTTTAATCCTTAAATTCCTTGAACATTTCCTTGTCTTTTACGAAAATTTGCGACATATGTTGTCGCATTAAATGGTATTAACCATATTTTTCGTTTTGTTCCCATTTCATATATGGTTGAACGGGAACATGCTCAAACTACTCCAAGTGGGGGTTTTCAAAGTCGAGCAAAGGGACAAGGTAGAAGAGTAAGTCGCCGTAAGACATGTTTTCGAGGGCGTGAAATCATACAGATTGGTGTCCCAAGGGAGACACAAAGTCTGTCAAGGAACCTATGGGCCATGCAAAGAGCAAAAGAGAGAAAATTTAAGGAATTTGAGTCATTGAAGATATCCCCTAATGTGTCAGCACATGATTTTATTCACTTTTTTGAATTAAAATGGGCTGAACTGATTATAAGGAAATTTCAGATTGGAAAGCCTTAGCTTATTTAACAGACGCTCTCTATGAACCTTGGGGTAGTAGATTGACTGATGTATATCATGACATATGGCCCAGTCAACCTTTCAGGGTTTACATTAGTTGTCTTGAAGACTTGTGGGAGGATTTTAGTCTTTGAATTACTTGTAATCTTCAGTTGCTTATTATTTTTTAATATATGAATTATGTAGCTTGTACTAATCTCAAATTCTGTTACTAAACTTAAAAATTCTTGTTATCAAAGTCTACAATATATAAGTAATACACATTAAGAAATTAGATTGAATTTTGATTAAATATTTAATTTATAGATGATGATTGGATGCGTACGTAACTTTTTGATTTTACATTAAATATGAATTCTTTATGAGAAATAATTTGCTTGAATGTGTATGTCGCATGCATAATTGATTAAAATTCTTGCCTAATTATATGTCAATAACAGACATGGCATCAAAAAGTATCATTGTTGACTTAAACAAAGGTGAAAAACTTAACAGTGATAATTACGACATCTGGAGTCGTAAGATATGGTATGTACTGGAAGAGCAAAATGTTTTGGAAAGTATAAATCATGTTTTGAATGAACCAGAAGAGGGTAATACTGCACAACACAGAAGGGATTTTGAAGCTTACAAAGCTTGGAAGAAGGCTAACTCCACTGCACGTGGAATAATAGTTAGTTCTGTAGTTGATGACCTCATAAATGAATGTGAGGAATTCCCTACTGCTCATGCTATGTGGGCACATCTGCGAGAAATGTATGGGGGTACGTCTGTTACCCGCCTCCGACAATTGACTATCAAATTTGACACTTACAAAAAGCGTCATGATCAAAATATCAAACAACACCTTAGGGTGATGTCAAACATGATAGCTCAACTCAAGAGTGCTGGCCATGTTCTTTCAGATGAGAAACAAGTTCAAGCAGTAATTCGGTCTCTACCCAATAATTAGGAACATTTGAAGGTTAACTTGACCCATAATGATAGCATCAAAACTTTTTCCGATGTTGCACGTCATGTTGAACTTGAAGATGAGAGCCTTGGTGCTGCTAAGGCTGCTTCTAATGCTTTTGTGGCAGAGACAACTGGTACAAAAACTTCAGGTTTTAAGCGCAAGAAAAACTGGAAAAGAAATGGGAAAGACAAAGAGACTGGAGAAGGAACCTCTAAGAAAAAGAAGAAACCAAATTCCAAGAAAGGAAAATGGTTTTTTAAGAAGACAGACAAGAGCAAAATGAAGTGCTACAATAGTCAAATGTTGGGGCATTTCGCTCGTGAATGCACTGAGCCTAAAAAGGTAGCATTTCTAAATAACGCATCTCTAAGTGCTACATATGTTTCTAGCACTTCTTTACTAACTGAATCTTATCCTATGTGGATTGTAGACTCAGGATCCACCGACCACGTAAGTCGAGATAGAGAGACGTTTGTGGAGTTTCGTCAAGTTTCATCTAAATCAAGGTGTATCTACGTAGGAAATAATGATAGACTTGAAGTCAAAGGTATAGGCACTTGCAAAGTGGACTTGCGTGGTGGCCGTTCCTTGATGTTACATGACGTCCTATATACTCCAGAGATTCGACGAAACTTAGTGTCTGTGTCTGTTCTTTTAGACGTTGGTTTTGATTTGTTTTTTAGTCGTAATGGTGTTAGAATAACTCTAGATAATGTTTTATATGGTTTTGGACTTCGTTATGACCGTTTTATCGTATTAGATTGTAATTCTTCAACTTATGACTATTATGTTAACCGTTGTGTAATGACATGTTATTCAAGTAACAATGATGTTGATGTTATTACATGACATGCTAGATTAGGTCACATAGGGCAAGATCGAATGAATAGTTTGGCAAAAGAAGGACATTTAGGTTCTTTCACCAAAATTGAAATGCCAACTTGTGAAAATTGTCTTGCTGGAAAGATTACACGTAAACCATTTGGAAAGGCTAAGAGAGCTGAGTTCCCACTTCAATTAATTCATTCTGATATTTGTGGTCCAATGAATGTAAGGGCAAGGTCTGGTGCTACATATTTCATTACATTTATTCATGATTTCACGCGTTTTGGCTATGTCTATTTGATTTCTCATAAATCTGAAGCACTTGAGTGCTTTAAAAGATATCAGAATGAAATTGAAAATCAATTAAATAAAAGCATAAAAGCTTTAAGAACTGATAGAGGACGTGAATATTTGTCAAAACAATTTGAAGAATTATGTACTGAAAAAGGTATTATCAGACAGTTAACTACTCCTTATACACCTCAACAAAATGGTGTAGCTAAAGAAGGAATAGAACATTATTAGACATGACAAGATCAATGATGGCGCAGGCAAATTTGTCTATCTCTTTTTGGGGAGATGCTTTATTGACTGCAGCTTACATATTGAACAAAGTGCCTTCTAAGTCAGTGTCTTCCACTCCTTATGAACTTTGGACTGGTCATAAAACAAACCTGAATGATCTACGACCGTGGGGTTGTGCGACTTATATTAAAGATCGTTTTGGTGAGTTTTGTAAACTAAGTCCAAAAGGAAAGAAATGTATCTTTATAAGGTACTCTGAACGCTCTAAAGGATATGTGTTCATCGATGAACTGGAGGATGGAAATATTACTGAAATTGTATCACGAGATGTCAAATTTTTGAAAATGATTTTCCCCAAAAAGGTGAAATAGTTGAAGTTGAGCCTCTGTACGAAATAGTAAATTCAGAAGATCAGGTAATGTTGTCAGACTTACTTGATAATTTAATGGATCAAGAAATGATTCCTGGTCCGAGTGGGAGTTATGAATCTCAAAATCCTATAGAGGAATCTGAACTTCAAATACGTAAGAGTACAAGAAAAGGTGTACCTAAACGATCTTATGAGATTGAGGATTATGTTTTCCTGGTATCTCCCACAGAATCGGATGAACCTAATTCTGTAACTGAGGCCTTATCAAGACCCGAAAGGGAAGAATGGTTAAAAGCGATGAAAGAAGAATTAGAGTCCATGAAAACCAACAAAGTCTGGGATCTAGTTGACCTTCCTAAGGAACGTAAAGCTATTAGGAATAAATGGATTCTTAAAGTTAAACGTAAATTAGATGGGTCAATAGAAAGACATAAAGCACAATTGGTTGCAAAAGGTTTAACTCAAGAAGTTGGAATAGACTATGATGAAATCTTTTCACCAGTTGTGAAGTTTACATCCATACGATTACTTTTAGCTATTGTTGCACGTTTAGATCTAGAATTACACCAAATGGATGTGAAGACCGCTTTTCTTAATGGAGAATTAAACGAAGAAATCTACATGGAACAACCAGTTAGTTTCGTTGTTAAAGGTCAAGAAAAGAAAGTTTGTAAATTGAAAAGATCAATTTATGGCCTAAAGCAATCTTCGAGGCAGTGGTATCTGATATTTCATAAGGAGGTGATGTCATTTGATTTCACCATGATCGATGAAGACCATTGCATCTATGTGAAAAAGTTCAATGGAAAATTTGTAATTCTTTCTCTTTACGTAGATGATATTTTATTAGCTGGTAATAATTTGGAGTATGTGAAAACCGTCAAGTCATGGCTTTCAAATTCATTTGATATGAAAGATATGGGTGAAGCAGACTATATATTGGGTGTTAAGATCCAAAGAGATCGTTCCAAGAAATTTTTAAGTTTATCTCAAGAAACTTATATAAAAAAATATTGGAACATTTTCGAATGAATAGTTGCAAATCCATGGATACTCCTTTAGCAAGGGGTGAAACTTTAAGCCTTGAAATGTCTCCAAAGACTGAAAAAGAAAAGGAAGACATGTCTCGAGTCCCTTATTCTAGTGCTGTCGGGAGTTTGATGTATGCTATGATGTGTACTCGCCAAGACATTTGTTATGTCGTAAGTCTAGTTAGCAGGTATCAATCCAATCCTGGAAGAGATCATTGGAAAGAAGTTAAAAGAATATTCAGATACCTGAAGGGAACTGCAGATCATACACTGTGTTATAATGGATCTGATTTACTCATAAGAGGTTATTCCGATGCTGATTGGGCTGGTGACCGGGATGATAGAAAATCAACATCCGGTTATGCTTTCTTACTAAATGGTGGTGCAATTTCATGGAAACGTAAGAAGCAAACTTGCACAGTTCTTTCAACAATGGAATCTGAATTTGTGGCTTGTGCATCTGCAGTACAAGAAGCTGTTTGGTTAAAGAGATTCTTTGAGCATTTGAGTATTGCAAAGAATACTAAGGGTCCCATGATTCTATATTGTGATAGTAAAGCGGCTATCGCATACACAAAGGATCCTAAGTATCATAGCAAAACCAAACACATCGACATCAAGTATAACTTTGTGAGAGACGTAGTGGCAAATAGAGAAATAACTTTGCAATACATTCCTACACGTGAAATGATAGCTGATCCTTTTACAAAGGCCATCTCTAGAGACTTGTTTGAAAAACATGTTAAGGCTCTAGGTTTACGTATAGTATGATATTTTAGTATTGTAAAACGAATTGATTGTTATAATATTCTCTTATATATATATTAAGCAATTGAATTTATGTTCAAATGTAGTATTGATGTGATATTTATTTTATTTTGGAAATAAAGTGTGTCGAACAAGTCGCAGGATTGACTCTCTCACACGAGCAATCACCTCTTATGTCGAGGAACGTGAAAGATGAGTTTCACCACCATATTAAGACTTGTTTTAAGAGCCAGACAAATGTTTCTCTAAGAAAATGAGTTTAAAGATTACAAGAAAAGAGAAACTAGGGTTAAACATCTTGAGGTGTTTAGACCGAGATCTGTACGATGTTGGATAATCCGGATGATGAAACACATATACCAGTATAAGGTGAAAACATCGTAGCACGTGTTTCATACCACGTGTGTCTTGCGATCAACGGGTAAATGAAAGAATATTCCCTGCTTCTTCATTGTGTGAGACCCAGAAAAGTTGAAAAGACTTTTTTCAATGTAATACCCTTTGACCTTTTGCTGTTTCTTGAAGTTTCAATTGATGTTGCTACTTTAGCATGTTACTAATAGCCATGAATGATTCGGCAATGCAGTGACTGTCTAGGAAAGCAGTTGAATAGGAGCAGATAGATTCAAGTAGAAAGGAAAGACATTAAATGAATAATAAGCTTATATACACAAGCCGGCTATTGCACTAACTATATTGGCATTGAGTGTAATTGTGTGTATAAAGTTAAACATGAACTCGAGTTAACATCTTTAAGAGGATGAGGGATCGAATAAGTAACTATTGAAGTAGTGAATGAAGTCTGGGGTATTGTGAGTAATGATTTTCTTTAAGAATAATGAATTCTTTCCACATGTGATTGAATTCGTATGTAGGGCTTGTAAAACCTTAAAGGTAAGCTCGTGATGCTCACAGGTCGCACGAACTATTTGTCGTATGAATTGTGTGTTCAGTTGATGTTTTGTTGGCTTGGGTCTTGTCCACCATGTGCGAAGTGGGAGATGTAAGTTTTGGGTTTGGGTCGCCCATGTGGATCGACCCGACCCGAATAAACCCAAGAATTTCTTTTCTGAATAAAAAAAAATTAATAAAAAGAAAGGAGAAAAAGATAAGTATTGATTTTAAAAAGGGGTGGGAACAGTTACTATGTAACTGTTCAAACGTTAATAATCACACCTTTTTTAAATCAATTTTTTTTTCTTTTCTTGGGAAAGAAACGCTTCAGAAAGAAAATTCAGGAAGAACAACAACAACGAAAAAAAAAAAACTTCTAAAGTTTATAATAAAAACACAATAAAACATTTAGTTTGTTAAAAACTATCTTTGTTTCCTAGTGATTAAAAGAAGGATTTGGAGCAAATTATTCAGTTCGTGAATTTTTCATTCTGCTGCAACAATCAAAGGTACACAAATCTTATACTAAACTTTGTTTAAATGTTTACAACTTCTAGTCTTTTGCCTAATGTGAAACTCAAACATGGATGATAAAGAGCAAAACCCAACTAGGCTAAATTTTGGAAGAATTAGATTATGGAACTCAAAAAAGTAGGCCTAACGTGCAACGAACATGATGATTAAATCCAAACTATCGAGAAGCTGACAATTAGGCAACATGACTAGCCTTATTTGGATGCGAAACAAATTTAGCCTGAACATAACACATAACTACAACATGAGTAAGGTATACCTCTGTAAACAGATATCAAACAACGAAATATGTCGTTACCAAGGTGCTAGAAGCAACCAACCCAAATGATGTTGGAGACCGCCGAATATTGTTGTTTACCGGCGGTTCATGGCCGTTCAAAGGAGTGACGGGAAGGTGAGGATGTCTGGGGATAAGGGAGGAACAATGTCCTTTTTTTCTGGAAAAAGAAGAAAATGGCAGGAGACATGAGATGATGGATGGACGGCGGACACGGATGGTCAAAAACCGGACGGATATTGCATTTTTCCGGTGGTCCGAAGTTGATGGGAGAGGATGCGCTTTGGGAAGAGGCGCATGGAGATGATGAGGGCAGCGTGCAGCGCCTGGGGAAGGAGAAAGATTTGAGGCGTCCTTTTGCGAAGATAAAGAGAGTATCTGGGAAAAAGAAGAGGAATAGAGGCGTTGGGATCCTTATTGAGAAAGAGAGGTCTTGATTAATTTTGGCCGTCCGATCGTTTGATCGGATGGTTAAGATAAATCAAAAATTTAAAAGTGTTATATATATATATATATATATATATATATATATATATATATATATATATATATATATATATATTAAATAACAGTAAAAGTTGAATTAATTAGGACCATTAGATTGAATTGTAGGGTCGATATTTAATCTAAAGAAGCACAATCTATGTGCTCGGCTACGTGGCAAACAAAGATTGACCGGTTAAAAGAGACATGGATTGCCAAGATGGCTTAAATTAAAATCATTTAAATTATAACATCTTCTTTATTAAATAGTCATAATTTATTAAATTTAACATGATTATTTTACAAGATTAGCCTTTTTTGATAAAATTAGTCACTCTTTAAAATTAAATTAATAGAATTAGTGACTCGTTAATTAATTAAGATTTTTAATTTTAACAAATGTATGAAAAATATATGTTGTGACAAAAGAAATTATATTTGAACAAAAATAGGTTCATTTTTTAAGAACATCATTTTTTTTAATAAGTAAGTAGAAATATATATAATATATTTAATTTGTATAAGAACCGACACTTATAAATATATTAATCGAGTAAAAATAAATAATTAAACAATATTTTCCTATTCTTATAAAATCTCACAACATATATTGTTATTTTTTTAATTATTATGCGGGGAGCCAAAATTGGGTGTCAACAGCTTTCCCCTGTCTTTGTCCATGGAAGAGAGTAAAGAAGACGTTGACAAAGAAATATTGACACATTCCAATTTTAGGCGATCCACAAAATTTACTTGAGCAATAACTTGGCAAGAATGTTTATGGAGTTATGACCGAACTATAGCTTTCGAGATAGCTACATATCTCAAGTTTCATGAGAAATCATACCATATGTAATTCAAGAGTATAGAAACATAGCAAATTTCGTTAAAACAAAATTTGCCCCAGTATCGAATTATGGTAATATTGAAATTTTTTTGGCGGTGAGGTGTGAAGAGATTAACATGAAGTGAGTGACGAGATATAGTTCTTAAAGAACATGAATAAGAACTTCTCCGTAGCAATCCCTGTTGAAGACCTATGGTAGAGGGATGAATTTTAAAAAAATTCCCCAGTATCGAGTTATAATGAACCGAGACCTGAGAGAGCTATAAGTAAGTTAAAATTGGACTTTTGAAAACCGAGTCGAGTTGAGTTTTGAAAGTGAATCCTTGACGTAGCTAGTTATGCTTGACATTGCACTAACTTGCCCTAGTTTGCTGCTGAGAGAGAGTTTCTCGTTGTAATGTGTTATCCTGCAAAGGATGTAAAAAGGTGAAAAGTACCTATTTTGGTTTAAAAAATTATAAATTGAAATAGTAATGTAAAGAGTAGAGTGTAGATATTCAAACGATTGTTGGTGTCTTTTGTGTTGTAGGTAAAGTAACTTGTAATGTAGAGGCCCTCGGCGAGCGGGACCATAGTAATGTAAAGGCCGCATCTGACTGCGTCAAATAACTTGAAATGTAGAGGCCCTCGACTGGCGGGGCTGTTGTAATGTGAAGGCCGCATCTGACTGCGTAAAATAACTTGAAATGTAGAGGCCCTCGACTGGCGGGGATGTTGTAATGTAAAGTCCGCATGTGACTGTGTAAAATAACTTGAAATGTAGAGGCCCTCGACTAGCGGAGATATTGTAATGTAAAATCCGCATCTGACTGTGTAAAATAACTTGTAATGTAACACTTAATTGTTAGTGTATAACAACGTTGCTACGCTTGCATGCCCCTGGTCGGTGTAGCTTCGATGACGTCGTTACGATGTTAGTAGTATGAAGTTTGTTATACACAGCCCCCGTTTGGAGGAGCTTTGGTGACGTTTCTATGTACAGCCCCCGATCGGTAGAGCTTGACGAAGTTTGCTATATACAACCTCGAATCGGTGGAGTTTGAGTGACATTTCCTATGTACAACCCCAGGCTTGTGGAGTTTGGCGTTGTTAGACGGTGGTCTCCGGTTGGTGTAGTTATTGATGAGGTTAGTTTACAAGCTCCAATTGGTGGAGTTATTTCGACAGAAAGCTAACTATCTATTTCGCTACGAGGGCCCTCTTTCTTCAGCATTTTGATCCGGCTCTTGAGCGTACCTGCAAAAGTTTAAATGAAATATTCTTAGACATAAGTTTTCAAATTTAAGTACTTCCAAAAAATAAAGTAGGGAAAGAGTATTTTGGCTCAAGATTGTGAGAAGTCGAATGGCGTTTCTAGTCATGCCCCAAGACTTCATGTTATTTTCCTTGATTCCTGTATTCCTGCACTCAAAGAAAATTTTAATTTGGGAGGGGTGTTGATTTGTATCGACTCGCGAACTGAAGCCTCGTCACTAGAATCCTTCGTCACCTTGTTAGTCCCACACATAGTTTCTTAACTTAGAGACTTGGTAGGTGGATCTGTTGAAAAATATCCTTTTTTATTTAAAAAAAAGTTTGCTCATTTTTCTAGAAAAATAAGTATACTGCGTATATATTAGGTGTATGTATATATATAGTAATTATCCAACATTTTATATTATGACATGTTCTGAAGTCCATCGAGATTTCTGTTTTGTTGACTATATCCAACATAGTTTTGTTGTAGTTCTTACTCTTCTGGTGAAGCTTCCCGATCTCTTTTGCAGACACTGCGATGATAAAGATTCTTCAGATTCTGAGGTTACGCTAAATATGAGGTAGTGTTTCCTAAGGGTAAGAAGAAATGAAAATTATTCAATGCATTGATCGAGCCTAACTCAGGCTGCGTACGTATCCCCAAAAATAGGAATCAGATCATAACGTAGTTCGAATACAAATGGGAGAGATAGAATTATATAATGCAATGACCGAGCTTAACTCAAGCTGCCTATGTATCCAGGTGGAATTAGGTCGTAACGTAGTTCAATTACAATAGGAAGGTGAAAATATGCAAGGGAAAAGTAAGAATATGTAATGCAATGACCTGGCCTGACTCAGGCTGCCTACGTATCCAAGCGGAATCAGATAAGGACGTAGTTCGAGTACAACAGGGGAGAGTGAGAAAAAAATGCAATAATCGGGCCTGACTCAGGCTGCCTACGTATCCAAGCGGAATCAGGTCAGGACGTAGTTCAATAACAAAAGGAAAGTGAAAAATATGCAATGCAAGGGACCTAATCCGACAAGGATTGCCTACATATCCCACCGAGGGAATTTAGGTCGAGCGTAGTTCTAAATACATGGAAATGATGATTTTGGGTTTTCTAAGGGAGACCGAATCTGATGTGGGTTGCCTACGTATCCCACCATGGGAAGTCAGGTCTAGACGTAGTTCTGTTACATCAAAATGCAAAATTACAAAAATAAGCGCTAGTCTTGAGGTCTTCAGATGTAGTATTTCTTGATGGCGTCTGAATTGATTGACTTTGTGCTCACTCTACCGTCCATTTCCGCTAAGATTACTGCTCCTCCAGAGAGTACCCTATGATCCATGTAGTGTCCTTGCCAATTTGGTTCAAATTTCCCTTTGGCTTCTTCTTGGTGAGGAAAGATCTTCTTCAATACTAATTGCCCTGGTGTGAACTTTCGAGGTTTGACTTTCTTGTTGAATGCTTTGGTCATTCTCTTCTGATAGAGTTGACCATGACACACTGCATCCATCCTCTTTTCATCGATGAGCATCAGTTGTTCATTCCTGGTACGTATCCATTCTACATCGTCCAGGCCAACCTCTTGGATAATCCTTAAAGATAGTATTTCTACCTCAGCAGGTATAACTGCTTCCGAACCATAAACCAACATATAAGAAGTTGCCCCAGTTGATGTTCGGATTGTGGTGCGATAACCAAGTAAAGCATATGGTAGCTTTTCATGCCATTGCCTGTGACTATCCACTATTTTCCTTAGGATCTTCTTGATATTCTTATTTGCAGCCTCAACTGCTCGATTCATCTGTGGTCGGTAAACTATGGAATTGCGATGAGTAATCTTGAACCTTTCACAAGTTTCCATCATAAGATCGCTATTGAGGTTGGCTGCATTATCTGTTATGATTGATTCTGGAATTCCAAACCGACAAACTATGTTATTGCGAACAAAGTTTGTCACTACCTTCTTAGTCACTGCCTTGTATGTTGAAGCTTCGACCCATTTTGTGAAATAATCGATAGCCACCAGGATGAAATGATGTCCATTTGATGCAGAAGGCTCTATAGGTCCGATAACATCCATGCCCCAAGCGACAAACGGCCAAGGTGAACCCATTACTTTAAGCTCATTTGGTGGAACCCATATAAAATCTCCATGCACTTGACACTGATGACACTTTTGCACATACCGAATGCTATCTCTCTCCATGGTCATCCAAAAATATCCGGCTCTTAAAATCTTCTTTGCCAAAGTGAACCTATCCATGTGAGGTCCACATGTTCCTGCATGTATTTCTTCCAAAAGCCTTGTTGGTTCTGCGGCATCGACACACCACAACAATCCTAAATCCGAAGTTCTCCTATATGGTATTTCTCCGTTAAGGAAGAAATGATTGGTCATCCTCTTTAAAGTCCGTTTCTACTTACTTGTGGCATTTTCAGGATATTCTTGTGTTTTTATCAACCTTTTGATGTCATAGTACCAGGGTTTCCCATCCGGTTCCTCATCTACATGAAAATAGTATGCATGTTGATAATGTATCTCTATATCAATAGGGTCGATGTAAATCTTGTCTGGATGCTGAATCATCGAGGACAATGTTGCCAAAGCATCGGGAAATTCATTTTGAGTTTGAGGGACATGCTTGAACTCGATCTTTTCAAACCTCCTACTTAACTCCTTTATGTAATGCAAATAAGGAAGGATCTTGACATTTTTAGTGGTCAATTTTCCTTGCACTTGGTGAACCAACAAGTTAGAATCTCCTATTACCAAGAGTTCTTTGATGTTCATGTCTATGGCCATCCTGAGTTCGAGAATACAAGATTCATATTCTGCCATGTTGTTGGTACAATAGAACCTAATCTTTGCTGAGATTGGATAATACTGACCTGTTTCCGAAACCAAGACTGCTCCTACTCCAACTCCAATAGAGTTTGACGCTACATCGAAGAACATCCTCCATCCATCATACGATTCTGATATGTCTTCCCCTACAAACAAAACCTCTTCATCAGAAGTAGGCCGTGAGTGGCTTGTAATCCTGGTCCACAGGGTTTTCTACGAGGTGATCAGCCAGGGCTTGTCCTTTGATGGCCTTTTGTGTCACATACACAATATGAAACTCGCTCAACAAAATTTGCCACTTTGCGAGCTTACCTATAGGCATTGGTTTCTGAAAGATGCATTTTAATGGATCCATGGATCCATTCTTGAGATCAAGTACGTGGTGTATGCAGACAGGTAATGCCTAAATTTTTGCGTGATCCAAGTTAAAGTGCAACATATTCGTTCTAACAAGGTGTATCTCGCCTCGTATGGTGTGAACTTCTTGCTCAGATAGTAAATAGCTTGCTCTCTTCTATCTGTCTCATCATGCTGCCCCAATACACATCCAAACGCGTTATCCATGACAGATAGATACAATAACAAATGCTTTTCACGCTTTGGAGGGACCAACACTAGTTGGTTGGACAAGTACTCTTTGATTCTATCAAAAGTCCTTTGTCATTCCTCTGTCCATTTCTTGGCAGCATCTTTCTTTAGTAATTTGAATATGGGTTCACAAATCACTGTGGATTGAGCTATGAATCGACTGATGTAATTCAGTCTTCCCAATAAACTCATCACGTCCTTCCTGGTCTTAGGTGGATGTACCTCTTGGATTGCCTTTATCTTTGATGGATCCAACTCTATGCCCTTTCTACTAACGACGAATCCCAATAGCTTTCCCGCGGGTACCCCAAATGCGCACTTTGCTGGATTCAACTTAAGATTATACTTCCGCAATATTTCAAAGAACTTCCGTAAGTCACTTAAGTGGTCTGAACTTCTTTTTAATTTGATAACGACATCATCCACGTACACTTCAATTTCCTTGTGGATCATATCATGGAAAAGGGTAGTCATGGCTCTCATGTAGGTTGCACCGGCATTTTTGAGACCAAACGACATTACTCTGTAGCAATACACCCTCCATGGAGTGATAAACGTTGTCTTATCTGCATCATCTTCATCCATCATGATTTGGTGATATCCTGCAAAGCAATCGACAAATGATTGCAACTCATGTTTCGCACAATAATCGATGAGTATATGAATATTCGAAAGGGGGAAATCATCCTTGGGACTGGCTCTATTAAGGTCTCGATAGTCCACACATATTCTGATAATTCTATCCTTTTTTGGCACTGACACAATTTTGTCTAACCACGTGGGGTAATTTGTAACCCTCACAACGTTCGCCTCAATCTGTTTTGTGACCTCCTCCTTGATCCTTAAACTCAAGTCCGTCTTGAATTTTCTTGTCTTTTGCTTAATGGGTAGACAAGTGGGACCAATAGGTAATTTGTGAGAGATAATATCAGTGCTTAATCCCGGCATGTCGTCATAAGACCAAGCAAATATGTCAACATACTGCTTAAGCAACTCTATTAATTCTTGCTTTCTTTCAGCCTCCAAATGTATGATGACTCGTGTTTCCTTCACGATTTCATCATCTCCTAAGTTGAGAACCTCTTTTTCATCCATATTGGGCTTCTTCTGACTTTCAACTTGCTCAATCTCATGTGGTAGATTTTCAGGCATCATGCTTTCATCATACTCTTCGTGATCTTGTTCATCGTTTTCACCTTGCTTGGTGGATTCGTTATATGTCATAACCGTTGAACGAGGTTTTTTATTAATATAAGTGCTGAAAAGTGCAAAAAGTAAGTAAACATAAATAGATATTTAAAATAGCGTGAAAATTTTAATGAAAACAAAACCTTTTTATTTTAAAGCATTCTAGCTTTTAGAAGAGGCAGGCAACAAAAGGTTAGGCATGATTCAAGCCTCAATTTGATCATGCATGTTTTAGAAATTAAAACTACTTCTCCACACTACCAGGACTCTGGTTGAAACAAGGACAGGTTGATGGTCTAGTTCTGCAAGACTTCTCCATATTTGGCATCACGAATGATCAACTTGCTGAGATTTATATCTTCCTCTTCTCCAGTCATGGCCATGAACATATTGCCTATTCCTTCCACGATGTCGTCAATGCTGGCTTGATCTGGAATCAAAGCTTGTTCTGGTACGAAGATTGTATCTCTTTTCACCTGGTGGTCTTTTCCCGAGGCAGGCTCGTATCCAAGACCATTGGTGCCTCTCTAATGCTTCAGCTGGATTGGCTCAATTATGCCACTGGACTTGGGTCCAAGTGCGCTCTTCGCCTGATAACCATACTTCAGCATCTCCGACGCAACCATTTTTGCTGCACTTGACAATTTTACATTGGTTGGCTCTGCTTCCTCTATGACCTTATGGCTTGCATAATCTCCAAACTACGGTAAGTGGCTCCTTCTAACTCATCGGTGATTGGGATAGAATTAACAGAATGAATGGGGTGACTGAGCTCTCCATGGATGATAACTTCTGTGCGACCCCATTCAAACTTCACACACTGATGGAGAGTGGAAGGAACCGCTCTTGCCATATGAACCCATGGTCTTCCCAACAACAGGTTGTAGTTGGATGATACATCCATCACTTGAAATAGAATGGGGAATTCGGCCGGCCCTACTTGCAATGTGAGTTAGATTTCTCCGATGACACTTCTTTGCGCTCTATCAAAAGCTCTAACTTTCACACGACTTTCCTTTATTTCTCCCGTACTAACACCTAAATATCTTATAGTTGTGGAAGGACAGATGTTGCATCCAGAACCACCATCAATTAAGACTCGATTCACAATCTTATCATAACATTTGACTGCAATGTGAAGCGCTTTGTTGTGACCAACCCCTTCTGCAGGCAACTCATCATCGTGGAAAGAGATCTTGTTAGCTTCCACTATTCTTCCAAATGATGCATCTAAGGTTTTACTTGTGGTCTCTTTCGGAATGATTACTCCGCTTAACACCTCCATCAAAGCATTCCTATGAGATTCAGAACTCATAAGCAGAGAACAAATGGATATGTGGGCTGGAGTCTTCTTCAGTTGTTCTTCGACTGAATAGTCTTTAGACTGCATCTTCTTCCAAAACTCTGCGGCTTCAACATCATTAACATTCTTTTTTGGATTTTGTTCTTTTTTGAGAACTCTGTGATTTATATCCTCTGGGGCATAACATATCCCCGACCTAGTCATGCCTTAAGCCACGACAGTGTCGATCATCTTGCCCTTGATGCCTGTTTGATAGTCCTAAGGGACTGCTTTGCTGTCATACTCAGCCTTTCTAGAAATTAGAGTAGTCACTACAACTCTCGGGAGATATGTTTGGACAGTCATGGGTTCCCTTAGTTGAACAGTGATAACAGGTTGCGCCGCAGATGTCCTGGCGTCTGCTCCAACCACGTCTGGATAGTAAGGGCCCTCACATTCTTCCTTCAGAGTAACCATGTTGACTTCCCGATTCTCATGGTTTGGGTAGGGATTGTTGTTCATATTCGGAGGTGCCGGAGTGCATTTGATTACTCCTCTCCTGATCAAATACTCGACCTGGTTCTTCAAACCATAACAATCTTCTGTGTCATGCCCTTGGACTCCTGAGTGGTAAGCGCATCGCTTGTTTCCATCAAAATTACAAGGGATTGGATCAGGAAGTTTCCCTTCAACTGGTTGCAGCATTCCCGTTGTCCTCAACCTTTCAAACAATTGGGCATAAGGTTCAGCTATGGGTGTGTAAGCGCAAGTATTTCTAGCTTCGGGTTTTGGATGCGGTCTTGGTGCATATGCTGGTCTATTTTGGTGGATTGGTGCTTGGACAGACACATATGGTCTTGAAGGATTTTGGTATGCTGGTGCTCGGGGTGGATTATAGTGTGGTTGGGTATTATATACGGTGTAGGAAGTATGTGCAATAATTTGGGGATTGTTAGGGTATCGATGGGATGGTACTCCTTGTTGGTAGGTGACAACTAAACATCCTCCATTTTCTTCTTAATGCAGCTAATGACGCCTGATTGGATGGCTCTACTTGCAGCCTGCAATGCAACCATAGATTGAATCTTCTCAGATTTAACACCCTCTTCTATAAAATCCCCCATCTTGACCAGTTCTGCAAACTTCTGGCCCATCATTGACATCATATTGTAAAAGTAGACACCTTCTTGGGCTAGAATAAAGTACTTTGAGAGCTCACTCTTGTCTAGTGGCGGTTGCACCTTGCTGCCTCAGTTCTCCAATGTCACGCATATACCTGGAAATTCTCAGATGGATTCTTCTGTATATTAGCCAATGAGAATCTGTCAGCAGTAATTTCAGCATTGAATCTGAAACAAGTCATGAAGTCCTCGGCCATTTCCAGTCAGTCATACCACTTGCGAGGGTCTTGGCGGGTATACCTGGTCAATGCTTCTCCAGACAGACTCCGGATGAACAACTTCATTCTCAACTTCTCATTTCTTCCCACACCAACAAACTTGTCACAGTATACCCTTAAATGCGCGTGAGGGTCACCTTTTCCATCAAACATGTCAAACTTTGGTGGTTTGTACCCTACCGGCATGTCAATGTCTGGGTGGATGCACAAGTCATCATAATCCAGAATCTCCGTTCCTCTAGTAACTTGCAAGCTTTTCAATGCCTTTCTTAGAACCTGAAGCTGGGCATTTATTGACGCTTCTTCTTTTAGCTGTGCATCTTTCTCCATTTCTGCATATTGATCGACTCGTACGGGACATTAACAACTACTGGAATTGTGAAGGTAGGAGCTCCAGCGGTATATACAGGTGGAACATGTGGCTCATAGGGAACGGCGACATGTGCCCCAAGTATCTGCTGCATTGTAGGTTTGGTAGGGTTGCGATTAGAAAGGTCGGGAACGGTTCATACCGTAGTTGGTAAAGCTGGCGGAACTCGACCATGAACAAGAGTATGTTGAGTTAGTTCCGGTTGATTTGGTAAGTCGGCAGAAGGCAAGTCAGCCATTGGGAAGTAGATAGGTGCATTGAAAGTGGGGAAAGTGGTCGCCGATAGTTTGGCCAACTCTCGCACTTGACGTAATTCTTCCCTCAAGATCTCGAGTTCTTGTTCCATGTGAGCCATTTTTCCTCATTTTGGATATCAGCTACACTTTGAGAACTTTTGGGGTTCTCAATAGGTACTATTATATTTGCGGCAGCGTTGATCTCGTCTTTGTCAGTAATTTTTCCTTTTGATCGAAGGTTGTATCGTGAGTCAGCCAGTTTTCAAGTCGACACAAATCAACGTTCTTTGGGAATAAATAAAGAGACAAAACAAAAGGAAACTATGTTAGTTTGGGAAATATTGAAAGATGTAACAAATATATAAGTGTAACACATATATACGCCATTTTGGCGACATTTAAAACGCGTCCTAATGTGAAACCTCTTTTTGCCTGAGGTAGTCCTACGTTGCAATCAGTTTGATAATAAATTATCCATTTAAACACATTTAAATTTTGGAGCAAACATAACTTCATTGATTAAGGTAGTCTTGGATGTTACATTGAGGTGGGAAAACAAAACCTAAGAAATGAAAGTACGGGGGGCCATAAGGCATACAAGAGAAATATGCCACATGGCACTTTGAAGATCTTATGAAAAAAGGTTCAAAGAAGAAAGATGAATCTACGGCCAGGTTGGAGCTTCATCACCGTCATCATCCCCGTCATAAAATGGCTCTGGGTGGTATTCTGGGGATTTGTCGATCTTCCATTCCCAGTTGTTAGGATCTTCATCGAACCCTATGGAACCATATTCCGAGTGAGCGTCTTCTACTGTTGGGGGAGGTTCATCCTCCATATGCATCACTGCTCCATCTCTAGGGTCATACAAGTTAGGGTCATGCTCTGGGTATTCTTCTGGGTCCTCTTCCATCTCCTCAGTTGGTCCATCATCAACTTCCTGTATAAGATGATCGATAGACCGTGGGGTCACCTGCTGATACATGGCTATAGTGATGTGCATGAAGTTCAATAGCTTCGTGCCAATTTGATTTGACATTTGAGTGTCTATGAACCCTGAAATTCCTTCATAGCTAGGTCTAGCGAGAATTCCTCCCATCATAAACCAAGTATAATATTCAGGTGTGCACCATGATTCAACCCCCATGTTTGAGTCAAGAATGCCGCACCATCCTTGTACCAAAGCAGAGATCCTTTCGATCGGGATTCTTCCTTCATAATCGACCTCTGTCAATGCCATATTTGACCACAGAGGAACGCCCTAGGTAATCCCAAACTGTCGGAGGACTCTTAGAGGTGCGTAAGTCTGGATGCCTTCCAACCTAATTAACTCAATGAAATAGTCCTGGTTAGCTCTCAACAAAGCTCGGCCATTGAACCATGGTAGTCACCATTGAATACGGTTCCCTGTGAGGTGGGTCAGGAAAATATGCCAACCTTCTTCATTATTTGGGGCATCCCACATGCTCAATCTTATCGCATAACTCCTGAGCTTGTTTTTTGAGGCTTCTTCAGTGCCATTTTCTGCTCGTCTTTGATAGAAGTGTTCAAACGCCAAAATCTGCAACAACGGGTTACTTCCCTTGAAGTGATCATATCCTCTAGAGCAGAGGGATAATGATCAAAAGATTTATGCCAAGATCATGGGTACCATGGTCACTCTAACAGGTCCCCTAAACATGAAAATGACCATAGGCAGTAAGTTGATGTCAACACAACCTCTTTTCTTAGGGAAGATCATAATACCCAAAAGAGCCATCACGAAAACAATAGCTCTTAACCTTTTCCAATCAATCCTAGAGATTAAAAATTCATGCTGGAACCTATCATAGATTTCTCGGCGGCCGAACCTTTTAAACAGATAGTCTAACTTGACCCATCCCTCGTCAACTCTTACCAAGCATGGGCTTACCCTTAAACCCAAGAACTGGAGAAACTGGTTCCCGATGTAGTGCGCGGGGCCAAGGGTACTCGTCCAGCCAACTAAAATTTACAATTTGACTTATTTCGTCTAGGGTTGGTGTGATTTCAAAATCTGCGAACTGGAAAGTCACTGTTGTTGGCTGCGAAAATTCAATCATTAGGGTACTGAGTGACTTGTTTGCCTCCACATCCAATAGATTAATTAATGACCCTAAGTGTGGCATGATCTCGGCTCCGTCTGCCACTCTGACGTTACCCCACCGCTCTTTCAAAGTTCGAGGGACCTCAGTCATCATCTGGATGTTAGGAAGGATTTGATTGATTTGCATCTGAAAGAAAGAGTATAGGGTAGGATGCGTTTATTTGCTCCATATCCGTTAAGTGTTTAAACTTGGATAATTTATATCAATTTCACACAAAGCTTATGTTGGCGAGTTTTAAAGAAGAAACTCTTTGACATTTGGGTGGTTTCCTAAGTGCAACGACAATACCGTATACTGTCTTGCCTAAGGTTATGCAACATGACCTATTCTAAGAATAAGATTATTTTCCTAAATGGTTGAGAGTAGGACTGAGTAATTGCGAGAAGGTGCACTATCTTAATCGCACCAACTCTGAAACTAAGGAATCCAAAGAGAGTTTCGGAGGAGTGTAATAACACCCCTCACGTGTACAGTGTGTGCGTGTACGGCCAAGACTCGATAGAATGTGCAAATGACAGTGTAGAGAAAGCAGTAACAAGTAATGTTTTAAAACAAATAAGGAACACAAGTTTGGATTTCACTTGCGACCTTTCAATCAAAGCAATCTATCAAATAACAAGCTGAAAATAAACACGTAATCATAAAGTAATTCCTAAAATGAGTTTTTCTAAGGTTAAAACCTAGATAAGGTCCCCAGCGGAGTCGCCAAGCTGTCGCACCCTATTTTCGAACCGGGCAAAGACAGTTCACAATATAATATGACTGACACTCTGACTTTTGGAAAAAATGTTGTGTTAGCGTCGCCACCTAATTTTTAAGGAAAATATTAGGAAAACCATTTTTATGTAAATGTAAACTCTGTTTTGATTTTCGAAACCAGTGAGATTCTGAGTAAGGGTTTTGGTTACTCGAGGGGAAGGTGTTAAGCACCCCTCAGAGCCTATCTGAAGATAGTCATTAAACTCAATTTAGGAAAAACTTGTTTATTTATTCGCTTTAAAATCAATTGTGAGTAAATTTTATTAGTTTAAAGAAAAAGAGTAAAACACAAGGTACGACATATATTTGTCTTATAAATTAGATTTAATGATAGTATTTCTATTATGTGGTAAAAATAAATAAATAATGTACTCAAATGTATGATAAGTTTATAGGTAAGAAAAACATATAGTTGTATCATAATAAATTTAGATTTTTTTTATAGATGTTAGATTTGTGAAAATTAGTCGTCTTATTAAGACGTGAAATAAAAATATAATACTAGTTTGCTATAAATGTGTAGTAATATGTGATGTATAATTTAAAGAAATATATATGATGGAGTTTTTTCTAAAATATATGAAAACTAAATGATACTAGATGTTTAAAATATTACATAGAGTTTGTGATCTTTAGATATATTTATTACAAAGTGTTGTATATACATGTAAGTTGTTTAAAATGTATGAATGTTTATTTCTTTTTGTTTTTGTTTACATGCAGAGATAAGTTAACAATAGATTAGATTTAAGATAATATGTGTAAAGTGTAGGAATTTATAAATTATAAATAAACAAATAATATTAGTGATAGATAAAAATAATAGATTATGTAGAGAAAAATATAGAATATATACCTTTATATGTATGACATATATATGTATGTACCTCGTACTTGAATCTGTTGATATATCTAAAATTTGAAATAGCATGTTAGGAGATTAAAATATTTAAGGCAATATTTGATTTATAAATAAAGAGTAGCCAATATATGTTATAAAGAGGTGATTAAAAAAAAGCCTAACTATTGGGACGTATTTTATAACTAAAATTTTTATGCCATTTTTATTCACAAAAAACATAGCGCCTAATTCCCAAAATATATTTCAAGAAAAAGTAATTATTTTAGCCTAACATATTTCCAAAATATATTTAAAGAAAATTAATTATTTTAGCCTAAATATTTTTTAGGGTAATTATTTTAGCATATAAACTATTCTTAAATTTATTTGACGAACTGTTAGTCATACATGATATGTTTGAGCCCTTTTGAAACTTTATTTGAAAAATTCTTAAACTATAAGCCCCTTTAAACTTAAAAGGCCTTAAAGATTGTTGTAAGTAAAACAAAATGCCCACCCATTTTTAAGAAGATATTTTGTATCATTTGTTCTAAAAGCATTTCAACTAAATTTATAAACATATAATATTGGCTCATATAAATAAACTTCAACATAAAAACACAAGCAACATATCAAAAACTTAAAAGTAAAGGTTAGCCAACAAGTCAAAACATCATAATTGAGACTCGAAAAGAGAAAGGCTAAGAAATATTAGACTCCTAATTTGCGGGACTCCAAGCATTGCGATGATCCTAATTGCTGTTGGCCTAATATTTTAGGCCAAAACGAGTTCCAATGTATCAACTCCAGTCCTCCGATTGTACATGAAACATAATTAAGATATAAGAATTAGAGACTTAATTTCAGATGAGTGAAATAATTAATAAGTATTATATTTTTGAAAAAAAAAATCAAAAAGAAAGTCAGACATCACATACTCATATATAGAATCAATAATAACATGCGAGGAGGTGACGTCCTCAATTACAAAATAGATGTGTATATACCCTCTCATGTATGTTTGGAAAAAATATCTTGTTTAAGTGTAATTTTAAAGGGGCAAAGTGAGGATATCTCTACATATATAGTAAAGTTCTACCAGTCCTATTACTCCAAAAATAAAAATAAAATTAGACATCAAACTGCGTTAGGCCTGTAAAATATTGTTGATGTGATAATGTTGTTCATAGTATTAAATCTTATAAGTTTAATTCCTAGTCCACTTTAATTCAAAATATGCAATGATCATTCAATGTTCAAACCAATATCTAACAATAAAGTTTGTTTACTTCAACTTACATGTTCATAGGATTAAACAGAAAGGTCTATAAATTTAAAAGACAACCAATTATATAGAAAGAAGTTCATATCTAGCCTAACAATACTGTTACCAGTTCATTTCACTTGTTAGTTGAAATACAAATGGCTCTAGACAAGCAAAAACATAAACATACTCCGACAAATTAGAAATCTTAAATGGTGAACTATAAGTTGAACTGAGTTTACTATAATCTTGAAAGGACTTCCACTATATGGAAATAAAAGGCTTGAGATCAATGACCACAACATTCTGCCGCGAGTTATATAGATCACGACCTTTGACCATGTAAGAACATGATTTGTCACAAATAGGTACAGATAACAAAATGGTATTCAAACCATGTCTAAGAACTCATCACTGAAAATTATATCGGATTTCTATTAACTTAAAGTTGCAGAATTTTAGATATGCTAGTTAACATGAAAATGAATCTTATTTTACCCATAAAAAGTTTCTCTCAGAAAGCTCAATAGAACAACCCATTGGCGATTTTTTTGAGAAAAATAAATAAATAAAAAAAACTGAGGACAATGGAATGATAAGGCGAGAACATATTAAACTGATCGCACATGTCTAAAAACATAATAGCATACTAGTTTCAACTCGACAAACTTCTTTAAAAATAATCCCAGTACTTTCGTTTCCATACAACAGAGCCATTTTCTTTTGATAGATCTCAATTCAAAATGGGCAAACACTAACATTGATAATCACCGTCCATTTAATAACCAACTTTAAATCAAAGTACCCCGACTTAAATTTTATCAACACATAAACATGAACCAGTTGTTGAAACAAAGGCCGCTTGTTGGGACGGACAATTAAAATTTGGATACAAAGTTGAGCACTTTTAAAACTTTTATTGTAGCTAACATTCCAGAATTTTGCAAAGTTAAATGCAGATGAGTGCATTCTTTGACAAACTATAGTGATTGATACATACTATGAATTTAATAAAACTTAAACAAGAAGCAAACATCATGGTGTAGAGCAGCACATAGTTATGGACCTAAAAAAAAACTATGGCAGGGACTAACAGATCAACATGACAACTGACTTATGGAAATTTCAGAATAGGTAGAAGGATCAGAGGCTATTTAGACACAACAATGAGATTTGTAAATAGAGGAGATCAAGTTGTTACACCCAGAAGATAATGAGATAATTCCACGTACAACTATCATATTAGTTAGTTTCTGCGACTCCTATGCCTATTTAAAATGACGCCGATAGTAGCAAGCCCAAGTGAACCCAAATGACTTCTAGTCTTTTGCCTAATGTGAAACTCAAACATGGATGATAAATAGCAAAACCCAACTAGGCTAAATTTTGGAAGAATTGGAACTCAAATAAGTAGGCCTAACGTGCAAAGAACATGATGATTAAATCCAAACAATCGAGAAGCTGACAATTAGGCAACATGATTAACCTTGTTTGGATGCGAAACAAATTTAGCCTGAACATAACACATAACTACAACATGAGTAAGGTATACCTATGTAAACAGATATCAAACAACGAAATATGTCGTTACCAAGGTGCTAGAAGCAACCAACCCAATACCATTACTCAATATCTACTCATAACAACAACATACACTTGGTCGGCAGAGGAACACCATACATTCAAACAGTAAGAATGTGGAGAAATATGAAAAATATACAGATGAATACAAAACAATTGAAGATGCAAAAGATAATCTAAAAAGCAAGGCAGTATTTACATTTAGGGGATCAAAACACACACATGATCAGATTGATAAATCAATAATCCTTCTTATTGACACTAATCTTTACCAACATTTTTATAACGAATTTAGATGGACAAAATCGAGATAACGACACCAAACTACATTCTTATTTCCAGAAAAACAAAAACAAAATCAAAACATAAGATGAGGGTGATTACTGACCTTGTGTAGAGCAGCAAACTAGAGTTTTTGACGTCAAGAGATTTCGACTTCAAACTTGAACTACAACTCGAAGAAGAACGAGAACATAGAACAAAAAAATAACCTTTAAAATTGGCTTCTTAGGATTATTTTTTGGATGTTAATGGATGATTTCTAGATGATTCTTTCAGGATTTTTTTTTATAGCTGTTCTTGGTTCCTTAACTTTTTTTCCGAATGCCTTAACTATTTTTCGAATCTTCTTTTTCGTGTGCTGCCCCCCTTTGAATAGAAACAAGGCATGCCATTTTATAGGAGAAATCGGACTTCAAAGTCGGATTTGAAAATCCAAAAATTTCTAAGAACGGAGTTGCAATTAGATGTCAAGAAATCAATCATCGCTTTTCTTAGATTTTGACATTTCGACCACAAATTCAAATTATTTGAATAAAACATAGCCGAAGTAGAGGTGTAGGGATCTATTTTTCATATCAAAAAAGGCTGACAGAAAAGACGTAAAGTTGTAAAGAAAAGGGCAGTAGGAGGATGGGAAAGGAGATAATGTTGGAGACCGCTGAATATTGTTGTTTTCCGGTGTTTCATGGCCGTTCGAAGGAGTGACGGAAAGGTGAGGACGTCTTGGGAAGAGGGAGGAACAATGTCCTTTTTTTCTGGAAAAAGAAGAAAATGGCAGGAGACATGAGATGATGGATGGACGGCGGATGCGGATGGTCAAAAACCCGCTGGATATTGCATTTTTCCGGTGGTCCGAAGTTGATGGGAGGGGATGCACTTTGGGAAGAGGCGCATGGAGATGATGAGGGCAGCGTGCATCGCCTGGGAAAGGAGAAAGATTTGAGGCGTCCTTTTGCGAAGATGAAGAGAGTATCTGGGAAAAAGAAGAGGAATAGAGGCGTTGGGATCCTTATTGAGGAAGAGAGGTCTTGATTAATTTGGGCTGTCCGATTGTTTGATCGGACGGTTAAGATAAATTAAGAATTAAAAAGTGTTTATATATATATATATATTCTAAATAACATTAAAAGTTGAATTAATTAGGACCATTAGATTGAATTGTAGGGTCGAGATTTAATCTAAAGAAGCACAATCATGTGCTCGCCTACGTGACAAACATGGATTGGCCGGTTAAAAGAGACATGAATTGCCAAGATGACTTAAATTGAAGTTATTAAAAATATAACATCTTCTTTATTAAATAGTCATAATTTATTAAATTAAACATGATTATTTTACAAGATTAGCCTTTTTTGATAAAATTAATCACTCTAAAAAATTAAATTAATAGAAATTAGTGAGTCGTTAATTAATTAAGATTTTTAATTTTAACAAATGTATGAAAAATATCTATTGTGACAAAAGAAATTATATTTAAACAAAAATAGGTTCATTTTTTAAGAACGTCATTTTTTTTAAAAAAGTAAGTAGAAATATATATAATTGTTATAAATCCATTGAACTAATTAAGTGGATTGTCCATTGGATATTCATGAACTACTTGTATTCATGTATGTATATTTCCAAGGTAATATGAACCTTGGTGGATAACTATGTATCTACTAATTAGACATTTATCATGGTGACCTTTGGGGTGATATCTCTACTCTATAAATAGAGATATCATTCACCTTTTGTACAATATACTTGAATAAGAAGAAAGTCTTCTCTTCCATCTTACTTCTCTTTGTCTTCGTCTCTTTATATTTATATTGCCATGAGCTTGATTTTATAATACGTTATCAGCACGAGACTCTAGCCAATTGAGATTGAGTTTTAGTTTTTCTTTAACTCATATTTTGGTTGATCTCGTTATGAGAATCAAGGTTTTATATGCATAAAATCAGGTATGTATTTTTAAAAATACTTTTATGATTTAGAATACAATAGTATTCAATCACTAACAATTATCAGGAACCAAAGGCATATACAACTATTGGTTGAATATGACATGTTATACAAAACTTCTTAAATGGAAGAAGGTATAAAGTTTTAATAGCATGAGTTTGAATATTATTTTGATTATTTTGAAAGACTCAAAGGGTGAGTCATGTTGTATTTCGGTCTATTATACCGTTGGTTAAGGGTAAGACATCTGGTTAAAGTCCGGATGCACCATAATAAAAGAAAAAAATATATTTGAGGGTAATACGATAGATTCATGTTCTATCGCACCAAAAGGGTAAGACATCAATTTGAGTTTTGATGCTCCATGATTGGGTTCAAGTCCCATAGAATTATGGCGTAACACGCCTTATATGGGTAAGACATTGAGTTTGAGCCAATGCACCATAGCGATGATAAAATGATGACTAAGAAAAATAATATATTTTTGATGAAAAGCCTTGAAATTTGTCCCATTGAATTTTCTCCATTCCTTGAAAAGAATGTGGTAGCAACATATGATAACCTTGAAATCTGATATTGACTTGCTCCATTCTATCGTATGAATGTGATAGCAGTAAATAATAAGTTTGAAAGATAACAATAATTATTGTGATTGTAAAATGAATATGGGCATGAGAAAGAGAACTTATAATAGTCATCAATATGGATAAATGAAGAACACTATGGGTTCTCCAAAGTCCTTCAAAATGTGAAGGGAATTTTTCTTATCAATATGGTATGAAAGGTTATTGGGCTTGCGATCTTGTCGACCCAATATTTGATAAGTTTTATAAATCCTCCATCAAAATAAAAGAATATAAAGTGGTGGTGCACTTTATCTTTCAAAGTGATGTTGAGGTGTGTCATTGAAATATAATAAATTTTAAAGCCATGACAATGTGCTTATAATGCAAATTTATGAAGTACATATACATGATTAGTCCATTCTTTGAAAAGAATGTGACTTGTGATGAGTATTGTGAATGCTCAACCATTCTATAAGACAATGAGTCAAGATGTGATAAAATCATTATGGGTTGGATATATGTCACACTCAACTCTATGGAAGGTTTGAAAAAAAATGATATATGCCACATCTCATCTCTACGGGAGGTTTGAGAGAAATAAATAAATTTTATTTGACATGAACGGTCAATGATCGTGTGTGTTTATTCGTCATGAATATTATGGTATGCTTGTTATGAATTACCAAAAGGGCAAAAAGAAAGAAATAATTCTTGCCTATAAAGGTTGTGGCTATGATCAAGTATATTGTGTGGCAATACAAATTTGTCATTGGTTGTGTACCTATGGTACAACAAAAGTAAAGCAAGAAACATGTCTTGCTCGTAATATTTTGACCATGACAATAATAATGTAATTTTCTCCTTAAAGGAGATGCTCACCATAGGGATGGTGTCATGCAATATGTGATAGTACACAAAATTAATAGCAAGCTTTAACGAGTTGTGTTATTACCAATAATAAATGGGTTGTAGTAAGTCTCAAAAGAAACTTTTTAAGTTTCGGATGAATTGAAAAGAAATATTGAGATTATAAATTATGAAAAGATTTAATATCTTTAAATTACTACAACCGAAGCGGGTTATAAATATTACCCATTTTTTTCCTCTTGTTTGTTGCACACAAACATGGGCATGCTGATGGAATCACATGCAAAAGTAAACTATAAGTGTACTGAAATAAATATCAGTTGGCATGATCGATTGACCATTCTGATTTAAATGTGATGCAAATGTAATTGAGAATTCAGGTGACTTATATAATGAAGAAATAAAAGGTTCTTCAAGAATTCTCTTATGTTGCTTGCTATCTTTATAAAATAATTATTGTACCAGCTAAGGTTGGGATTGTAATCCCCTGAAATTTTTGGAACATATAAAAAGGTGAATATGGGCCCATTCATCTGTCATGTGGATCATTTGCAACTATATGATAGACGTATCTATGCGATGATAACATGTGCTTTGTTGTCAACTTACAAAATGGTGTTTGCTCGAATTGTTAAATTTAGAGCATAGTTTCAAATTATGAAATTATATTAATAATGCTGGTTGATTAGCAGAAATTGTATGCCTCCAATTATAGCTAAATCATGGTTATGAGACCAAAACTCCCAAATAAGATTTGGTATGAGATAATTTTATTTAACATGTAGCAACACATGTATGCATCAAGCCAACAAGGTTTCCCCATCATAATTGGTTCAGGGTCAGGAACCAAATAATTTTCATCTAAAATGTTGAATGTGCGGTTATGATTTTAATTGCTCCACCACGCACAAAAATGAATTCCCAAATAAGGTTGGGGTGAATGTTAGATTTTCTAACATTAGGGGGAGAGATGACTGAAAGCTGAAAATTATGTGTGAGGTTAATTATGAATTATCTAGATCCTCGTTATACAAATATGTGAACTTAGTTCAAGGGATAATTCATTTGCATAATGTTGCAAATTAATTGCCAGATTAATGTACTGACCCTATGAAATAATTCAGCTGCAAATACTTCAATGTGAAGTCCTTGAAGGACAGAGTCTATGATACGCCGGAAGCGTAATAGACCAATCGGTTCCAAATATAAAATTCCTTGAAGAAGGAGAGGAGCAAATGATCACTATGGTCATAATAATGAGGCAAGTGCTATAAGAGAGCACCACGACATAACAATTCATAAAACCTTGGAAAAGGTTCAGGTACTTGAAAAATAATGAAAAATGAAGAGATCTCGATAAGTTATGTCTCGTTGGAATCGATATCAAATAAACGTCGACGGTATCTTTGATATGAGGTAGCGCTCAATAATATAAATTGTGATGAGGATCTTGAATTAAAATCTGTCATAGAGTGAGACACATAAATGATTGGCCAAGTAAAATGCATAATTCAAGTATATTTTGTTTCACTTAGAAAAGTGACATTTTGGACTGGTAGTCTATAAATCAAGGTATAATGTCAGTGGGGTACAAATAAATTATTATGCGATAGTACAACCGTAAGATATCAAACACGGTTTGTGCCTTGGGGCATAAAGGTTTGTCGCAAAAATCCTGACATTATTGGAGATGTTTTCTCCTATGGTGGATGCAGTGAGGTTTGTTTTGATCTGGCAACATATGAAAAACTTGAATGCATGTAATGAATAATTATCATGTCTAGCTAGACAATGAAGGTTATATGAAAATCCTTGAAGCAATCGAGGTGTCTGAAACATATAAAAGTTTGAAGAAAACTTTTTCAACAAAGCTTCAAGAATATGGATTAAAATAATCAAGGAAGAAAAGGGTACAAAAAGAATGACCCTAATTGTCCTTGAATTTTTATGAAAAGTAAATTTACTGGCAATATTCGGTTCCTCCCCAACAAAAGGACATTGAAATGGTGTTATGTATATACTTGAATATCTTTGAAGGACCATAGATATGGGTTCATTCTATTCCGAAGAATTCAAGTCAAAGCTGATTGGTTACGCAGATGCAGAATATTTATCTGATTCGCATAAAGCACGATCTCAAACCCGCTATTTATTTGCATATGGAGGCACAATGATATTCTGGCGATCAATGAAGAAAATGTTTCTATGCAGAAATAAAAGTCCTCCATGAAGAAAGTCGAGAGTGCGTCTGGTTGAGATAAATGACACACCATATTCAGGAAATGTGTGGTTTTCTTTGAAAAAGAATGTACCAACCACAATGTACGAAGATTGGAGACATCATCGCAAGAAATTAAGTGTTTTAATCAGGGGGAGTATAATACGCGTTGTACTCTTTTTTACTTGACCGAGGTTTTGCCCCATTGGGTTTTCCTGGCAGGGTTTTCAATGAGGCAACAAATAATGCGTATCAAAAGATATGTGTACTCTTTTTCCTTCACTAGAATTTTTTCCCACAGGGTTTTTCCTAGTAAGGTTTTAACGAGGCGCATTATCTATGGACATCCAAGGGGGAGTGTTATAAATCCATTGAACTAATTAAGTGGATTGTCCATTGGATATTCATGAATTACTTGTATTCATGTATGCATATTTCAAAGGTAATATGAACCTTGGTGGATAACTATGTATCTACTAATTGGACATTTATTATGGTGACCTTTGGGGTGATATCTCTACTCTATAAATAGAGATATCATTCACCTTTTGTACAATATACTTGAATAAGAAGAAAGTCTTCTCTTCCATCTTACTTCTCTTGTCTTCGTCTCTTTATATTTATATTGCCATGAGCTTGATTTTATAATAATAATATATTTAATTTTTATAAGAAACGACACTTATAAATATATCCATCAAGTAAAAATAAATAATTAAAAAATCTTTTCCTATTCTTATAAAATCTCACAACATATATTATTATTTTATTATTATTATGCGGGGAGCCAAAATTGGGTCAACACCATAGAATCGAGATCACATTGAAGCTACATTATCAATCTAGAGAAGCTAGGAGAATTATAGACTAATCTCATTCAAACCATCAAACCTTATTCCACATGTATCACTCATCAACAATTCACCATCAATATACAATTTAGACATTAGATATAAGCAATTCAACATGCTAAAATCATAATTCAATCAATACAAAGTCAAGATCACAAGACCCACATTATAAGCCAATGTGAGAATTTAGGAGGATCATGGGTTCATCATAAAATTGGATTGAAATTCATCTTAAACAGTAGATAATCATCAATTTATCATAAACATGCTTTTGAAATCAATTTGAGAAAGAACCTATGGCTAGATTGGAAATTGGGAATTTTGGTCTTTGAATCATATTTGAAAATCCTTGATTGACTCCATATATGAATGAATAACTAAGTATAAAGGATCACCATACCTTATTTATTGAAGAACCATGAGAAATTTGAGAAGAAACCATGAAAATCCACCCCATAGCTTGAACTTGAGTTTTCCCTCCAATGGAGGTTTGAGAGAATTTGGAGAAGAAGAGTGATTTGGGATTTTTGATTTTCTTATTGGGTGTTAGGGTTTTGGCTTGGAAAAAGGATTAAATAAGTCATAAAATCAGTTTATAACCGTCCCTTTGAGTTACCAAACCCCCCCATGCTTATTGGGACTTTTAGACATGTCAAAATTAACTTAAAAATGATGCAACGGGATCAGGGAGTGGGCTGCGCGTCGTGGAGCAGCCTCCCCATTCTGACCCAAATAAAATTTACATAGTGATGTGCGTGCTAGGCGTGCATCGCGAGGGTAAGGTCCAATTCTTGGACCTGCTCGCTGCCTTGGGCAACCTCTTGTCCAATGTTCGGGTTCTCCTTGGAGGCCCTTCGGGTGGTCCCGGGAAGTCGTATCCAGACGTTTTGACCCTTAACATGTCTATTAAGGTACTAGGGTCAACTACACTGACTTTCAACTCCAAACAACACATGAAAACAAGACCAACATACAAGGACACACTAGTACGTCTAAAGGACTAACTTTCGAACCTCTTGGACGTTCTTGAACATTTGGCCTCCAAACTTCATGAAACTTAACACACTAACTATAAAAATCATTATTACTCATATAAGGACCTCATGATCCCATTAGACAAACATAAGCACATAAAAACACTTAAGGCCCTTTAGTGACTAGTCGTCGAACGTCTTGATCGTCTCTTGACGTTTGACTTCCAAATCACCTCAAATCAAGTATACATAATATAAACACTTAATGAACATATATTAAGCCTTTTTATACACATGTGAGACTCTAAGCACCTTAATTCATTTTCGGCGTCTTACATCCTGAAAGTAAAATGAAGTAATGAAGTAAACACTAACTAGGGTAACTTAAAAGGCACTACAACAAATTCGATTATCAGGGACAAATTATATCGTCATTTATAAATCATATTTCGTCACTAAAAACCTTGTGAGACGAAGATTAATTCGTCACTCAGTCGTCCCGAAATGTGCGTCTCTAAAAGTATACAAACACGATTTAGTGTTTCGTCGCTAAAAGTATTATTTTAACTACAAAAAGAAAAATCGTCCCCAAATAAAATAATTATTTGTCACAAATTTATTTGTCATAAAAAGTATAATTTTTTTGTCGTTAATAGTGTCTTTTGTCACTAAAAATGTTATTATTACCGACAAAATTGTATTCTTGCTAATTAATTAGTTCAAACAGTGACGACATCAATTGTCTCTAAAGTATATGTATTTCATAGTTGAACAAATGCAATTTCGTCACTAATGACTACTTTTTATATACAAAAATAAATTTGTCTTTAAATGTATAAATTAAAGACAAATTTATTATTCTAAAAAAGGTTAATTATTTTGTAGTTGAATCTATTCATTTTGTCACTAAAAGTATTGTTTATACCGACAACATATATTGTCACTATAAATTAAGATGATTTGTGATAATTATAATGGTCATAAAATAAAAAATTAATTCGTATTCAATAAAAAAAGGATATTGGGACAAACATATTTTTGTCACTAAATATAGTCAACTTATGGTAAATTTATTTATTTTGTGACAAAAATATTTTGTCTTAAAAGATTGATTTAGTCGTTGCTAAATGTAACCTTTACCGACAAAATCTTTTTGTCACTAATTGCATTCATTGATGACATTTAATTATTTTATATTAGTGAAAAGTTTAAATTATAGAATTACATAAATTAAAATTAAATAATAAAATATGCTAGATAATAATGAAATTCATCCATAACAATTAAAAACAACTAAAATATATGAAAGTACTAAGTCATTTAAGGCTCCATAATTAAAGTAAAATATGTCCAATAACAAGAAATTCTAACTGAAATAAAAGAAATTACTTCTAAAACAAGACAGAAAAGTAGAAATTTCTGTCAAAGTATCAATAATAAGGTGATACTTATCTTGCAGTGGTCTTGATTCAATTCTCACCTTCTATACCTTTGTAAAAGAGAGAATATTTTTTATAAGAGTTAATAAAAAGTAGAATCTGTAACACAACATGTTTTTTTATGTGTTGAATTAAGTGACTCTGCAATAATAATTTAACGGGTCACGTTGAAGGAAGTGAATCTCCAATACTAACATAATGTGTCACATTGAAGAAAGTGACGCTCCAATAATAATTTAACGTGTCACGTTGAAGGAATTGACTCTCCAATAATAATTTAACGTGTCACGTTGAAGGAAGTGACACTCCAATAATAATCTTAATATGTCACATTGAAGGAAGTGACTCTCCAACAATAATTTAACGTGTCACTTTGAAGGAAGTGACTCTCAGATAATAATTTAACGTTGTAACAGAGTGATCTGATTAGCTTCTTGTAGTTTGTGAAGCCGATAACATCTCTGGTTATCATTAAAACTTTATCGTCCCTGTGCTCATTGAAAATTTATTAGAAATAACAAACAAATGAATAAATGTCAAGAATTTTGAACGAGTCATGACGATCTGGTAATCATCGAGAATGCGGAATTTTGGAAAAACAATTTGAGAACTTTTAACTTTGAAAGGAGGCGCTAAAGACTGACTAGGGATCTCAACCAAGATGTGTCCTCACTTTAAATCTGGAATATCTTGCAAATAGAAGATTGTTTTGGTAAAGGTTATCTTTGAAACTTGTCAAAAAAAGATTTTAGAACTTTAAACTATTTCAAAAAGTTACCAATGCTTCCGGTCAAAGGGTACTTAATTGAAATAATTGGTGAGAAACGAGAATGACTGATTCAAAAAGATGCCCAGTTTTCTCTGAGGTCTGTAGTTTTAAACAGTAGGAAGACCGAATCCTTTAATAGGATTGCCTACGTATCTTGTGGGAACATGAAATCAGGTCCGACGTAGTTTGAACCTGAAACTTAACGAAAATAAAGAATGAAAAATTTGCCTTAAAAAGGGTGAGGGATTTTAAAAATGAAGAAAAAAGCTCTTCAAGCAAACTAAAGGATAAGAGACAGTTTGGATTGGATCCTTGGTGTCAGGAATCATCCATAATAACATTTTTGGATAAGGACTAGTGTGTGTCCTTTGTCTGGTGAATGTCTGGGATGATCTTTTAAAAATTGAAAAAAAACTTTGGAAATTTCGACTCCAATTCTGACGAGACCTGCAGAGTTCATATGTAATTAGTAACAGAATAAAATTAACAAAGTAAAAGATAAGTTTTTAGATGAAGTCGTTCGGCTTATATTCTTCTTGATGACATGTTATGGTCTTCGCCATTGTGTATCTGTAAAATTGAGAAGTGTAAGTCATATAAATTGAAAGGCAAAATTTTAAAAGATGAGTGGAAGTAGGAATGATCTGAGTTATGATGGGGTTATTGTGAATCCAATGATGCCTTGTAGTTTTGTTGTGCCTACATCTGAAGAAAAGTTCTTAGTTTTGAGAGACTGATTCGTGTTGGATTTGACTTGACATCCTGATGCTCCTTTGCCTTCTGGATTACAAACTTGTTTGGTCTTGAAATGTCGCTTGATGGAATTTTACCCTTCTCAAAAATACTGCCCCAGTTTAAAACATAACATAAATTTTGAACTATCTGTAGTTTTCAGTTGAATTTTTGAGTGAATCTAAAAAATTCTGCCCCAGTTGCAACTCTGAAGTGATCTTTTATTCTGGATTGAATAAATTTCTCTTTCTGATGAATTTTGAGATCCTCTCAAAATTCTTCCCCACTTTTCATTATAAAGAGAAATGAAAAACTTATGGGGAACATATCCGAGCCGGTGTGGCGCCTACGAATCCCATTAATCAGGAATCATGTCAAACGTAGTTCCAAGTGCAAGAAAACATTAAAAAGGGATAAAGGGGTGACCGAATCCGACATAGGCTGCCTACGTATCTCATTCTTGAGAATTTAGGTGAGACGTAGTTCATTACAGATGAAAGATACTTAAAATGGGAAATCAAATCCAAATACGCTTACAACGAAACAAAGCGATGAAAGTGCGATTACAGAGAAATAAAACAACAAACTCCAAATACAAGACTAAAAGATGCCAAAAGTGCAACTTCCAGGAAACTTGCTTCTTTTTTGCAACTGGTCATGCTAACAACTACTCCTTATGATTGGGTAGCGGATTGCTGTTCACATTTGGTGGAGCTTGAGCAAGTTTAACTACCTCATTGTCAATTAAATCCTGAATTTTGTGTTTGAGAGTGATACACTTCTCGGTATCATGACCAACAACCACTGAATGATGAGCACAACGCTTACTTGGGTCATACCACTCGACTAAAGTATTCATAGTCCTAGCTTCCACTGGATGAAGTATTCTTGCCTCTTTCAATCTCTCAAAAAGTTGACTCCATGTCTCGCTCAATTGAGTGAAGACTCTGGGTGTTTTTTTCTCAAAATTAGAACGAGGTGCATTGTTTCGAGGATTTTGCATTGGTCGTGGAGAACGAAATGTTGCTTGATTTTTGCAAACATAGTATTGTGAATTAGGATAGCCTGGAGGTGGTTGACGGTTATATGATGCAGCTCCTCGAGTTGTTAACATCATAACTTCTTTTTCTTTTTTCTTTCTAAAAGAACCAGTTTGATAGGTCAAATTAGCAAAGTGAGATGAGGTGAAACTTGTTATTCTGCCAGTCTTGAGATGTCTTATATCATTTATCAAGCTTTGATAACTTTAGCAAATGTCTTTCCACCCATTGTCACCATTCATTCATAGTATTCTGAGTCCTGAGCTTGAATGAAGTAGGTGATCATTTCTGATTCCTCCATAGGTGGGTGCACCCTAGCAGCTTCTTGTGTCCAACGTATGGCATATTATCGAAAGCATTTAGTCGACTTGGGTTTTAGCTTGGTAACAGAGATTCTATCAGGAGCGATCTCAACATAAACTTGTAGTGATCCACAAAAGCATTCGCCAGATCATCCCAAGTATGCCATTTGGTCACATCTTGCTTAGAGTACCACTCCAATGCTTTTCCAATCAAACTTTGATTGAACAACTTGATTCTTATCCCTTTGTTGTTTCCAACGCCAATCAAATTTTCACAGTAAATTTTCAAGTTAAAGAACGAATTTCCCGATCCACTAAACTTCTCAAACTTTGTACCTTGTAACCGGGTGGCAACTCAACCTCAGGAAATATGCACAATACTTCATTTAAGCTATGTTTTCTTTGTCTACTGCTCTACATGTATATTATTGATGAATCTTTATTGATAAGCAAGACTAGGGAAATTGATTTATGATCTATGCCTATTTATTCTCTAGAACATTGGTAATGTTTTGCACTAGTTGTATCTTGATCTTGTAGCGATTTGTACATGTTTTCTTCTATGATTAAAGTACATTTAGATACTTACCTATATATGAATTGTTTATAAACAAGTTTTATTGGTCAATGATGAACAAAGGGTGAGAAGTTGGTAAGAACGCTTATCTCCTTTACTTTTCTATATTAATGTAGTTGATAAAGCCTTGTATGGTATTGCATGGTATGGTCCACTTATGGTGGCGGTGTTTACTTTATGGCATTATATATGTGTTGACCATGGCCTAGAAGGCAAATTGATGAATATATGAAGGAGTGGTTATGATGATCACTTTATGTGTAACTTGTGCCTAGTCTTCTATTTGAGTTGTGAATTTAGGTTATGTTACTATTATTATGAGCATGTAAAGGGTTATTTAATATCATGTGTAGGTGCTACCACGGTTTAGGTTCTAATTATTGATGAACCATACCCATGTACCCCTATGTGAATGAGTAAATAGCTAAAGTTAAGAGTCTTTATTATAATGTGAAGGTTGCCTTGCCTCCTATGCTATTGTGTGTTGTGTGGTCTATGCTGGAAAAGAGTATTGTGGTCTTAAGAGAGTGGATGCCTCAATATGTTGTTGATAGCCATTATGTGATCAAGTTTACCAATGTATACACACACTCACACATTATGCATGCTTACAATGTAGTAAATGTTCATAGTGTCTAATGAAAGGTTGTTCTCATATTCACTAATGTCTACTACTATGCATGTAAAGTATATGTATGTGAAGTATGGTATGTTTTCCTTATATAGGATGACTTGATAGGTGTACTAGTATGGTCAAGGGTATGGAAACTTGTCTATGCATTTCACATGTGTACCTTGATAGGATAGTTCCTAGGTTTGGTTTCTATGTGCATAATTATGAATGTATGGTCATGTGTGGTCTTAATGTGTTATGTGAAAGGTTTTATCACATATATGTATACACACACACACATGAATGATGATCTAGTCAATAATGGAACCTTGAAAGATGTGCTCAAGTGTATCCTTAACTAGATAGTGCTAATTCATATGATATGTTCATGTGAAAGGATCTCTCACAGGAAATAGGTTGATGAACTCTCATCTATGACCTATGAGCTAAGAATATGAGGGGATAACTCTCCTAGGCCTATGTTTTACAAATAAATGATAATAACGGCTTTTTCAATAAAGGAAACTTAGCTTAGCACCGAGTGAACTTGTAGATGAGGGGGTTGACACTTTCCAACATAGGGAAGGTAGATTTCACTATGGTCCTCATGTGAGAGAGTGACACTTTCCCACATAAGGGAGGAAGGTTTCACTACGATCCTCACGGGGTGGATAGCCTCATGACCCAAATAGGGTATAAACTGATGTTTCCATGATAGCCCCCAAGTTCCATAAACTATGCTTGCCACGTAGGATCTAGCAAGTGATATCACCTAATATGCTAGAATGTGTTAATGTTCTACCTTGTCTAGGTAGGAACACCTTCCCTTGGTGTAAGACTCTACAACACCAAATTCCATGTTTAGCACCCATGGTCTAAGTGTCGGTTAAGGCTGTAGTTTCCCTAAAGTAAAATGGACAATGACAGTAAATGACTAGGACCTTAACTAGAATGACTTAAGGGATGTTACTTAGGATAGGTGGATGTAATGAACCCATCTAGACATTATACAAGTATATCCTCAGGAAGTTCTAGGAAGGTGTTCTAATGCATGTGTCTATGTATATTTTCTTTATGCATGACTTTTTAGTATTGGTCCACTTGTTATGATGATGTGCATGGTATGAGTCTATATGCATGATTTTGATCTTATTGACTATATGATGAAGGTCTTGGTTGACATAAATGAAGTTGTCTTCCCTTACTATATTGATGTATGACTTGGATGTAAAGGCTTGTGGCCTCATGATAGGTTTACTAAGTATGTGTGATATTATGGGGCCTTACATATACATTGAACTAGTAGACCTAGATTGGGGGCATGAGTTAGGTCTTATAAGGTTCTATGTGAAGTAAAATAAGTATATGTGCATAATGGCTAGGAGTTTACTGTAATGCCCTTTTAGTCTTGTCTTAAATATGTATATGTTGTACTATACTCCTATGATGGTATGTGCTGCTTCATGTAGGTTATATGTATGTTCACTTGTGACCTTAAGGTTATACATTGCACCAAGTATCACTAGGGGGTTACTTGGGAAGTTAATGAATAATAGGAAAGAACGCTCACTGTAACATAAAAGTAGCTTACTGTAAAGTGACTTCAAAAATGTCATAAATTCTATATGTGATCTTATGTGATGTTTGGCCTTTGAATATGTTTATATGAAGTATATGATTGATATAAATGCTATTGGATAAAGGTTTTACGTTGATTTACTCAAAATGGCATGAGGTATGATTTCAAGGAAAATGTCCCTTTTAAATGCATGTTTTTGCATGGTTGCCATACTTATACATTCTTGTGCTAACTCCATTCTTCTCTACTTTTTACATAAAGTGTAGGTTATGGATTCGTAAAGGATGTCTTGAATGATGAAGAGTTTGATAGATTATTCCCAAGGTCAATGAAAGGAATCCTTAAGATCAAGGATATCCTACTCATGTCTTTATTGTAAAATCTTTAAATATTGTATAGTTATGTAATGTGTCTTATGGGCCGTGTCCCTAATTTACTCTAATGTTTTTGAGTCTAAGATGGCAAAGAGACTTAAGGTCTAAATATGTTATGACTTATATTTTATATATATATGAAGTAAGGTTTCTAGCATATGATGTGCTATGAAAAGTTTTAAATTTTGTGCTAAATTTACTATGTCAATGCGATAAATGATAACTATGGGCTTGTATAAGATCTACGAGAGGTCAAGTACGCTATCTTACTTCTAGGGGGTGCTCTCCGGATGTGAAAAACGTGATATCAGAGAATGAGGTTTATAAAGTGGATTTAGGTTCTAAAAGTCTCATATTTCCACGTCTAGTAGAGTCTGTAGCATTGGTTGTGAGTCGCGACACATAAAATGGTACGGGAGTCTATAGGACGATATAGTTTCCCTTCTTCATGATTCTCATATCATGCCATAGAACTTAACTCTATAAGATCTCTCTCTTATGTTTTCTTGTTCGATTGTCTTTTAGATGTGATTGTATCTCTATGCTTGAGGGAGAAAAGGTGAGTTTAAATGCTTATCTTGGTTTATGGTTGAATGAGTATGTGTGAAAGTGAATTTTGGCATGTTTTGATGTTATGATGCCATTTATGGCTATGTATGAGACTTATTTGAAATAACATGTTATGTTTAGGAATGTATTTCATGATATAGTTAAAGCATGTTAGAAGTTATTATGGTTAAAATGAGTTCTTTTGGAATGATGCGTTCCTATAATGTTTTACTTGATCTTAGCCTAATACTATGATTTGAACTTGAAATGCTTAGTGACTAACTATGGAAGCATGCTACCCTAAGAATATGTTCTTAAAAGTGTTCAATGTTTCCCTTTGTATATATGTGGTCCTTGATAAGTTGCTTAGTATGGATTGGAGTTCTTTGTATAAACTTAATCTTAGGTGAGATGATAGTATGATTGTCTTAGTAAAGTTTTGTATCTCATATTGTCATGATTTTCCCATCGATTGACTAAATGTTGCATTTTTGGAATTTGGAAGCATGCTCACTGTAATGTTAGGCAGCTTACTGTAAGATTTTTGGGAAATCAACTAAATTGTTCTTTGATTGGAAGTTGTTGAAATGTGTATAGAATTGATACAGATGATCATGATAAAGAATGTTAAAAGGAGATTTGTTATTTTGAATTAAATATGAGAGTCTTATGGCATGATGAGCCGTAAAGTTGTTTCTAACTACTTATTGTGTTGTAAGTCCCTTGATGTTGTGGAATTGATGATTTTCCTAGAATTGAGGGTAGTATTCTTATCTTTGTAGGGTGATGATGTGGGTTTGATTGACATAGAAGTTACCTTACTTTAATGTTGAAAGAAAAGAAAGAGTTTTTATGGCTATGTCCCCTTGTTGTCTTCCCCTAATGATGTATGACATTGGTGTCTATTGTAATGTATGAAAACCTTGTATGGCTTAATGGTATGACCGAACTTGATGATTGGGAATAAATTACCTAGGATATGAAGTTTAGAATACCTTGGTGTTCCTATGTTAACTTAATGTAAATCCTTTTTAAAGTGGTAATCACTTTCAAGTGATGAAAAATAAAGGTGGTTAAGTTAATATCCTCTTTAGGTTGGGTTAATTTGCTCTTAATTGAGTTTACCCTAAGTGGGGGATGGTGATGGAAAAGTAAGGTTGAAGATATTTTCTACTTTGTCCTTCTATTTTTGCTTGAACTTAAAGCTAATGAATTTCTAGTAAGCTTGTTCATGAATATAGTCTTGCATAAAGTATGAATTGCATGAACCTTATATGTTTGGTATGTATTGATTGACGTTACCTTAAAGATATTGTGAAGGTTCCAAGGTGCATTAATGGGAAATTTTATAAAATCCATGTTTCTCATCTTTATAGTGCATCTTAGCATGCTAATTGTGAATTTGACTTCATGATATAAGGTAAGAAACATGGTTTTAGTCTCTTGTGAGGTGTAATGTTTATCCTTATAATGAAAGTTGTCTCTTTATCATGAAATATGTTGAGTCTCTAGAAGATTATGTGACTTGTATTGCTGGGAAAGCATAATTGTAGGCTCACTCTTGAAAAGTGAAAGCATATTTAGCTTAGTATTCATGTATGTGCCTATAATTTATATTGTTGTTCCTAAACGATGCTTACTGTGAAGGTGAGTACCATAAAATAAATTGACATTGTGTGGAATGACTTCCTAATTGTTGTGATGCACTTGGTGTGACTTACCATTTTGACTTCACTAGGAAGGAAAACATGAACATGTCTTGATTTGAAAAGTTGAAAATTTCTCATATTACAGTAAAGATGACTGTCACATCCGGGGGAACCTCCTATAAGTAACACGGTGTACTCGAACTCTCGGAGGTCTTATACAAGCTCATAGTTATCATTCATCGCATTAGCATAGTAAATATAGCGAAAAATTTAAAACTTTTCATAGCACATCATATGCTAGAAACATCACATCATATATATATATAAAACATAAGACATAATACATATTTAGACTCTAAGTCTCTTTGCAATCTTATACTCAATAACTTTAGAGTACATTAAGGACAAGGCCCTTAAGACATAATACAAAGCTATACATTACAAAATAGACTTTACAATAAAACATTAGGACATCCTTGAACTTAAGGATTCCTTTCCTTGAGCTTGGGAAATCACCTATCAAGCTCCTCAATCGTAGATCTCATTTAAGCATTCCATTACCTACACTTTGTGTAAAAAGTAGAGAAGAATGGAATTAGTACAAGAATGCACTAAGTATGACAACCATGCAAAAACATGCATTTAAAAGGGATATTTTCTTTGAAATCATACTTCATGCCATTTTGAGTAAATCTTCATAAAACCTTTAAGCAATAACATTTATATCATTTTCATACTTCATAGAAACACAATTAAAGGCCAAACATCATAGAAAAGCACTTATGGAATTTAAGTCCAAATTGAGGTCACTTTACAGTGAACTCAATTTCCTTTACAGTGAACTCTTTTCTCTTTTATTCATTTACCTTCCAAGTAACCCTTTAGTTATACTTGGTGCAATGCATCACCTTAAGGCCACAAGAAAACGTACATATCATCTATACAAGACAACACATACCATCATAGAAGTATAGTACAACATAGACATAGTTAAGCCAAGACTAAAAGGACATTACAATGAACTCCTAGTCAATATGCACATATACTAATTTACTTCATATTGAACCTTATGAAACATAACTCATGCCCCCAATATAAGTCTACTAGTGCAATGCACATGTAAGGCCCCATAACCTCACACATACTTAGTACACCTATCATGAGACCACATGCCTTTACATCCAAATCATATATCAACATAGTAAGAGAAGACAACTTCATTTATGTCAAGTAAGACCTTCATCATATAGTTAACAAGATCAATCTCATCCAATCATATCATCTATACAAGACAACACATATCATCATAGAAGTATAGTACAACATAGACATAGTTAAGCCAAGACTAAAAGGACATGACAATGAAACTCCTAGTCAATATGCACATATACTTATTTACTTCATACTGAACCTTATGAAATATAACTCATGCCCCCAATATAAGTCTACTAGTGCAATGCAAATGTAAGGCCCCATAACCTAACACATACTTAGTACACCTATCATGAGACCACATGCCTTTACATCCAAATCATATATAAACATAGTAAGAGAAGACAACTTCATTTATGTCAAGTAAGACCTTCATCATATAGTTAACATGATCAACATCATGCATAAAGGACACATACATAATCATATGCATTAGGTCACTTTCCTAAGACTTCCTAAGGAGTCACTTGTGCAATGTCTAGATGGGTTCATTACTTCCACCTATCCTAAGTAACTTACCTTAAGTCCTCCTAGTTAGGATCCTATTCATTTACTTCCATTGTCCATTTTACCTTTAGGGAACTATAACCTCAACCGACATAGACCATGTGATGCTAACATGGAATCCGGTGTCATCAAACTTTACACCGATGGAAGGTGGTCTACCGGCCAAGGTAGAACCCATTATAAACATAGCTTTCTAGGTGGAATCCACTAGCTAGTATCCTATGGTGGAAACATAGTTCAAGAACTAAGAGGTAGATATCCCTATTCATATCATGTGGTAATTGGGCCGCTCCTCATGGGAATCCCTTAGATGACATATCCCATAATCAAGGGAGTTAACATGACACGGGCAACTTTAGGATGAATCTTTCCTTTTATGGACAAGTCATCATCTCCCATTGTCAAGTTCACTCGGTGCTAAGCTAAGTTCCCTTTATTGAAAAGCCTTTATTACATTTATTTATAAAACATAAGCTTTAGAATATTCCTTCCTCATATGCTTATAGCATATTCAAGCATCTATCTAGTTTTAGAGTATTTTAGGGAACACCTCTCAATGCCCCTCCATTATATAGATCATCATTCATGTGTGTAAGTGTATACATATATGTGAGCAAACCTTTCACATAACACATAATATCACATATGTTCATATATCAATGCATGAGTCTATAGGCATAACTATATGAGAAATCCTTTCATATAAATTAATCTAGACACTATGCACATTGATACTTCATCATATCATATAATCATATTCGTAACATGTTCATATATTCATCTTTCATATACATAGAAACCAAACCTAGGAACTATCCTATCAAGGTACACATGTGCAATGCATAGACAAGGTACCATACCCTTGACCATACTAGTACACCTATCAAGACAACCTAGTAAGGGAAATACAAATCATACTTTCATAAACATCACTTTAACATACATAGTAGTAGAAACTAGTGAATATGAGAACTACCTTTCATTTAGACACAATGACCTATACTACTTGTATCATGCATGTAAGTGAGAGTGTGTGTACATTGGTCAACATGATCACATAATGGCTATCAAAACACACTGAGGAAGCCACCCTCTTAGATTATAATACTTCATCAAGCCCAGACCACACAACACACAATAACATAGGAGACAAGCCAACTTCATAATACACTTAAGACTCCTAACTTGTACTATTCATGCATTCACATAGGGGTACATAGGTAAGGGATTATTAACCCTTTAAACACATCAATGGCAGCACCTATACTCTACCCTAACATGAATATACACATGCTTGTACAATAGCTTTACAACCTAGATCACAACTAGAACAGGAAAGTAGGCATAAGCTTCTCATAGTATCATCTTAAGCACATATTCATAAGTTCATCAATTTACCTTCAAGGCCATGGCCAACACATATATAATGACAATAAAGTAAACACCGCCACCATAAGTGGACCATACCACACAATTCCATACAAGTCTTCATCAACATTTCTATAAAGAATAGAGAAGTAGAAGAGTAGAGGAAATAGACATTCTTACCAACTCCTCAACCTTTGATCCTCATTTATCAATACACCTTGTTTATCAATAATTCATATATATGGCAGTATCTAAATGTACTTTAAACATATAAGAAACCATGTACAAGTCGCTACAAGATTATACTATAACATAATACAACACATCAACATACTAGGAAGGTAGAATAACATAGATCATTAGCTAACTTCCCTTGCATTGATTTTAGATCGTATTTCATACATATTATAAGTATAAGGCAGTAGCTAAACATACATTTAACCATATTGAAATCATAATCACATACCTTCACGATTAAGGTTACAACATAGGCATTTAGGCTTATCGATTCGCTAGAGTATAGAAGACTTTACCAATACTATGAACTCTCTAAAGCTTTGATCATCATTCATATTTTATCAAGAATACACTCATTAGGCAGTATCTAATTTGATGAGAAATCAAGACGAAATCATGCTTCATCTAATCACAATTCGAGATCCATCACACACTTAGCTTTTTGACTTCATAGCCTAAATGAATCTAGATCAATTCATGCAAGCCTTTATTAATTTTATCATTAAGGATTTATACCAACAAAATTAATCCATTATATCACCCTAAAACAGTAGCTACAGCAGTTCATACATAATCAAAACTCTACACAACCAATCTCACAATCGACTTCAAGGCAACATGTAGAAACATAGGCTATTCATGTTCAAATCCTCATATATTTATCATCATGGACTGATCATCATCAATTCACCATTAATTAACGTAAATAACAATAAACACAAGCAATTCAACATAAGAGAATCACCATTTAATCAAGAACGAGCCATAATCACAAAGCCCATGCAAGAGCTAAACCAATTTTGGAACGAAGATGGGTTCATCATGCAATTAGAGTGAAATCACGTTCAAATCACTGTATAATCTTCAATTCATCATGATTTAATCATTAAAAATGTTTTGAGAAAGAACCCATGGCTAGATTGGAAGATTGTAAACTTGATCATAAGATTTCTTTGAAAACATTGAGAAGAACTCTCCAAGTGAAAGGTTACTTGAAGATGAAGGATTGCCATACCTTTTATTATTTGAAAACATCTTAAAACTTCATGATTAATCCATAGAAAATCCATCTCCAAGCAGTTCTTGAGCTTCACCAACAATGGTGGTTTTAGAGAGAACATTTTTGGAGGGAAGACTTCAATCGTGTGAGGGGATTTGAGAATGGGTGTTTCACGTTTTTGATGACTTATATACACCCAAAATTACTTAAATAAACCCATAATAATCAGGTTAGTACGTGGGGTGAATTTCCCATTCACCCCTTTAATTAATAGCACGCAGGCTGCCAGTTGCAGGCCACACTCGACGAGGGTAATGACGGGGAGTCGAGGCCATGACGGACCGTGCCTGGCCTCTGTCGCCTGACACTTAGACAAAATTGGCTTAAGACCTGCCCAAGGCATGTGTACCTCGACGATACCTGCTCGATGGGCCATTGGTGGACCAACGATCCGTCGTTGGGTCCGTCAATGGACACTGCCTAGGAAGTGTCTTAGGCAGCTTTGGGTCCTTCTTTTGGGGACTCTTGTGGGGCCCTTTAGAAGTCATACCCGGACGTTTCTAACGAGATTATAAACCTTAGCAATTTATAGACTTTCCACATAAATTTCATCCAAAACGAACACCTACAAGACGCCCAAACAGGCCAAGCCCCACCATGACACACGATGAACTTCTTAAGGGCTATCTTTCAAACGCCTTGGACGTTCTTGGTCGTTTGACCTCCAAACTTCTCGAAACTTCATATACTATAATTAAACATCATTAAAATCCATTTAAGGACTTATGAAGCTCATTAATCACACATAATCACATAGAACAACATACGAGGCATTTAGATGACTTAATCGTCGAACGTTTTGGTTGACCCTTGACGTTTGACTTCCAAATCGCTTCAAACTTTATCCACTGCCTATAAACCATATTATATGTCATTTTAAGACCCTAGAACTTTTAGAAAAACATGTTAGGCTCTAGAAACCCAATCTCATTTTGGGGTCTTACAATATCCCCCACTTGGGAACATTCGTCCTCAAAAGCATGAGGACCTACCAACTCCAAATGAATGTTGGATGTCCGGATAACTGCAACAATGATCCCGTAGCTCTATCGTCCACCTGTGCCTGCACCTAAAAATAGTATATTTGTATAGGGTTAGTACACACTTGTACTAAGTATGGGTAACTGCAAGCACACACCAAGGACATGCATGAGAAAAGATAGCTCTTTCCTAACAACATGATTATGGGAAGTCAAGTCAGTGGACTTGCCAAATTGAGATTAGGAAAGTTAGTGAACCTTCCGAATTTGGATTAGGAAAGTCAGTGGGCTTTCCAAATTTGGATTAGGAAAGTCATGCCATGAGAGTAACATGCATCATCATAAACATCATATTGCACACAACACATAACATCTTCATATAGCACATATCATAACATATAACACATAGCTTCTTTCATATCATTCATTCATATGCCATGAGACCTTGGAATCATGGACTTGACATTAAGACTTTCCAAAATGAGGGCTCAACATATGGTACCTCATCTAGGGAGTCTTCATTAGCAAACTCAGAGTCTGCTTCATTCATTCATACGTACTTCATTTCATTTCGTTCATATGCCAGTGTGAACACCAGCTATACCTAGGGTATAGTTTAAGACTTTCATCGGGTTTGTTATGCAATGATCAAGAATAACCTAATGTCATTACCTGAGTCTAGCTCACCTCTTTATTATCCTATCCTAACACCTTTGGTATCTTTCATTTCATTATGTGCTTCATTTGAGGCTAGCCTCATTCATTCATTGGAAAATTTAACTTTAATCGACATAGATCATGTGAGCATCATGAAATCCAGTGTCTCCCCCACACCGAAAAGAGGTGGAATCACCGACCAAGGTAACCCAAAAACATGCTAGCGTACATGGGAATTTAACCCCACCAGATCCCTATATTTACAGTATAAGTTCAAAGACTAGGAGATATAAGGAGACCCATACCCGGCAAGCCGGACAATCTCATCTCATGAGAGTTACGTGAACCTCCTCCCTTCCCGAAAGAAGGCATCACCGCTCATAGCTAGCCTATCGTTGCTCAGTATAAAGTTCCATTTCATTCAACTCATACGTCATGGAAGCTGACTTCTAGTATGAGGACATCATAGCTCATTAGATGATTTCTCATCTCATCATTAGTATTAAGTGTATTAATCTCAATACTTTCATTAGAGTGTTCATAGAGACTGGTCTCTTCATTATCTCACACCCTCATAGGTGAGTGCGTTTTGGTAACAGTTACTTAGGCTCATTTAAGATTGCTCTCATCATTTGCATTAGCCTCATATCATGTTGTCACCACATTCATTATCATTAGCACATTTACTCTTCATAATTACTCACCTCATTTTACGTGAATGTTCATTTCATCATATGCCAACATACTTGGCCATTGGTGTGTTTCATACTCTTACTTAACCCTTCTAAGGTTTCGTCATTTCATTACATATACCTTAGGTTCACTTCTATAAAACGTATGCTAGACTTATGAGTCTATACCCACAAGCCATGAGGCTTCATTCATAATTCGTTAAGTGATTCATACATTCCTAAGATTATGTAGTACAAGACTTATGTATCTTGTATATATGCCAAGATCTTGATTTTGATCTACGTAGGTGGCATTATTCTTGGATAATTTGTTCACGTATGACTTATGTATCAAAATGGAAGATTGGGCAAGGAAACCCAAGTTTGAATCACTTGAATATCATTTATATTTTTCATTGATTTTATTTATAATATTTATAACATTAGAACTCTAAATTAAATCCCAACATTAACGTCGTATCATTAATTTTCTACTTAGTTTTTCTCTTAGGTTGGCCGAAGGGTTGTGGGTTCGAACCCCCACAAACCCTTTTTATTTTTCATTAAATTACTTTGCTCATTTTCGCCCAAACCAAGAGGTTGTGGGATCAAACCCCCACAGCCTCTTGTATTTTTGTTATTTATTTCGCTTGAATAGGGAGGTTGTGGGTTCGAACCCCCACAGCCTCCTTATTTAAACTTAAATTTCGCTGAGGCTGTGAGGTGGTGGGTTTGAACCCCCACAACCTTCTTACTTTATTTTTAATTAAATTAGGCGAGTGGCAGTGAGGTTGTGGGATCGAACCCCCACAACCTCACTTTATTTCTTTTGTTAATTTCGCCTTATCCCTTTTTCAGCCTTGAGGTCGTGGGTTCGATTCCCACACCTCACGTTTTCTTTTATTTATTTTTCCCCTTTCGTGCATGCCTGGAGGTCGTGGGTTCGAATCCCACGCCTCCCATTTATTTGTTTAATTATTTTTCACCTCTTTCTCCTCCAGTTCGCGAGTTCGATTCCCCCAGCCCCCTTTTTCTTTTCTTTTCTCGCGAACTCACAGTAGCCAAGTTCGATTCCCCCCAGCCCCTTTTTCTTTTCTTTTCTCGCGAACTCACAGTAGCCAAGTTCGATTCCCCCAGCCCTTTTTTCTTTTCCCTTTATTCGCAAAACCAGTAGCTAGAGGGTGAGGTCACAGGTTCGAATCCTGGTGTACTCACCTCTTTTAACATGTATTAATTTCCAGATTTTCTTTATTAACTGTAGTCTTAATTTAACCTTGCATAGTTGCTGGAAATTTTGGTTATTTTCAATTTGTTTTTATCAACGTTTTCACATGATTCATAGGGTGCATTCATAAATCATTTTGATACATTTTTAGGCGCATCTTTCATAGATTTATTTGGCTAAAAGAATGTTATTCAATCAACCGTATTTCATTACAATGAACATCACATTGTGTACACATTTTACACATAAAATACAAAGAAATACATGTCTTATACGCCCTAAAACAGTGGCCAAGACACACTGCCAAACGTGCACACACACACACCTCCTTTTTCGATCACACCTTGACTGTCATCTTCGTGATTTCACGCACATAAACATGTTCACATTCAATACAAAAACATCATACATGCCAAAATCTACCAGCACAAAATACCCAACCTACGAAATCATTTGGGAGTCTAGTGACAAGGACATGCAATGGGGAACAACCTTAGTTTCGGAGTGATTATCTTGAATCGTAAGGGGCCTCTTGGGAAAGGGACCAACAGAGAAGAAACTCATACCTTTTTGACGTTGTTTCTATGTGAGGTTGCTGCCCAAACTTGTCTCCAAAACCACGCCCAATTCACCTAAAGCTTCACCAACAATTCGACGGAAATCTCCCTTGCCTTAACATTTTTGATTAACCTGCTTTCTTAGACTTTTTGGTGAGTTCTTCAAGTGTGAAGAATTTTTTTGTTATATTATCAGTTCTTCAACAATATTTGGCAGAGAGCAAAACGTGAGAGAGAGAGTTTGTTGAACGTGTGAGGTGATAGACGTGATTAGGAGAGTGTTAACTTAGGTTTAGGAGTCTTAACTCAAGACTTAGTCAAAATAGGGTTTAATTAAATTAATAAAATCTGATTTATTTCAACTAATACGTGAAAGGACCCTTTTGCCCTTAATGAATCAGATTTTAATTGATGATTAAATCATCAATTCATCGCCTCTAGTGGGGCTCAAACCCGAGTGACACCTCATTTGCAAAAATGGGTCACTTCGGGTCGCCCCAACTCGAATTGCTCTTTTAAATTAAATTAATTAATTCCTCAGGGTAATTACAATATTACCCTTGGCCTGGAAAAGACCATTTTACCCCTGGACCCTCAAAACTTAAAATTTCTTCTTTTAAGTACGATAAAGACTCTTTCGATTAAATCTTCATTTTTGAGAGCCTCACATGGTTGGTTCCAACCTTTCGAAGCTCAATTAACTCCCCAAGTTAGTTGGCTTGGTCGTAGTAAGGGTTTTGAGGTCTGGTTCTACGCGTATCAATCCGTGTGAACCTTGGTCTAATCGCAAGAATTCTTGACATCTTAAGTATTTATCTTATTCATTTTTAGGGTTGTTACATTGTCCCACCCCCTTAGGAACATTCGTCCCCGAATGATACTACCACTACATATCGTAATGCCAGTCAGATCATAACAAAATCACTATGCACAGTCAAGAAATAGTAACTAAATACGGAGAGATAAGGAAACATAGGCTTGAGAGTAGGAAATCTAACCTCAAGAGCTGAAAAGATGAGGGTAGCAGGATCTCATGTCGGCCTCATCCTCCCACGTAGCACCCTCAACAAGATGATTTCTCCACAATACCTTCACTGTGGCAATCTCCTTGTTCCTCAGCCGCTTGACCTGTTTGTGTAAGATCTCAACAGGTACCTCCTCATAAGATAAGTCTTCACCAACCCCCAAACCTTCAACAGGTAGAATCGATGCTGGATCACCTAGGCACTTCTTCAACATAGAGACATGAAAGACTGGATGAACAGAAGCTAGCTCCGCAGGCAATGCTAACTCATAGGCCACCTCACCCACATGCTGTAGGATCTCATAAGGCCCAACATACCTCAGACTCAACTTTCCTTTTCTACCAAATCTCATCACCCCTTTCATAGGTGATATCTTCAAGTAAACCTGGTCATCAACATCAAACTCTAAGGGCCGTTTTCTGTTATCTGCATATGTTTTCTGCCGACTATAAGTAGTAGCCAACCTGTCCCTAATCACTCTGACCTTCTCTAAGGCCTCATGAATAATCTCTGGACCCAAAATTGATGACTCTCCAACCTCGAACCACCCAACTGGAGATCTACACCTCCTACCATACAGTGCCTCAAACGGTGCCATCCCAATGCTGGAGTGATAGCTATTATTATACGAGAACTCTATCAAAGGCAGATGGTCATCCCAGTTACCTCTGAAGTCGATCACACACGCTCTCAACATGTCCTCCAATGTCTGAATGGTGCGCTCTGCCTGCCCATCTGTCTGAGGATGAAAGGCAGTGCTAAGCTTTACCTGCGTGCCCAAGCTCTTCTAGAAAGATCTCCAGAAATGTGAAGTAAACTGAGCTCCTCTATCTGAAATAATAGACAAAGGAATCCCATGCCATCTCACAATCTCATCAATGTAGAGTCTCGCATAATCCTCGGCTCTGTAAGTAGACTTCACAGGGATAAAGTGGGCAGACTTAGTCAATCTGTCCACAATAACCCATATGGAGTCATGCTGCCTCCTAGTCTCGAAACCAACCCGAAGTCCATATTAATGGCCTCCCACTTCCAAGTCGGAACCTCAATAATCTGAGTCAGACCGCCAGGCTTAAGATGCTCTGCCTTGACCTGCTGACAATTAGGACACTTGGCCACATATTCTGCAATGTCCTTCTTCATGCCATCCCACCAATAAATCTGCTTAAGATCATGATACATCTTGGTGGAACCTGGATGTATGGAATATCTTGAACCATGGGCCTCTGCAACAATCCTGGTCCGCAAATCATCCACATCTGGTACACACAGCCTGTCCTGATACCTAAGTATGCCATCACCTCCCAAAGCGAAAGACTCATTCATCTTCATCAGCACTGAGTCCTTCAGCTCCATCAACACAGGATCTAGATGCTGACCCTGCTTGACTTCAACTACCAAGGATGATTCAGAACTAGGATGAACTGAAACATCCCCACTAGTGAGTCAACCAAACGCACACCCAGTCTGGCCAGTCTGTGTACATCTTTCACCAGCTCCTTCTTCTCATCCTCAATGGGTTGTACTTCCCATGCTCATCCTGCTCAAAGCATCAGCTACAACATTAGCCTTACCTGGATGGTAGTGCACATTCATGTCATAATCCTTCAACAGCTCCAACCATCTCCGCTGACGTAGATTCAACTCCCTCTGAGTGAACACATACTGGAGACTCTTGTGGTCTGTGAATACATCCACATGCACTCCATACAAGTAGTGCCTCCACAGCTTCAGTGCAAACACCACAGCTGCCAACTCCAGGTCATGAGTGGGATAATTCTTCTCATGAACCTTGAGCTGTCTGGACGCATAGGCTATCACCTTACCAACCTGCATAAGAACACAACCCAAACCAACCCTAGATGCATCACAGTAAACAGTGTAATTCTCACCACACTTAGGCAAAGTAAGCACCGGGGCTGAAGTGAGTCTGTCCTTGAGCTCCTGGAAACTCCTCTCACAAGTCTCCGTCCACTCAAACTTGGCTTTCTTCTTAGTCAAAGCTGTCAATGGGGCAGCAATGGAAGAAAAGCCCTCCACAAACCTGCGGTAGTAACCAGCCAATCCCAAAAAGCTACGGATGTCAGTGGGAGTAAGAGGCTTTGGCCAGTTCTTCACAGCCTCAGTCTTCCTGGGATCCACCTCCACGCCCTGATCGGACACAACATGACCCAGGAAGGTCACTGATCTCAGCCAGAATTCACATTTGCTGAATTTGGCATACAACTGATGTGTCTAAGTACCTGCAAGGTTAGTCTCAAATGTTGTTCATGCTCTTCCTTGGTCTTAGAGTAGATGAGAATGTCATCAATGAATACTATGACGAAAGAGTCAAGGTATTCACGGAAGACCCTGTTCATAAGATCCATAAATGCAGCAGGTGCATTCGTGAGACCAAATGACATGACTAGAAACTCATAGTGACCATAACGGGTACGAAAGGCTGTCTTTGGGATATCTCCATCCCTAACCCTAAGCTGATGGTACCCTGAACGAAGATCAATTTTTAAAAGAAACTAGACCCTTGGAGCTGATCGAACAAATCATCTATTCTGGGAAGTGGATACTTATTCTTTATAGTGACTTTGTTGAGCTGCCGATAATCGATACACATTCTAAGGGTTCCATCTTTCTTTTTCACAAACAACACTGGAGTGCCCCAAGGGGATATGCTCGGCTGAATGAAACCCTTGTCAGTGAGATCGTTTAACTGCAGCTTCAACTCTTTGAGTTCAGCTAGAGCCATTCTGTAAGGAGGAATGGAAATTGGTTTAGTATCGGGTTTTAAGTCGATACCAAAATCAATCTCTCGAGGAGGAGGGACTCCAGGCAAATCATCAGGAAACACATCTAGGAACTCATTCACTACAGGCACTGAGTCTATGGAAGGAATGTCATGATCTAGATCATTAACACTCACAAGATGACACAATAACCCCTTGGACATCATTTTATTGGCCTTAAGGTTCGAAATCAAGAGGTTAGGACGACTCGAGTTGTACCCCTTCCAGACTAGCTCCTCTTCATTAGGGAAACGAAATCTCACCACTCTACTACGACAGTCCAAGCAAGCATAACAACTGTGAAGCCAGTCCATGCCAAGAATAACATCAAAATCATGCATGGGTAACTCAACCAAGTCTGCACACATAGTCTTACCACTTATCACTATTGGGCAACCCTTGTATACTCTATCAGTTCTTACATTTTCTCCTAAAGGTGTACTAACCACTATAGGATCATGCAGAACTTCAGGCAATATCTCAAAAGTGAGAGCAAGCAAAGGAGTTACAAAGGAAAGCGTAGACCCTGGATCAAGTAAAGCATAAACAGAAGTTGAGAATACTTGCAGCATACCTGTGACCACATCAGCGGACTTCTCCTGCTCCTCCCTGCCCTTCAGGGCATAGAATCTGTTCCTCTTAGGAGGCTCGGCTGCTGCTGCACCCTGTGGATTAGGCCTAGGCTGAGCATTACCTCCAGCCTGACCTCTGTTCTGTGGGCAGTCTCTAACCATGTGTCCACTCTTACCGCAACCGAAGCAGGCATTAGTGCCCTGTCTGCACTCTCCACTGTGAGCTCGGCCACACTTAGCACAATTCTTTTTAGGACGCTGCATCTCACCTCCATTGCCCTTCTTGGGCTCAGGTCTGCCTCCTCTAGGTGTTGTACTCCTCTGAAATTTGAGTTCCCAGAACTCTGTTGCCCCTTCTTGAACCTGGGCTGCTCACGGACGCCAAAATTGTTTCTGTGGCCTCCATGGCTGGGACCTGCCTGATCTTGAGGCTTAGGCCTCCTAGCATCACGAACACCCCTCTTTTTACGGCTGTCCTCTACCTGCTGGACATGCACCATCAACCTGGAGAGGTCCATATTATCATGAGCATCGCAGACCGACACTCCTCCTCTAGATCTCCATTGATTCCTGTGAGGAACCTGCTCATCTCATCCCTGCTGTTAGACACAAGGGAAGTAGCATACCTGGATAATTTAACAAACTTCAGTACTCACCTCATCCTTGCTATTAATACTAAGGAAAGTAACATACCTTGATAGCTTAACAAACTTCAGGGAATACTCCCTAACTGTCATAGCCTTGTTAAGGTTGATGAACTCCTCAACCTTGGCTTCCCTCATCTCTGGGAAGAATCTCTCCAGAAATGTGTCTTGAACAGCTCCCAAGTGACTGGCTCCACCCAAACTCGGCTATCTGCCACATCTTGCACCAAGTCTGTGCAACATCCTTGAGCTGATAGGAAGCCAGCTCAGCCTTCTCAGTATCTGTGGCCCCCATAGCCACCAGAATCTTATGCACCTCATCCACAAACTCCTGGGGATCCTCTGCAGTCCTAGACCCTGTGAAAATAGGAGGATTCATCCTCGTGAAATCCTCAGCTGTCAGCCATGCTACGAACCGGTGGGTTCTCCCTCTGAACATCCTGCCGGTTGACCTGGCAGTCATAGCCTGGGCCTGCATAGTAATGGCCTGTGCCATCTGGGCCAGAGATGCCCTCACCTCAGCATCAGTCAACCCAGCTGGGTTAACTGGCATAGCCACTCCTTCAGCTGGAGCCTGGGGTGGATCCTGATTGCCCCCAGCTGCACCCTCTCCTCTGACCAATAGCCCTCCTAGTATTCATTCTCTGAAAACAACAAAGATTGATGTTAGACACGCTCATAACACCAAGAAATTAAACTTTAGGAAAAGCACGATAAGATCAGAAAAAGGGAAGTTTTCCTACGCATCATGCAGTCTCTAATCCAGGATAGTGGTGCACTTCACTACCATGACTTAGAAACTACTCAATGTGGTTGATGTGAACTCATTATTATCGGAATTTAACCTAGTGCTCTGATACCAACTTTTTCACGACCGGGATCTAGACCCCAGACGAGACCGGCGTCGTTGACCTCTCAGAGGTCGCAGACAAGCCTACTTACGTCATTCTTACTTCATCTAGGTTAATTTTAGCGGAAAATTTGAAACTTTTTGTTTCTTAACATACTTGTTAAACATTCATATCATTTCATAATTGTTCACCATCAACCATCTAACATTAAGAGATAAGCAACTGAAAGAAATAGTCAATAAGTATTAAGTGTATAATTGCCAAAATGGCACCAATACAAAGTCTGAATAAAAACAGGAAAGAAACGCTAGTGGAACATGCTCCACTAGCTCAATTATAAAACTAAGCTAGAATGTAAAACAGTAGCATCCTCGAAAGCATGAGGACCTACCAACTCCGGATGAATGCTGGACGTCCGGATAACTGCAACAATGATCCTGTAGCTCTATCGTCCACCTGTGCCTGCACCTAAAAATAGTATAGTTGTATAGGGTTAGTACACACTTGTACTAACTATGGGTATATGCAAGCACACACAAATGACATGCATGAGAAAAGATAGCTCTTTCCTAACAACATGATTATGGGAAGTCAAGTCAGTGGACTTTCCAAATTGAGATTAGGAAAGTTAGTGAACCTTCCAAATTTGGATTAGGAAAGTCATGCCATTTGGATTAGGAAAGTCATGCCATAACATGCATCATCAAAATCATATTGCACACAACACATAACATCTTCATATAGCACATATCATAACATATAACACATAGCTTCTTTCATATCATTCATTCATATGCCATGAGACCTTGGAATCATGGACTTGACATTAAGACTTTCCAAAATGAGGGCTCAACATATGGGACCTCAACTAGGGAGTCTTCATTAGCAAACACAGATTCTGCTTCATTCATTCATACGTACTTCATTTCATTTCGTTCATATGCCAGTGTGAACACCAGCTATACCTAGGGTGTAGTTTAAGACTTTCATCGGGTTTGCTGTGCAATGATCAAGAATAACCTAATGTCATTACCTGAGTCTAGATCACCTCTTGATTATCCTATCCTAACACCTTTGGTATCATTAATTTCATTATGTGCTTCATTTGAGGCTGGCCTCATTCATTCATTGGGAACTTTAACTTTAACCGACATAGATCATGTGAGCATCATGAAATCCAGTGTCTCCCCCACACCGAAAAGAGGTGGAATCACCGGCCAAGGTGACCCAAAAACATGCTAGCGTACATGGGAATTTAACCCCGCCAGATCCCTATATTGGCAGTATAGGTTCGAAGACTAGGAGATATAAGGAGACCCATACCCGGCAAGCCGGACAGTCCCATCTCATGAGAGTTACGTGAACCTCCGCCCTTCCCGAAAGAAGGCATCACCGCTCATAGCTAGTCTATCGGTGCTCAGTATAAAGTTCCATTTCATTCAACTCATACGTCATGGAAGCTGGCTTCTAGTATGAGGACATCATAGCTCATTAGATGATTTCTCATCTCATCATTAGTATTAAGTGTGTTAAGCTCAATACTTTCATTAGAGTGTTCATAGAGACTGGTCTCTTCATTATCTTACACTCTCATAGGTGAGTACGTTTTGGTAACATTTACTTAGGCTCATTTGAGATTGCTCTCATCATTTGCATTAGCCTCATATCATGTTGTCACCACATTCATTCATTGCACATTTACTCTTCATATTACTCACCTCATTTTACGTGAATGTTCATTTCATCATATGCCAATATACTTGGCCATTGGTGTGTTTCATACTCTTACTTAACCCTTCTAGGTTTCGTCATTTCATTACATATACCTTAGGTTCACTTCTTTAAAACATATGCTAGACTTATGAGTCTATACACACAAGCCATGAGGCTTCATTCATAATTCGTTAAGTGATTCATACATTCCTAAGATTATGTAGTACAAGACTTATGTATCTTGTATATATGCAAGATCTTGATTTTGATCTACGTAGTGGCATTATTCTTGGATAATTTGTTCACGTATGACTTATGTATCAATACGGAAGATTGGGCAAGCCAGTGACACCAAAAACATGCTAGTGTACATGGGAATGTTAACCCCGCCAGACCTATATTGGCAGTATAGGTTCGAAGACTAGGAGATATAAGGAGAACGCCATCCCCAGCAACCGGACAATCTCATCTCATGAGATGTTACGTGAACCTACGCCTTTCCTGAAAGAAGGCATCACCACTCATAAGCTAGCCTATTCGGTGGTCAGTAATAAAGTTCCACCTTTCATTCAACTCATACGTCATGGAAAGCTGACTTCTAGTATTCAGGACATCATAGGCTCATTAGATGATTTCTCATCTCATCATTAAAAGTATTAAGTGTATTATCCTCAATACTTTCATTAGAGTGTTCATCAGAGACTGGTCTCTTCATTATTACCGCCTCATAGGTGAGTGCGTTTTGGTAACAGTTTTAAGCTTAGGCTCATTTAAGATTGCTTCTCATCATTTGCATTAGAGCCTCATATCGATGTTGTCACCACATTCATTATCATTAGCAATTTTAAACTCTTCATAATTACTCACTCATTTTACGTGAATGTCATTTCATCATATGCCAACATACATGGCCATTGGTGTGTTTCATAATCTTACTTAACCTTCTAAGGTTTCGTCATTTCATTACATATACCTTAGGTTTCATTCTATAAAACGTATGCTAGACTATTGAGTCTAATACACACAAGCCCATGAGGCTTTCATTCATAATTCGTTAAGTGATTCATGAACATTCCTAAGATTATGTAGTAAAGACTTATGTATCTTGTAAAATATGCCAAGATCTTGATTTTGATTCTACGTAGGTGGGCATTATTCTTGAGATAATTTGTTCACTATGATGATGTATCAATATGGAAAGATTGCAGGAAACCCAAGTTTGAATCACTTGAAATATCATTTATTTTTCATTGATTTTATTTAAATATTTATAACATTAGAATCTAAATTAAATCCCAAACATTAACCGCTGTCGTATCATTAATTTTTCTACTTTAGTTTTTTCTTCTTAGGTTTGGCCGAAGGGTTGTGGGTTCGAAGCCCACAAACCCTTTTTTTTTCATTAAATTACTTTTTTGCTCATTTTCGCCCCAAACCAATTGTGGGATCAAACCCCCACAGCCTCTTGTATTTTTGATAATTTTATTTCGCTTTGAATAGGGAGGTTGTGGGTTCGAACCCCACAGCCTCCTTATTTAAACTTAAATTTCGCTGAGGCTGTGAGGTGGTGGGTTTGAACCCCCACTTTGCCTTTCGTTACTTTATTTTTAATTTAAATTAGGCGAGTGGCAAGTGAAGGTTGGTGGGATTCGAACCCCAACAACCTCACTTTATTTCTTTTTTGTTTAATTTTTCGCTTATCCTTTTTCAGCCTTGAGTCGTGGGTTCGATTCCCACACTCACGTTTTCTTTATTTATTTCTCCCCTTTCGTGCATGGCCTGGAGTCGTGGGTTCGAATCCCACGCCCCCATTTATTTGTTTAATTATTTTTCAGCCTCTTTCTCCCTCCAGTTCGCGAGTTCGATTCCCCCAGCCCCCCTTGTTTCTTTTCTTTTCTCGCGAACTCACAGTAGCCAAAGTTGATTCCCCCAGCCCTTTTTCTTTCTCTTTTCTCGCGAACTACAGTAGCCAAGTTCGATCCCAGCCCCTTTTTTCTTTTCCCTTTATTCGCAAACCAAGTAGCTAGAGGGTGAGTCACAGGTTCGATCCCTGGTGTACTAACTCTTTTAACATGTATTAATTTTCCAGATTTCTTTATTAACTGTAGTCTTAATTTAACCTTGCATAGTTGCTGGAAATTTTTGGGTTTATTTTCATTTGTTTTTATCACGTTTTTCACATGATTCATAGTATTCTAAATCATTTGATCAATTTTTAGGGCATCTTTCATAGATTTTTTGGGCTATAAGAGAATGTTTCAAATCAACACGTATTTCATTACAATGAACATCAACGAGTGTGTACACATTTACACATAAAATACAAAGAACATACATGTCTTATAGCGCCCTAAAACGTGGCCAAGACAACTGCAAACGTGCAACACACACACCTCCTTTTTCGATCACACCTTGACTGTCATCTTCGTGATTTCCAAGGCACATTAAACATGTTCACATTCAATACAAAAACATCATAGCATGCCAAATCTACCAGCACAAATACCCACCTAACGAAATCATTTGGGAGTCTAGTGACAAGGACAATGCAATGGGACAACCTTAGTTTCGGAGTGGATTATCTTAATCGTAAGGGCTCTTGGGAAAGGGACCAACAGAGAAGAAACTCAATACCTTTTTGACGTGTATTCTATGTGAGGTTGCTGCCCAAAACTTGTCTCCCAACCACGCCAAATTCACCTAAAGCTTCACACAACAATTCGACGGAAAATCTCCCTTGCCTTAACATTTTTGAATTAAACTGCTTTCCTTAGAACTTTTTGGTGAGTTCTTCAAGTGTGAAGAAATTTTTTGTTATATTATCAGTCTTCAACAATATTTGGCAGAGAGGAAAACGTGAGAGAGAGAGTTTGTTGAACGGTGTGAGGTGATAGACGTGATTAGGAGAGTGTTAGTCTAGGTTTAAACGGAGTCTTAACTCAAGACTTAGTCAAATAGGGTTTATTAAATTAATAAATCTGATTTATTTCAACTAATACGTGAAAGGAACCCTCTTTGCCCTTAATGATCAGATTTTAATTTGATGATTAAATCATCAATTCATCGGCCTCTAGTGGGGGGCTTCAACCGAGTGAACTCATTTGCAAAAATGGGTCGACTTCGGGTCGCCCAACTCGAATTGCTCTTTAAATTAAATTAATTTATGATTCTCAGGGTAATTAATATTGACTTGCCTGGAAAAGACCATTTTACCCCTGGGACGCTCAAAACTTAAAAATTTCTTCTTTAAGTCGATAAAGACTCTTTTCGATTAAATCTTCATTTTTGAGCAGCCTCACATGGTTGGTTCCAACCTTTTCGAAGCTCAATTAACTCCCAAGTTAGTTGGCTTGGTCGTAGTAAGGGGTTTTGAGTCTGGTTCATACGCGTATCAATCGCGTGTGAACCTTGGTCTATCGCAAGAATTCTTGACATCTTAAGTATTTATCTTATTCATTTTTAGGGTTGTTACATTGTCCCACCCCTTAGGAACATTCTCCACCGAATGATCACTACCACTACATATCGTACATGGCCAGTCAGATCATAACAAAAATCACTAATGCACAGTCAAGAAATTAACTAACATACGAAGAGATAAGGAACATAGGCTTAAGAGTAGGAAATCTAAACCTCAAGAGCTGAAAAGATGAGGGTAGCAGGATCTCATGTCGGCCTCACCTCCCACGTGCCCTCAACATAGATGATTTCTCCTACAATTACCTTCACGTTGGGCAATTCCTTGTTCCTCAGACCGCTTGAACCTGTCTGTGTAAGAATCTCAAAGGTACCTCCTCATAAGATAAGTCTTCACCACCCCAAACCTTCAACAGGTAGAATCGATGCTGGTACCTAGAACTTCTTCATACATAGAGACATGAAAGACTGGATGAACAGAAGCTAGCTCCGCAGGCAATGGTAACTAAGGCACCTACCACATGCTGTAGGATCTCATATGGCCTACATACCTCGGACTCAACTTCCCTTTCTACCAATCTCTACCTTTCATAGGTGATATCTTCAAGTAAACCTGGTCACCAACATCAAACTCAAAGGGGCGCTTTCCTGTTATAAGCTATGACTTCTGCCGACTGTAAGCAGTAGCCAACTGTCCTATCACTCTGCCTTTCTCTAAGGCTGCACTGAATGATCTCTGAACCAAAACTGGATGACTCTCCAACTTGAATAACCAACTGGAGATCTACACCTCCTACCATAATCAGTGCCTCAAACGTGCCATCCAATCTGGGTGATAGTATTATTATACAAACAACTTATCAAAGCAGATGGTCATACCATTTACCTCGAAGTCGATCACCCAGCAGCTCCAAAACATGTCCCTCCAATTATGAATGGTGCGGCTTGCCCTGCCCATCTGTCTGAGGATGAAAGGGCAGTGCTAAGCTTTACCTGGCGTTGCCAAGCTCTTCTGGAAAATCTCCAGAAATGTGAAGTAAACTGAGCTCCTCTATGCTAAAATAATAGACAGAAGGAATCCCATCATCCTCATCAATCTCATCAATGTAGAGTCTCGCATTAATCTCGGCTCTGTAAGTAGACTTGCACAGGGATAAAGTGGGCAGACTTAGTCAATCTGTCCACAATAACCCATATGGAGTCATGCTGCCTCTAGTTCTCGAAAGACCAACCACGAAGTCCATATTAATGGCTCCCACTTCCAGTCGGAACTCAATAATCTGAGTCAGACCGGCAGCTTAACATGCTCTGCCTTGACCTGCTGACAATTAAGGACACTTGGGTCCACCTAATTCTTTCAATGTCCTTCTTTCATGCTCCCACCAATAAATCTGCTTCAAGATAATGTACATTCTTGGTGGAACCTGGATGTATGGAATATCTAGACCTGGCCTCTGCAACAATCCTGGTCCGTCAAAATCATCCCACACTGGTACACACAGCCTGTTCGTGATACCTAAGTATGCATCACCCTCCCAAGCGAAAGACTCATTCATCATCATCAGCACCGAGTCCCTTTCCAAGCTCTATCAACACCAGGATCTAGATGCTTGACCTGCTTGATTCAACTACCAAAGGATGCATTCAGAAACTAGGATGAACTGAAACATCCCCACTAGTGGAGTCAACCAAACGAACACGACCAGTCTGGAACAGTCTGTGTACATCTTTTCACCAGCTTCCTTCTTCTCCATCCTCAATATGGGTTGTACTTCATGCTCATCCTGCCAAAGCATCAGCTACAACATTAGCCTTACCTGGATGGTAGTGCACATTTCATGTCATAAATCCTTCAACGCTCCAACCATCTCCACTGACGTAATCAACGCGTCCCTCTGAGTGAACATACTGGAGACTCTTGTGGTCTGTGAATACATCCACATGTCTGGCACTCCATACAGTAGTGCCTCCACAGGCTTCCAGTGCAAACAGCAAGCTGCCAACAGTCAGGTCATGCGGGGGATAATTCTCTCATGAAGCCTTGAGCTGTCTGGACGCATAGGCTATCACCGTTACGCAACCTGCATAGAAACACAAGCCCAAACCATACCCTAGATGCAATAACAGTAAACAATGTAATTCTCACCAACTTAGGCAAAGTAAGCACCGGGGCTGACGTGAATCTGTCTTGAGTCTGGAAACTCCTCTCACAAGTGCTCCGTCCACTCAAACTTTGGCTTTATTCTTAGTAAAGCTGTCAATGGGGCAGAATGGAAGAAAAGCCCTCCACAAACCTTCGTAGTAACAGCCAATCCCAAAAAGCTACGGATGTCAGCTGGGAGTAAGAGGCTTTGGGCCAGTTCTTACAGCCTCAGTCCTTCTGGGATCCAGCCTCCACAGCCCGATCGGACACAACATACCGGAAGGTCAAGTGATCTCCAGCCGAATTCACATTTGCTGGAATTTGGCATACAACTGATGATGTCCTAGGTACTGCAAGGTTAGTCCTCATGCTGTTCATGCTCTTCCTTGTCTTAGGTAGATGAGAATGTCATCAATGAATACTATGAGAAAAGTCCAATGGTTCAACTGGAAGACCCTGGTTCATTAAGATCCATAAATGCAGCAGGTGCAGTCGTGAGACAAAATGACATGACAAGAAACTCATAGTGACCGATAACGGGTCAAAGCTGTCTTTGGGATATCTCATCCCTAACTCCTAAGCTATGGGTTACCTGAACGAAGATCAATTTTTAAAAGAAACTAGACCCTTGGAGCTGATCGAACAAATCATATATTCTGGGAAGTGGATACTTTATTTCTTTTAGTGACTTTGTTGAGCTGCTATATCGATACACATTCTAAGGGTTCCATTTCTTTTCACAACAACACTGGAGCGGCTCTAAGGGGATATCCTCGGTCTGAATGAACCCTTGTCAGTGAGATCTTTTAACTGGCAGCTTCAACTCTTTGAAGTTTAGCTGGAGCAATTCTGTAAGAGGAATTGAAGTTGGTTTAGTTCGGGTTCTAAGTCGTAGGCAAAATCAATCTCTCGAGGGGAGGGACTCCAGGTAAATCATCAGGAAACACATCTAGGAAACTCATTCACTAACAGGACACTGAGTCTATGGAAGGAATGTCAGATCTAGATTCATTAAACACTCATAACCAAGATGAACACAATAACCCCTTGGACATCATTTTATGGCCTTAAGGTTCGAAATCAACAGGTTAGACGACTCGATTGTAACCCCTCCCAGACTAGCTCCTCTTCATTAGGGAAACGAAATTTCACCTCTACTACGACCAGTCCAAGAATTCATAACAACTGTGAAGCCAGTCATGCAAGACTAATATCAAAATCATGCATGGGTAACTCAACAAGTCTGCAACATAGTCTTTACACTTATTACTATGGGCAATCCCTGTATACTCTATCAGTTCTTACCATTCTCTCCTAAAGGTGTACTAACCACTATAGGTATCATGGCAGAACTCATGCAAATATCTCAAAAGTTGTAAGCAAGAAGGAGTTACAAAAGGAAAGCGTAGACTCTGGATCCAAGTAAAACATAAACAGAAGTTGAAGAAATACTGCAAGCATACCTCTGACCACATCAGCGGACTTCTCCTGCTCCTCCATGCCCCTTCGGGCATATAATCTATTCCTCTTAGGAGGTTCGTCCTGCTGCTGAAACCCTGTGGATTGGCCTATACTTGAGGCATTATACCTTCCAAGCTGACCTCTGTTCTGTGGGCAGTCTCTACAATGTGTCCACTTCTTACCGCAACCGAAAGCAGGCATTAGTGCCCTGTCTCACTCTCCATACTGTGAGCTCCGGACACACTTAGCACAATTCTTTTTAGGAACGCTGCATTCTCACATCCATTGCCTTCTTTGGCCTCAGGTCTGCATCCTCTAGGTGCTGTACTCCCTCTGAAAGTTTGAGATCCCAGAACTCTGGCTGCCCCTTCTTGAACCTGGGCTGCTGCAGGGCCAAAATTGGTTTCCCTTTGCTGTGGTCTGCCTGGCTGGGACCGTTCCTGATCTTGAGGCTTAGGCTCCTAGCATTACGAACACCCCTCTTTTACGGCTGTCCTCTACTGTTGGACATGCACATCAACCTGGAGAGGTCCATATTATCAGTGAAGCAAATCGCAGACCGACACTCCTCGTCTAGACTCTATTGATTCCTGTGAGGAAACCTGCTCATGGTCTCTATCCCTGTCTGTTAGACAACAAGGGAATAGCATACCAGGATAATTTAAACAAGCACTTCAGTACTCACCTTACCTTGCTATTAATATTAGGGAAGTACATACCTTGATAGCTTAACAACTTCAGGGAATTACTCCCTGAACTGTCATAAGAACCTTGTTTAAGTTGATGAACTCCTCAACTTTGGCCTTCCTCCTCATCTCTCGGGGAAGAATCTCTGCAGAATGGTTGTCGTTGAACAACTCCCAAGTGACTGGCATCCACCCAAAACTCGCGCTAATCTTGCCACATTCTTGCACAAAGTCTGTGCAACACCCCCTGAGCTGATAGGAAAGCCTAGCTCACAGCCTTCTCCGTATTTGTGGTCCCAATAGCCACGCAGAATCTTATGCAACTCATCCACACACTCCTGGGGATCCTCTGCAGTCCTAGACCCTGTGAAAATAGGAGGATTCATCCTCGTAAAATCCTTCAAAGCCTGTCAGCCATGCTACGAACCCGAGAAATCATGCTTCATCTAATCACAATTCGAGATCCATCACACACTTAGCTTTTTGACTTCATAGCCTAAATGAATCTAGATCAATTCATGCAAGCCTTTATTAATTTTATCATTAAGGATTTATACCAACAAATTAATCCATTATATCACCCTAAAACAGTAGCTACAGCAGTTCATACATAATCAAAACTCTACACAACCAATCTCACAATCGACTTCAAGGCAACATGTAGAAACATAGGCTATTCATGTTCAAATCCTCATATATTTATCATCATGGACTGATCATCATCAATTCACCATTAATTAACGTAAATAACAATAAACACAAGCAATTCAACATAAGAGAATCACCATTTAATCAAGAACGAGCCATAATCACAAAGCCATGCAAGAGCTAAACCAATTTTGGAACGAAGATGGGTTCATCATGCAATTGGAGTGAAATCACGTTCAAATCACTGTATAATCTTCAATTCATCATGATTTAATCATTAAAAATGTTTGAGAAAGAACCCATGGCTAGATTGGAAGATTGTAAACTTGATCATAAGATTTCTTTGAAAACATTGAGAAGAACTCTCCAAGTGAAAGGTTACTTGAAGATGAAGGATTGCCATACCTTTTATTATTTGAAAACATCTTAAAACTTCATGATTAATCCATAGAAAATCCATCTCCAAGCAGTTCTTGAGCTTCACCAACAATGGTGGTTTTAGAGAGAACATTTTTGGAGGGAAGACTTCAATCGTGTGAGGGGATTTGAGAATGGGTGTTTCACGTTTTTGATGACTTATATACACCCAAAATTACTTAAATAAACCCATAATATCAGGTTAGTACGTGGGGTGAATTTCCCATTCACCCTTTAATTAATAGCACGCAGGCTGCCAGTTGCAGGCCACACTCGACGAGGGTAATGACGGGGAGTCGAGGCCATGACGGACCGTGCCTGGCCTCTGTCGCCTGACACTTAGACAAAATTGGCTTAAGACCTGCCCAAGGCATGTGTACCTCGACGATACCTGCTCGATGGGCCATTGGTGGACCAACGATCCGTCGTTGGGTCCGTCAATGGACACTGCCTAGGAAGTGTCTTAGGCAGCTTTGGGTCCTTCTTTTGGGGACTCTTGTGGGGACCTTTAGAAGTCATACCCGGACGTTTCTAACGAGATTATAAACCTTAGCAATTTATAGACCTTCCACATAAATTTCATCCAAAACGAACACCTACAAGACGCCCAAACAGGCCAAGCCCCACCATGACACACGATGAACTTCTTAAGGGCTATCTTTCAAACACCTTGGACGTTCTTGGTCGTTTGACCTCCAAACTTCTCGAAACTTCATATACTATAATTAAACATCATTAAAATCCATTTAAGGACTTATGAAGCTCATTAATCACACATAATCACATAGAACAACATACGAGGCATTTAGATGACTTAATCGTCGAACGTTTTGGTTGACCCTTGACGTTTGACTTCCAAATCGCTTCAAACTTTATCCACTGCCTATAAACCATATTATATGTCATTTTAAGACCCTAGAACTTTTAGAAAAACATGTTAGGCTCTAGAAACCCAATCTCATTTTGGGGTCTTACAATATCCCCCACTTGGGAACATTCGTCCTCAAAAGCATGAGGACCTACCAACTCCGGATGAATGCTGGACGTCCGGATAACTGCAACAATGATCCCGTAGCTCTATCGTCCACCTGTGCCTGCACCTAAAAATAGTATATTTGTATAGGGTTAGTACACACTTGTACTAAGTATGGGTATATGCAAGCACACACCAAGGACATGCATGAGAAAAGATAGCTCTTTCCTAACAACATGATTATGGGAAGTCAAGTCAGTGGACTTGCCAAATTGAGATTAGGAAAGTTAGTGAACCTTCCGAATTTGGATTAGGAAAGTCAGTGGGCTTTCCAAATTTGGATTAGGAAAGTCATGCCATGAGAGTAACATGCATCATCATAAACATCATATTGCACACAACACATAACATCTTCATATAGCACATATCATAACATATAACACATAGCTTCTTTCATATCATTCATTCATATGCCATGAGACCTTGGAATCATGGACTTGACATTAAGACTTTCCAAAATGAGGGCTCAACATATGGTACCTCATCTAGGGAGTCTTCATTAACAAACTCAGAGTCTGCTTCATTCATTCATACGTACTTCATTTCATTTCGTTCATATGCCAGTGTGAACACCAGCTATACCTAGGGTATAGTTTAAGACTTTCATCGGGTTTGTTATGCAATGATCAAGAATAACCTAATGTCATTACCTGAGTCTAGATCACCTCTTGATTATCCTATCCTAACACCTTTGGTATCATTAATTTCATTATGTGCTTCATTTGAGGCTAGTCTCATTCATTCATTGGGAACTTTAACTTTAACCGACATAGATAATGTGAGCAACATGAAATCCAGTGTCACCCCCACACCGAAAAGAGGTGGAATCACCGGCCAGTGACCCAAAAACATGCTAGTGTACATGGGAATTTAACCCCGCCAGATCCCTATATTGGCAGTATAGGTTCGAAGACTAGGAGATATAAGGAGACCCATACCCAGCAAGCCGGACAATCTCATCTCATGAGAGTTACGTGAACCTCCGCCTTTCCTGAAAGAAGGCATCACCGCTCATAGCTAGCCTATCGGTGCTCAGTATAAAGTTCCATTTCATTCAACTCATACGTCATGAAAGCTGACTTCTAGTATTAGGACATCATAGCTCATTAGATGATTTCTCATCTCATCATTAGTATTAAGTGTATTAATCTCAATACTTTCATTAGAGTGTTCATAGAGACTGGTCTCTTCATTATCTTACACCCTCATAGGTGAGTGCGTTTTGGTAACAGTTACTTAGGCTCATTTAAGATTGCTCTCATCATTTGCATTAGCCTCATATCATGTTGTCACCACATTCATTATCATTAGCACATTTACTCTTCATAATTACTCACCTCATTTTACGTGAATGTTCATTTCATCATATGCCAACATACATGGCCATTGGTGTGTTTCATAATCTTACTTAACCCTTCTAAGGTTTCGTCATTTCATTACATATACCTTAGGTTCACTTCTATAAAACGTATGCTAGACTTATGAGTCTATACACACAAGCCATGAGGCTTCATTCATAATTCGTTAAGTGATTCATACATTCCTAAGATTATGTAGTACAAGACTTATGTATCTTGTATATATGCCAAGATCTTGATTTTGATCTACGTAGGTGGCATTATTCTTGGATAATTTGTTCACGTATGACTTATGTATCAAAATGGAAGATTGGGCAAGGAAACCCAAGTTTGAATCACTTGAATATCATTTATATTTTTCATTGATTTTATTTATAATATTTATAACATTAGAACTCTAAATTAAATCCCAACATTAACGTCGTATCATTAATTTTCTACTTAGTTTTTCTCTTAGGTTGGCCGAAGGGTTGTGGGTTCGAACCCCCACAAACCCTTTTTATTTTTCATTAAAATTACTTTGCTCATTTTCGCCCAAACCAAGAGGTTGTGGGATCAAACCCCCACAGCCTCTTGTATTTTTGTTATTTATTTCGCTTGAATAGGGAGGTTGTGGGTTCGAACCCCCACAGCCTCCTTATTTAAACTTAAATTTCGCTGAGGCTGTGAGGTGGTGGGTTTGAACCCCCACAACCTTCTTACTTTATTTTTAATTAAATTAGGCGAGTGGCAGTGAGGTTGTGGGATCGAACCCCCACAACCTCACTTTATTTCTTTTGTTAATTTCGCCTTATCCCTTTTTCAGCCTTGAGGTCGTGGGTTCGATTCCCACACCTCACGTTTTCTTTTATTTATTTTTCCCCTTTCGTGCATGCCTGGAGGTCGTGGGTTCGAATCCCACGCCTCCCATTTATTTGTTTAATTATTTTTCACCTCTTTCTCCTCCAGTTCGCGAGTTCGATTCCCCCAGCCCCCTTTTTCTTTTCTTTTCTCGCGAACTCACAGTAGCCAAGTTCGATTCCCCCCAGCCCCTTTTTCTTTTCTTTTCTCGCGAACTCACAGTAGCCAAGTTCGATTCCCCCAGCCCTTTTTTCTTTTCCCTTTATTCGCAAAACCAGTAGCTAGAGGGTGAGGTCACAGGTTCGAATCCTGGTGGACTCACCTCTTTTAACATGTATTAATTTCCAGATTTTCTTTATTAACTGTAGTCTTAATTTAACCTTGCATAGTTGCTGGAAATTTTGGTTATTTTCAATTTATTTTTATCAACGTTTTCACATGATTCATAGGGTGCATTCATAAATCACTTTGATACATTTTTAGGCGCATCTTTCATAGATTTATTTGGCTAAAAGAATGTTATTCAATCAACCGTATTTCATTACAATGAACATCACATTGTGTACACATTTTACACATAAAATACAAAGAAATACATGTCTTATACGCCCTAAAACAGTGGCCAAGACACACTGCCAAACGTGCACACACACACACCTCCTTTTTCGATCACACCTTGACTGTCATCTTCGTGATTTCACGCACATAAACATGTTCACATTCAATACAAAAACATCATACATGCCAAAATCTACCAGCACAAAATACCCAACCTACGAAATCATTTGGGAGTCTAGTGACAAGGACATGCAATGGGGAACAACCTTAGTTTCGGAGTGATTATCTTGAATCGTAAGGGGTCTCTTGGGAAAGGGACCAACAGAGAAGAAACTCATACCTTTTTGACGTTGTTTCTACGTGAGGTTGCTGCCCAAACTTGTCTCCAAAACCACGCCCAATTCACCTAAAGCTTCACCAACAATTCGACGGAAATCTCCCTTGCCTTAACATTTTTGATTAACCTGCTTTCTTAGACTTTTTGGTGAGTTCTTCAAGTGTGAAGAATTTTTTTGTTATATTATCAGTTCTTCAACAATATTTGGCAGAGAGCAAAACGTGAGAGAGAGAGTTTGTTGAACGTGTGAGGTGATAGACGTGATTAGGAGAGTGTTAGCTTAGGTTTAGGAGTCTTAACTCAAGACTTAGTCAAAATAGGGTTTAATTAAATTAATAAAATCTGATTTATTTCAACTAATACGTGAAAGGACCCTTTTGCCCTTAATGAATCAGATTTTAATTGATGATTAAATCATCAATTCATCGCCTCTAGTGGGGCTCAAACCCGAGTGACACCTCATTTGCAAAAATGGGTCACTTCGGGTCGCCCCAACTCGAATTGCTCTTTTAAATTAAATTAATTAATTCCTCAGGGTAATTACTATATTACCCTTGGACTGGAAAAGACCATTTTACCCCTGGACCCTCAAAACTTAAAATTTCTTCTTTTAAGTACGATAAAGACTCTTTCGATTAAATCTTCATTTTTGAGAGCCTCACATGGTTGGTTCCAACCTTTCCAAGCTCAATTAACTCCCCAAGTTAGTTGGCTTGGTCATAGTAAGGGTTCTGAGGTCTGGTTCTACGCGTATCAATCCGTGTGAACCTTGGTCTAATCGCAAGAATTCTTGACATCTTAAGTATTTATCTTATTCATTTTTAGGGTTGTTACATTATCCCACCCCCTTAGGAACATTCGTCCCCGAATGATACTACCACTACATATCGTAATGCCAGTCAGATCATAACAAAATCACTATGCACAGTCAAGAAATAGTAACTAAATACGGAGAGATAAGGAAACATAGGCTTAAGAGTAGGAAATCTAACCTCAAGAGCTGAAAAGATGAGGGTAGCAGGATCTCATGTCGGCCTCATCCTCCCACGTAGCACCCTCAACAAGATGATTTCTCCACAATACCTTCACTGTGGCAATCTCCTTGTTCCTCAGCCGCTTGACCTGTCTGTGTAAGATCTCAACAGGTACCTCCTCATAAGATAAGTCTTCACCAACCCCCAAACCTTCAACAGGTAGAATCGATGCTGGATCACCTAGGCACTTCTTCAACATAGAGACATGAAAGACTGGATGAACAGAAGCTAGCTCCGCAGGCAATGCTAACTCATAGGCCACCTCACCCACATGCTGTAGGATCTCATATGGCCCTACATACCTCGGACTCAACTTCCCTTTTCTACCAAATCTCATCACCCCTTTCATAGGTGATATCTTCAAGTAAACCTGGTCACCAACATCAAACTCTAAGGGCCGCTTTCTGTTATCAGCATATGACTTCTGCCGACTGTAAGCAGTAGCCAACCTGTCCCTAATCACTCTGACCTTCTCTAAGGCCTCATGAATGATCTCTGAACCCAAAATGGATGACTCTCCAACCTTGAATAACCCAACTGGAGATCTACACCTCCTACCATACAGTGCCTCAAACGGTGCCATCCCAATGCTGGAGTGATAGCTATTATTATACAACAACTCTATCAAAGGCAGATGGTCATCCCATTTACCTCTGAAGTCGATCACACACGCTCTCAACATGTCCTCCAATGTATGAATGGTGCGCTCTGCCTGCCCATCTGTCTGAGGATGAAAGGCAGTGCTAAGCTTTACCTGCGTGCCCAAGCTCTTCTGGAAAGATCTCCAGAAATGTGAAGTAAACTGAGCTCCTCTATCTAAAATAATAGACAAAGGAATCCCATGCCATCTCACAATCTCATCAATGTAGAGTCTCGCATAATCCTCGGCTCTGTAAGTAGACTTCACAGGGATAAAGTGGGCAGACTTAGTCAATCTGTCCACAATAACCCATATGGAGTCATGCTGCCTCCTAGTTCTCGAAGACCAACCCGAAGTCCATATTAATGGCCTCCCACTTCCAAGTCGGAACCTCAATAATCTGAGTCAGACCGCCAGGCTTAACATGCTCTGCCTTGACCTGCTGACAATTAGGACACTTGGCCACATATTCTTCAATGTCCTTCTTCATGCCATCCCACCAATAAATCTGCTTAAGATCATGATACATCTTGGTGGAACCTGGATGTATGGAATATCTAGAACCATGGGCCTCTGCAACAATCCTGGTCCGCAAATCATCCACATCTGGTACACACAGCCTGTCGTGATACCTAAGTATGCCATCACCTCCCAAAGCGAAAGACTCATTCATCTTCATCAGCACCGAGTCCTTCAGCTCTATCAACACAGGATCTAGATGCTGACCCTGCTTGACTTCAACTACCAAGGATGATTCAGAACTAGGATGAACTGAAACATCCCCACTAGTGGAGTCAACCAAACGCACACCCAGTCTGGCCAGTCTGTGTACATCTTTCACCAGCTCCTTCTTCTCATCCTCAATATGGGTTGTACTTCCCATGCTCATCCTGCTCAAAGCATCAGCTACAACATTAGCCTTACCTGGATGGTAGTGCACATTCATGTCATAATCCTTCAACAGCTCCAACCATCTCCACTGACGTAGATTCAACTCCCTCTGAGTGAACACATACTGGAGACTCTTGTGGTCTGTGAATACATCCACATGCACTCCATACAAGTAGTGCCTCCACAGCTTCAGTGCAAACACCACAGCTGCCAACTCCAGGTCATGCGTGGGATAATTCTTCTCATGAACCTTGAGCTGTCTGGACGCATAGGCTATCACCTTACCAACCTGCATAAGAACACAACCCAAACCAACCCTAGATGCATAACAGTAAACAGTGTAATTCTCACCACACTTAGGCAAAGTAAGCACCGGGGCTGAAGTGAATCTGTCCTTGAGCTCCTGGAAACTCCTCTCACAAGTCTCCGTCCACTCAAACTTGGCTTTCTTCTTAGTCAAAGCTGTCAATGGGGCAGCAATGGAAGAAAAGCCCTCCACAAACCTGCGGTAGTAACCAGCCAATCCCAAAAAGCTACGGATGTCAGTGGGAGTAAGAGGCTTTGGCCAGTTCTTCACAGCCTCAGTCTTCCTGGGATCCACCTCCACGCCCTGATCGGACACAACATGACCCAGGAAGGTCAGTGATCTCAGCCAGAATTCACATTTGCTGAATTTGGCATACAACTGATGATGTCTAGGTACCTGCAAGGTTAGTCTCAAATGCTGTTCATGCTCTTCCTTGGTCTTAGAGTAGATGAGAATGTCATCAATGAATACTATGACGAAAGAGTCAAGGTATTCACGGAAGACCCTGTTCATAAGATCCATAAATGCAGCAGGTGCATTCGTGAGACCAAATGACATGACAAGAAACTCATAGTGACCATAACGGGTACGAAAGGCTGTCTTTGGGATATCTCCATCCCTAACCCTAAGCTGATGGTACCCTGAACGAAGATCAAATTTTTAAAAGAAACTAGACCCTTGGAGCTGATCGAACAAATCATCTATTCTGGGAAGTGGATACTTATTCTTTATAGTGACTTTGTTGAGCTGCCTATAATCGATACACATTCTAAGGGTTCCATCTTTCTTTTTCACAAACAACACTGGAGCGCCCTAAGGGGATATGCTCGGCTGAATGAAACCCTTGTCAGTGAGATCTTTTAACTGCAGCTTCAACTCTTTGAGTTTAGCTGGAGCAATTCTGTAAGGAGGAATTGAAATTGGTTTAGTATCGGGTTCTAAGTCGATACCAAAATCAATCTCTCGAGGGGAGGGACTCCAGGTAAATCATCAGGAAACACATCTAGGAACTCATTCACTACAGACACTGAGTCTATGGAAGGAATGTCATGATCTAGATCATTAACACTCACAAGATGACACAATAACCCCTTGGACATCATTTTATTGGCCTTAAGGTTCGAAATCAACAGGTTAGGACGACTCGAGTTGTACCCCTCCCAGACTAGCTCCTCTTCATTAGGGAAACGAAATCTCACCACTCTACTACGACAGTCCAAGCAATCATAACAACTGTGAAGCCAGTCCATGCCAAGAATAATATCAAAATCATGCATGGGTAACTCAACCAAGTCTGCACACATAGTCTTACCACTTATTACTATTGGGCAATCCCTGTATACTCTATCAGTTCTTACATTCTCTCCTAAAGGTGTACTAACCACTATAGGATCATGCAGAACTTCAGGCAATATCTCAAAAGTGAGAGCAAGCAAAGGAGTTACAAAGGAAAGCGTAGACCCTGGATCAAGTAAAACATAAACAGAAGTTGAGAATACTTGCAGCATACCTGTGACCACATCAGCGGACTTCTCCTGCTCCTCCATGCCCTTCAGGGCATATAATCTATTCCTCTTAGGAGGTTCGTCTGCTGCTGAACCCTGTGGATTAGGCCTATACTGAGCATTACCTCCAGCCTGACCTCTGTTCTGTGGGCAGTCTCTAACCATGTGTCCACTCTTACCGCAACCGAAGCAGGCATTAGTGCCCTGTCTGCACTCTCCACTGTGAGCTCGGCCACACTTAGCACAATTCTTTTTAGGACGCTGCATCTCACCTCCATTGCCCTTCTTGGGCTCAGGTCTGCATCCTCTAGGTGCTGTACTCCTCTGAAAGTTTGAGATCCCAGAACTCTGCTGCCCCTTCTTGAACCTGGGCTGCTCAAGGATGCCAAAATTGTTTCTGTGGTCTCCATGGCTGGGACCTGCCTGATCTTGAGGCTTAGGCCTCCTAGCATTACGAACACCCCTCTTTTTACGGCTGTCCTCTACCTGTTGGACATGCACCATCAACCTGGAGAGGTCCATATTATCATGAAGCATCGCAGACCGACACTCCTCCTCTAGATCTCCATTGATTCCTGTGAGGAACCTGCTCATCTCATCCCTGCTGTTAGACACAAGGGAAGTAGCATACCAGGATAATTTAACAAACTTCAGTACTCACCTCACCCTTGCTATTAGATATTAGGGAAAGTAACATACCTTGATAGCTTAACAAACTTCAGGGAATACTCCCTAACTGTCATAGAACCTTGTTTAAGGTTGATGAACTCCTCAACCTTGGCTTCCCTCATCTCTCTGGGGAAGAATCTCTCCAGAAATGTTGTCTTGAACAACTCCCAAGTGACTGGCACTCCACCCAAAACTCGGCTATCTTGCCACATCTTGCACCAAGTCTGTGCAACATCCCTGAGCTGATAGGAAGCCAGCTCAGCCTTCTCCGTATTTGTGGTCCCCATAGCCACCAGAATCTTATGCAACTCATCCACACACTCCTGGGGATCCTCTGCAGTCCTAGACCCTGTGAAAATAGGAGGATTCATCCTCGTAAAATCCTTCAGCCTGTCAGCCATGCTACGAACCGATGGGTTCTCCTTGTGAACATCCTGCCGGTTGACCTGAGCAGTCATAGACTGGGCCTGCATAGTAATGGCCTGTGCCATCTGGGCCAGAGATGCCCTCACCTCAGCATCAGTCAACCCAGCTGGTTTAACTGGCATAGCCACTCCTTCAACTGGAGCCTGGGGTGGATCCTGATTGCCCCCAACAGCTGCACCACCTCTCCTCTGACCAATAGCCCTCCTAGTATTCATTCTCTGAAAACAACAAAGATTGATGTTAGACACGCTCATAACACCAAGAAATTAAACTTTAGGAAAAACACGATAATATCAGAAAAGGGAAGTTTTCCTATGCATCATGCAGTCTCTAATCCAGGATAGTGGTGCACTTAACTACCATGACTTAGAAGCTACTCAATGTGCTTGATGTGAACTTATTATTATAGGAATTTAACCTAGTGCTCTGATACCAACTTTGTCACGACAAGAATCTAGACCCCAGAAGAGACCGGCGTCGTTGACCTCTCAGAGGTCGCAGACAAGCCTACTTACGTCATTCTTACTTCATCTAGGTTAATTTTAGAGGAAAATTTGAAACTTTTCATTTCCTTAACATACTTGTTAAAAATTCTTATCATTTCATAATTGTTCACCATCAACCATCTAACATTAAGAGATAAGCAACTGGAAGAAATAGATCAATAAGTATTAAGTGTATAATTGCCAAAATGGCACCAATACAAAGTCTGAATAAAAACAGGAAAGAAACGCTAGAGGAACATGCTCCACTAGCTCAACTGTAAAACTAAGCTAGAATGTAAAATAGTAGCATCCTCAAAAGCATGAGGACCTACCAACTCCGGATGAATGCTGGACGTCCGGATAACTGCAACAATGATCCCGTAGCTCTATCGTCCACCTGTGCCTGCACCTAAAAATAGTATATTTGTATAGGGTTAGTACACACTTGTACTAAGTATGGGTATATGCAAGCACACACCAAGGACATGCATGAGAAAAGATAGCTCTTTCCTAACAACATGATTATGGGAAGTCAAGTCAGTAGACTTGCCAAATTGAGATTAGGAAAGTTAGTGAACCTTCCAAATTTGGATTAGGAAAGTCAGTGGGCTTTCAAAATTTGGATTAGGAAAGTCATGCCAGAGTAACATGCATCATCATAAACATCATATTGCACACAACACATAACATCTTCATATAGCACATATCATAACATATAACACATAGCTTCTTTCATATCATTCATTCATATGCCATAAGACCTTGGAATCATGGACTTGACATTAAGACTTTCCAAAATGAGGGCTCAACATATGGGACCTCAACTAGGGAGTCTTCATTAGCAAACTCAGAGTCTGCTTCATTCATTCATACGTACTTCATTTCATTTCGTTCATATGCCAGTGTGAACACCAGCTATACCTAGGGTGTAGTTTAAGACTTTCATCGGGTTTGCTGTGCAATGATCAAGAATAACCTAATGTCATTACCTGAGTCTAGCTCACCTCTTGATTATCCTATCCTAACACCTTTGGTATCATTATTTCATTATGTGCTTCATTTGAGGCTAGGCCTCATTCATTCATTGGGAACTTTAACTTTAACCGACATAGATCATGTGAGCATCATGAAATCCAGTGTCTCCCCCACCGAAAAGAGGTGGAATCACCGGCAAGTGACCCAAAAACATGCTAGCGTACATGGGAATTTAACCCCGCCAGATCCCTATATTGGCAGTATAGGTTCGAAGACTAGGAGATATAAGGAGACCCATACCCGCAAGCCGGACAATCTCATCTCATGAGAGTTACGTGAACCTCCGCCTTCCTGAAAGAAGGCATCACCGCTCATAGCTAGCCTATCGGTGCTCAGTATAAAGTTCCATTTCATTCAACTCATACGTCATGAAGCTGACTTCTAGTATGGACATCATAGCTCATTAGATGATTTCTCATCTCATCATTAGTATTAAGTGTAAATCTCAATACTTTCATTAGAGTGTTCATAGAGACTGGTCTCTTCATTATCTTACACCTCATAGGTGAGTACGTTTTGGTAACATTTACTTAGGCTCATTTAAGATTGCTCTCATCATTTGCATTAGCGTCATATCACGTTGTCACCACATTCATTATCATTGGACATTTACTCTTCATAATTACTCACCTCATTTTACGTGAATGTTCATTTCATCATATGCCAACATACTTGGCCATTGGTGTGTTTCATACTCTTACTTAACCCTTCTAAGGTTTCGTCATTTCATTACATATACCTTAGGTTCACTTCTTTAAAACGTATGCTAGACTTATGAGTCTATACACACAAGCCATGAGGCTTCATTCATAATTCGTTAAGTGATTCATACATTCCTAAGATTATGTAGTACAAGACTTATGTATCTTGTATATATGCCAAGATCTTGATTTTGATCTACGTAGGTGGCATTATTCTTGGATAATTTGTTCACGTATGACTTATGTATCAATACAGAAGATTGGGCAAGAAAATCCAAGTTTGAGTATCGGTGCTCAGTATAAAGTTCCATTACATTCAACTCATACGTCATGGAAGCTGGCTTCTAGTATGAGGACATCATAGCTCAATAGATGATTTCTCATCTCATCATTAGTATTAAGTGTGTTAATCTCAATACTTTCATTAGAGTGTTCATAGAGACTGGTCTCTTCATTAACTTTACACTCTCACAGGTGAGTACGTTTTGGTAACATTTACTTAGGCTCATTTGAGATTGTTATCATCTTTTACATTAGCCTCATATCATGTTGTCACCACATTCATTAACATTAGCACATTTGCTCTTCAAAATTACTCACCCCTTTTTACGTGAATGTTCATTTCATCATATGCCAATGCACTTGGCCATTTGTGTGTTTCACACTCTTACTTAACCCTTCTAGGGTTTCATCATTTCATTACATAATAATCATTTCATGGTATGCCAATGCACTTGGCCATTTAGTGTGTTTTACACTCGTACTTAACCCTTCTAGGGTTACATCATTTCATTACATACATCTTAGGTTCACTTATATTTTAACGTATGCTAGACTTGTGGGTCTATACATACAATCCATGAGGATTCATTCATAGTTCGTTTAAGTGATTCATATCTTCCTAAGATTATGTAGTACAAGACTTATGCATCTTGTATGTATGCCAAGATCTCGATTTCGATCTAAGTAGACGGAATTATTCTTGAACATTTAATTCATGTATGACTTATGTATCAATATGGAATTTGGGGCAAGGGAACCCGGTTTCGAATTCCTTGGACAACACTTACATTTTTCATTGATTTTATTTTTTGTCCACATGACATTGGGACCCTAAATCGAGCCCCAACATCAACATTTCCTCTTTATTTTTCTCCTTGGAATCTCCTCTTATTTGGCCGAGGGGTTGTGGATCGAACCCCCACAACCCCTTTTTATTTATTTTTTAAAATTTAATTCTCCTTTTCCAATTCACATAGAGCTTGAGGTTGTGGGATCAAACCCCCACATCCTCTCTTTATTTTTTCTTTTATTTCGCAGCCTACCTAGAGGTCGTGGGTTAAATTCCCACGCCTCACAATTCTTTTATCTTCATTTTTCTCCTTAACTCCCTTCACTTCCTTGAGGTCGTGGGTTCGATTCCCACGCCTCACCTTTCTTTTCTTTTTATTTTCCCTTTCTCCTTTACTCTCCTTCACAGCTTTGAGGTGTGGGTTCGATTTTCACGCCTCACATTCCTTTTGTTTTATTTTTCCTTTGCTTCCACTGGCTGCCTGGAGGTCGTGGGTTCGATTACCACGCCTCCCATTTTATTTTATTAATTTTCTTGTACCTTACTTTTCATCCAGCACACCCAAGATCGATTCCCCTTGACCCCATTTCCCTTTTCACGTTTTAAGGCAAATTCACGGATGAGGTCACATGTTCGAATCCTGGTGGCCTCATCCCTTTACACTCAAATAATTTCCAGATTTATTCCTATACATTTAGCCTAAACTAAACTTGTAAGTTTGCTGGAAATTTAGTCATTTTTTAAGCTTATTTTCACCAACATTTTCACTTGAAATCTTACGGAAATTCATAGTTTATTTAACACTTTTTGGGGTGCATTTTCATAGATTCGTTTAGCCAAAAGATTTGTACTCAAATCAGCCACACTTTCATTTTAATGAATATCATGATTTACATAGGTTTATGCACGTAAAATGACAACCAAAACATTATCAAATTTGGAGCCTTAACCCGAGAACCTCATTCACTGTAACATACTTGCACACGCACACACTTGCACATAATTTCGAATACATGGTTGTCTTTCATACGATTTCAAGTACACAAACATAATTATATTCATCACGAAAACATAACATACGCCTAAATCTACCAGCAATAATACCCAACCTACGATTCATTGGGATCTAGTGACAGGGGCATGCAAAGGGGGAACAATCCTAGTTTTCGGACTCAATAATCTGAACCTTAAGGGGTCTCTTGGGAAAGGGACCAAGAGAGAAGAAAACCCATATCTTTTTGACGTTAAACCCTTGACTTTCTGCCCAAAAACTTACCCAAGAACACGTCTAAGCCTCCACAATGTCAACTCCACTCGAATGACAACCTCCCTTAGCCTAGTGTGCGATTAACGTTTGTTTTCTTGTGATTTCATGTGAGTTATTAAAGTGTGAAGAACTTGGTTTATTTTTCTGCTTTTGTATCTTATTTTGGCATAGAAATTTCCTGAGAAAGAAGAAGAGAGATTGAGCGTGAGAGTGGAGAGATAAACGTGAGAGAGTGGGAGTTGTAGGATGCTTAGGAGTCTAGTTTTAGGACTTAGTCAATAGGGTTTTGTTTATTTAATAAAAATCTAATTTTTATTTTATTTTAAATAAGCTAATGAATAATAATAATTAATTAATTACATTAATTCAATAGCTTAAATAAAAATCACTTTAATTCATTGCTTCCACCTAGGTTCGAACCCAGGGTGGAGCAAGACTTCACTTCAAGAGCCCAATTTCGGCCCTCTCTCCACAAATTGCCCTTCCACCTTATTAATTAAATAATTAATTACATATTTAGGGTAATTACGACACTACCCTTAGCCAGGAAAAGACCATTTTACACCTGGACCCTTCAAACCTAAGATTTCCCCTTTTTAAGTCCGATAAAGACTCCTTCGAGTAAATCTTCGTATTCGAGAGCCCTACATGGTTGGACCGAACCTTTCCAAGCTAAACTAACTCCCCAAGTTAGTTGGATTGGATGTAGCAAGGGTTTTGAGGTCTAGTTCTACGCGCATCAATTCGTGTGAACCCTGGTCTAATCATAGGCATTCTTGACACATTAAGCATTTCTTATCTTATCCATTTTTAGGGTTGTTACAGTTTGCTTAGGATCGATGAAAGAGATTCAAGGCAAAAGAAATTGACGAATCCAATTTTGTCCATCCACTAATTCTTCTCTTAGGAATGGTAAATGGTAAGGATTTTGAGGAATTATGGCCGAACCCCGAAAGTGGGTTTCCTACATATCTCAGGCTATGTGAGGATTTAGGCCACCTATAGTTCGATACACTTGATTTAACGCATGATTTTCAAAGATATGCAAAAGCTATTTTGGTTATTTGAACATTAATTCCGCCTACATATCCCTAAACTTAGGGAATCAGACTGCTTGTAGTTCTACTCGATCGGTTGAAAAGGAAATCCCTGATGCGGATTTAACCTTTAGCTTAAGGATGAGTGACAAAATAATTGATCGCAGAATAGAGGCTTGCAAACAATTAACCTATGAATATGGGGTCGTTCGCACCCAGAACTTACATGGACATAAATTCCAAAGCTCTAGGTATATTGTCACTCAAATTTGAAAATTTGCCTCCGGAGTTGAAATTTTCTAAAGGCAAAACTGAAGCTATTTAACCCATGAAAATACCCACACGCCTTAGGATTGGAATGTGGTTTGATTGTAGTGGAAGTCGCTCCTCAAACTCGCATCCTAAGAGTTTGATATTCCTCTTTGGACTATGTCTCAGTTCGCTGCTTAAGAAAAAAGTTTCACGTTGCGCTACATTTTATTTGACATAGTCCACTTTGTGTATTGGAAAGTCTGGAAAAAAAAGTTTTCAGTGGAAAATGTAACACAAATACAAATATATTTTGTGCAAACCTGTTATAACATGTCATACTGAAGGAGATGACGGTCCAATATCAAGTGTAATTCTGTTGAATGGAGTGGTGATCTAAAATGGTGCGTCAATTTGAACGTTGTGATGATTCAATAATAATATATAACGTGTCACTTTTAGGGAGATGACACTCCAATAATAATTCAACATGTCACGTGGAAGGAAGTGACACTTCAATAATAATTTTCACATGTCACGTTGAAGGATGTGACGCTCCAATAATAATCTTAATATGTCATGTTGAAGGAAGTGACTCTCCAATAATAAATTTCACATGTCACGTTGAAGGAAGTGACGCTCCAATAATAAATTAACATGTCACGTTGAATGAAGTGACTCTCCAATAATAATTTAATGTGTCACGTTGAAGGAAGTGACTCTCCAATAATAATTTAATGTGTCACGTTGAAGGATGTGACTCTCCAATAATAATTTAACTTGTCACGTTGAAGGAAGTGACTCTCCAATAATAATTTAATGTGTCATGTTGAAGGAACTGACACTCCAATAATAAATTAACGTGTCACGTTGAAGTAAGTGACACTCCAATAATAATTTAACGTGTCACGTTGAAGAGTTCCACCCGAACCGGAAATTGACTTTGGCATTGGTTTATTACCAGATACGATTCCCATTTCAATTACTCCATATAGGATGGCTCTGGCTTAATTGAAAGAGTTGAAGCTCCAACTGAATGATTTACTACAAAGGGTTTCATTCAACCTAGTATTTCTCCATGGGGTGCTCCGATCTTGTTTGTTAAGAAGAAAGATGGGTCCCTTATAATGTGCATTAATTATCGCCAACTCAATAAGGTCACCATAAAGAACAAGTATCCTCTCCCTAGGATTGATGATCTATTTGATCAACTCCAAGGTGCTAGCTACTTTTCTAGTTATGTCTTTTAGGTTAACAAATGCCCCGGTGGCGTTTGTGGACCGGTGAATAGGGTTTTCTGAGATTACCTCGACTCATTCGTGATTGTGTTCATTGATGATATTTTGATATACTCCAAGAATTAAGATGAGCATGAGAGTCACTTGAGGTTGGTTTTGGAAGTCCTCAAAAAACACCAACTTTATGCCAAATTTATCAAGTGTGAATTTTGGTTGAGGTCAGTTACTTTTCTTGGCCATATTATCTCTGGTGATGGTGTAGAGGTTGATCCGAAGAAGATGGATGCGGTCAAAAATTTGCCTAGACCTTTGACTCCTACAGACATAAGGAGTTTCTTAGGTCTATCCAGCTATTATTCGAGATTTGTTGATGGATTTTCGTCCATTGCTTCTCCTTTGACAGCATTGACCCAAAAGAAAGTAAAGTTTGAGTGGTCAAAAGCTTGTGAGAAAGGTTTTCAAGAGTTGAAAGATAAGCTTACCTCCGCTCTGATGTTGACCATATCGGAGGGTAATTAAGGCTTTGTAGTGTATTGTGATTCTTCTCGAGTGGGCTTGGGATGTTTCCTCATGCAACATGGCAAGGTGATTGCTTATTCTTCTAGGCAACTCAAAATTCATGGGAAGAATTATCCAACTCATGACCTTGAATTAGCCGCTCTAGTTTCTGCCTTGAAAATATGGAGATATTACGTGTATGGTGTGAATGTTTATGTGTTTACAGACCATAAAAATTCTCAATATGTGTTTACACAAAAGGAGTTAAATCTCTAACGGAGAAGATGGTTAGAATTGTTGAAGGATTATGACATGAGTGTCCTTTACCACCCTGTCAAGGCCAATGTGGTTGCGGATACTTTGAGTCAAATGACTATGGGTTGTGTGTATCATGTGGAAGAAGAGAAGAAAGAACTTGTGAAAGATTTTCAATGGTTGGCTCGCTTAGGTGTGCGGTTAGAAGATTCTCCAAATGGTGGTTTCATGGTCGAGCATAACTCTGACTCATCGTTAGTGGTGGAGGTGAAATATAAGCAAAATCTTGATCCACTATTGATAGAGTTGAAAGAATCGGTACTTGGTAAGCTCAATGAGTCATTCTCCAAAGGCAAAAATGGTGTTCTTAGGTACCAAGAGAGATTATCTTTACCCGATGTTGAGGATTTGAGAAATCTGATTCTAGAAGAATCCCATGGTTCTAGCCATTCTATACATCCGGGTGCCATAAAAATGTATAATGATCTCAGGGAAGTCTATTGGTGGGATGTTTTAAAGAGGGACATAGCAGAGTTTGTTCCTAAGTGTCCAAACTGCCAATCTATTAAAGCTGAGCATCTTAAACCGGGTGGTTTAACCCTAATCATGGATGTTCCTACGTGGAAGTGGGAAGCCATCAATATGGATTTTGTTGTTGGGTTGCCTCGAACCCGGAAGCAAAATGATTCAATATGGGTTATTACGGATAGGTTGACCAAATCTACACACTTTATTCGTGTTAGTCTACTTACACGACTGAAGATTATGCAAGGATCTACATTAATGAGATTGTGAGTTTTTATGGGATTCCTTTGTCCATCATTTCGGATAGAGGTGCCCAATTCACTTCTCGTTTTTGGAATTATTTTAAAAAAGGTTTAGGTACAAAAGTGAAACTTAGTACCGCTTTTCATCCTCAAACAGATGGTCAAGAGGAACATACCATTCAGACCCTTGAAGACATATTAAGAGCATGTGTCATTGATTTCAAGGGAAGTTGGGATACTCACTTAGCTTTGATCGAGTTATCTTACAAGAATAGCTATCATTCGAGCATTTCCATGGCACCTTTTGAAGCTCTACATGGTAGAAGGTTAGATCTCTGGTTGGATTGTTTGAGCTTGGTGAGTTATCACTCTTTGGTCCTGAGATTATCTATGAGGATATATATAAGGTTAGAATCATAAGAGATAGATTGAAGACAGCCTATAGTCGGCAAAAGTCTTATGCCGACAGAAGAAGAGACCTTGAGTTTGAAATAGTTGATTATGTCTACTTGAAGATTTCACCTATGAAAGGGGTGATGAGATTCGGTACAAAGGGGAAGTTAAGTCCTGTGTATGTTGGTCCTTATGAGGTATTACAAAGAATTGGAAAGGTTGCCTATGAGTTGAAACTACGTACTGAACTAGTTTTGGTTCATCTAGTGTTTCATGTGTCTATACTCAAGAAATTCATAGGTAACCCGGTGTCTATTATGCATATTGATGCTTTAGGGGTTGATGAGAATCTCTCCTATGAAGAGGTTCCGGTGAATATCCTAGATATCCAAGTCAAGAAGTTGAGAAACAAGGAGGTTGCCTCTGTAAAAGTTCAATGGAGGAACCATCTTGTTGAGGGTGCAACATGGGAGGCTGAAGACGACATGAAATTCCGCTACCCTCATCTTTTTACTCCTTAAGGTTAGACATTCCTATTAGTAAAGAAATTAATGAATAATCATGAAATGAAGTTGTTTTCCTATGTAGGTGCATGTTTGGTAAACGTTGTATCAACTAGAATTGTAAGAAAATGCCTTCATACTCTATTCTTTCACTTATATGAAATACGTATGCATGTCTCTTCTTGAGATTTTCCTGTTTGTTGTTGTCTTGAGAAGCACGATACCATGGTAATTCATTGATGCATTTTGAGCTTATGTTAAAGTTAAGAATGAAATTCCACACTGTGTGTTACGAATATTGAGCTCTTACATGTTTGTGCTTCGTGAATTGAGTGCTATGTGTAATGTTATGGTATGTGTTGTAAGGAGTTGTGAAATACTCCTATGAGCTGTGACTCATTATGATTTTATGTTGTTGAATTGTTGGGCTGCTAGTATTGAGTCTATTCTGACACTCCAAAAGATTTTAGTGTCATTCGGGAACAAATGTTCCTAAGGGGGGGGGGGATAATGTAACACTCCAGAAATGTCATGACTTAGACTAGAGATTAATCTATTAAATAATGTTTTAAATGATGTTTCCAGACCTATATTAATTTAATAAACTCATTTGGAAAAGGTTAGAGCCAAAACGACAAAAAAAGAACTTGACGTCCGGAAACTAGCTAATTTGAACTAATTCACGTCCCTATGTTTGGTGAAGCTTTCGAAGTGTCAAATGAAATCCAAAACTTGTAAACAGACCTTGGATTGGTAGTATGTAGTGAAAAGGGTCCAAAAGTCCAGTAGCAACAGAATCACCTTGAGTTGGATTAATGAATATCATCTGTCATTGGGTTGTTTGTAGCTTGCACTGGAGCTTAAAGTTACTTAACTTGCTTCCGTAACTTAAATGTCTTAGTTTTAGATTTCTTGGTTTGGTTGGTGGCACTAACAATTCTGTAACTTTTCGGAAAAATTACATGTCTAGTGAAGAGCCCAATAGGTCTTTAAGAATGTGTATTGGGAGTACATAGGCATCCCAATGTCCAATATTGAGAAATATTGGACATAGTATAGAAAATTGGCTAAGGGGTATTAGCCAATTTCTATATAATACCCAAATAAGCAAAATATTGGGAATATTAGAAAATATTGGCTTAAAGGGTGTTAGCCAATTTTCTAACATTAATGAGCTTGTCCAAGAAATGTACCTGCAATGAAGACCCTAGGCTAAAATACTTTTTCCTTTAACTCACAAATTAGGTATGAGGCATCCATGTGTCAAGCCTAGGCACCATAGCACATGACCAATTAAAATGATCATGTAGATTAAGCAGTGCCCAAGGACATAGTGAGGATCCTTGGGACAATAAGTAAACATTCCAAATGAGACATCAAGAATAGTTAGTTAGGAAAGTACAAGCAACACATGTGTAACCGGCCAAGGAGGGGACCACGCGAACCACCTAACCGAATTTGGTTAGGGCGGTTAGGGGAAGCATGCGAACGGGTCTCTCCATGTGGGGCCTAACTCCCTAACTAAATCTAGAATTTAACTAACTGACCTAACTAGCTAATTAACCTAGGACTAACCGAAATAAACCAACTAGTGCACCCGACAACCTAAGACTTAACCGGGTGACACTAACCTAGTAACTAGTTAAAGAGACAACCTAGTACCTAACCTAGGATGGTCCAAAAGGGTTAGTTATGGTCCCAAAGACTTAGGGGTACTTTAGTAATTACCCTAGGTCCCTTAATTAATTAAATTAACAACTTAATTAATTAATGAGAAATTCAAAATTTGGCCGAGACCTTAGCCAATTTCCAGATTTTGGTAAGTCAAATGTTCTCCTATGTTTAGTCAACTTAGGAGGGGCGTTTTAGTAATTAACTAATTAATTTAATTAATTAGCCTAAGTTGAATGAGTCAAGATCAGTTCCTAATACTTAGACTCACGTTCAAACACTAGGAAATTCACGACGCAAAACAGTGAGCAAACGAAAAGGAAAAACAGAAAGTTTCTCTCGATTCTCTTAGGCGATTTCAAGGTTTTCTTCAAGCTTTCGTGCAAGGTGATCTTCGTAGATTCAATTCTACATAAGGTATGGGTTTCTCTCCTGGAATTCTTTCTCCAAGAGGATTTTCAATCGCTTAGAATCTATGAATCTCGAAACTAGGGTTGCTTCCAAACGATATTGTTGAACGTCCTTCTCCCTAGTATCCTTGTTTTCGATTCTAATGAGTATGTAGTTGTAATCTCGAACATGTTTGTAATCTCGAAGAGGTTGTTGGTATGTGGCGATAACTGATCCTAATGTGTAGATCTCTTGATTTATAAATGTCGAATGAAGCCTATAGAATTTATTCGTATGATTTAAGTATTATTTAAAAGAAATAAAGAATGTTGTAAGGCTTAATTGTTTCTGAGATGATGAAGTTGTTATGATTCGGTTATGAAGTTTAGTTACTGTTAAATGTCGATTTGCTTGAGATGATGAGTTCACTAAAGTACATTTATGAATGTTAATCAACTTGGCTAATGATAATCTCATGAAAAATGTTGCATGAATGATTGGCTTGTGCCAATAAATTGGCTAACAATGTTTTGCCCAAAATGTTGAATGGAATTGGCTTATAATATTGCTTTGAAATTATAATGGAAAGATTGGCTAATGACTAATGTAAACCAAATTAAGCATGACCAATGTAACTTTGAATTCATAACCAAGGGTATGCCAATCATTGGGACAAGTCCCAACATACCCTTTCCAAATGAATTATGAACATGGTAACTACATTGAACAAAGTTCTTAACATTTATAAAGAAGGGTATAAAGCTACCAAAAGACATGAAACGAGTTAAGGTGAGTAATAACATGATTAAAAGTCTTTGAATTATAAAAAGAGCAGAATGGGGTGTTAAAGGAAGTGAGACAAGTCTCACTTACACCTAAGACAACTATGTTAAAGATACTCACATAAGATGGTGTTAATAATCGTGAGACAAGTCTCATTAACACCAAGATGATAATGTAATGTTAAATTCACATTTCATCAAGTAAAGAAAGGGATGACCGGTTATCCAAAGAGTTAAGTAAACCTCATAACTAGAAGCAAGCTTCCATAATGTTTGAGTAAACTCTAAAAGATGTAAAGAAAAAGAATTTGAGCAAAGCACCGATAGACTAGCAATGAGCTTGTGCCAGCACATGTAAGACTCATGAGATGAGGCTACCACCAAGGTGGATAAGTAGTCTCCGTATGTCTCCTAGTCTTCGAACTATGTTGCCAGCATAGGAACTAGCCAGTGGTTTCCACCTAAGAGAGCTAGGTAAGATGCGGTTTCACTTTGGCCGGTGAAACCACCCCTTTTAGGTGTGGGGCAGACACTGAATTTCATGCTTAGCTCACATGATCTATGTCGGTTAAATGCTCAAATGAAGTATTCAGTTCACTTTAGTCGTGAACCACCTCTTTTCGGTGTGGGGTAGACACTGAACTTGGTTTCACTTTAGCCGGTGAACCACCCCTTTTCGGTGTGGGGCAGACACTGGATTTCATGGTAGCTCACATGATCTAGATTCACTTTGATCGGTGAATAACCCCTTTTCGGTGTGGGGCAGACACTGGATTTCATGTTAGATTGCATGATCTTAATTCTAAAGATGTCTTTAAGAAAGCAAGAAAGAAATAAGAAGAAATGCATGTTCAAAGTGAGCTAAGAAAGTAAGAGCTTAAGAATATCAATCGTCAGTACTTGATAAGAATGAAGTTTTCAGCAAATAATGGGCATAGCCAATAATGACTTCTTTTATTATGAAAATGATCCCAAGCCAAATAAGATTGGCTTATAATGACTTCTTTTAATATGAAAATGATCAAATCCAAATGAGATTGGCTTATAATGACTTTATATAATTGGAAAATGATCATAGCCAAATAAAATTGGCTTATAATGACTTCTTATATTAGGCTAATTTCAAATAATAGGATTAACCAATAAAGATTGGCTTATAAAGATTTCATGCCCAAATTGTAGTTAAATCATTTCCTTAATCCCTTGGATTACTTACTTGATTCATTGTAGGTATGGGACTACAATTAATCAATGAACTTGTAAGTAAAACATAGGACCAAAGGAGATCATTGAACTACACAACAACAAGAAGAAAAAGACTGAAAAATAAACTAAGTGTTGAAAAGGGAGCTCTCGGGGTAGGGGTTATCAAATTTCAAAATTTTCGCTCGAGTTGTTCTAGAATTATGTTCATGATTCTAAGATCTTGTGTTCATATAGAAAATGAGTTATGTGTTTTGAATGCATTAAAATACGTCATATTCACACAATGAATCACAAATAACGAATTAGGAAAGTCTAGTGATTTCACTTTCCAGAAATGACATGTTGTTTAGGAAGAGCTTTCCTTGATCATGCATAGCCTTATGTGTATGTGTGCATACACCCATACTTAGTACAAGTGTGTACTAACCCTATACTATTACTATTTTTTTAGGTGCAGGTCAGAGAGGAGATTGAGGAATCATCGCAGCGGTTTGGACTTAGCGATCTCCAGACCTTTGGTAGGTCCTCTTGATTTCGAGGATGCTACATCTATCTTTCTAGTATTAGTACTTTAGACATAGCTAGTGGATGTTGTCCCTAGTGTTTCTTTCAAGACTTTTATTCGAAGCTTTGTACAAAGGCCATTTTGGCGAACTATTATGATATATTATTGATTCTTTCATTTGAATTGCTTAATCGATTGTAGATGGTTGTTTAGTTTGAGCTTATAGTATATGAATCCATGTAAAATTTATATGAAGTCTATGTACACTTCATGTCATTTTAAAAGTTTTAAATTTTCCGCAAAATTTAACTATATGAATGTGATGAAAGCTAAGAAGAGGCTTGTTCGACCTCTAAGAGGTTAACGACGTCGATCGCGGTCCGAATTCCAGAATCCGGGTGTGACAAATTCTCCCACGGAGTAGTTAGTGTGGGTGCGAATTCCGATGGTCTGGGTCATGAAATTTTTATATTGCATGTATATTTCTATTGTTTCATCCTTATCGTTCAATAGATATACATAACAATATATAGTGCAATTGTCAATAAAATCTATGAAGAATTTTTTTACCACCACGAGATGATGTTAACTTCATATGACAATTGTCAGTGTAATTGACATGTCTCAAGCGTTCAAGTCTAGGAAGTAAGCACAGACAGAAATACTGAATTTGAAAAGACCTTTCGTGAGGTAACTTTTTCTAACAAATATTTTGGTTTTTACTTTTTATAACTTTGTCAAATGCAGACATTGTTTCAAAATCAATATCTTGCCAGATGACTTTTTCAGAAGGGTCTTTCCATAACATTCAATTTGTTAAAGAAATTACCCATGACCATAGTCTTATAGGTCTAATAAGGGCAATATGATCCAAATGTTTGTTTTACAACACAAACATAAAAGATTATTTTTCACCAATGTTCATATCTATACAAATAAATTTATTTTAATAGACATATGTTTTCATGAAAAATTATAATATTTTAAGTTACACTTTTTTTTAATCAAAGAATACAATTATTTCGAATGAGTAGTATAATTTTGTGGTTTTATACTAGTCATATCATATATACTAGTATAGAGAGACTCAACGATCACAATATCAAATATACTCCAAGAATTTTGTGGGTCTAACATATTACAAGAATGTCATTATATTTCATATCTTGTTCTTTCAAATTTTAATTAGATAGTAAGTCTAATTTTGTCTTTATCACAAGTAAAAAAAAAACATTTGAAATATGTTCTCAAAAATATTTTTTCAAGTATTTGAAATTATTTTTCACATATTTTTTTTCATGCTTTCAAATTGTATACCGTCAAATACACATTGACAACACGAAACCTTTTTTTTGAGATTTAATCCATAGAGACACCCATTACATGCTCAAAAATCGCTAATTTTCTGTCACTAGTATTTTTCCCTTTCTGTCACAATTAGACAAACCATTTACTATTTAGATTACTAACAATAAAGTTTCAATCTTTATACAACTTGTTTCTAGTTTAATGATGAAATTTTTATATTCTTCTAATCGTTAACCGAATGAACCTCGAATTATGATGAAGTTTTTATATTCTTCTAATAAGTTTCATATTCAGACAGAGTAGTAAACCAAAACGGTTTTAATCTCCAGAAACCTCAAATACAACACTGTTTCTAGTTAACGAAGAAGATTTATATTTTTCGAATCCTTTAGCCTTAATATTTTTCTAAGTCAGAATATTCATTCAAACAGAGTATTTAACAAATTGATGAAGCTTCGATATTCTTCTAACCAATGCACAATTTGATTTATTCACGAAGTTCTTATATATTCTTCATACAAACGGAGTACAAAAACAAGAAGATATTAGTCTCCAAAAATAAGACACAATCAAATTTCACATGAAGTAGAAAACTACAAAAAGAAAATTCTCTCCTCTAAACATAATACATATTAATAATAATAAAGATACAGTTTGAGATCATCACATAATGACAATCTATCCTAACATTTATGAAATAAATTTCATAACTTATAAAGGATAGAAAAAATAATAATCAAGGGAAATAAAAAGATAACCTGGGTTTTCCTCTCATTGAATCAAATTATATCTGGCAGCAATGCTTTCATGCAAGTCACTTTTCTTGCAAATTATTTCTTTCTTTCCAGTTTTCATCATATTCCAATTTTCCTTAGAAGACATTGAATTTCAACGAGAAACTACATTCATATTCAAATATTGTTAGGATACAACATATGTTCATGAAAGTGCTCATTTTAGCCTTTATACATAAATAATTTTCTCATTCAAAAGATTACTGAAATGGTGCAATACTTGAATGCACTTGGAAAGAAAATAAGATTAATCTTACCCATCTAAGAAAAACTTACTACAGAAAATATATCCAAACATATTAAAATACCACGAAAATCTCTTTTATCATATGATAAAATAATTTTCTTTGTCTTCTTCTTCTTTCCAACAAAAAGAACACAGAAAATAAAAGTAATTTCCTTACTACTGAAAATACCATCAATATTAAATTTCTTAAGCCCTGTATTCAGATTATCAAATCGAGACAATAAAAGATGAAAAGAAAAACAGAAGAACTATAAGAGTCCACAAAATCCACTATATGTCCTTAAGAAATTTAATCCCCTCAAGTATCTGAGGTTGCAGATTAATTCCTCCTAAGATAAAATGGATTAACCATTAAAGAAGTAGCGGTACCTCAAACATTGATAATTTCAACAAACTGGAACTGACATCAACAAATCACACTCACAGACACGATCGATCAATTTTGTTTTGTAAGAAATGTATGCGAAAGAAGGAAATAATTCAATGTAGAAAAATGCGAGAAACCCTCTCTATTTATAGCCAACAAAGGGTAAACAACTCTTTCGAAATAACACAACCTTTTAGAAAGGTCATAACCTTTTGGAAAAGGCACAACCTTTCAAACGGTCAATACCCTTTGGGAAATACACAACTTTTTATAAAGTTCACAGACTTTCGGAAAAGTTACAATCCTTCATTTTCTTTTGAGAACTTTACAACCCAACAACAAATAGAGCATAGCTTACTAAGGATCCACATGGATTGAGTAAGACTATCAATGGTCTGCACAAATTCAATCTGATAGCGTCAAATTAAGTTATAACTTATAAATGATTAGAAAAATTAATTCAATTTTCAGTTTTTTTTAAGAATTTGATTTCAATTTGTTCCACCGTTGAGGTAACATTCTGAAAAGATCAATCGAACATATTTTAAATTTTTGCCATTATTTTCCTTTTTCAAAAAAATTAAAACCTTACCTTCACCGCATTCTTAATCACCCAATTACATTTTAAAAATATATAATTAGCTACCCCTTCTTCACTTCTCTCTTAAATTGCTATAAATTGTTAACTTTATAATTTTTTATTTTATTAAATTGAATTTTCAATATTTACATGGATAAACTTCTTAGCTGTTGAAGACAAGCAAAAACAAGTCTCATGTGACGATATTTAAGAAATTAAATGACGATATGATTCAATGTCTAAAATGTGATAAAACATATAAGCATAAATTCACATTGGACTATAGTGAGGATGTCAATTTTTATCATAGGCACTTGCTTAGGCATAATTATTCAGTTTCGGATGCAAATCTTTCTTAAAATTCAATATTTGAATTATTTAATGTAAAATGGAAATTTTAGATTTGCATGTTTTTAAAAATAGAAATTACAAAATTAATTGCATTGAATATTAGCATTTAATATATTACTATCTCTGTACACGTGTTGTACATGTGCTGCGTAATAATGTAAAACATATTTTTATAAATGGGTCGTGTCCCTAATTTACTCTAATGTTGTTGAGTATAACATGTCAAAGATACTTCAGGTCTAAATATATATTATGAATTATATTTTATAGATATATATGAAGTAAGGTGTCTAGCATATTATGTGCTATGAAAAGTTTTAAATTTTCCGCTAAATTTACTATGTCAGTGCGATGAATGATAACTATGGGCTTGTATAATACCTCCGATAGGTCAATTAAGCCATTTTTCTTCTAGGGGGTCTCCCCGGATGTGACATAAATAAAGTCACCATAAATAACAAGTATCCTCTCCCTAGAATTGATGACTTATTTGATCAACTACAAGGGGCAAGCTGTAACATTCCAAAAAAACACATGTCTAGTAATGAGCCCAGTAGGTCTTTAAGAATGCCTATTAGGGGTACATAGGCACCCCCATGACCAATATTGAGGAATAATGGGCATAGTATGGAAAAATTGGCTAAGAGATATTAGCCAATTTTCTATATACGAACAAGTAAATTACATGTTGGGATGTCATACCCAATCCAAGATTGCGTGTCCAAGAAAGGTACCTGCAAGGAAGACCCTAAGCTAAAAAAAATCATGTTGTGTAATAGTAACACATTAGGTACTAGGCATCCAAGTGTCAAGCCTAGTACCATAGCACATGACCATTTAAAATAATCATGTAAATTAAGCAGTGCCCAAGGACATGGTGAGGGTCCTTGGACACTAAGTAAATATTCCAAATAAGACATCGAGAGTAGTTAGTTAGGAAAGTACAACATACACATGTGCAAGAACATGTGCATGAAATGTGAAAATCGGCCAAAGGAGGGGACCACCCTAATCCAATTCGGTTGGGGTAGTTAAGGGGCAGCATGTGCGGACGGGTCCCTCCATGTGGGGCCTAACTTACTAACTAACTCTAGACTCTAACTAACTGCCCTAACTAGCTAATTAACCTAGGACTAACCGAAATGGACCAATTAGTGCATCCGACAACCTAAGACTTAACCGGGTGACACTAACCTAGTAACTAGTTAAAGAGACAACCTAGTCTAACCTAGCATGGTCCAAAAGGTTAGTTATGGTCCTAAAAACTTAGGGGTAATTTAGTAATTTCCCTAGGTTACCTAATTAATTAACTTAGCAACTTAATTAATTAATTTGAAAGTCTAAAACCGAAACTACAAAGGAAATTTCCAGATTTCGGTTAAGACAAGAAAGGGACACCCTAGTACCTAACCTAGGATGGTCGAAAGAGTTAGTTATGGTCATAACGACTTAAGGGTAATTTAGTAATTACCCTAGGTCACCAAATTAATTAAATTACCAATTTAATTAATTAAAATAAATGGTCAAACCGAAATCCTTACACTAATCTAGTATGACTGAAGAAACATCCTAGTACTTAACCTAGGATGGTCCAAAAGGGTTAGTGATGGTCCCAAAGACTTAGGGGTACTTTAGTGATTACCCTAGGTCCCTTAATTAATTAAATTAAGGATTTAATTAATTAATAAAAATTTCACATGTTGACCGAAACCATAGTCAACACAAATTTCCAGATGTTTGGTCAAGTCAACATTCTCCTATGTTTAGTCAACTTAGGAGGGGCGTTTTTGTAATTAACTAATTTATTCTATTAATTAACTTATTAAGCCTTATTTGAATGGGTCAAGATCAGTTCCTAAGACTTAGACTCACGTTCAAACACTAAGAGTTTCAGAACGCAAAACAGTAAACAAACGAAAGCAAAACGAGAAAAGTTTATATCGACGTTCTTAGGCGATTCCAATGTTTCTTCAAGGTTTCGTGCAAGGTGGTCTTAGTAGATTAAGTTCTACATAAGTGACTTAAATGCATTTCAAAAAGGTACTTTAACTTAGCACCGAGTGAACTAGTTATGAGAGGTGTCCCATCCCAATGTTGGAAGGTAGGCTCACAATGGTCTTATGATATGAGGACTACAATGCTATTGTGCATAAAGAGGATTTCTAGTATATCACCTAGTTGTTGAACTATGTTGCCTCCATAGGAATACTAGCTAGTGTATCCACCAAGAATTCTATGTTCATGTTTTTATTCTACCTTGAAAGTAGAGCACCTTCTTTCGGTGTAGCATTTCATGACACTAGATTCCATGTTTAGCTCACATTGTTTATTGTCGGTTAAGGTGATTGTGCCCGAAACTAAAATGAATGAATGGAGTAATGATGAAGGACACTAATTAGGGTGACTTAAGTGGTTCTACTTAGTGTAGGTAGGGGTATGAGACTCTATCTATACATTACAAAAGTTGGCCTTGAAGGAATTCCTAGGAGGTTGTTGTTATGTTACTATGAACTTATGATATCATGAAATGTATATATGTTTGCTCTATATGATGTTGCTCTTATATGATGTTGGTTTCACTGGTTGAACATGATATTAGTATAAATTGATATATATGATGATGACTACACATGATACCTATGGTATGTATGTGAAGTAAGGCATTAGTTATGGTTCCTTTTCTTCTTCACTTGATTACGTAGGGTTATGGGGCTTCACATGAGCATTGCACTAGTAGGCTAGGGATGGGATTGTTGTAAGGGTTTTTATGTTGATGATATGAACTAATGAATATGATATGTTAAGATGACTTTATGGTCATATTGCCCTTAATATTGAACATGTCTTATGTTATTGATATGTGGACTTGTATATGCTCTCTTGTGTGTGCGTAAAGGCATTCACGTTGGATTCACATGTTTCTAAAGAATGGTCCATTTCATGCATGTCTCAAATGATTTTATGTGCATATGTTTCCGTACTTAGTACAAGTGGTTGTACAAACCCATATTCTTTTAATTTCTACAAATATGTATGTTCGGTCCGTTAACATGCTTAGAGTCCATTTGCAAGAAGACTTGGACTTTTCCCCAAGTTATTGGCGAGTCCTCAATGTTCCAGGATGGTGCCATTTTATATCTTAGTAGGATTTTTATTGTAAAGACAATTGTTTCTTTCCTTAATTCTTTAGAATATTGTCGTAAGCCTATATTGGCATATTGTACTTGTATATGGGGTATGCCCTACTTTGTAATACTCTTTCAATGGTTTATATGAGACAAGATATTAGACTCTTAAATGTATGTTTATGCTAAACCAGAAGTCTATGTATGCTTCCTAAACGAGAAATGTATGTAAACTCCATATATGATATGTGAGAAGTCTAAGTACACTTCACTATGTAAAAGTTTTTAATTTTTAGCATTTTAACCTCTTATATGTAATGATGAATGCTAAGGGCTAGTCTATGTCTTCTCCGAGAACGAAGGCGCCATATACATTAAGTGGGTTCTCCCCGGTCGTGGCAATATGTTGATCCGTTCTTTCTTTAATTTAATTATGAAATATGAGTTACTTAGATAGTAATACTCCTATCTCTAATGTTTTTTGTGATGTTGATAATAAGTATTCCTCATCCTTAACCCTAAACCCATGAATTAGCTATTAAGGAGGTATGTATTTAATGATATGATTATTATATTATTGAAATGAGTTTCTCATGATTATATTAAAGTCATAAATGAAATGTTTACTCGTTATTGGTTCCTAAAGTGAAATGATTGTTCTCACTTATCAAGACCTATGAGTTACGATGATAAGATATTTATATAGGGGTCTAGTTGAGACTAATGTAAACTTGTATGATGAAATATGATGATTACAAAAGGGTTTAAATGCTTAGAGCTGGAAGAGCATTTAAATGCGATGGAGGTCTCAAGTTTAGTAAGTCTGGCCTCCCACATGGGTTAGTTCACGTTTAGAAAGTCTGGATTCCCAAGATATGTGTTGTCACATGAGTTAGAAACCTCCATGTCTAGCAAGTCAATGTTTATGATAGCAATCTCTTTAACCCTTACTATGTTACAACATAGGACTCTAGCTTAGAGGATCCACCTAGATAGATATGTATGAATGGTTACACCTTAGGCAAATGTTAACCCTCTCTTTTCGGTGTGTGAGTAGAACATCCGATTCCTTGTAGCTCACATGGTCTAATGTCGATTATTGCACATCCTTCATTAATGTAAAAGTAAAAGAATAAGTTAAATATGTGAATTCTCATTAGGTCTTTCTTAAAGGTTGCTTCGTAGTATGAGGAGGGTATGAGACTTCTCTTACACATTGCAAATGTGGGGATCCTGGTCTTAGTAGTGTTCTTGTATGATTAAGTTGATTATATAGTATTCATGTCAACTTCTATATGATCTTATGAATAAATGATGCTAAAATGAAATATGAAGTTATGTTGTATGTATGAAGTAGGTGGCTTAATGTGATACTTAGCTTTGGATAGGGTTATGGGGTTTTATTATTGACATTGCACAAGTATCATTTGGGTTGCTTATATGTTGGGTTAATATCATGTTGGGTGGACTTATTATGTACCATATATGTGCATGTTAAGGTTGTTAGATACATAGTATGGTTTTGACTAAAGTGTCGTTTTTCTCATGCATTGATGATTTTATGCATAGAAGTCATACTTAGTACGAGTAAGGACCCTCAAAACGAATTAATGTGTCTAGAGCCTCATATGCAACTATATTCTAATATGTTCATTAAGTGTTTTATAGTGTGTATACTTGATTTGAAGTTGTTTGGAAGTCAAACATCCAAGAACATCCAAGACATTCGAAAGTTAGCCTTTGGACATGCTAGTGTGTTCTAGTGTGACTTTACACGTTTTACGTGTTCTTTGGTGCTCAAATTTATAGTGAAGAACCTTAACATATTTATGATCGTTAATACGTTCACATGTCCGGGCACGACTCCCCAAGGACCACCAAAAGGGGTCCTTGAAGAGGACAAAAACACTGCCTGACTGCCTAGGAAGTGTCAAATCTACGACCCCATGAACGACGGATCGTGCATGGATTGACTCCCCATCGATTTAAGGCATTACTCAACACATAGAAGTGTTATATGATCCCTCTAAGATGTAATCTCAGGTGCAACTGATGGAGCAGTAGGACAGCTCGTTTATTAGACGACTCTCCATTAACAGCCCTCATCGATGCAACCTGTTACTGCTTGCCATGCACGATGTCCATTAAAGGGGTGAACATGAAATTCACCCCACGTCCTTAATAGACCATAGACAGTTATCTTTTATATTTTTGGGTGTATTAAATTTGTTAAAAAGATCAAAACCCCAATTAAACTTCATTTTTCAAATTACACCCTTCCCTCTCAAAACAAAATCTCTCAAGAAACATCCATTGAAGATGAAGCTCGATAAAAGCTTGGTTGTTGGATTTTCATGGATTTTTCGTCATGTTTTTGTGGATTTCTTATGCAATGAGGTATGGTAATCCTTCATCTTTAGTTAACCTTTGATCTAAGGAGTTCTTTTAAAGTTTTTTCAATGAAACTTCATGATCCAAATTCCTATCTTTCAATCTAGCGATAGTTTCATTCTCAAATTGATTTCAAAAGTATTTTTATGATGAATTAATGATTATCTACTGTTTAATTGATGATTTTCGGATAAATTTTATGAAGAACCCATGATCCTCCTCAATTCTAAGTTCCGCCTATAATGAGGATAATGTGTTCTTGTTGAGATGTTGATAGATTATGATTTTGATTATGTTAATGTATCTATATCTACTATTTTCTATACGAATTAATGATGAATTGTTGAGAATTGATCAATGATGATCAAAGCTTGGAGAATTTTTAAGATTTCCCTATTTCCTCTACATTGTATATAATTGGTATTCGAATTGGACTTCAATGGCATTGTGTGGTATGGTCCACTTATGGTGACGGTGTTTACCTTCTTGACATTACTATTTATTGTGATCATGGCCTTGAAAAAAATATGTGTAAAATGATTCAATAAGAATATTTTCATGAATGTGAAGTATTATGCGTAGCTCCCAATACTAATATCATGTTCTAGGAGTTGATAATGTCTACTACATATGAATTAAGGTGATAGGGTTAGGTATGGTCTATGTGTCTATCATTGATGAAATTATGTTTATGGATGACCCCCTACCTATGTACCCCTACGTGAAAGTGTTGTCTAAAGCATGTTTAGAAGTCTTAGATTCAAATGTTGAAGATGTCTAGTCTCCTAGGCTCTAATGTGGTGTGTGGTCTATGCTTGAATATGTATTGTGATGTTAAGAGGTTGGCTGACTCAAGGATATGCTGATAGCCATTATGTGATCATGTTGACCAATGTACACACAGTCACACTTCATGCATATCTATAAGGAGTATAGGTTCATGGTGTCTAATGAAAGGAATATTCTCATATGCACTAATGTCTACTATTATGCATGTAAAGTTTATGTCCATGAAAGTATGAAAATGTATCTTAGCTAGGATGACCTGATAAGTGTGCTAGTGTAGGCGAGTGTATGTAACTTTGCCTATACATTGCACATGTCTACCTTTATATAATAGTTCCCAAGGTGATTACTCTATGTACATGAATATGAATGCATGATTAAGCTATGAACATGAAAGTATATGCTATGATATCAAGCATATTATATGAATGATGCCCCAGGGACTAGCCTAAGGATCCCCAAAGAGGACCCAAACATGGGACAACCAAGTTGCCGTGCCAACAAAGATTTGGCAGTGGCTTCGGGTCGCGCCGCTGACACGGAGTGGGAAAAATGACTCCGCGGCGCACAATAAACTCCTTGATTTGGTTGCCTCGTTTTTAAGTCAAATTTGAGTTTGTTAAATTGTCTCTTAAGTGCAGGGGTATTATGGGTAATATGGGTATGACTTAATGATGGTTATTGAGTCTTTTTATACCCCTAAACTCACCAATCAAAGCTAAACCCTCAACTCATAACAAAATCTATCCATTCTTCTCTCCAAAACCTTCATTATTAAAGGTTTGAAGCTCCAACGAAAAAGACTGATTTTATCAAGTTTTCTCAATCAATTTTTGGGCTTTTCATCACAATTAAGGTATGATTCTTCATCCTTGAAATCTCATTCTTCAAGGAGTCAAATCCAATGATTCTTCAAAGATGATAAAAAACATGAATTGTCCAATTTCGTAATCTATTCATGATTCTTGCATTAAAGGTTTTGAAACATTGTATTTTGATTGAATTGATGTTAATTTGTTGATTTAACCTAAAAACTCTATGAAACCATGCAAACCATGTATTTCTTGTTTTTACTTCTTTATGGGTGAATTGATTATGTCTTAATGCTATTGAATTATTGTGTATTTGATTAGTGCTATTGAATTATGATAGAATCATGCTAGAACCAATAGTATGCTTCCCTAAATTCATAAATCTATGTTGAATTATATTTGATTCATTGTCTATTGTAAGTATTAAATTGAATTGATGATCATGACCATGGGTAAGGGCCTTTGAGTACTGTGGTGGATGATTTATATATGGATTGAAGTGGTGATAGTGGATTTGGTGGTACGCTGCCCTCATTCTCTTTATCTTATGTAAATTATATCTTGAATTATGTTTTGATTTGTATGGTCCACATATGGTGGCGGTGATCTGTGCTTTACTTGTGAATTATGTGGCCTCGTCGGCGTTATTTTATGAACAATGATGATCATGGCCTTGTCGGCATAACTTGATATGTTATGATGATTTATGTTGTGATTTATGTCAAGTATGATAATATATATCTACTTTGAGTAATGTGAAAGTATGTGTTTCTTGTATTGACATTAGGTGATCATGTTAGACTACGACTATGTACTTGTGTGTGTAGTCTTAGGAGTGATGTTTGATTCTTCCTAATTGGTTATGTGAGTCTTATTATTGTTATGTTTATGATTCTATATAAGTGTGTAGGATGACTAGTAAGTATAATTAGTTGACCCTATGTTCTTCTAGAATTATATGATATGTGTGAAGTATGTGTGTGTCTTGTGTTGGTAGGCTTTTGTCCCTTACTTGATACATGTACAATGTGAATATGAGTTCTTGACTTAGTATGATAAAGCTTCTTAGTCTTGTAACTGTGATTGGCATGTGACCTTGAACATTGTTAAGAAGGTCCTCTATGTGGAGCCTTCAACCTCTTTGTAAGGTGATGATATTATTGAACTTGAAAGTCGTAATGGTATCATTCTTGTGTGAATGGTGGACTTAGGGGTTATTGGATGGAACGGCATGAAATCATCCTTAGGAGAGTCATTGAGCTATCCTCTTGACCATTGTAGGTAGCCTTAGTGGACCCTCTTTAGTAAGATGAAATGTTATTGGGTTATGAACTAGATATGGAACCTCTTCATGCGATCCTTATGTAAATTACTCTATGAGAACAAAGACTAGCACCGAGTGACTATGGTTTGGGAAGTAGCTCTAGTTATGGATGAGACTAGAGTACAAAAAACCTTTCATATTCCTTAACCATCTTACTACATGGGATGTTAGGGTTCTACCATTGGCAAGTAGAACACCCTCCATCGGAGTAGGGTAGACTCTGTATTTCCTGCTTAGCTACCATGGTATATGTCTATTATTTCCTATTCTCATCATTTGGGATACCTACTAGTATTGGAGAAGTTCTATGAAGTTTAGGTATTGGTATGTGACGTTATCTAGACATTGCACAATTAGTTCTTGAAGATGTTAGTGAATGAGTCCCTTGGTCTTTTCCAAGACCATTACAGGAATGTCCTTATGTGATGAATGTATCTTAATGAAATAAATATAATGGATTAAGTTGGAAAGTATGTTAATGACTAAGTACATACCCAGAGTAGTTTAAGGGTTGCTTAGTTAAGGTATGAAGGGAGCATATGAATGGTCACTTGATGTCTTATCTAGGGAAGTCCTAAGAATGGAAGTCCTAAGAATGACTCTAGATAGGGAAAGTAAATTTAATTAGTAGAAATGATCTAAACATAGGTAGTCTTAAGGATTATTTAGGTAAGCTTGGAGAGGGTGTATGCGCGGTCTCTTCTTGAATTACTTAAGTAAGTCTTTTGATAACCTTTGGGAAGAGAATGTTATATATATATATATATATATATATATATATATATATATATATATATATATATGTATATGCTATCATGTGTAGTGAGAATGATCTTATCTTAGGTGGTCTAAATGATCTCTTAGGTCTATGTGAAGGGATTATATGGGCGCTCGCTTCATAACTCACTTAAGTGAGACTTAGAATAACCTTTGGTAGGTGGATCTTATGAATATATTTTTTGATGTACGCTTGATGCTATTGGTGATGTTTGATACTTAAATGTGGTTCTTATACTTATGATATGATATCTTAATTAAAAAAAGCATATTTCTCATAAATGTGCATTTTCATGATTTTATAGATTAAGCCATTCATAGTAAACGTGTTTGTACTAATTCTATACATTTTGTTATATCTAAAGGTGTAGGTGGAAAGTGAGAAGAATCTTGAAGGAAAGCTTGGAATCTAGTTATCGTTCAACCAAAGTTGAAGTAAGTTCTCAATTGAGTCGAGGGTGTATCGTCTTTTGATGTCGTTTAATTCAAAGTATTGCATTAGACTAAGTATTTCTATTTTGTATTGTACGGGCCGTGTCCCAAGTATTCTTGAGTCCAAATTTGCCATATGTTTAGGCTTAGTGTTTCTATGATTTTAATATGAAAGATGTTTTAAGATATTTCGTGTGAAAAGTTTTAATTCCGCACTACTTTTAATATATGTGTGCAATGAATGATGTCAAAGGGCTTGTACAAGACCTTCAAGAGGTCAAGTACGCCGTTTATCGACTCAAGAGTGTCATAACTTCTAGGGGGTACTTTGGGTCGTTACATGAAAGAATGCATAATGAAGCATGTATGATAACGTAGTAAGTAGGGTCCCTTTAAAGGTTTGCTCAATTGTACTCTAAACTAGACTATGCTATGAAATATGATATGTCCATGTGAAAGGATATTCTCACATTATTTAGGTTGATAAAACGACAATTGTCATCTATAACCTGTGAACTATGCATATGAGGATTTAATCTCCTATAAACTATTTTTATGAAATTAATATTAATAAAGACTTTTCAAAAAGTGAACTTAGCTTAGCACCGAGTGAACTTAACAATGAGAGATATTGACTACCCTTGGAGGGATATTAACCCTATGGTTCCACATGTAACACTCCGTGTCACGATTGGAATGTACACCCTAGAATAAGGGGTTAGTCTTGAGTCGTCACAAGGCGTACTTGACCTTTCAGGGTCGTGTACAAGCCTCTTAACTATCGTCCATTACATAAGATATTAAAAGTAGTGTGGAATTAAAAATTTGAGAACAATAATAATAAGAAACTCTTTTATAAATACTAAGAATAAGTGTCGTCTTCACAAGCATTCATAAAGATACAACTTAAATATCTTAGGGTCACGGCCCTTTACATTGAAAGAAAATACTTAATAAGTCTTACACAAGTCTTAATGAAAACCTAAATAAATATACACCATGTCCTCGAATATATGAGGACATACCGAGACTTGAGAGAGTCAAGTTATCAAGCTTGCCTTCTAAACTTGCACTTGCTTCCAATCTATACTTATAGAGTATAGAAAAATATGGGGTTACACTAGAACAAAAATGACCATTAGCGGCATTTAATTCTTAATTGCCGTTAAATATGTATTTTTAGCGACAATTGATACTATTTGTATATGTCCATAATGCCTTTAGCGACATTGGTTCTAAAGACACTTAACTAATGCCGGTAAAGACTTTAGCACTCTTTATTAGTATCAATATTTAATGCCGCTAAAAGTTATTTTTGTTGTAGTGTTAGTACAAACATTGTACTAAGTATGGTATATGCAAAACATGCAAAAGCAGACGTTTAGTTGAAAGAAGCTTTCATGACATATAAGTAAAACCTTCATGAATATAGAATAAAACAACATATAAATCATCAGTTAGTACATAAGGTAAAACTTCCATAATTTTAGCACGAAACTAGACTTCACAATGAACTCAAGAAATCTTTTAGTGAATCCTTTTTCATTTCAACTTACAGTGAACCCATCTCATATCAACTCACATTGAACTCATTTTCGTTGAAGTTTCCTTTATGAAGGTTATCCGAAGACTCACTAAGGTAAGACATGAGTATTTCATATCAACTCACAGTGAACTCATTTCCCTTGAATTTTCCCTAACCAAGGTTATCCGAAGACTCACTAAGGTAAGACATGAATGAACCGCCCATACAATCCCTTCAAGCCCATACTTCACGCGGGTAACAATCCCACACTAAACATCAAAGACACTAAGGAACATACATAAATTTAAGGACTTCATATAAGAACCCTTCTCCAAGGAAACCCCCAAGTTACACATAGTGCAATGTGAGAGTAGCATCCCATACTACTACTCCCACCAATTGCTCCTTGAAGATCCACTTAGATTAGGCACACACATTCATAATTCATAACCTTCATCATACAAGACATAACCTTAGCATGCTTTCTTGACATTATACACTAAGTCATATAACTTGATTTACATTTCATAATGACCCATTCATTCATTCATACAAATACACACCAACACTCCTTCCAAATGCCTACTTGTGCAATGGATAAATAGCGTCCCATACCACAACCTACCTAAAATAGTACACCCTTTAGGAGACTTAGTTCATTTCATACTTTTGTGGAGGCTACCTTTAACCGACATAGACTATGAGAGCTACACATGGAATCCCGTTATTAACCCATACGGATGAGGGATCCCCACTTGCCTAAGCTAGGGTCATTCTTGAGCCTTAAGGTGGATTATTCAACAGCTACTCCTATGCGGGCGCATAGTTAAGGGATAAGGAGATTGCTTCTAATTAACTCATTTTCTACTAACGAGGAGTACTCATCTAAAGAGGTACATTGGGTGCATTATCTCTACTCACGAAGTGTACCCACCCCTTCTTCAAATCCTCTCGTTGCTAAGCATAACTCCCTCAGGGAGTGTATATATTCATTACTATAGGTTAAGGGATAACTATTGGACGACACATCTCAACTCACGAAGGGTATCCATCCTCCAACCTATCTTATAAAGCTCTTGGGAATATTGAGGTTGCTACTAAATACTTCGTCGCAACTCACAAAGAATGTCCACCCCAAAACATCCTTTTTTCATACTATATGAATAGCAGGGATGGTCTAGACACATCATCTCTACTGAGGAAGATTGTCCACCCTACTATCCCTCAATCTGTTATGACCCAAACTACCCCCTAGGTGTAATCGGCGTTGTCGTCCTCTTCGAGGACTAAGACAAGCCCTTAGAGTTCTTCATAGCACATCATAGGTGAAGAAAATATGAAAAAATTAAAACTTTTCTATATAACAAAGTATACTTTGACGTCTTGCATATCGGATATGGGTTTACATAGACCCCTCACTTCTGAAGCTTACATAGGCTTCTCACTTAATATTTAACAACAACATAGTCTAATAGTTAGTATCACATTTAACAATCTAAAAGTGAATCACAATAGTTTGGGCATAGCCCTTAGTCTATTACAATATACCCATATAGGCTACATGTAAGTCTCAACATGAGAATGGACAATTGTCTAAAAACATAGACAAAGCTAACAAGTCTTGATGAGTCACCAATTGAATCAGGAAAGATCCAAGTCTTCTTCTCCAATAGCCACGAATCTCCTCAATGTCCTAAACCTAATTTTTTTGTGGAAAAAGGGAGAAAATATGGGTTAGTACAAACCACATGTACTAAGTATGGCTTCTATGCATAAATTCATCAATGCATGAGAAAAGTCACAATTTAGTCAATGACATGAATAATGTCCAACAATTCAATATACAAATATAAGGAACCTCATAATCATATCAACATATAAGTAACTCAAGTAACACTTGTGCAATGCCAAGAATAAAGGCTCATAACCCTATCCAAAGATTAGTATCACATTAAGTAACCAGCTTCATACTTACATCACATTTTCATAACATGGTTCATATATCAATACTTACTTATAGCTTATCAAAATAACTATAATCATAATCATAATCATAAGAGAACACTACTAGAACCATCGCTTAGTATCCCACATGTGCAATGAGTAAGAGAAGTCCCATACCCTCCCTTACCCTATGTAGTAGCCTTTAAAACAATCCTAATAAGAGTTCACATACTTAACTTATTCATTTACTTTTACATTAGGGATATAAGTGCAATAACTGACATGAAACCATGTGAGCTACACGTAATCCGGTGTTCTACTTCCACATAGAAAATAGAGTGTTAACACTTGCCAAAGGTCTAACCATTCGTACGTAGCTATCTAGGTGGATCAACTACGATAGAGTCCTATGTGGTCACATAGTTAAGGATCAAGAAATTGTTCCTAGAAACCTTGACTTACTAGACGTTGAAGTTTCCATCTCATGAGATAACACATAACTAGGGAATCAAGACTTACTAACGTGAGGAAACCCATGTGGAAGGCCAGACTTACGAAACATGAGACCTCCATCTCATTTACGTGCCCTTTCGGTAATAAACATTTATTCCCTTTAGTAATCATCTTACTCAACATACAAGATCGGATTAGTCTCTTCTAGACCCCTATGTGAAACATCTTATCATAATAGCTCATAGTAATTCATGAGTGAGAACTATCCTTTCACTTTAGAAACCACATACAAGTGAGTAAACCTTTCACTTAACACTTTATAGTAATCACAAGAAACTACTTTCAATCATACAATAATCATATCATAACATGCATACATAGATCATGTATAAATCAATATCTTAGGGTTAGGTATGAGAATACTTAGCAACAACATCACAACCACACATTAGACATAGAAGCATTACTATCTAATTAACTCATACTTCATAATTGAACCCAAGAAGAGCCAATCAATATACCTCATTGCCTCTTTCAAGAACATTCATACTTCCATTACCAAGAATAATTATCCAATACATAAACAAGGTAAATTCAATAAGCAATTGCATAATTAACAACAATGTAATCAATTCACATGTTCATAATCTTCACAATTCACCATATCAATTCAAGGTTTTCATGAAATTGGGGGAAGAACATGGGTCTAGGGAAATATCATAGCAAATCATCAATTAACTGTCAATATGTACTTAAAAAACATTAATTCATCATAATTAATCACAATTGATTCAAAAATTCATTTTCCAAAGAAGACCCGTGTGAGAGGAAAAACCCTAGTTTTGGGAGATTTGGAAATCATCTTTTTGAAGGGAACTCTTGGGGAAAAGAATCCCGAGAGTGAAAAAAACCATACCTTAAGGATGAATCACCACGAAATTGAGTAGAATCTAGGACAATTTTGTCTTCTTCTTAAACCTTCAAAGCTTCTTCAATGGAGGATGAATAGAGAGAGAAAGTAGAGAGAGGTGAGAGCTTTTTGGTTTTGCTTTGGAGATTTGGTTTTTGGGGAAATTTTGGTTAAAAACTGGTTTAAAATTAATATATAACCCTCCCTAAAATACCCAAAAGATCCCTTACTTAATTCGACCTTTTAATGAAGTCAAACTCGAATTCCAATTTCATATTTTTCATCGGGAAACAAGTCCGCATTGCTGATTTGCTCCCGCAAAATTTCAAAAAATAGTTTTTTGACTTCAAGAGTCAATGATTTTTCCACGTTGCAGACAAAGATTTTTTCCTTGAGTGTTCCATGTCCGTGACGCGGACTGGCTCCCTCCATGCACAAAAGTTGCTGCCTCTTGGCAGCTTGCTTGGTCCTATGTGCGGTCGCTTCGTGGAACCCTCGGGCATTCCTTGGGGTGGTCGTACCTTGACGTTATAGCTCTATATTCCTTATCTTACCTATTTAAAGCTTTTTTACGAGTTTTAGACTTCATACAACACTCCCAAACCTTCCCAAGATCTAAGGACGTTCATTAGTTCAATTTCGCTAGATTCCACACGTCATAGTCATTTCTTAGCATTTTGATTCTAACACTTCTTAGACAAGTTTAATACACTTATTTAGGTCTATAATCATAATTAGTCATACTTTTAAGATCTTGTCTAGGTCATAGAATTTCCGGGGTGTGTCACAATCACAATCATTAACTTTGTTAGTTCATTCATAACTTCATTCTTTCATTCATAGTGTGTGTGTACATGTGAGCACACCTTTCATTCATGTTTCACTTATTCATAAACAACATTTAGACATAAAATCATCAAGATACATATTTCAATCTCCTAAAACATATCATGCATAAAAATCATAATCATCACCTTCTTCATATACTATGCCTTCAAAGGTCATTATCTCAATACACATACTTAAACATATTAATATACTTCAGTTAAACAACGCCACCAATGGTGGACCATACCGCTCAAAATCATTTTAATATAAGAACTAAGCAACGTAGAACAACTTACCATTCATCCAAACCTTTACCACCTTTTCTCAATTTCTCCATCAATACATCATAAAATAGCATTTAAGGCAGTTGCTAAATCACATTATAACACAAGGAAAACTATAGTTCTAACCTTATAAAATCATGTACATTAAACCAACTTCATAAGACAAAAGTTCAGATATTGAATGAGCATGATTTTGTTTACTTTTAACCTTAAAATCCTCAACTATCATTGAATAATATCATAATACATTCATTAAAACGTTTTCATGCAAGACCATGCTTAGAGTCAAAAATAGAAGAGTTTGGAGTTTGAAAAACCTTTTTGAACTCTCTTTGGAATGGATCCTTGAATGAAAGAAGGTTTAAGGATGAACTACCATACCTAAATTAGAATAAACTATGAATTTTTGATGAAGAAAACGTCCAAAACTTTCACTTCTAGCCCTTCTTTGAGTTCTAGTTTCTATGGAGTTTTAGAGAGTTCTTTCTTCAGGGAGGGTTTTGAATGTTTAAAATGAAGTCTAACCTAGGTATAGGAATATAAAATAACTTAAAATATTCCTAAGACCCTAAAACAAAAGCCCAAGGTTCATAAAAGACTTGGGGTGAATTTAAAAAAACACCCCAAGCAAAGCCGCATCACAGAAGCTTTTGCAGGCACAACCTACGACACAGAAATGACGAACCGTCATCTTAAATACGCCCCTTTTATGAGGTCCTCATTGGGTTAGAGTTCCTCCCTTGTGCATTATTTGCAGACCTAGAAGGTTCAATAGACGCCCGAGGATGACGACGCCGATTACGTCTAGGCAGTGCTACCCGGTCCTGTAAAACTTTGTATCCGAGAATGGGGTTAAATAAATATTAGGATTGATGTCTCATTGAACCACATCTACATAGAGTCTTGTTCATGGGTGTGAAGTGCTCCACACTTATGAATGAAAGGCTATGTGATTCTTAGGAATTCACACTTATTGGTAATCTTAAAAGTCGTGCCTTATGAGTTGAAACTCTAGGTGTCCCTTTTTCTTCTAATCCTTTTCTTGTGGATATAGGAAATGAATAATAGAAGGATGTCTATGAAGAGAGTGAAGGAAGATTTGTCTAATGCTGGAGTTCCTCCTTAAGTCAACCAAGTCCCTCCACAAGGCAATCAAGTGCCTCCACAAGACCAAGCTCCATTCATTCCTCCACCTATGACGGATGGAGAGACAAGGTTGACATATTGAATTTGTCTCAAGATATTAATACCTAAGCTCAAGAGGTATCCAATCAAGATCAAGCCATGGCGGCTTAATCAAAGAGGGAGGTTGGACCCCGTGTTCAACAAAATGCTAGTACCATGGCTTACCGCTTGAGGAATTTCACTAGGATGAACCCTGCTATGTTCTATGGGTCGAAAGTGAATGAAGATCCCAAGACTTCATTGATGAGGTCCTCAAGATTCTTTACGTTATGGGGTTCACTTCTAATGAAAAGGACGAGTTAACATCCTATCAACTCAAGGATGTAGCTCAAACATGGTACACCCAATAAAGAGACAATAAGGCCTTGAGAGCGGGTCTATCACTTGGGAGGTGTTTGGAAGGACTTTCCTTGATAGGTTCTTCCCTAGGGAGAAAAGAGAGGCCAAAGTTGAGGAATTCATCAACCTTCGTCAAGGAGGTATGGGTGTGGAAGATTACTCCTTGAAGTTCATTAAATTGTCCAAGTATGCTCCTTCTTTGGTGTCCAATCCTAGGATGAGATGAGTCGCATTGTGATGCGGGTATACAATGATCTTGTTGAAGAGTGTCATTTGGCGATGCTACATGACAATATTGATATCTATCGATTGATGGTTCATGTACAAAAAGTTGAGGATACTAGACTCAGGAGGAGGAATAGGGAGTTCTAGAGGGCCAAGGCTTATGAAAGAGGTACTTCTAAGGGTAGTCTTGATATTGAAGACAATCCTACCAAGTTCCTTACAACTTCCCTAGGGAAAACAAGGATAGGGTCGACCCCTAGGCCCAAAAGGGTATAAGTGGAAATTCACCAAGTGACAAACCTACTTGTTCAAAGTGTGGTAAGAAGCATAGGGGAGAGTGTTGGTGGGAACGGGAAATTGCTTTGGTTGTGGAAAAGAGGGTCATAACGTTAGGGATAGTCCTAATGTGATGAGTCAAGAGAAGGGGAATGGTCAAGATCAAGCAAGTGGTCCTAGTTCCGATGGTCTAAAGAGGAACAACTTTAATTCTCTTTGCTCTAGGGGTGAGCAAGAAGAGTCCCGTGATGTGGTCACCGGTATGATCCAAGTATTCTCTATTTATGATTATGCTTTACATGATCCCGGTGCTACATTATCATTTATAACTCCTCTAGTAGCTAAAAAGTATGATGTTCTAGCCGATGTTTTTATTGAACAATTTTCAGTTACAACCATGCTGGGTGACTCTGTTGTGGCTAGAAGAGTCTTTAGGAGTTGTCCTATATCTTTGCCCTATAAAGTTACATTGGTTTATTTGGTAGAGCTTGATATGGATGATTTTTAGGTGATATTGAGAATGGACTGGTTGCATGGTTGTTTTTCTTCCATTGATTATCGAAAAAGAGTGGTTAAGTTCTATTACAATACTTTCAATAAGGATATTTAAACATAATGATGTCCTCGAATCTAGTGAGGACATACCAATACATGCTTGAAAGGAATACTAATCCAAGATTCACTTCGAGACTCCTCTCAAATGCCATATACACCTTTCGAGATAGAAAAATTATATGGAATTAGTACATTAGAATGTACTAAGTATGGCATAATGCAATAAAATCATGCTAAAAGGACATATGTATAATACATGCTCTTTTTCAATAAAACTTCATAAAACAAGTATAAGAGATCACATTAAGTCAACATAAGCACATATAGTCACATTCCACAATATAATACTAATATCACTTCAATTCACATAACCACGAGACCCTCCTACCAAAGGTTGTTCTAGGGGTCACTTGAGTGAGTTATGAAGTGACCGCCCATACAACTCCTTGACACACACCTAAGTGATCCTTTAGATTACCGAAGATAAGATTATTCCCATTTTATGCATTTAACTCCCTACCTAGAGTTACTCTAAGACTCACATAAGTAAGATATGAATAGAACACCCATACACAAGTCCAAGCCTACGTAAGCAATCCTTAAAGCTACTTTAGATAAGTACCTTTTCATTAACATACAATTCACTTAAGTACTTATGTTCATTAAACCATTTAGGAGACAGTATACACTTCAGTACATTCACATTTGAAGAAGACCTAAGGAACTAACATACTAACATCTTCAAATCCTAGTCATGCAATGTCTACATAGTGTCCCATTCCACTACCTAAACTTCATTTTACTTATACAACAGTAGAATGTATCCCATATGATTAAAATAGGCAATAGCTGGCATAGACCATACTAGCTAGGCATGGCATGCGGAGTCAACCCTACTCCGTTAAATGGTGTTCTACTTGCCAATGGTAGAATTAGGACACAACTCATGTAGGCACATGGTTAAGGAATATAAAGGGTTTCCTTGTAGTCTAGCCTCATCTTACAAATAGAGCCAAGTATACACACTCGATACTAGCCTTTGTTCTAATATTGCAATTCAATAAAGGATCTTATGAAGAGGTACCATATCTTGTTTATAACCAAATCATAATACACCTTACAAAGAAGGGTCCCCTAGGGATGCCTTACAATGGTTACTAAGATAGCTCAATGAATTTCCTATGGTTGAGTTTATGTCGTTCGAGCATACCAACCCTAAGTCCACCGTTCACATGAGAAGGAAACCATTACGACTTTCAACTTCAAGGATATCATAACATTCTTTCTAAAAGGTTCCACATAAATGACCTTACTCAAGATCATATTCCATTCATACGTATACATTCATGACAAAGGTACTTTATCCTAGTAAGTCAGGATTCATATTAACATTCTTCATGTATCAAGTAAGGGACATTGGTCCACCGAAACAAGACACACTTCATTATCATCGTTTGACATGTCCATTATAATTGCAGTAGCACATAGGGTAAACTTTAGCATACTAAAAGTCACCCTACACACTTCTATAGAATCATAAATATAACTCATGATAATGTTGATATATTCAAGTAAGAAGATTTACACTTCAACATCAAGTCTACAAATATAAGGCATCATTTTAGCCTATCATGATCACCTATAATAACTTAGAAGAACACATACTTTGACTTCACATATCCACTTAAGTCATAAAGACCTTAAAAATACTCACATAATGAAGTTATAACATGATAATACCATAATTAATAAAGTGATGTCGACGAGGCCACATTTTTTCACAATTCATAAAGTAATGCCGACGAGGACACATTGTTCACAAGTATAGAACATAAGCACCACCACCATAAGTGGACCATACCAAACACCATTATAATTCAAGACCTATACTACAAAATATATAGAAGGTTAGGTCAACATACCACCATTCTAATCTCAAAACTCCAATCCATAGCAAATTCAACGAACTGAATACACAAAGGCTCTTCCCAATAGCCATGATAACTAATTCAATCCAATAATCAAAATATACAGTGAATACAAGATAATACAACATGAAACTATCAATTTTGGATAGACTACTTGCAATTCTATCATAATTCTTTAATAATTCAATTGCCCTAATAAAATTACACAAGAATTAAATACTATAGAGACATGATCAAATCACCCGTAAAACAATCAAAACTGGGGTTGCATGGTTTGCATGGGTTTCATAGATTTCTTTTAGCATAAAATCATCAAATGAACATCAAAATTTAATAGTAATACATTAATTCAAAACGTTTTATGCAAGAACCCATGGCTAGATTTAAATTTAGAATTCATCTTTTGAATAAGTCTTGGAAAACCACTTTGAAGATTGGATCCTTGAAGAAAAGAGATTCAAGGATGAAAATCATACCTTAATTGATTCTAAGCCACAAAATTGAATACAAATTGATGGACAAACCAAGTTTAAAGGTCCAATCTCCCTTCAGGATTCGATGGTGTTCTAGAGAGTTCTTTAGGATCTTGGGATTTTGATTTTTCATTAATGAATTCATCTAAGTTATCACACCATGATCCTAGACCCCAGATGAGACCGGCGTCGTCATCCTCGCAGAGGACTCAGACAAGCCCTTAGCATTCGTCATAACATGTGATCATTAAAAATTGCGGAAAAATTATAACTTTTAACATACTAATGAAGTATACTTAGACTTCATACTTAAGATTCATAAAGAACATACGATATTCTAAAACAGTCTCACATATATAGAAATGATCTAAGAGTGCAAATCTGGACTTAGCCAATAATAGTCAATATGCCATATAGGCCTTAATACAAAAGAATCCAAAGAACATAATGGAAATAAAATATTCTAAAAACTAATAAGTCTTCATAGGCTTGAATATAGATGATAGCGTCCCGGACATGAGGACCTACCAAGACTTGGAGAAAGAGTTCCAAGCTTCTTCAAATCAACCTCCTTAACTTCAATGGCCGGAACCTACAGTTGTATTAATAAAAAGTAATGGGGTTAGTACGCCACATGTACTAAGTATGGGTATATGCACATAACACATAGGTAAATGCATGAACAAGGATCATTTATCATCTCTTTAGAAAACATGCTAAGTCATATGAAAGTCTTCAATGCACATACCATATAACATATACAAGTTAAAGCATCATCATAATCAAAGACATATTCTCATAGAGTCATGTTAATATTTCATATTCAATAGATCATATAGACATAACATACAAAACACTTACCAATGATACAAACCCCAACCTACAAGTGCAATGGTCATGTGAATCCCCATAACCCCACATCACCAAGTAGATAAGATAGGAGACCATAAGTAAAGTTTTGCTTCATATAACTTGTAACATAGTTAGTCATCACTTCATATAACAATATAACTCAATAACATATTCATTATAATGATCAACATTCATATAAGAGTAACATCATGAATGATAAACATAAATCTTTCATGTTATCATATTACATAAGAACAATCTCCTAGGACTTCCTTTAGAGTCAACTTGTGCAATTTCTAGTTAGAGTCCCATATCCCTACCTATACTAAGTAGACTCCTCAAGTCACCCTAGTGAACATTCAATTGCTTGTCATTCATATTTACAATTAGGGAACATTCTCATTAACCGACATAGACCATGTGAGCTAAACATGGAATTCGGTGTCATGAAACCCCACACCGAAAGAAGGTGGTCTAACGACCAAAGTAGAACCTAACAAGACATAGCTTTCTAGGTGAATCCAATAGCTAGTATCTATGGTGGCAGCATAGTTCAAGAACTAGGAGATCTATTAGAGACTCATAGTTCCACATTATATGGCAGCCTCAATCTCATGAGAATCAATGTCAACCTACCTTCCAACTAGGGAAGGGACACTTCTCATATCTAGTTCATCGGTGCTTATATTAAGTCCCTTTCTTGAATAACCTTTTAGTTTTTTTTTATCAGAAACCTATAATAGGTCATAGGAGGTAAGCTCCCTATATAACATCATCATAAGCTCTTTTAGATTAAATGAGAATTTCCTTTCACCATAACCTTTCTTTTGTGAGATTACATGGCATAATCAGCTAGTGTAAAGCATACAAGAGAGTATCATAACATGCATATTCATATTCTTATCATAATCTCACAAGTAACATGTTCATATCCCAGCATATTCTCATAGCAACATCATACATACTTTTCATAACATAACATCATAGTTTATAGGCTAACATAAATATTTAAGAGTAATCACACTTAGAAGACTTACCTCTTGATTCCAAGAATCTTATTCATCATGCAATATTCATCATCATACATAGTGAAACACTCAATAGCATAATCAAGAAAGAATCATAAAATTATGTACAAGATCAATGCATACCGTAGGAGAAAGTAAACGGGTCGTTAAAGGGTTTATTCAAGTCTTAATTCAAATCCTAATGTTTACACGTTATCAAATACCAGAAACAACCCATTAGAAACCTTCACTTAGAGAAAGATCATGTATCACACGACATTCAAACATTATTAATCAATTACTTAACAATTCATGCGAATTATAGAAATGTTTACTTTTCATTGAAAATCATATATCTAAGGTTAGGAAGAAAATCCGTTTTGTAGAGTAAAAACTCTAGTATTTGAAGCTCTTGAAAACTTATCTTGAAAGAACATCTTGGGGAAAGGAATCCAAAGAGTGAAAACCCCATACCTTATAGATGAAGAATCCACGAAATCTTATTGGAAACTTCAAAATCTTCGTCTTCTTCCTTAAGCTTTTCTTGTTCTTCAATGGAGTTTGAAAAAGAAAGTGTTCTTGAGGGATTGAGAGAAATTTCATTTGATCTGATTTGGGACATGTAAAAGTGGTCTAAAACTGACCTAATATCAATATATAGTCGTCCCATGAATTACCCAAAAGTCCCTACACTTAAATTACCAAAACTCCCCTCTTAAATAGACTAAAAATAGGAGAGATGTTGACTTAGCCAAATTCTGAAAATTTATTAAGGGTCTCGGGTTTGACCATGAAATGAAATTAATTAATTAACTTGCTAATTTAATTAATTAAGTGACCTAGGGTAATTACTAAAGTACCCCTAAGTCACTAGGACCATAACCAACCCCTTTGGACCATCCTAGGTTAGGTACTAAGATGTTTCTTTAGTTAGCTACTCAGCTAGTGTCACCCGGTTAGGTCTTAGAATTTCGGGCACACTAGTTCATTTATTTTAGTTAGACCTAGTATAGTTAGCTAGTTAGGTAAGTTAGTTAGAACCTATGATTGGTTAGTAAGCTCGGCCACACGTGGCTTGACCCGGCGCGTGCTTGTCCCCTAACCGCCCTAACCTAATTAGTTGGGTTTGGTCTCTCGGCCGGTAGCACATGTGTTGCCGTGCACTTTCCTAACCTTGCACTCTGGAAAGTTCTCTTCTTGTCCAAGGATCCTCACTATGTTCTTGGACACTGCTTAATCTACATTATCATTTTAAATGATCATGTGCTATGGTACCTAGGCTTGACACTTGGATTTCTCGTACCTGATGTGTGTAAGCGATGTAAAATAAGAATTTTTGCTTAGGGTCTTTATTGCATGTACAATTCCTAAATAAGATTTTATTGGAGCATTTGAACATCAAAGTGTATTTTTAAGTTATAAGTTACTTGTGTTTACATAGAAATTGGCTAACACCCTTAAGGCAATATTCTCTAACATGCCCAATGTTACTCAATATTGGGCATTAGGATGCCTATGTACCCCAATACATATTCTTTAAACCTAATAGACTCTTCCCTAGACAAGTACATTTTCTGAAATATTACATTATCCCCCCTTAGGAAACATTCGTCCTCGAATGACATTAAATTCTTTTGGAGGGTAGGAAAAGACTCAATACTAGCGGCACAACTAGCACATAACATATCATTACACTTAGCACTCAATTTATGATGCACAAACATATAAGATCTACATATTCATAACACATAGTGAGAAATTTCCTTCTCAACCTTATCATAAGCTCAAAATGCATCAAAGAGTTACCATGCCAAGATAACAACAAAACAACAACAATCTCAAGAAAACATACGCATACTAGTTTCACATAAGTGCAAGAATAGAGTATGAAACATCTTCTTAGAACTCTAGTTGGTACTATTTTTACCAAAACATGCACCTATTTAGTTAACAAGTTAATTTTTTTCATTCTTGTTAAATTGGACATGAAGTCTTTATAAGCCAATCTTTATTAGTTATGCCCATTCTTTGATTATTTGCATAATATATAGTTCTTGGGGCATAGATTCATACTCTAATATTAGCATAAACCAATAACTGTTAAAACTTCATTCTTATCAAACACTGATGAGTTGACATTCTCATGCTTTGCTTGCTTAGTTCACTTTGAACTTACATTTCTTCTTCTTTGATCTCACGTTCACTTTGAACATGCTAGGTTGACTTAGGATATTCTTTTGAGACTTCTATTGGGATATTTCTGTGCAATGACTAAGAATGACTTACATCATTACTTAGTCTAACCTCACCCTTTGGTCATCCTATCCGAACACCCCTCATCTTCCTACTTCTTTCTTTCTTTCTTTCTTACTTTCTTACTAAAATATTGAGCATTATACATATTGCTAGAATTGGAAATAGAGAGAACTAGGGAGATTAACATTCGACAATTTCATTGGGAACAACCCTAGTTTCGGTTTTCTTGAATTCAATACGTTTGAAAAGCCTTCTTTATCCTCACCACATGGTATAAACAACCCTTGGCTATCATCTTACAATCCTTTAAACACGAAATAATTTGACCCCTTGGCATAGAATTTCCCCCCTTCCACTCTAGAATAGGTTCATTAGGGAATTGAAACTTCACTACCCTTGTTCTACAATCTATGGAAACAAAACAATCATGAAGCCAATCCATACCCAAGATGATATCAAAATCAAACATGTCAAGTTCTACCAAATCAACAAGAGTAACTCTATTAGGAAGCATGACAAGGCATTTCCTATAGACTCTTTTTGCAACTACAGAGTCACCCATTGGGGTACAAACATTAAAGGGCTCAATCAGAACATCACAAAGTACATCAAACTTCCTAGATACCAAAGATGTAACAAAATAAAGAGTAGCACCTGGGTCAAGCAAATCATACACATTAACAGAGAAAACTTGTAACATATCCATCACAACGTCGGGAGATCTTTCTTGTTCACCCCTAGCCTTGAGTGCATAGAAATGGCTCCTTTTTGGAGTTTCAGAATTAGGACCGCTTGGTTGAGCTTGAATATTTACCTTACCTTGACTTCTCACATTAGGACAACCTTTCACCATATGGCCACCTTTGCCATAGCCCTAGCAACTATTAGTTCCAACAAGACATTCGTCCACATGCTTCTTACCACACTTACCACAGGTTGGTCTTTCTCTTGGTGGATCAACATTTCTCCCCTCTTGAGCTTTAGGATAAGAACCTCTATCATTGTGATTCTTGGAGAAATCTGAAGGAACTTGGTTTGAAAACCTCTTCTTAAACTTAGGCTTGTCTTGAACATCAAGCCTACTTTTAGGAGAAGCACTCTCAAAAGACTTTGCCTTCTTAGCTTCCCTATTTCTCTTCCTCAGGCAACTTTCCTCAAACTGTTGAGCATGAAGCATCAACCTAGAAAGATCCATATTGTCATGAAGAATGGCTGCACGACATTCTTCTTCAAGCTCTTCAGACACGCCTGTTACATAACGGCTCATTTCATCCCTAGCATTAGAAACCAAAGAAGAAACATATTTGGACAGCTTAATGAACTTCAAGGAGTATTCCTTAACACTCATATCTCCTTGACGAAGGTTGATGAACTTCTCTACCTTATCTTCTCTTTTTCTCTTGGAAAGAATCGGTCAAGAAAGGCCTTTTTGAAGATCTCCCAAGTCATGGGACCATCTCCTAAAGCCCTACTATCCTTCCAAATATTGTACCATGTCTGAGCCACGTCCTTGAGTTGATAAGTAGCAAGCTCCGCCTTCTCAGTAGTACTCACCCCCATAGCAAACAAAATCTTATAGACCTCATCAAAGAAATCTTGGGGGTCTTCATCAACTTTTTGATCCAAAGTACATGGGAGGATTAATACTCGTAAGGTCTCTCAATCGGCTGGCCATAGTATTAGCATGCTGGGTTTCTCGACGTGCAACCTGTCTGTTAGCTTGAGCCATAACGTACTGAGCTTGGGTGGTGATAGCTTGGGCCATTCGGAATGGGGATGAACTCCCCTCACCATCCGTCATAGCTGGAGGATTCACCGGAACTTGATCATTTGCAGTAGCTTGCACTTTAGGAGCATTTCGGTTACCTTGCGGAGTAGCTCCCGCAATAGCAATCTCTTCCCCTACCCTTCTAGCGGTTGTCCTTCCTGTGTTCATCACCTATATACACAAGAAAGGGATTAGATGCTAATAGACACATAGCGTCAAAACTCTAAAGGCACGATATATGAGTATCAAGCAAAGAGACGTTTGCTAATCATCACATAGCCCCCCTTCCACAATTGTGGCGCGCTTCAAAACCATGAACAAGACGCTAGGTAACGTGGTTTAGTGAGACATTGATCCTAAGGATATTTAAACTCATGCTCTGATACAAAGTTTGTCACTCCCGGATCCTAGACCTCCGATGTGATCGGCGTCGTCGTCCTCTCAAAGGACTCAGACAAGCCCTTAGCATTCGTCATAACATGTGATCATTAAAAATTGCGGAAAATTTAAAACTTTTATCATACTAATTAAGTATACTTAGACTTCATACTTAAGATTCAAGAAGAACATACGATATTCTAAAACTGTCTCACATATATAGAAACGATCAAAGAGTGCAAATTTGGACTTAGCCAATAATAGTCATTATGCCATATAGGCCTTAATACAAAAGAATCCAAATAACATAATGAAAATAACATATTCTAAAAACTACTAAGTCTTCATAGGATGGAATATAGATGATAGCGTCCCGAACTTGAGGACCTACCAAGACTTGGAGAAAGAGTTCAAAGCTTCTTCAAATCGACCTGCTTAACTTCAATGTACGGAACCTATAGCTGTAGTAATATAAAGTAATGGGGTTAGTACGCCAAATATACTAAGTATGGGTATTTTCACTTAACACATAGGGACATGCATGAACAAGGATCATTTATCATCTCTTTAGAAAACATGCTAAGTCATATGAAAGTCTTCAATGCAGATACCATATAACATATACAAGTTTAAGCATCATCATAATCAAAGACATATTCTCACAGAGTCATGTTAACATTTCATATTCAATAGATCATATAAACATAACATACAAAACACTTACCAATGATCCCATCCCCAACATACAAGTGCAATGGTCATGTGAAGCCTCATAACCCCAAATCACCAAGTAGATAAGATAGCAGACCATAAGTAAAGTTTTGCTTCATATAAGTTGTAACATAGTTAGTCATCACCTCATATAACAATATAACTCAATAACATATTCATTATAATGATCAACATTCATATAAGAGTAACATCATGCATCATAAACATATATCTTGATGTTATCATATTACATAAGAACAATCTCCTAGTACTTCATTTAGAGTCAACTTGTGCAATGTCTAGGTAGAGTCTCATACCCCTACTTATACTAAGTAGACTCCTCAAGTCACCCTATTCAATGTTAAATTACTTGTCTTTCATTTTTACATGACGGAACATTCGCATTAATCGACATAGACCATGTGAGCTAAACATGGAATTTGGTGTCATGAAACCCCACACCGAAAGAAGGTGGTCTACAGACCAAAGTAGAACCTAACATGACATAGCTTTCTAGGTGGATCTACTAGCTAGTATCCTATGGTGGCAGCATAGTTCAAGAACAAGGAGATGTATTAGAGACCCATAGTTCCACATTACATGGCAGCCTCAATCTCATGAGAATCATTGTGAACCTACCTTCCAACTAGGGAATGGACACTACTCATACCTAGTTCATCGGTGCTTAGCTTGAGTCCGTTTCTTGAATAACCTTTTAGTTTTATTTTATCATAAACTTATCATAGCTCATAGGAGTTTAACTCCCTGTATAACATGATCATGAGTTCTTTTAGATTAGATGAGAATTTCCTTTCATCATAACCTTTCTTTTGTGAGATTTACATGGCATAATCATCTTGTGTAAAGCATATAAAAAACTATCATAACTTGCATATTCGTATTCTTATCATAATCTCACAAGTAACATGTTCATATCCCAACATATTCTCATAGCAACATCATATATACTTTTCATAACATAGCATCATATTGTATAGGCTAACATAAACATTTAAGTGTAATCACACTTAGAAGACTTACCTCTTGCTTCCAAGAATCTTACTCATCATGCAATATTCATCATCATACATAGTGGAATACTCAATGGCATAATCAAGAACAACTCATAAAATCATGTACAAGATCAATGCATAGCGTAGGAGAAAGTAAACGGGTCGTTAAAGGGTTCATTCAAGTCTTAGTTCAAATCCTAATGTTTACACGTCATCAAATACCATAAACAACCCATTAGAAACCTTCACTTAGAGAAATATCATGTATCACACGACATTCAAACATTATTAATCAATTACTTAACAATTCATGCGAATTATAGAAATGTTTACTTTTCATTGAAAATCATAAAGCTAAGGTTAGGAAGAAAATCCGTTTTGTAGAGTAAGAACTCCAGTATTTGAAGCTCTTGAAAACTTATCTTGAAAGGACATATTGGGGATAGGAATCCAAACAATGAAAAACCCATACCTTATAGATGAAGAATCCATGAAATCTTATTGGAAACTTCGAAACCTTCGTCTTCTTCCTTAAGCTTTTCTTGTTCTTCAATGGAGTTTGAAAAAGAAAGTGTTCTTGAGGGATTGAGAGAAATTTCATTTGATCTGATTTGGGACATGTAAAAGTGGTCTAAAACTGACCTAATATCAATATATAGTCGTCCCATGAATTACCCAAAAGTCCCTCCACTTAAATTACCAAAACTCCCCTCTTAATTGACTAAAAATAGGAGAGAAATTGACTTAGCCAAATTCTGAAAATTTGCTAAGGGTCTCGGGTTTGACCATGAATTTGAAATTAATTAATTAACTTGCTAATTTTATTAATTAAGTGACCTAGGGTAATTACTAAAGTACCCCTCAGTCACTAGGACCATAACCAACCTCTTTGGACCATCCTAGGTTAGGTACTAGGATGTTTCTTTAGTTAGCTACTCAGCTAGTGTCACCCGGTTAGGTCTTAGAATTTCGGGCACACTAGTTCGTTTATTTTAGTTAGACCTAGGATAGTTAGCTAGTTAGGTAAGTTAGTTAGAACCTATGATTGGTTAGTAAGCTCGGCCGCACGTGGCTTGACCCGACGCGTGCTTGTCCCCTAACCGCCCTAACCGAATCGGTTGGGTTTGGTCTCTCGGCCGGTAGCACATGTGTTGCCGTGCACTTTCATAACCTTGCACTCTGGAAAGTTCTCTTCTTGTCCAAGGATCCTCACTATGTTCTTGGACACTGCTTAATCTACATGATCATTTTAAATGATCATGTGCTATGGTACCTAGGCTTGACACTTGGATTCCTCGTACCTGATGTGTGTAAGCGATGTAAAATAAGAATTTTTGCTTAGGGTCTTTATTGCATGTACAATTCCTAAATAAGCTTTTATTGGAGCATTTGAACATCAAAGTGTATTTTTAAGTTATAAGTTACTTGTGTTTACATAGAAATTGACTAACACCCTTAAGGCAATATTCTCTAACATGCCCAATGTTACTCAATATTGGGCATTAGGATGCCTATGTACCCCAATACATATTCTTTAAACCTAATAGACTCTTCCCTAGACAAGTACATTTTCTGGAATATTACATTATCCCCCCTTAGGAAACATTCGTCCTCGAATGACATTAAACTCTTTTGGAGGGTAGGAAAAGACTCAATACTAGCGGCACAACTAGCACATAACATATCATTACACTTAGCACTCAATTGATGATGCACAAACATATAAGAGCTACATATTCATAACACTTAGTGAGAAATTTCCTTCTCAACCTTATCATAAGCTTAAAATGCATCAAAGAGTTACCATGCTATCAATCTTCTCAAGATAACAACAAAACAACAACAATCTCAAGAAAACATACACATACTAGTTTCACATAAGTGCAAGAATAGAGTATGAAACATCTTCTTAGAACTCTAGTTGGTACTATATTTACCAAAAGATGCACCTATTTAGTTAACAAGTTATTTTTTTTCATTCTTGTTAAATTGGGCATGAAGTCTTTATAAGCCAATCTTTATTGGTTATGCCCATTCTTTGATTATTTGCATAATATATAGTTCTTGGGGCATAGATTCATACTCTAATATTAGCATAAACCAATAACTGTTAAAACTTCATTCTTATCAAACACTGATGAGTTGACATTCTCATGCTTTGCTTGCTTAGTTCACTTTGAACTTACATTTCTTCTTCTTTGATCTCACGTTCACTTTGAACATGCTAGGTTGACTTAGGATATTCTTTTGAGACTTCTATTAGGATATTTCTGTGCAATGACTAAGAATGACTTACATCATTACTTAGTCTAACCTCACCCTTTGGTCATCCTATCCGAACACCCCTCATCTTCCTACTTCTTTCTTTCTTTCTTTCTTACTTTCTTACTAAAATCTTGAGCATTATACATACTGCTAGAATCGGAAATAGGGAGAACTAGGGAGATTAACATTCGACAATTTCATTGGGAACAACCCTAGTTTCGGTTTTCTTGAATTCAATACGTTTGAAAAGCCTTCTTTATCCTCACCACATGGTATAAACAACCCTTGGCTATCATCTTACAATCCTTTAAACACGAAATAATTTGACCCCTTGGCATAGAATTTCCCCCCTTCCACTCTAGAATAGGTTCATTAGGGAATTGAAACTTCACTACCCTTGTTCTACAATCTATGGAAACAAAACAATCATGAAGCCAATCCATACCCAAGATGATATCAAAATCAAACATGTCAAGTTCTACCAAATCAACAAGAGTAACTCTATTAGGAAGCATGACAGGGCATTTCCTATAGACTCTTTTTGCAACTACAGAGTCACCCATTGGGGTACAAACGTTAAAGGGCTCAATCAGAACATCAGAAATTACATCAAACTTCCTAGATACCAAAGATGTAACAAAATAAAGAGTAGCACCTGGGTCAAGCAAAGCATACACATTAACAGAGAAAACTTGTAACATATCTGTCACAACGTCGGGAGATCTTTCTTGTTCACCCCTAGCCTTGAGTGCATAGAAATGGCTCCTTTTTGGAGTTTCAGAATTAGGACCGCTTGGTTGAGCTTGAATATTTACCTTACCTTGACTTCTCACATTAGGACAACCTTTCACCATATGGCCACCTTTGCCACAACCCTAGCAACTATTAGTTGCAACAAGACATTCGTCCACATGCTTCTTACCACACTTACCACAGGTTGGTCTTTCTCTTGGTGGATCAACATTTCTCCCCTCTTGAGGTATAGGATAAGAACCTCTATCATTGTGATTCTTGGAGAAATCTGAAGGAACTTGGTTTGAAAACCTCTTCTTAAACTTAGGCTTGTCTTGAACATCAAGCCTACTTTTAGGAGAAGCACTCTCAAAAGACTTTGCCTTCTTAGCTTCCCTATTTCTCTTCCTCAGGCAACTTTCCTCAAACTGTTGAGCATGAAGCATCAACCTAGAAAGATCCATATTGTCATGAAGAATGGCTGCACGACATTCTTCTTCAAGCTCTTCAAACACGCCTGTTACATAACGGCTCAATTCATCCCTAGCATTAGAAACCAAAGAAGAAGCATATTTGGACAGCTTAATGAACTTCAAGGAGTATTCCTTAACACTCATATCTCCTTGACGAAGGTTGATGAACTCCTCTACCTTATCTTCTCTTTTTCTCTTGGAAAGAATCGGTCAAGAAAGGCCTTTTTGAAGATCTCCCAAGTCACGGGACCATCTCCTAAAGCCCTACTATCCTTCCAAATATTGTACCATGTCTGAGCCACGTCCTTGAGTTGATAAGTAGCAAGCTCCGCCGTCTCAGTAGTACTCACCCCCATAGCAAACAAAATCTTGTAGACCTCATCAAAGAAATCTTGGGGGTCTTCATCAACTTTTGATACAAAGTACATGGGAGGATTCATCCTCGTAAAGTCTATCAAACGGCTGGCCATAGTACTAGCATGTTGGGTTTCTCGACGTGAAACCTGTCTGTTAGCTTGAGCCGTGACGGACTGAGCTTGGGTGGTGATAGCTTGGGCCATTCGGAACAGGGATGACCTCCCCTCACCATCCGTCATAGCTGGAGAATTCACCGGAACTTGATCATTTGCAGTAGCTTGCACTTCAGGAGCATTTCGGTTACCTTGCGGAGTAGCTCCCGCAATAGCAATCTCTTCCCCTACCCTTCTAGTGGCTGTCCTTCCTGTGTTCATCGCCTATATACACAAGAAAGGGATTAGATGCTAATAGACACATAGCGTCAAAACTCTAAAGGCACGATATATGAGTATCAAGCAAAGAGACGTTTGCTAATCATCACATAGCCCCCCGTCCACAATTGTGGCGCGCTTCAAAACCATGAACAAGATGCTAGGTAACGTGGTTTAGTGAGACATTGATCCTAAGGATATTTAAACGCATGCTCTGATACCAAGTTTGTCACTCCCGGATCCTAGACCTCGGATGTGATCGGCGTCGTCGTCCTCTCAAAGGACTCAGACAAGCCCTTAGCATTCGTCATAACATGTGATCATTAAAAATTGCGGAAAATTTAAAACTTTTATCATACTAATTAAGTATACTTAGACTTTATACTTAAGATTCATGAAGAACATACGATATTCTAAAACTGTCTCACATATATAGAAACGATCTAAGAGTGCAAATCTGGACTTAGCCAATAATAGTCAATATGCCATATAGGCCTTAATACAAAAGAATCCAAATAACATAATGAAAATAACATATTCTAAAAACTACTAAGTCTTCATAGGATGGAATATAGATGATAGCGTCCCGAACTTGAGGACCTACCAAGACTTGGAGAAAGAGTTCAAAGCTTCTTCAAATCGACCTGCTTAACTTCAATGTACGGAACCTATAGCTGTAGTAATATAAAGTAATGGGGTTAGTACGCCACATATACTAAGTATGGGTATTTTCACATAACACATAGGGACATGCATGAACAAGGATCACTTATCATCTCTTTAGAAAACATGCTAAGTCATATGAAAGTCTTCAATGCAGATACCATATAACATATACAAGTTTAAGCATCATCATAATCAAAGACATATTCTCACAGAGTCATGTTAACATTTCATATTCAATAGATCATATAAACATAACATACAAAACACTTACCAATGATCCCATCCCCAACATACAAGTGCAATGGTCATGTGAAGCCTCATAACCCCAAATCACCAAGTAGATAAGATAGAAGACCATAAGTAAAGTTTTGCTTCATATAAGTTGTAACATAGTTAGTCATCACCTCATATAACAATATAACTCAATAACATATTCATTATAATGATCAACATTCATATAAGAGTAACATCATGCATCATAAACATATATCTTGATGTTATCATATTACATAAGAACAATCTCCTAGTACTTCATTTAGAGTCAACTTGTGCAATGTCTAGGTAGAGTCCAATACCCCTACGTATACTAAGTAGACTCCTCAAGTCACCCTATTCAATGTTCAATTACTTGTCTTTCATTTTCACATGACGGAACATTCGCATTAACCGTCATAGACCATGTGAGCTAAACATGGAATTCGGTGTCATGAAACCCCACACCGAAAGAAGGTGGTCTACAGACCAAAGTAAAACCTAACATGACAAAGCTTTCTAGGTGGATCCACTAGCTAGTATCCTATGGTGGCAGCATAGTTCAAGAACAAGGAGATGTATTAGAGACCCATAGTTCCACATTACATGGCAGCCTCAATCTCATGAGAATCAATGTTTACCTACCTTCCAACTAGGGAATGGACACTACTCATACCTAGTTCATCGGTGCTTAGCTTGAGTCCCTTTCTTGAATAACCTTTTAGTTTTATTTTATCATAAACTTATCATAGCTCATAGGAGTGTAACTCCCTCTTTAACATGATCATGAGTTCTTTTAGATTAGATGAGAATTTCCTTTCATCATAACCTTTTTTTTGTGAGATTTACATGGCATAATCATCTTGTGTAAAGCATATAAAAAACTATCATAACTTGCATATTCGTATTCTTATCATAATCTCAAAAGTAACATGTTCATATCCCAACATATTCTCATAGCAACATCATATATACTTTTCATAACATAGCATCATAGTGTATAGGCTAACATAAACATTTAAGTGTAATCACACTTAGAAGACTTACCTCTTGCTTCCAAGAATCTTACTCATCATGCAATATTCATCATCATACATAGTGGAATACTCAATGGTATAATCAAGAACAACTCATAAAATCATGTACAAGATCAATGCATAGCGTAGGAGAAAGTAAACGTGTCATTAAAGGGTTCATTCAAGTCTTAATTCAAATCCTAACGTATACATGTTATCAAATACCGTAAAAAACCCATTCAAAACCATCACTTAGATAGAAATCATGTATCACAAGACATTCAAACATTATCAATCAATTACTAAACAATTCATGCGAATTTAAATACAGAAAACGTTTACTTTTCATTGAAAATCATAAATCTAGGGTTAGGAAGAAAATCCATTTTGTAGAGTAAAAACCCTAGTATTTGAAGTTCTTGAAAACTTATCTTGAAAGGAACTCTTGGGAAAGGAATACCAAGAGTGAAAAACCCATCATTATAGATGAAGAAACTAGGAAATCTGATTGGAAACTTCGAAACCTTCGTCTTTTCCTTAAAATTTTGTTGTTCTTCAATGGAGTTTGAAAAAGAAAGTGTTCTTGAAGGATTGAGAGAAATTTCATTTGATCTTATTCGGTGCGTGTAAAAGTGGTCTAAAACTGAACTAAAATCAATATATAGTCGTCCCATGAATTACCCAAAAGGCCCTCCACTTAAATTACCAAAACTCCCCTCCTAAATTGACTAAAAATAAGAGAGCATTTGACTTAGATAAATTCTGAAAATTTACTAAGGGTCTCTGGTTTGTCCATGAATTTAAGTTAATTAATGAAGTTGCTTATTTAATTAATTAAGTGACCTAGAGTAATTACTAAAATACCCCTAAGTCACTAGGACCATAACCAATCCCTTTGGACCATCCTAGGTTAGGTAATAGGATGTATCTTTAGTTAGCTACTCGGCTAGTGTCAACCGGTGAGGTGTTAGGATTTCGGGCACACTAGTTAGTTTGTTTTAGTTAGTCCTAGGTTAGTTAGCTAGTTAGGTAATTTAGTTAGAACCTCGGATTGGTTAGGAAGCTCGGCCCCACGTGGCTTGACCCGACGGGTGCCTTTCCCCTAACCGCCCTAACCGAATCGGTTGGGCTTGGTCTCTAGGCCGGTAGCACATGTGCTTGCATATGTGTTGCCATGCACTTTCCTAACCGTGCACTCTCAAAAGTTCACTTGTTGTCCAAGTATCCTTACTATTTCCTTGGGCACTACTTAATCTACATGATAATTTTAAATGATCATGTGCTATGGTACCTTGGCTTGACACTTGGATGCCTCGTACCTGAAGTGTGTAAGCAATGTAAAATAAGAATTTTAGCTTAGGGTCTTCATTGCAGGTACAATTCCTAAATAAGCTTTTATTGGAGCATTTGAACATCAAAGTGTATTCTTAAGTTATAAGTTACTTGTGTATATATAGAAATTGGCTAACACACTTAAGCCAATATTCTCTAACATGCCCAATATTACTCAATATTGGGCATTGGGATTCCTATTTACCCCATTACATATTCTTAAAACCTAATAGACTCTTCACTAGACAAGTAAATTTTCTGGAATGTTACATAAGTGTTCAAGACTTATAAACCCATTTAAAATACACAAAATAACCTTAAGAAACCTCCTAATTAATTTTAGAAATCTAGGTGAATTACCTAAACAACCCTAGACTTGGTCGAGACCCTACAGGAAATTGCAGGTCTCATTTAGGCTTCACAAGCTACACCTCGTACAAGAAATTGCAGGTCTATTACAATACTTTCAATAAGGAAATCTAAACATAATAATGTCCTTGAATCTAGTAAGGACCTATAAACTCTTTCTTAAATGGAATGCTAATCAAAGCTTCACTTCGAGACTCCTCTCAAATGCCACCTACACCTTTAGAGAGAGACAAAATATATGGAATTAGTAAATTAGAATGTAGTAAGTATGGTATACTGTAGTAAAATACTGGTAAAAGGACATCTGTATAAAACATGTTCTTTTTGAGTAAAACATCATAAAACAAGTATAAGAGATCACAGTAAGTCAACATAAGCACATATATTCAGATTTTACAATATAATACCAATATCACTTAAATTCACATAACCATAAGACCTTCCTACCAAAGTTTGTTCTAAGCTTACTTGAGTGAGTTAAAAAGTGACCGCCCATAAAACCCTTTCACAGACACCTAAGTGATCCTTTAGATTAATTAAGATAAGATTATTCACATTTCATACATGTAACTCCCTACCTAGAACTACTTAAAGACTCATCTAAGTAAGACATGAACAGAACACCCACACACCCTCTCCAATCCTACCTAAGCAAGCATTAAATCTACTCTAAATAAGTACCTTTTCATTAACATACAACTTACTTAAGTCATTATTTTCATTAAACCATTTACAAGACATTAAACACATAAGGACATTCACATAATGGTCTTGGAGAAGACTTAGGGAACTTACATACTAACATCTTCAAAGCCTAGTCGTGCATTGTCTAGATAGCATCCCATTCCACTAACTAAACTTCATAGTACTTTTACAACACTAAAATGTAACACATGTGATAAGAATAGGCAATAACCGACATAGACCATACTATCTAAGCATGGAATACGGAGTCAACCCTACTCCGATAAAGGGTGTTCTACTATCCAATGGTAGAACTAGGACACAACTCATGTAGGCACATGGTTAACGGATATTAAGGCTTTCTTTGTACTCTAGACTTATCTTAAAAGTAGAGCTACTCCCCATGAATACTCATTCGGTTCTAGCCTTTGTTCTTGTAGAGTAATTTAATAAAGGAGCATATTAAGAGGTACCATATCTTGTTCGTAACAAAATTATAATACACCTTACAAAGGAGGGTCCCCTAGGGATGACTTACAATGGTTACTAATATAGGTCAATGACTTTCCTAAGGATAATTACATGTCGTTCCAGCCAAAGAACCCTAAGTCCACCATTCACACGAGAAGGATACCATTACGACTTTCAACTTCAAGGATATGATAACCTTCTTTCTAAAATGTTCCACATAAATGACCTTCTATACCTTATTTAATATCATATTCCATCTTACATATACATTCATGAAAAATGTCCTTTAGCCTACTAAGTCAAGGATTTATATTCACATTCTTCATGTATCAGGTAAGGGACATAGGACTACCAAAACAAGACACACTTCATTATCATCTTATCACATGTACAATATCATTCATGTAGCACATATGTTCAACTTAAACATACTACAAGTCACCCTACACACTTATATAGAATCATCAATTTAACTCATCATAATGTTCACATAGTCAACTAAGAAGATTCACACATCAACATCAAGTATACACATATAAGGCATCAATATATACTATCATCGTCACATATAATCACTTAGAAGAACACATACTTTGACTTCACATGTCCACATAAGTCATCAAGACCTTCACAATACTCACATAATTAAGTTAAAACATTATAATACCATAATTCATAAAGTAATACCTACGAGGCCATATTGTTTACAATACATAAAGTAATGCTGACGAGGCCACATTGTTCACAAATATAGAAAACAAGCACCACCAAAATAAGTTTATCATACCAATCATCATCACAATTCAAGACCTATTCTACACAATATAGAGAAGGTTAGGTCAACATTTCACCATTCCAATCTCACAACTGCAATCAATAGAAAATTCAACAAACTCAATATACAAAGGCTCTTACCAATAGCCATAATAACCAATTCAATCCAATAATTACAATATACAATTAATCCAAGATAATACAATATGAATTTGTCAATTAGCACAGCCTACATACAATTTTGACATAATTCTTTCATTATTCAATAGCCTAAAGTAAACTACACAAGAATTCAATAGTATAGAGATATGATCAAATCACCCATAATAGAGTCAAAAACTGGGATTGCATGATTTACATTGTTTCATAGGAATTTTATTATCAAATCATCAAATAAAAATCAATTCAATCATAATACATTGATTCAAAATGTTTTATCTAAGAACCCATGGCTAGATTTCAATTTAGAAGTTCATCTTTAGAGAAAGTCTTGGAAAACCACTTTGAATATTGGCCCATTGAATAAAAGAGAACAAGGATGAAAAGCATAACTTAATTAATGCTAAGACACGAAATTGAATGCAAATTTTATGACAAACCAAGCTTCAAGCTCCAATCTTCTTTCAAGCTTCAATGGTGTTCTAGAGAGCTCTTTAGTGTCTTGGAGTTTTGATTTAGAAATAATGAATAAATCTAAGTGTTCAAGACTTGTAAACCCAATTAAAATACCCAAAATGAACTTAAGAAACCACCCAACTAATTTATAAAAATCTAGGTGAATTACCTAAACACCCTTAGCCTTGGCCGAGACCCTGCAAGAAATTGCAACTCTCATCTATGGTTCATAAGTTTCACCTAGCAGACCCATCGACGATCCGTACTTCCAACTCTTCGATTGGCTCAGAGACTCAAATTTTTTTAGCTTAATCTCCCTAGCCTAAGTCCCCACCTACGCTCTCCATCTATGGGGTGTCGATTGCCTTACGTAGACTGGACTGGTTTTTACACTTTTTGTCTACAAGTTGGGTCCTCCTCAAGGACCCTTTGGTTGGTCCTTGGGTAATTTTTACCGAATATTTTAGACTTAAATATACTTATACATATGTTAGGAACCCCTCACATCAATTTCAACCAAAACGAACACGTAAAATATTCAAAGGCAAACCTAAACGTACAAGCACGTCTCAAGGGATATATTTTGAATGTCATGGACGTTCTTGGATGTTTGAAATCCAAACATTACCAAACTTTAGACACTTCCTATAAAAATCATTAGAATCCATTTTAGGACTTTATAACCTTATGATACACTAGTTTCACCTAAGTCATTTTAGAGGTATTACGTGTCTCACGTAGAAGAAGGGAAAAAAGACGTAGTGAAAGATGTTCATAGGTTAGCTAGATTGGGTGTTTGGTTTGAAGATTCCCCCAATTGTGGTTTCATAGTTTATAATAATTCTGAGTCATCCTTAGTTGTTGAGGTAATCTCTAAACAAGACCTTGATGTTTGATTAATGGAGTTGAAGAAATTGATACTTAGCAAGTTGAATGAGTCATTCTCCCAAGGGGGGGATGTTGTGCTTAGGTGCCAAGGTAGATTGTGTGTACCGGATGTAGATGATTTGAGGGAAAAGGTGTTAGAAGAAGCGCATGGTTCCCGCTATTCTATTTATCCTGGTGCCACCAAAATGTATCGTGATCTTAGAGAGATAAATTGGTCGGATGGCTTAAAAAGAGAATAGCGTAGTTTGTAGCTAGGTGTCCAAATTTCCAACAAGTGAAAGCCCAACATATAAAGCCTAGTGGTCTAATTCAATAAATGGGTGTTCCTACTTGTAAGTGGGAGGAAATTAATATGGACTTTGTTTTTGGGTAGCCTCGAACCCGGAGGCAAAATTTCTCAAGTTAGGTGATCGTGGATAGATTGATGAAATCCACTCACTTTATTCCCGTGAAGTCCAGTTATTCAGTGGAGAATTATACAAGAATCTACATTGATGAGATTGTGAGTCTTCATGGTATCCCTTTGTCCATCATATGGGATAGAGGTGGTAAATTCACTTCTCGCTTTTGGAAGTCTTCAAAAAGAGTTGGCTACGCAAGTAAGGCTTAGCATCGCTATCCCCAAATGGATGGTCAAGTGGAGGGTACTATTCAAACCCTAGAGTACATGTTAAGTGCTTGTATAATAGATTTCAAAGGAATTTTTACAATATTTTTCCATTGATTGAGTTATCCTATAATAATAGCTACCATTCGAGTATTTCCATGGATCCATTTGAAGAACTTTATGGTAGGAGAAATAGTTCTCCGGTTGTGTGGTTTGAGGTTGGTGAGTCTTAACTCCTCGGTCCCGAAATATCTTATGATGCTTTAGAGAAAGTTTGGGTTATAAGGGATAGGTTTAAAACAACCTATAGTCCGCAAAAATCCTATGCCGATAGTAGAAGAAGAGATATCGAATTCGAAGTGGGTGATATGGTGTATTTGAAAATTTCACCTATGAAAGGGGTAATGAGGTTCAGCAAGAAGGGGAATTTAAGTCCCCGATTTGTGGGTCCCTATGAGGTTTTGCAACGGGTTGGAAAAGTTGCATATGAATTGAGACTATCTAGTGAATTAACTTCGGTTTATCCGGTATTTCAGGTCTTGATGTTAAAAAAGTGTATTGGTGATCCCGTATCCATTCTTCCTATTGAAGGGTTAGCTCTGGATGAGAGACTTTCCTATGAAGAGGTTCCAGTGGAAATTCTAGATCTCCAAGGTAAAAAGTTGAGGAACAAAGAGGTGGCCTCCACAAAAGTTCTATGGAGAAACCACCTAGTTGAGGGAGAAACATAGGAGGCCAAGGACGACATGAAGTCCCGTTATCCTCATTTGTTCCTAAATAAGGTTAGTTATTCCTAATAATAATGAAACTAATGAGTTAATTTGAATTTGACTTGTTGGAATAATATGCATATTTATGGTAAAAGTTTTATGTTAAAATGAGTTTTCATGGAAATTGCACTTTTGCTTTATTTGCACTTATTCTTGTTTTGTGAATGTCTACATTCATGAAATAGTATTGAGCATGTTGATGTATTGTAAGAAGTTTTAACATAAGTCACTTGATGATCATGTTGAGCTCATTTTGAAATTGAGAAGGAAATTCCACATGTTGTGATGTTGAGCTCTTATGTGTGGTAAATTGTGATTTGAGTTGCTATGCTTAAATGTCATGTTGTTATGTTGATTTGAGTTGTAACTCATGTTGATTATATGTATTGTTGGTTGGGCTGCTATTATTGAGTCTATCCTTTTCCTACAAAAGTTTTTAGTGTCATTCGGGGACGAATGTTCCTAAGAAGGGGATAATGTTACACTCCGAAAGTCTGTGACCTTATCAAAGGCCTTACATGTTGAATTAGTCCTTGTCACACTGTTTTAAGGCCTAAAATAAAGTATATAATGTCACGACCCGAGAGTACACCCTAGAAGATATGGTATACTCAAATCTTGGCAAGGCGTACTTGACCTCTCGGAGGTCTTGTACAAGCCCTTGGATATCATTCATTGCATACATTTATGAAAAGTAGTACGGAATTAAAACTTTTCACAAGAAATAGTATTTCAAAATATCTTTTAGAGAAAACATAGGGAATAAAGCTAAGTCTCAAAGTCGCCATCTTAGACATATAAATATCTTGGGACAGGACCCATACAATACGATAAATAAATACTAAGTCTAATACAATATTTTCAAAAAGGAAATCTAAACATCATCATGTCCTCGAATCTATTGGGGATATACCAACACTTGGTTGAATGAACACTAATTCAAGATTCCACTTCAAGACTCATATCAAAAGCCACCTACACCTTTAGACATAGACAAAAAGTGTGGAATTAGTACATTTCATGTACTACGTATGGCATAATGCATAAAAATTATGATAGAAGGACATTTGTATAAAACATGCTCTTTCTGAGAAAAACATCATAAAGCAAGTATAAGAAATCACATTAAGTAAATATTGTTTTATCGAAAAATATTATAAATATAAAGTAAAAAGAAAAAAGAGAGAGAAATGACTAAGTTTCGAAAAATCAATTAATCTTATGATTTAAGAAAAATCGACTTTTCAAATTGACAGAGTCGCCACTTGATTTTTAGAAAAAATCAAGAAAAACTTAAATTTATTTTTCAAAAGATTTAAAACAGATAAAAATCAATTGAAAAGGGTTCGAAGTTCAATGTACATTCCGAGAAGGTGTTAGGCCCTCGGAATGTCCGCTAACTCGCGGTTGATCGGCGATTTGACTAAAATGACTTTTTTTAAAATAATTTATTTTTTCGGACATTGAATAAATAAGTGAATTAAAAATTAAAATAAATTTTTTTATTTATAATATTATCTTAAGGGGAAAAGTAATGAGTGAATATCTTAAAGAAAAAATACAAAATAAAATAAAAACATAAGGGTTAACAAGACCAATATGAAAATAAAAGCTAAGTAGTATATATATAATAAATATTTTGTAAATTTTTTAATATAAAGAGAAATGGCTATCTTTGGAATATAACTAAATTGAAGTCAAAATGTTAGTCAAACATGAATAAATAAAGAGAGGGGGAAGGGGATAGAACAATTAATTTGGGCTAATCAGCCCAAATCCACAAATCTGATGGGCCCTTCTTCCCTGTCCTATTTCTAAGTGGGCCTTGGCCTTGGCCATTTTTTCTTTGCACCTGCACTTAAAATATTGGCTTATTTTCCAACAAAGATGTGTATATAGTTTGTGTATACTGCTGTATACAAGATGTATTCGATCCATTTGGGCCTTCCGAGGCCTGCCCTTTTTCTTTGAAACTTTATCCACTGCATTTTGACCTGTACACCAATTGGAGGGGCTGACTGACTCAAGGAAGATATTTTGTAGCCTTTATGGCTCGATGAGAAACCGCAACGAGATGGATTAAAGTCCATGAGGACTCGAGTAGAGTTTCACATGCAATAAAATAGGAATGAATTAGCCATAAAGTGATGAACTAAGGCACATCTTAAACATGATATGAAATGAATCCAATTGGCTATGGCAGATTAATACACACATAAAGTATGACAATAATAACAACTAAATGTTAATACTAATTAAACTCAAGATCCAAATAATTAGCAAATTGGGTAATTGACAAATTATATATATGTATACATATATGCATATATAAAAAAAAATATATATATACATATAAAAAAAAAATTAAATAAATAAATAAATAAATAAATGAATAAATAAATAAATAATAAATAAATAAATAAATAAATAAATAAATAAAAATAAATAAATAAATAAAAATAAATAAATAAATAAATAAATAATAAATAAATAAATAAATAAAAAATAAGAAATTACCTGATTTTGGGCAGCGAACCGAGACTACGAGTTTGACGGAGACGATTCCACCACCCCTCCAAACTCGAACAACCGCAAAAGTATTTTAAAAATATTAAACTATGGAACCAAGAATTCCCGAAAAATTTCTGGGTACTCTTTGGTCTCCTCTCTTTTTTTTCTTTTTTCCCTCCCTTTGGTGTAATGAAGAGGGATTTATATAGGACAAAATTTAGTTCAAAATAGATGTGGGAAGCGATGTGGGACAAATGCAAAGTCCAAAATTTTCTATTTGAATGGTTTAAAATAATTGATTAATAGGATGAATTTACATAAATTAATTTAGCGAGCTTCTTAATCTTAACAAAAATAAAATAATTAATTTAATCGTAAACTTAGTGATTCAAAAATATAACCATGATTTAAACTAATTTAAAAGATTACTCACTAAATTTAAAATATTTTTGAGATGGTTTTTGAATAATCATAAAATATACTAATTATATACATAATTATGTAAAATATAGATATTATCTAAAAACTTTAAGAAACGGCAAAAATTATTCAAAATAACGCAAACGTTATGTTTTTCGTAAATTTATAAAACTAATTATTTTAAATTGTTTTAGAATTTAAGAAGCTCATGAATTAATTCCTACCGGGGAGGGTCAAAATTGGGTGTCAACAGCTGTCCCTCATTTTACTTGGATTGATGCAAGAAATTCGAGGAAAATGAAATTGGCCAAGCCAATTTTGACCAACCAGATATCCATCCTTAAGGCAAGGAATTTGGTACGGACTTTAAGAATTATGACCGAGCCCTGAAAATGGGTTTCCTACATATCTCAGGCTATATGAGAATTCAGGCCACTTGTAGTTCGATAAGCTAGATTTAACGCACGATTTTGAAAGAAATCAAAAGTCATCTCGATACCGAGTTATGAAGAAATCGGGATGCTTGGGAATAAGATTTAAGAGGGAATGTCAGAATACAACCGAGTTTTCAACATCGAGCCCGCCTACATATCCTTAAACCATAGGAATCAGGCTGTTTGTAGTTCGACTCAATCGAATGAAAATGGAATCTATTATGTTAGATTACCTTTGGTTCTGGATAAGTGACAAAATTAAACGAGCATGAAAAGACTTGTAACCTCTTAGCCATGAATGTGGTGCACTTCACACCCATAATTAAGAACTCACATGGACATAATTTCCAAAGCTCTCGGCGCATTGTCACTCAGATTGGAAACTTGCTTCCGGTAGATCAAAATTTTCGGATGCGAGACCGAAACTGACAAAACCTAAAGAAAAACCCACATGCCTTCTGATAGGGGTGTGGTTTGATTGTGGTGGAAGTCATCCCTCTGCTCGCGTCCTAAGAGTTTGACACTCCTCTTTGGACTATGTCCCAGTTTGCTGCTAAGAAAAAGTTCCACGTTGTGCTGCATCCTTTTTGATGTCGTCCGCACCTGTGGTTTATTTTTGAAGAATTCATCCTTTCGGATGCTCTCGACAAAGACTGAGATAAAACTCGTCAGCGTAAAAATTCAATTAAAAAGGGAGACAGTGTCTTTTACCATGTCGACACTTAATTGTTCTCCTCGACATTTGAAGTCAACTCAATCGGTTTGACGTAAAGCAAATAGAGCTTATGTCTTATGTATGTAATGCAATCTTCAATGTATTCTTCATTTGATGTTGAAATAAATAAAAACAGATGCAGTGCTGATATTTATCTTGATGTCGTCTTTGATGTTCTTCTTGATGTTTAATAAAATGATGATGAGTAAATATTTTCTTCAGATGCACGATTTCCTTTCTGGCAGTGCATGATTCCTTTCAGGGCATGGGTATCTTCTCGCGATGTATGAATATTAACTCGCGATGCATGATCTTCTGCGGGGAATGAATATATTCCCGCAGTGCATAAATTCCGCAAGGTATGAAATCTTCTTGCGATGCATAAATTTCAGCGAGGTATGAAATCTTCTCGCGATTAACTTGTGATGCATAAATATTAACTCGCGATGCATGAATATTGACTCGCGATGCATGATCTTACGCGATGCATGATCTTCCGCAATGCATGAATATTGACTCTCGATGCATGATCTTCTGCGGGGCATGAATATCTTCCCGCAATGCATAAATTCCGCAAGGTATGAAATCTTCTTGCGATTCATAAATATCAGCGAGGTATGAAATCTTCTCGCGATGTATAATTTTCTGCGAGGCATGAATATCTTCTCGCGATTAATATGTGATGCATAAATATTAACTCGCGATGCATGATCTTCCGCGATGCATGAATATTGACTCGCGATGCATGAATATTGACTCGCGATGCATGATCTTCCGCAATGCATGAATATTGACTCGCGATGCATGATCTTCTGCGGGACATGAATATCTTCCGCAATGCATAAATTCCGCAAGGTATAAAATCTTCTTACGATGTATGAATATTAACTCGCGATGCATGATCTTCATCGATACATGAATATCGCTCTTGATGTCATCATTGGTGACAAATGAAAATAGTGCTTAAGTTGAGCAACATATTGATTTTCTGGATAATCATATCGTCTCAATTGAAAATAATTCTTCAGATAGTGTATTGTCCTGATCGACAATAAAATAAATGACCCCTACGGGTAGTGTATTGTCTTGATCGATAATAAAATAAATGACCCCTCCGGGTAGTGTATTGTCTTGATTGACAATAAAATAAATGACCCCTCCGGGTAGTGTATTGTCTTGATCGACAATAAAATAAATGACCCATCCGGGTAGTGTATTGTCTTGATCGACAAAATAAGTGACCCCTCCGGGTAGTGTATTGTCTTGATCGACAATAAAATAAATGACCCCTCCGGGTAGTGTATTGTCTTGATCGACAATAAAATAAATGACCCCTCCGGGTAGTGTATTGTCTTGATCGACAAAATAAGTGACCCCTCCGGGTAGTGTATTGTCTTGATCGACAAAAATAAATGACCCTCCGGGTAGTGTATTGTCTTGATCGACAACAAAACAAATGACCCCTCCGGGTAGCGACACTATTATGTCTGATAATGTGATGCAGATGCCGTCAACGACGAAAACCGTAAATTATCCTTTTCGGAGTTTTTATTTGGTTCATCTTTGAGATTAGATGGTCGCTTATTATAGACTTCATGTTGTTGAGAATTGAATGAAATAAACCAATCACATTCCCAAATCTTTGATATAAGCAATATAAAATAATTCCTGCATCCACAAAAAATTACGTTAAATTTTGGGAGAACTTTCTCCTCCCTTTACTTCTCCGTATTCGTCGATCGGAATAATTTGCTGATATCAAAACAAAGCTATAAACCTGTATCCACAGAAAAATTGTTAGTTTTAAAATGAACTGATCTGTGCCAATTTCTTCAGTTGTCTGCTCCTTGTCATGCTATCTCCGGTTGATCTCCCTGATCTCCCAACTATTGATAGATAAGACAAAATTCTTTATGCCAAAACAAAGGAAACATAAAAGGAAAAATTTTAAGAAAATAATTTTTTTGAAAAGTAAAAAAGATAACTGCCAAGTATCATGTCACGTCAGGCTTAGCAAACTTTTCTGAGCCTGATGCTTGGAGGTATATCTCATTATGCGATGGGAAGTACTCAAAGCCAATCTAGACTTGTCGATAAACCTATATGTGAAATTTTGAGTCCATCCTCAAAATTTCTGTCCCAGTTAACGGTATAGGCTTATCTTTCAACTATCGCTAAGCAAATCGTGGAATTTTGAGATCCTCTCAAAAATTCTATCCCAGTTACAAATATCGAAATATCTTCAGTCTTGACTTGTTGAGGATTCGGAGATATCATTGCTTGTTTTTTGCATGGCAAACTCTGGTGATCTTTGCAACAAGCAAGATAGCTCAATAATTATCCAACTGTAACGAGGTGGATGTCTCGATAATGTTCCAAATGTAACGATGTGGATGCTCGATAATATCCCAACTGTAACGAGGTGGAGGCTCGATAATATTCCAACTGTAACGAGGTGGATGCTCGACAATATTCCAACTGTAACGAGGTGGATGTCTCGATAATGTTCCAAATGTAACGATGTGGAGGCTCGATAATATTCCCACTGTAACGAGGTGGATGCTCGATAATATCCCAACTGTAACGAGGTGGAGGCTCGATAATATTCCAACTATAACGAGGTGGACGCTCGATAATATTCCAACTGTAAAGAGGTGGAGGCTTGATAATATTCCAACTGTAACGAGGTGGAGGCTCGATAATATTCCAACTGTAACGAGGTGGATGCTCGATAATATTCCAACTGTAACGAGGTGGATGTCTCGATAATGTTCCAAATGTAACGATGTGGAGGCTCGATAATATTCCCACTGTAACGAGGTGGATGCTCGATAATATTCCAACTGTAACGAGGTGGATGCTCGATAATATTCCAACTGTAACGAGGTGGATGCTCGATAATATTCCAACTGTAACGAGGTGGATGCTCGATAATATTCCAACTGTAACGAGGTGGAGGCTCGATAATATTCCCACTGTAACGAGGTGGATGCTCGATAATATTCCAACTGTAACGAGGTGGATGCTCGATAATATTCCAATATAATTCAAGAATAAGAACCTAAAATGGAAAAACAAATATATGAACCACTAATGGTGTGGATCGCCCAACAAAACTATATGTTAAAGTCTTTGATTGGCCAATCAAAACACATAATCCACTTATGGGGTGGATACCCAACAAAGTAGGAATTTTGACTGTGACATCGTTAAGAAACATGTATGCCTAAATTGCTACACGACAAACGTACTAAAAACTAAATTGACGTATATGCATGTCGCGATTATGATTCTCTCTTTAAAGACAGAATCATCGAGGTGAATAACTTAATTCATTCACATGAAGATTAAAGACACTTTTGCCTTTCATGACAAACTCAACAAATTTAAGTTTGTTGTTGACGTTTCCAATTGTTAACAAACACTTGTAACAATTCGATAGCTTTGACTATCAAGGAAATATTGCGGGTCACCAACATCTTTGTGATGTGATGAACTCGTTGTTTCCTTGCAACACTTCTAAGATAGTGTTACTTTTGATCATCTTCAGATCTGATGCCATTTTCATATATAATTGACTTTATCAATACTATCACCTGCAAAGCTCGACACCAAACATTTGTATCGATGATGAAGTAAAGAATAAAAGTAAAGTTGAGGAACTAGATTGAGTCATTTGGCTTATCGAGATTAGGCTATAATGAGCCCAACTGTAACTTTGATCATGACTCGCCACTAGCGACCCTCTCACACATTGTTTCTTAAAACTTTGAAATAATATGTCAGCGTTTGTCTTCAACATTCCTGCAAAATAAGATAAAAAAAAATTGTTTAAAAATCTCTTGAGGCAACATAATGAATAGAGATAAAATGAGATGGAAGGTTTTCTAATTCTTGTTGATGAGGCCACGATGGGTGCAAATGACGCTTTTTGACACTCTTGATGTCTTTATATAGCCATTTTTGTGACTTCGATGTTCCTGCATCCAAAGAAAAATTCTTAGTTTGAAAGACTGATTTGTGTTGATCTTGTCTCCACGCTCCTTCATGCGGTTGGCTTACACGGTCGCCCGTCCTTTGTAAGACAGTCTTGATCTGTCTCAGTCTGAAATATATTTAACTCTAGTAACTTGCTTTATTAATTCTGAGGTTGCTCATTCTGGAATTTTGATGCCCCTCCTCAAAACTCTGTCCCAGTTTGCCTCGATAGTATAAGACTTTTAACAACGGACATTGTTGTGTGGAATTTTTGAGATTATCTCAAAAATTTGTCCCAGTTGCACATTTCAACATGATTCTCCATAAAATATCATCTTGGAATTTTGAGATTCACCCAAAAATCTACCAGTTGCATTTTGGTATTTCAGTGTTGACTTGTTGAAGAAGTCCATCTTCAAATGAATTTTTGAGATCCTCTCAAAAATTCTGTCCCAGTTTCCATTATAAAGTGAAAAAATGGAAATCTTACTGGGTATATGACCGAGCCATTGTGGCGCCTACGTAGCCCGTTGGAGCAGGAATCAGGTCAAACGTAGTTCCTCCCTCAAAGGTTAACCGAAAACAAGCAGGTATTCTCAGTCATTTTTCTTCTTTCTTTCAATAAATTTTGATTGGGAAAGTAATCTTTGAAAACTTTGAATGTTCAACCACTAATCAACACAAATTAGTTTCGAGTACCTGACAAAGAAAAATAACTCAAACAACAAATGTGTTAGTTTGTGTAGGTAGTAGGTAATACAAGATATCACACACAAAGCTGTAAGCACACAAAAGTCGCTTCATTTGAAGAAAGACTAGCCCACATATATAAAAAAATGATTAGATAGACAGAAATTTGTCTCTCTGATTTTTAGCTTTGTGAGTCAAAATGTCGACTTGAGACGGGACAAAGTCGATTGATTCTTCTGATTTTTTTGACTGAGATGTAACTCTAATTCTTTGTAAGAGTTGAAAATATAAAATTTCTCAGAATGGGGACCGAACCTTGAAAGGCTGCCTACGTATCTCACAAAAGAGAATTCAGGTCCTACGTAGTTCGACCCACTTGAACCTTTTTTTTTTTTTTTTTGAAATGCTGAATCTTTTTTCTGATGTGCGAGAGTAATTTTTTGAAAGATAAAGTTCGAATTTCATTGGGAAACTAGAGACTCAAAGAGTATGTGGACGCACTTTTGATAGTGACTTGATATTTATGCTTAAGGAGTTCTAGAAAATATTTTTCAAGAATCAGTAGGCTACAACATATCCAAATGAAGCAACATAATCAAACAAACAATTATAACGCATAAACAGTTATTGCGTGTTCTAAACAACTATGTGACCCTTTTATGCCAACGGTAGGCCTAACGATTTGAATGGTGTATATGTCATTTGAAACATCTCATTGTCCCAAAACCCAAATTATACAAATTTATGAATAAAACTTAAATGGGGATAGATAATTGGGGAAAATGAGATACAAAATAATCAGTCCACGCAGGGGTTCAATCCTATACTATGCTTCCATGACAGTACCTTCGCTCCTGAACTTTTTGTCATCTGCGGGCGTTAATGTCTCTTAATGAACTAGTAGCTTGTGAAACTATTTCTTCTACTCGAATTAACTATAATCCACTATTTACCCCATGGGACACTGATTTTTCAAACAACGTATACATCCTTCAAATTTAAACACATAAGTATGAACGTCCGTTTAGGTCGTAAACCATTTTGGACTCAAGGTGGTCTTTCTAATGGGCCCAACACGCCTTGGATGTTGGGTCATCTTAGTTCAAATGCTCCTAAATTCGGGATTTTGGCTCGGCTCTACGCTAGTTTACTAAGAGTGGCTTTTGAAAAGACCGGGAACCCAAACGGACAATTTGGTCTGGAATTCGCGACAACCATTGGACGTATGACGAACCAATAAATTGTCGCTAATTCTGAAAAATAAAAAAGTCCGGCTGCGGTTCCGCAAACCGTCCTTTAATATACTATACATACATCAGAAATATGCCATGATATGCAATGCCAGTTTATAATTTAAGCAATTTAATCACATATAAGCAGATTAATAAATACAATTAGTCCAAATAGTCAAATCATTTTGGTTAGAACTTAATTAATCCCCAGCAGAGTCGCCATTTCTGTTTTATCGAAAAATATTATAAATATAAAGTAAAAAGAAAAAAGATAGAGAAATGACTAAGTTTCGAAAAATCAATTAATCTTATGATTTAAGAAAAATCGACTTTTCAAATTGATAGAGTCGCCACTTGATTTTTAGAAAAAATCAAGAAAAACTTAAATTTATTTTTCGAAAGATTTAAAAAAGATAAAAATCAATTGAAAAGGGTTCGAAGTTCAATGTACATTCCGAGAAGGTGTTAGGCCCTCGGAAAGTCCGCTAACTCGCGGTTGACCGGCGATTTGACTAAAATGACTTTTTTTTAAAATAATTTATTTTTTCGGACATTGAATAAATAAGTGAATTAAAAATTAAAATAAAATTTTTTATTTATAATATTATCTTAAGGGGAAAAGGAATGAGTGAATATCTTAAAGAAAAAATACAAAATAAAATAAAAACATAAGGGTTAACAAGACCAATATGAAAATAAAAGCTAAGTAGTATATAAATAATAAATATTTTGTAAATTTTTTAATATAAAGAGAAATGACTATCTTTGGAATATAACTAAATTGAAGTCAAAATGTTAGTCAAACATGAATAAATAAAGAGAGGGGGAAGGGGATAGAACAATTAATTTGGGCTAATCAGCCCAAATCCACAAATCTGATGGGCCCTTCTTCCCTGTCCTATTTCTGAGTGGGCCTTGGCCATTTTTTCTTTGCACCTGCACTTAAAATATTGGCTTATTTGCCAACAAAGATGTGTATATAGTTTGTGTATACTGTTGTATACAAGATGTATTCGATCCATTTGGGCCTTCCGAGGCCTGCCCTTTTTCTTTGAAACTTTGTTCACTGCATTTTGACCTGTACACCAATTGGAGGGGCTGACTGACTCAAGGAAGATATTTTGTAGCCTTTATGGCTCGATGAGAAACCGCAACGAGATGGATTAAAGTCCATGAGGACTCGAGTAGAGTTTCACATGCAATAAAATAGGAATGAATTAGCCATAAAGTGATGAACTAAGGCACATCTTAAACATGATATGAAATGAATCCAATTGGCTATGGCAGATTAATACACACATAAAGTATGACAATAATAACAACTAAATGTTAATACTAATTAAACTCATGATCCAAATAATTAGCAAATTGGGTAATGACAAATTATATATATGTATACATATATGCATATATAAAAAAAATAAAAAATATATATATAAAAAAAAAAAAAAAAATAAATAAATAAATAAATGAATAAATAAATAAATAAATAATAAATAAATAAATAAATAAATAAATAAATAAATAAATAAATAAATAAATAAATAAATAAATAAATAAATAAATAAATAAATAAATAAATAAAAATAAATAAATAAATAAAAAATAAGAAATCACCTGATTTTGGGCAGCGAACCGAGACTATCATTTTGACGGAGACGATTCCACCACCCCTCCAAACTCGAACAACCGCAAAAATATTTTAAAAATATTAAACTATGGAACCAAGAATTCCCGAAAAATTTCTGGGTACTCTTTGGTCTCCTCTCTTTTTTTTTCTTTTTTTTCCTCCCTTTGGTGTAATGAAGAGGGATTTATATAGGACAAAATTTAGTTCAAAATAGATGTGGGAAGCGATGTGGGACAAATGCAAAGTCCAAAATTTTCTATTTGAATGGTTTAAAATAATTGATTAATAGGATGAATTTACATAAATTAATTTAGCGAGCTTCTTAATCTTAACAAAAATAAAATAATTAATTTAATCATAAACTTAGTGATTCAAAAATATAACCATGATTTAAACTAATTTAAAAGATTACTCACTAAATTTAAAATATTTTTGAGATGGTTTTTGAATAATCATAAAATATACTAATTATATACATAATTATGTAAAATATAGATATTATCTAAAACTTTAAGAAACGGCAAAAATTATTCAAAATAACGCAAACGTTATGTTTTTCGTAAATTTATAAAACTAATTATTTTAAATTGTTTGAGAATTTAAGAAGCTCATGAATTAATTCCTACCGGGGAGGGTCAAAATTGGGTGTCAACAAACATAAGCACCTATAGTCACATTCAACAATATAACATCATTAACCTTTCAAAAAACATAAACATGAGACCCTCTTACTAAAGGTGATTCTAAGGCTCACTTGAGTGAGTTATGAAGCGACCACCAATATAATCCCTTCAAACACACCCAATAGATCCTTAAGATTACATAAGATAAGATTATTCTCATTTCATACGTCTAACTCCCTACCTAGAATTACTCTAAGACTCACCTAAGTAAGACATGAATAAAAAGACCATACACCCTCTGCATGCCTACCTAAGCAATCCTCAAAGCTACTGTTGATAAGTACATTTTCATTTACAAACATTTAACTTAAGTCATTATTTTCATTATACGATTTAAGAGACATTAAACAATTAAGGACCTTCACATAATGGTCTTGGATATGACCTAGGGAACTCACACACTAATATCTTCGAGGCCTAATCGTGCAATGTCTAGATAGCGTCCCGTTCAACAACATAAACTTCATAGAACTTATCCAACACTAGAATGTATCCCACATGATGAGAATAGGAAATAACCGACATATACCATGGTAGCTAAGCATGAAATTAGGAGTCAACCCTACTGCAATAAAGGTTGTTCTACTTGGTAATGGTAGAACTAGGACATATCCCATGTACGCACATGCTTAGGTAATATCGAGAGTTTGTTTGTACTCTAGTCTCATCTTATAAGTAGAGCCACTCCAAAGCATACTCACTCGGTGCTAGCCTTTGTTATCATATATTAATTCAATAAAGGATCATATGAAGAGGTACTATATCTTGTTCAAAACCAAATCATACTACACCTTACCAAGGAGGTCCCTTACGGTTGCCTTACAATGTTTAAGAGGATAACTAAATGTCATTCCTAAGGATGATTTCATGTTGTTCCACCCAACCAACCCTATGTCCACCATTTATACAAGAAGGATATCGTTACTACTTTCAATTTCAAGGATATCATAACCTTCTTTCACAAAAGTTCCACAGAAATGACCTTCTTTACTATATTCAAGACCATATTCCATTCATACATATAAATTCATGACAAAGGTGCTTTAGCCTACTAAGTCAAGTATTCATATTCATATTCTTTATGTGTAAAGTAAGGAACACAAGTCTACCAAAATAAGACATACATACTTTCAATTATCAAATATAGCATGTCATTCGGGAAGCACATAGAGACAACGTAATATACTTGTAATTCACCCTACACACTTCTATAGAATCATGAATATAACTCATCTTATTGATCATATAGTAAACAAGGAAGATTTACATGTCACGTCCGGAGAGCACCCATAGTCGCGACTGACGTCGTCGTCCTCTTAGAGGACTCAGACAAGCATTTGGCGTTCGTTATAACATGTCAGCAGTAAAAAATATGGAAAAATTAAAAACTTGTAAACATATACTAAGTGAGGATACCTAGACCTCTCACATACAAGCATACTTAGGCATTTCTTATAGCAACATGCTAACATACATACAAAGTCTAAAAGTTGTCTCACTTAAAACCATCTAAAGAGTACGAGTCTTGGACTTAGCCAATACAAATTTAATATGCCATACAGGCCTTACTGCAATAGAATACAAATAATAATAGGAAATAAAGAGTATCTCTTAAAACTACTAAAGTCTTCATAAGCTAGAAAAACGAAAATATAGCATCCCCGAACATAAGGACCTACCAACACTTAGAGAAAGAGTTCTAAGCTTTTTCAATCGACCTTCTTAATCTTCAATGGTCGGACCCTACATTTGTAGTAAAATAAAGTAAGGGGTTAGTACACAACATGTACTATGTATGGGTATTTTCACATAACATTTAAGGACATGCATGAAAAAGGACCGTTTCTTTAGAAAGCATGCTAAGTAATTTGAAAGCCTTTAATGCACATACAATAGAGCATATACAAGATAAGAATCACAACAACACAAGGCATGATCATAACCAAAGATATATCATCATAAAGTCATATTAAAATTTTCATCTTCAAAAGTTCATATAAACATAACATACAAAATACTTACCAATAATTCCATCCCAAGACTACAAGTGCAATGATCATGTGAAGCCCCATAACCCCACATAATCAAGTAAACAACATTGCAGACCATAAGTAATGTTTCGCCTCATATAAATTACCTCATATGTTGTCATCATCAAACATAAAAACTTATACCATATCATATTCATTAACATTGTCAACATCATATAAGAGCAACATCATTTATCATAAACATTATATATTTTATATTCATATTACATGAGAACAATATCCTAGGACTTCCCTTAGAGTCAACTTGTGCAATGTCTAGGTAGAGTCCCATACCCCTACCTACATTAAGTAGACTCCTTAAGTCATACCTTTCAATTTCCATTTACTTGTCTTTCATTTTACTAGAGGGATCAATCGCCTTAACCGACATAGACCATATGAGCTAAACATGGAATCTGGTTTCATGAAACCCCACACCGGAAGAAGGTGGTTTACTGGAAAAACTAGAACCAAAACATTAACATAACATTCTAGGTGGATCCACTAGCTAGTATTCCTATGGTGGCAACATAGTTCAAGAACTGGGAGATATATTAGAGACCCATAGTTCCACATTACATGGCAGCCTCTATCTCATGAGTCATCGTGAGCTTACCTTTCAACCAGGGAAGGGACACCTCTCATATCTAGTTCATCAATGCTAAGCTAAAATCCCTTTTTGAATAACCTTTATGCCATAATTTATCATAAACTTATCATAGGTCATAGGACATTAACTCCTTGTATAAACATGATCATAAGATCTTTTGGTTCACATGAGAATTTCCTTTCATAAAAACCTTTCACTTGTGAGATTAACATATCATAAACATAGTGTGTAAGGCATAGAAGATAAACATCATCAACTTGCATTATCATATCCTTACCATGATCCCATATCTAACATATTCACAGCTCAACATATATACGTAGAAACATCAAACATACTTCAATTTCATAGCAACATCATTTATAGGCTAACATAAACGTAAGAGTACTCACGTCTTTAGAAGGCTTACATATTGCTTCCAAGAATCTTCATCAAGAACTTACGTTCAACTTAGAATGACTCACTATAAGGTAGGGAAATCATTCCTTAGTCCTTGGATTACTTACATCGATTCATTGTGGGTATGGGACTACAATGAATCATTTCACTTGTAAGTATAACATAGGACCAAAGGAATTATTGAACTACACAAAAACAAGAAGAAAAAGACTGAAAATAAAACTAAATATGGATGACAGAGCTCTCGGGTTAGGGGACTTAAAATTTCAAATCTTTGCCCGAGTGGTTCTAAAATTATGTTGATGATACTAATGTCTTGTAATCATATAGAAAATAAGTTGTGTGCTTTAAATGCATTAAAATACATCATATTCATACCACAATTTACAACAAACAAATTAGGAAAGTCTAACGACTAGACTTTCCAAAAATGACATGTTGCTTAGGAAGAGCTTTCATTGATAATGCATAGCTTTATGTGTATGTGTGCATACACCCATACTTAGTAAAAGTAGTGTACTAACCCCCTACTATTTACTTTTTTTATAGGTGCAGGTCAGAGGACATGTTGATTACACTTGCAGCGGTATGGACTTCAGCGTTTCTCTAAACCATTTGGTAGGTCCTCATGATTTCGAGGATGCTAAAGTTTTAGTCTAGCCTTAGTCTTAGACATAGCTAGTGGATGTTGTCCCTAGCGTTTATTTCGTACTTTCATATCGAAGCTTTGTAATAAGGTCGTGTTTGGCAAACTATTTATGATATATTCATCTTCAGTTTTGAATTGATTCTTTATGATAGATGGTTGTTCTCTTATGTTGAGCTTAGTATACGATGTAAATATGTAATGACTATATGAAGTCTACGTAAACTTCATACATGTAAAAAGTTTTAAATTTTCTGCAAATTTAACTAGATGAATGTGATGAATGCAAGATGAGGCTTGTCTGCGACCTCTCAGAGGTGAACGACGCCGGTGGAGATTCAGATTCAAGAATCGGGGTTGTTACAAACTTGGTATCAGAGCATGAGGTTAAATTACCTAGCTACTAAAGCTCAAAACAACAACGTTACGTAGTTTCTAACTTATGGCTGTGAAGCTCAACACAATCATGACTTAGAGACTACGCGATAACAAGAAATTCTCTCTTCTTCTACTTTTTATCATGCTATCTAGAGCTTTGACACTTTGTGTCATTATAAGTATCTAACTTCCTTCTTGTGTGAATGCATAGAAGAATACACTCAAGGATTAGGATGGCCAAGTGGTCTAAGGAGCCAGACTCAAGATCTGGCCTTCCCAAGAAGGGCCATAACGGAAATGCCCAACGTGGACGAAAGAATTGTGGTTAGTGTGGTTGTTCGCATGGAGGTGAATGCATGGTAATGTGTAAAAGCCTGCTATGAGTATTGATGAGGAGGAGAAGTATACGTTGTCTGCATACAAACTCAAGAATATGGCTTACACATGGATTTGCTTCATAAGTGTTATGCTATAATAGAGTATAGAAACAGGGTAGCAAGGCTTCAATTTCCAAATAAGTTGGGTTAAAATGAGAAGGGTGTGGTTCAAATCCAACAGGCCAAATAATTACCAATCTTAAAGCTTATAAGATTATGCCTAAGGGATACTTATACCACTTAGTAAGAGTCAAAGACTTAGAATAAGAAGTTCCTTCCATAGACTCGGTGTCCATAGTAAATATGGGGTTTGGTAAGAAAGGGAAGTTGAGTCTGAGGTATATAGGTCATTATGAGATCTTACATCAAGTAGGTAAAATTACCAAATGACTTGGCTTCTGTTCATCCAGTGTTTCACGTTTCGATGCTTGAGAAGTTTCTAGGCGATCCAACGTACATTCTACCCATCGAGGGGTTAGGAGTCGATGGGAATCTTTCCTTATGAAGAGGTTCCCGTTGCAATTTTATATCATCAAGTGAAGTGACTGAAGAACAAGGAGGTTCTCACTGTGAAGGTGTTCTGGAGGAACCACCTTGTTGAGGGGGCAAGATGGGAGGCCGGGGCCGATATGAGATCCTGTTACCCTCACTTGTTCAATTCTTGAGGTTAGATATACACTTCCTAAGTCTCGTTTATGTTTAAGAAAACTCTAAGTTTAAGTGCTTTAGTCGATTTGGTTTGATAGGTCACTAATCGTATGTCTTATAAAAGCACTATGTGAGTTAAAACGAAGTTATGTTTGCATTTCATGTGCTATTTTTGTGTAGCATAGACATGTTTCGTGTGTTGTATGATTGGTGATGTGCATTAAGTTAAGTATGATTGAGAAGGAAGTTCCTCAATATCAAATATGAAGCTTCAGATAAGCTTGAATGATATGCAACATCCAAATAAGTGTGAATCAGATATTCACAAAAGAGAAACATTTAAGCATGATAAAGTAACTTTTGAAAATCACCCTTTTTGTTTAAATGATCTGTAAGTGTCATTCTGGGACGAATGTTCCTAAGGGGGGGGGATAATTTAACGTTCCGGAAAAACAAATATGTCTAGTGAAGAGCCCAGTAAGTCCGTTAGAATGCGTATTGGGGTACATACGCATCCCAATGCCCAATATTGATAAATATTGGGCATATCATAGAATATTGGCTAAGTGGTGTTAGCCAATTTCTATGTATACACAAATAAATAAATAGTAATATTGATCCTCAACTCAATTCATTAAGTAATAGGCATCCCAATGCCCAATATTGAGAAATATTGGGCATATCATAGAATATTGGCTAAGGGGTGTTAGCCAATTTCGATGTCTACGCAAATAGTTACAGTAACAATATTCTTCATATATGGCCCAATATACACTCTCATCAAGAAATAGGCATCCCAAATGCCCAATATTATAGTATAGAAAATTGGCTAAGAGGTATTAGCCAATTTGTATATATGTATACTCAAGTATTTAAGATATAAACCAAGCTTGTTTAGAAATTGTACCTGCAATGAAGAACCTAAGCTAAAATTCATGAAATTCATCAGTTGCAATAAATTAGGTACTAGGCATCCAAGTGTCAAGCCTAGTACCCTAAGTACATAAGCATTTAAAATGATCATGTAAATTAAGCAGTGCCCAAGGACATGATGAGGGTCCTTGGGACAATAAGTAAACATTCCCAAAGGAACCATAAATAATATTTAGTTAGGAAAGTACAACCAACACATGTGCAATTACATGTGCAAGACATGTGGAGAAGCGGCCAAAGGAGGGGACCACCCTAACCGAATTCGATACGGGTAGTTAGGGGGAAAACTGCACAAGGGACCACTCCATGTGGGGCCTAACTTCCTAACCAATTATAGACTCTAACCTACTGACCTAAATATATAACTAACCTAGGACCAAACGAAATAAACTAATTAGTGCACCCGACAACCTAAGACTTAATCGGGTGACACAAACCTAGTAACTAGTTAAAGAGACCACCTAGTACCTAACCTAGGATTGTACAAAAGGTTGGTTATGGTATTAACAACTTAGGTTTACTTTAGTAATTACCCTAGGCTACTTAATTAATTAATTTATAATCTTAATTAATTAATTTAACAGGACAAAACCGAAATTACAAAGCAATTTCAAGATTTTGGTTAAGACAAGAAAAAGACAACCTAGTACCTAACCTAGGATTGTCCAAAAGGTTGGTTATGGTCCCAACAACTTAGGGATACATTAGTAATTACCATAGGATACTTAATTAATTAATTTATCAACTTAATTAATTAATTTAAAGCGGCAAAACCGAAACCACAAAGCAATTTCTAGATTTCAATTAAGACAAGGAAAAGACAACCTAGTACCTAACCTAGGATGATCCAAAGGGTTGGTTATTGTTATAACGACTTAAGGGTACTTTAGTAATTATCCTAGGTCACCTAATTAATTAAAATAACAATTTAATTAATTAATTTAAATGGTCAAAATGAAATTCTTACACTAACCTAGTACAACTCAAGAAACATCCTAGTACTTAACCTAGAATGGTCCAAAAGGGTTAATTATGGTTTCAATGACTTAGGGGTACTTTAGTAATTACCCTAGGTCCCTTAATTAATTAAATTATCCATTTAAATAATTGATTTAAAGGGTAAAAACGAAATTCTTAGGAAAAATTTCAGATTTGACTAAGTATTGTGTTTTCCTAGTTCTAGTCAATCTAGGAGGGGATTTTTATTAATTAATTTATTTATTTATTTAATTAACTTATTAAGTCTTAGTTGAATGAGTCAATATCAGTTTCTAAGACTTAGACGCACGTTCAAAATCAAACAAACACACGACACAAAACAGTAAGCAAGCGAGTGAAAGAAAAACAGAAAATTCCATTGGTTCTCCTCGGCGATTTCAAGGTTTCTCCAAGTTTTCGTTCAAGGTGGTCTTCGTAGATTAAGTTCTACTTAAGGTATGGGTTCCTATCCTAGACCCCTTTCTCCAAGAGATCTTTCTTTCTAACGAATTCAACGATCTTGAAATTAGGGTTGTTCCCGTTCTCGTCGAACTCCTTGTCCCTAGTATCTTTTTCGATTTCAATGTTGAATAGGTTAGAGATCATGTTGTTGGTATGTGGTGCTGGCTGTTCTTAACATGTATTGTTCTTGAATGATGAGTATAGATGAAGTTATGAACTTGTAATTGCATAAACTTAATCTTATCATGATAATTAATGATCGATAATATGCTAAGTTAAGTCTGTGATGTGTTAAGTGAATTATGTGTCTTTGGCCGAATGTTGACTTGTTGTTGACGTTATGTTATGAAGATGCTAAAGCTATCAAATGTAATATGATGTTGTCCAATATGTTCTTAAAACGTTACACTAAAAGCCATAAACTAAGAATTGGCTCAAAGACATCTATGAAATCATATCTTGAATAAATTGGCTATCTGGTTCCAATAAAATTGGCTAACTCTATTTGGTCAAAATGAATATATTCTAATGGCTAGGAACTTATGTAAATGATTAAAATATTGGATAAGGGTTCATACATATGGCATTTAAATATGAACAACGTAAAATTGGCTTATGCCAAGAAGAATGAATTTGCTAGTCTAACATCCCAAATCTTGAGACAATACTAATCATATGCCAATTCTTGTGTAGTAAGAGTATCAAGTATATATTAAGCACTTCTAAAGTATCATCAATGAATCCATAACCAAGGTCATGATATTCATTGGAACAACTCCCAACATGCCCTATAAGAATGAACTATGAACATATGTAACTCATTGAAGGAAGTGCTCATCCTCTATAAACGATGATATGAAGCTACTACACTAAAGTAAGTATGTAACGTGAGTTATAACATAATTAAAGGGGTCTAAATTAAGTAAGTGACCATAATGGGGTGTTAAAGGAAGTGAGACAAGTCTTACTTACACCGAAGTTAATTTGTTAAAAGAATACTCACGAATGAAGGTGTTAGAATGTGTGAGACTAGTCTCATTAACACCTAAGGATGATATGTAAGGACAATTCACATTCATAAATGTAAAGTGAGGATGATATGTAAGGACAATTCATATTTCATCAATGTAAAGTAAGGATGAAAATTAATAAAAAGAGTAAAGAAATCTCAATCACATTCTATATGTAAGTGTAAGGACAATTCACACTTAATACGCAAAGAAGATATGAGAAATCATCTAATGAGCTATGACTACCTCATGCTAGAAGCAAGCTTCGATGATGTATGAGTTGAATGCAAATAGGAACTTTAAACAGAGCACTGATAGGCTAGTTATGAGTGGTGATGCCTTCTTTTGGGAAGGGAGGAGGTTCACGTAATTCTCATGAGATGAGACTTTCCACCAAGGTGGGTATGGGTCTCCCTAAATCTCCTAGTCTTTGAACTATGTTGACACCATATGGAACTAGCTTGGTTCTAACCCAATAAGCTAGCATGTTTTGGTTTCACTTTGGCCAGTGACTCCACCTCTTTTCGGTGTGGGAGAGACACCGGATTTCATGATGCTCACATGATCTATGTCGGTTAAGGTTGAAGTTCCTCAAAGTATGAAAGATAATGAAATGAACTATACCAAAGGTGTTTGTGCAAGACAATCAGGAGGTGAAACCAGATTCAAGTAATGACATTAGGTCATTCTTGGTCATTGCACTTCATGATCCAGATGAGAGTCATAAACTTCATCCTAGGTATAGCTGGTGTTTACATCAGCCTACGAATAAATGAAATGAATAATGTGAAGTACGAATGAACTAATGAAGCTGACTTTGCGTTTGCTAAAGAAGGCCCTCGGGTTGAGGTCCCATATGTTTGGCCCTCACTTGAGATGTCTTAATGCTACATCCACGATTCCAAGGTCTCGTGAATATGAAATGTATAATATATAAAACATGAAATGTATGTTATGTGAACCTATGTGTGTATGATGTGTGACATATTAATTGTATGACCTTCCTATTACGAATTAGGCAAGTCCAAAGACTTGACCTCCTAAGAATGCATGTTGTTTAGGAAGAGCCATGGCTTATAATGACTTCTTATATGATGCCACTTAAGGGAAGTAGAAACATAACGTTAACTAAATACCCCATAACTTCCCTAACATTAAAGTAATGAAATCAATGGCATGATCAATATAGTATGGCTTATGAAATGTAATGAATATATAGTGTAAAGAAATACTCACTATAAGGTAGGGAAATCATTCCTTAGTCCTTGGATTACTTACATCGATTCATTGTGGGTATGTGACTACAATGAATCATTGCACTTGTAAGTAAAACATAGGACCAAAGGAATTATTGAACTACACAAGAAGAAGAAGAAAAAGACTGAAAATAAAACTAAATATGGATGACAGAGCTCTCGGGTTAGGGGACTTAAAATTTTAAATCTTCGCCCAAGGGGTTCTAAAAATATGTTGATGATACTAATGTCTTGTAATCATATAGAAAATGAGTTGTGTGCTTTGAATGCATTTAAATACATCATATTCATACCACAATTCACAACTAACGAATTAGGAAAGTCTAATGACTAGAATTTCCAAAAATGGCATGTTGCTTAGGAAGAGATTTCATTGATCAAGCATAGTTTTATTTTTATGTGTGCATACAGCCATACATAGTACAAGTGATGTACTAACCCCCTACTATTTATTATTTTTATAGGTGCAGGTCAGAGGACAGGTTGACGACACTTGAAGCGGTTTGGACTTCACTCTAAACCATTTGGTAGGTCCTCATAATTTCGAGGATGCTAAAGTTTTAGTCTAGGCTTAGTCTTAGACATACCTAGTGGATGTTGTCCCTAGCGTTTGTTTCGTACTTTCATTTTGAAGCTTTGTAATAAGGTCGTATTTGGCAAACTATTTATGATATATTCATCTTCAGTTTCGAATTGATTCTTTATGATAGATGGTTGTTCTCTTATGTTGAGCTTAGTGTATAATGTAAATATGTAATGACTATATAAAGTCTAAGTAAACTTCATACATGTAAAAAGTTTTAAATTTTCCGCAAATTTAACTAGATGAATGTGATGAATGCAAGATGAGGCTTGTCTGCGACCTCTGAGAGGTCAACGACGCTGGTGGAAATTCAGATTCAAGAATCTGGGTCGTTACATAAAGGTAGTATGCATGATTTGGTAGGGTTATGATGTGGATTTTAGTGACCTAGAAGTCAACTTACTGTTGTTAGAACAAAAATACTCAAGAAACTGATTTGAAAAAATAAAAATAGAGTGAACTTATGAAATTCCTTGTGTATATTAATCTGCAAAAAGTCTGAATTTATACAAAGAAAAAACATAAACATTAAAACTAAGATAAAAACATGTGCCACTAACTACCATAAAAGAGGCCACTAACAGCCATAATGGGGCCAATTGTGGGGCCACTAACTTCAGAAAGTTGAGCACTTAAAGTTTACTAAGTCTAGCTACAAAATAGGATGCACTAATTGAAATAAGTAAAAACAGTAAAAATAATAATAAGCTGAAGAAATGCCAATTGTCTAACACTCCTCCTAGGCATTTTTGTGGCAAACACCAATTTTTTGCCTCAGATCTTCAAACCTTTCCTTTGGCAATGACTTGGTGAAAATATCAGCTAGCTGGTTCTGAGATGAACAATGAACAAGAAACACTGCATTAGATTGTTGGACTTCTCTAATAAAATGAAACTTGATCTTGATATGTTTAGTTCGACCATGAAACACTGGATTTTTTGAGATTGAAACTGCTGAACTGTTGTCACACATGATCTTGGTAGCTTCTGTTTGTTCATGGCCTAAGTCCTTCATCATCTTCCTTAGCCAGATAACTTGATTCACAGCAGATGCAGCAACTATGTACTCAGCTTCTGCTGTTGATTGAGCTGTAGTTTCTTGTTTTCTAGAGCTCCAACTAAAACAACTTGTCCCCAAACAGAAAAGATATCCAGAGGTGCTTCTGGAATCATCAACTCCACCACCCCAATCACTATCAGAGTACCCGATCAGGTTCATAGTTACTTCGGCAGATGTTGGGAAAAAATTTCCAAAGTTGTTGGTTCCTTTAATATACCTTAACACTCTTTTAGCCGCTGTGAGGTGTGTGTCTCTAGGTGAATGCATGAACCTAGAGAGCAAACTAACAACAAATAGAATGTCAGGCCTGCTTGCGGTTAGATATAGAAGACTGCCAATGTAGCTTCTATACATACTATCATCCACTTTTTCGGAATCCTCATCCTTGCCAAGCTTCACACCAGTAGATATTGGAGTACTCACAGGTTTGCAGTCTTGCATTTTGAACCTGTTTAGAATATCCGAAATGTATTTCTGCTGGCATATGAAAATTCCATCACTGGACTGCAACACTTCCATGCCGAAAAAGTACTTCATGACTCCAAGATCAGTCATTTCAAAGATTTTCTCCATTTCATCCTTGAACCTTTGGATTAGTTCAATTTTGCTTCCTGTCACAAGCATGTCATCCACATAAATTGAGACAAGTAAGGACTCACCTGCAGCATTGACTTTCACATACAAAGTAGCTTCACTTTCACTTCTACTAAAGCCAAGTTGGATGAGATGATTGTCCATCCTCTCATACCATGCCCTTGGGGCTTGTGTTAGGCCATACAAAGCCTTTGTTAAGAGATAAACTTGATCCTCTTTTCCAGGAGTTGAGAAACCATCAGGTTGCGCTACATAGATCTCTTCAGCAAGCAAACCATTCAAGAAAGCTGATTTGACATCAAGTTGATGAATCTGCCAGGAACTATGAGATGCAAATGCAAGAATAAGCTTGATTGTGTAATACCTTGCTACAGGAGCAAATGTTTCCTGGTAATCCACACCATATTGTTGTGCGTATCCATTCTCTACCAATCTAGCCTTATGTTTGCAAATTGTTCCATCAGGATTGAGTTTTGTCTTGAAAATCCATTTTACACCAATTCCCTTGCGATTTCTATGTCTGTCAACAAGATGCGAGGTTCCATTCTTCTCGATCATGTCTAGTTCTTCTTGCATAGCTCTCCTCCATGCCTGAGAGTCTTGTGCTTCAGCATAGCTTGTTCGTTCAGAGCTAACCAAGTTACACCACTGATAGACATCTTTTAAGGATCGAGTTCCCCTCACTGGTACATCATCCACTAGTTCATCTTCTGAAAGTTGAGGATGCTCTATTGAAAATGAACCAGAATAAGAGGTCTTCTGATTTTTCCAATCCCAAACAGCTGCTTCATCAAACTTCACTTCTCGGCTGAGAATTAATTTGTCTGATTTTAAACAGAAAATCCTGTAACCTTTGGATGAACTATAGCCCATAAATATGCCTTTATGAGCCTTGTTGTCCAGCTTACTCCTTTTTGTTTTTGGAACTCGATAATAACATATACACCCAAAGATTCTGAGATGGTGTACTGATGGTTTGTTCCCACACCAAGCTTCATATGGAGTCATGTCCTGCAAGGCCTTTGTAGGCAATCTGTTCAGCAAATATACAGAGGTATTGACTTCCTCAGCCCAAAACTGATTTGGGATCTTTCTTTCGAGCAAAAGACATCTGGCCATCTCCATTATTGTCATGTTCTTCTTCAGACACGCCATTTTGTTGTGGAGTTTATGGTAATGTCAATTGGCGTTCAATACCTGTGCTATTACAAAACTCCACAAATTGAGAAGAAGTATATTCTCCTCCATTGTCAGACCTTAAAGCCTTAATACTAAGATTACATTAATTTTCTACTAAAGCTTTAAATTGTTTAAAAACATCAAAGACTTCACTCTTTAGTCTTATGAAATAAACCCAACACATTCTGGTGTAGTCATCAATAAAGAGGAAAAAGTATCTGTTACCACTTAGCGAATCTATTTTCATTGGGCCGCAAACATCCATATGAATGAGCTGAAGTTTCTGGTTAGCTCTCCGTAGTTGATTTGCTTGAAATGGCAATTTTGTTTGCTTTCCCTGTTGGCAAGTTTCACAAACCTGAGCATTAGAAAGAAATTCAGGCATATTTTCCACTACCTCCTTTTTTTCCATCTCGGCGATGCATCTCATATTGAAGTGACAAAACCTTTTGTGCAATAGGTTTGTACATGTTGTGAAGTAATAGTGTAAGCCTGTTCAGTTATTTTCTCCCAATCAACTGAAAATATTCTGTTACTCATCTTGACATAAAATAACTCTACTCCAGAAGGGTCAGAAACAACACATTCACGATTCATAAAATGGAGAGAATAATTATTTTCAAGCATTTGTCCAACACTCAACAAATTTTGACTCATATCAGGTGTGTACAAAACATCAGAAATAGTTTTGATACCTGATATTGTTGAGATAGACACTGTACCTCTGCCTTTGACTTCTACTGCCTCACCGTTTCCCACTTTTACTTTACATTTGTAAGTATCATCGAAGAATTTGAATAGTTCAACATCATTGCTCAAGTGATGTGTGCAACCACTGTCAAGAAGCCATGAATCAGAGGATTCACTGTTTGAAAAGTATGAAACTGCAAAGAGTTGCTCTTCATGTGCATCGGCAGCTTCTGCTACTTGTGCTTGGAAAGCACCAGAGGCCTTTGCTCTTGATTTGCATACCTTGGATAGGTGTCCCGTCTGCTTACAGTTGCCACATATAGCATCGACTCTCCACCAACAATACTTCTCCAGATGTGTATTTCTTTTACAATGTTTGCAAGGAGGGAACTTTTGCTTCACATCTCCAGTATGGTTTCCTCCATCATGCTTTCCTTTATTCTTTTGGTGGAATTGTTGCTTTCCTTTTTGCTTTTGTACAGAGAAAGCTCCTTCACTGAACTTTTCCCGTCTCATAGTCCTCCTTTGCTCTTGTGCTTGAAGAGCACTCATTAGTTCACCTAATGAAAGTTTGCTCAGGTCCTTGGATTCTTCAAGAGAGGAAATCTTAGATTCAAACCTCTCAGGAAGAGTCACAAGAACTTTCTCCATAATTCGTTTATCTGTAAATGCTTCACCAAGAAGTCTAATGATATTCACAATTAAGGAGATTCGATCAGCATACTTACTGATAGTATCATCCTCTTGCATATTCAAGGACTCAAACTCTCTTTTCAGGTTCAACACTTGCATTTGACGTGTTCTATCGCTGCCTTGATATTCTTCTTTCAACCTATCCCAAGCCTCTTTTGAAGTTTTGCAAGCCATGATTCTGTAAAACACAGAATCTGCCACAGCATTCTGCATAAGCGACTTGACTTTAGATTTCTTTGCCTTCTCTTCGTTTTTGGATTTGATCTGAGCCAAGGTAGGATTTGCTGGTAGAGCAGCAAGTGGTTTATCTTCCGTCACAGTTTCCCAAAGTTCATAGGCTTCCAAAAAAGCTTGCATCTTCACAGACCAGATTTTGTAATTTTCACTAGTGAAAGTGAATGGTGGATTTAAAGGTAGGTTGTTGGATGCTATTTGTGTTGTAGGTTAAAACCTTTTTTTTCCTGTAATATCAACTAGAGGCTCTGATGCAACTGTTAGAACAAAAATACTCAAGAAACTTATTTGAAAAAATAAAAATAGAGTGAACTTATGAAATTCCTTGTGTATATTAATCTGTAGAAAGTCTGAATTTATACAAAGAAAAAACATAAACATTAAAACTATTATAAGAACATGTGCCACTAACTACCATAAAAGAGGCCACTAACAGCCATAATGGGGCCAATAGTGGGGCCACTAACTTCAGAAAGTTGAGCAACTAAAGTTGACTAAGTCTAGCTAGAAAATAGGATGCACTAACTGAAATAAGTAAAAACAGTAAAAATAATAATAAGCTGAAAAATTGCCAATTGTCTAACAAGTGTAATGTTCTAGGAAAAAGAAGAAATTTTATGGCTAAGTCTCCATGTTGTTTTTCCTAATGTTGTATGACATGGGTGTCTATTGTATGGTATGAAAAACTTATGTGGTTGAATGAGATCACCTAACTTGATGATTGGGGATAAAGTGCCTAAGTGGTAAAGTTTAGAATACCTTGGTTGACTTACTGTAATTCCTTTATTGGTTTGATAACTAAAATCCTCTTGAAAACTTGGTTTAAGTTGCTCTTAATTGGGCTTACCCTAAGTGGGGGATGGTGATGAAATAGTAAGGTTGTAGATATTTTCTACCTTGTCCTTCTATTTTTACTTGAACTTGAAACTAATGAATTCTTAGTAAGCTTGTTCATGAATATTGTCTTGCATAAAGTATAAGTTGCATGAACTTTATATGTTTTGTATGTATTGATTGACGTCACCTTAAATATATTGTGAAGATTCAAAAGTGCATGAATGGAAATTTTTATAAAATCCATGTTTTCTCATGTGTATTGTGCATCTTAACATGCAAATTGTGAATTTGATTCCATGAGATAAGATAAGAAACATGGTTTTAGTCAATTTTGATATGTAAGGTTTAGACTTATAATGAAAAGTTGAGTCTCTTTAAAATGAAATATGTGGAGCCTCTTGAAAACTATGTGACTTGTATAGTTGGGAAAGCATAATTGTATGCTCACTCTTGAAAAGTGAAAGCATGTTTATCTTAGTATTCATGTATGTGCCTATGATTTGTATTAATTTTCCCAAATAATTCTTACTGTGAAGGTGATTACTGTGATGTAAATTGAGATTGTGTGAAATGGCTTCCTAATTGTTGTGATGCACTTGGTGTGACTTACCATTTTGACTTCACTAGGAAGGAAAACATGAAAATGCCTTGATTTGAAAAGTTGAGAATTTCTCATATTACAGTAAAGATGACCATTGTGCATTTGCTTGGGAATGAAATCATGATACATGTAAGTGTGTTAAGGAGAAGGACATTCCTCCGTGGACACAACTAGGAATGGTATGGTTGAGTATGACCCTCATAGCACTAGGTCTAACTAATGAAGGTCCTTGTTGATTCAATTAACTCAAGTCTATGTGCATGGATGTATGAGTGCCTACTTGCTTTTGAGTATTGTTGTAATCTGCCTTAGTATGATTAAAAGAAGGGTGTTAGATGAACTCTTAAGAAAATGGAGTGTAATGACCATGTTATGATTAGGATAAGAATTTTCTCCTATGAACATGATAAGACCCTTGTGATTGATGCATTAAAGAGTGAGTGAATTGAAGTATTGCTTGCTTGTGTGCATTGAGTGCTAAATGATGTGAAGTTGTGTTCCTTGTAATTTTTGTACATTAAATTCTATGTGATAATTTTATGAATATGATGAAATGCTCAATGTTGCATTGAAGTCCTTGTTGTGATTGAAATGTTCTAAGTGTCATTCGAGGACGAATGTTCCCAAGTGGGGGATATGTAAGACCCCCAAAATGAGTTAGGATGTCTAGAGCCTAAAATGTTTGTATTAAGGTTATAATGTCCTAAAATGTCTTATAATATGGTTTAGAGGCAGTGTATAAAGTTTGAGGTGATTTGGAAGTCAAATGTCAAGGGACGACCAAGATGTTCGATGACAGTCGCATATGTTCCTCATGTGTCTATGCATTCTTAAAGTTGTATGAAATGAGCTTATAAAGTCTTAAAATGAGTTATAATGATGTTTAATGGTAGTATATGGAGTTTCGTGAAGTTTGGAGGCCAAACGTCCAAGAACGTCCAAGACGTTAGAAAGATAGCCTAGAGACATGCACGTGTGTGTCTTGATGGGGCATTCCATGTTTGGACGAGTTGCAGGTGTTTGTTTTGTGTGAAACTTATTTGGAAGGTCTGCAACTTGTTAATGTTTGTATTTACGTTAGAAACATCCGGGTACGACTTCTAAATAGCCCATAAGAAGAACCTTGGCAGTGTCAATCGACGGAGCAAACGACGGCCAGTTGGTCAAACCAACGGCCCGTAGGTGAGGTGTCGTCAATTGATACTTATATTGGGCAGGTATCAACCCAAAAATTTGCCAAGGACAATCGACGGAAACCAAAGGACGGCCAGTCGATTGACAAATGGCAAGTCGATTGGGTCCGTCGATGGTGGCCTGGTTCCACTGCTTATGCACTGTTTCATTAAAGGGGTGAATGGGAAATTCACCCCACGTGCTAACCTGACCCCACATGATTTATTTGGTGATTTTTGGGTGTATTTAAGTGATCAAAAACGTGATCAACCCATTCCCAAAACCAACTCACACAAATTGAACCTTTCCCTCCAAAAATATTCTCCCTAGAAACCACCATTGTTGGTGAAACTCAAGAACAGCTTGGAGTTTGGATTTCCATGGATGAATCATCATATTTTAAAGGTTTTCATGAATAAAATAGTATGGTTATCCTTAATCTCTAGTTATCCTTCAATCTAGAGATTTAATCTCAAAGTTTCAAAAGAGATTTCAGGATCAAAGTTCTTCTTCTTCAATCTAGCCATAGGTTCTTTCTAAAAATGTTTTTAATGATTAAATCATGATAAATTGAAGTTAATATATTGTTTTTAATGTGATTTTGACTCAATTTGCATGATGAGCCCATGACCCTTCTCAAACTTGATTTAGCCCTTGCATGAGCATTGTGATAATGGCTTGTTAATTGTTGAATTGCGATTCTCTTATGTTGAATTGTCTATATCTACTGTTATTTTTGTGAATTAATGATAAATTGATGATGAAGATCCATGTGGATCAATCTATGAAGATTTGAGCATGCCTAGCCTAGCTATCAATATGATCACTGTAACATTGGCCTTTTAATGAATAAAAGTGAATTTCGATTATGTTGTGGTTGTTGTAGCTACTGCCTTAGGATGATCAGTTGGTTGAATTGTGAATATAAATATGGTATGATCAAATTAAAGAAATTTGGGTACTAATTGATCTATATGCTTCTAAGCTATTAAGTAGTAACTTATGATTCACTGTAACATTGCCTTTTTAATGATTTTGTCACACCCGGATCCTAGACCCTAGATGAGACCGGGGACGTTAACCTCTCAAAGGTCTCAGACAAGCCTCTTCTTAGCTTTCATGACAATCATACAGTTCAATTTGCGGAAAATTTAAAACTTTTTAATACTTATTGAAGTGTATATAGACTTCATATAACTGCATTAGAGTGATATACTAATAAGCTCAAACTAAAGAAACCATCTATTAATAGATTAAACAATTGAAATGAAGAATCATTATATTAGTAATAGTTTGCCAAACCGGCCTTAATACAAACGCTTGAACAAATGTTTGAAATGAAACGGTAGGGACAACATCCACTAGCTATGTCTAATGTACTAAGCTAGAAAGTGTAGGCATCCTCGAACTCAAGAGGACCTACCAAAGTCTGGAGATTGCTAATCCAAACGACTTCAACGAATCTTCAATCTTCTTGAGAACCTGCACCTATAAAAATAGTAATAGTATAGGGGTTAGTACACACTTGTATTAAGTATGGGTGTATTCACATAAACACATAAGGACTATGCATTATCAAGGAAAGCTCTTCATATAGCAACATGCCGTTTCTGGAAAGTTCTTCGCTACACTTTCCTAATTCGTTATTTATGAATCATGCTATGAATATGACATATTTTCATGAATTTAAAGAACACAACTCATTTTTTATATGAACATAAGACCTTGGAATCATGAACATAATTTTAGAACAACTCAAGCAAAAGTTAATAATTTTGCTCCTCTAAGGCCGAGAGCTCTTTTTCCCAACCTTAGTTTATTTTTAAGTCTTTTCTTCTTTCTCTTGTGTAAATCAATGATCTCCTTTGATCCTATATTTTACTTACGAGTGCAACGATTCATTGTAGTCCCATACCTACAATGAATCGAGTAAGTAATCCAAAGGACTATGTCAATGATTTAGCTACCCTACTCACAAGTTATATTTCTCATTCTTGTTTAATTAGGCATGAATGTATTTATAAGCCAATCTTTATTGTTTATGCCTATTCTTTGATTATTTGCATAATATATAGATCTTGGGGCATATATTCATACTTCAATATTGGCATAAACCAATAACTTGTTAAAACTTCATTCTTATCAAACATTGATGATTTGACATTCTTAAGCTCTTGCTTACTTAGTTTACTTTGAACTTACATTTCTTCTTTTTTGATCTACTGTTCACTTTGAACATGTTACTTTCTTTCTTTTTTACTTACTGAAATCATTAGCATTAACTGATATAGATCATGTGAGCTAACATGAAATCCAGTTTCTTCCCCACACCAAAAAGAGGTGGTTCACCGGCTAAGGTGAAAACGAATCTAGTGTCTTCCCCACACCGAAAAGAGGTGGTTCACCGACTAAAGCGAAACCGAATACTTTCTTGAGCATCTAACCGACATAGATCATGTGAGCTAACATAAAATCCAGTGTCTTCCCACACCAAAAAAAGGTGGTTCACTGGCCAAAGTGAAACTGAATACTCCCTAGCTTTCTTATGTGGATCCACTAGCAAGTAACCTATGCTGGCAACATAGTTCAAAGACTAGGAGACATTGGAGACCCTGATCCACCTTGGTGGTGATCTCGTATCATGAGGCTTACATTTGTTGGCACAAGCTCATTGCTATTCTATCGTAGCTTAGCTCAGATTTATTAAACTTTACAACTTTTAGAGTTGACTCAAACATTATGGATGCTTGCTTCTAGTATGACGTATACTTAGCTCAATGGATGACTGGTCATCCCTTTCTTTATATTTGACGAATGTGAATTTAATTCTTACATTATCATCATGGTGTGAGTGAGACTGGTCTCACAGTTTCTAACACCCTCTTATGTGAGTACTTTTGACGTAATTCCTTAGGTGTAGGTGAGACTTGTCTCACGTTTTTCCAACACCCTATTCTGGTCAATTTCATAACTCATAAGCTTTTAGTTATTTTATTACTCACCTTATCTTGTTCAACGTTAATTGATAGTCTTGTACCATTCTTTATGAAAGTTATAATGACTTTGTCAATGTGCTACTATGTTCATAAGTTCATTTAGATAGGGTATGTTGGGACTTGTCCCACTTATTGGCATACCCTATGTTATGAGTTCATTGAGTTAAGATTGGTATGACTTTACATATTTTGGAAATAATATTGTTGGACATAGTTTTGCTAGCCAATTTATTGGCATAAATCAAATTTTGATATAATCACTAGCCAAGTCAATTACTTCATAAATATATTATAGTAATCTAATCATGTTAAACAAGCCAACTTTTAACATTGATTAGCCTATAAGAACAATTCCATCTTCTCGAACACAATTAGGCATTACAACATTTATTATCTCTTGTAAATAATACCCTAATCATACGGATATAACATGTAGGTCTCATTCGACATTATAAATCACTAAAACATACACATAATGATCAATTAGCACCACATAGCAACAACATGATCGAGATTTACATTATACATACTACAAGAATCGGAAATACGGAGAACTAGGGAGATGAACATGCGATTCATTGGGAACAACCCTAGTTTCGGATTTCTTAATTCAAAACATTTGAAAAGTCTCCTGGGAAAGGAATCCAAGAGAGAAAACCCATACCTCACTGTAGAATTGAATCTACGAAGATGACCTTGTTCTTTGCACGAAAACATTGAAGAACTGCCTTGAAAGCGTCTAAGGTTTTTCTTACGTCGTTCACTGTTATTAGTCGTAGATTTTCTAATGATTAAACGTGAGTATAAGTCTTAGGAACTGAATATTGACTAATCCAACTTACGCTAATTAACTTAATTAAATAAATCAATTAGTTAATGACCAAAACGCCCCTCCTAAATTGACTAAAAATAGGAGAACATTTGACTTAACCGAAATCAAGAAATTGCTAAGGGTCTCGGGTTTTACAATTTAAATTAATTAATTAAGTTGCTAATTTAATTAATTAAGTGACCTAGGGTAATTACTAATAAATCGTTAGGACCATAACTAACCCCTTTGGACCATCGTAGGTTAGGTACTAGGATGTTTCTTTAGTTAGTTACTCGGCTAGTGTGACCCGGTTAGGTCTTAGGTTGTCAGGTACACAGTTAGGGTATTTTAGTTAGTACTAGGTTAGTTAGCTAGTTAAGTCAGTTAGTTAGAGCCTAGGACCGTTTAGGAAGCTCGGCCCCATGTGGCTGGACCCGACACGCGCATGTCCCCTAACCGCTCTAACTGAATCGATTGAGCTTGGTCGTTGGTCTCTCGGCCGGTAGCACATGTGATTTCGTAACTGATCACTCTAGAAAGTTCATTTGGAAAGTTCACTTATTGTCCAAGGATCCTCACTATGTCCTTGGGGCTGCTTAATCTACATGGTCATTTTAAATGATTATGTGCTATGGTACCTAGGCTTGACACTTGGATGCCTAGTACCTAAGTTTGTATGTGAAGAATATAGTTATTTTACCTTAGGGTCTTCATTGTAGGTACAATTTCTAAACAAGCTTGGATTGTGTTTTACGTTACTTGTTAATACATAAAATTTGTGTAACACCCTTAAGCCAATATTTTGTATATATGCCCAATATTACTCAATACTGGACAATGGGGATGCCTATGTATCCCAATACATATTCTTAAAACCTAATAGGCTCTTCACTAGACAAGCACATTTTTCTGGAATGTTACATTATCCCCCTTTAGGAACATTCGTCCCCGAATGACAATACAAATCATTTTGAATCAAAGAGGGTATTTTCAAAAAATACATCAACGTACTTGAAACTTTACTCTTTGTAAATATCTGATTCACAACTTACTCTGGATGATGTACATTACTCAAAGCTTATCTGAAGCTTCATATCTGAGATCGAGGAACTTCCTTCTCAATCTTACTTTAACTCAATGCACATCACAAAAATCAAGTCAAAGCTGCTCAAAAACAGCAACATGAACGCAAGCATGAACTCATATTAACTCATATAGTGCAAGTATAAAACACACAATTATGGACTTAAACACCAAAAAGACTAATGCACTAAAATTTAGAGTTTCCTAAATAAAATCAGACTTAGGAAGAGTATATCTAACCTGAAGAACTAAACAAGTGAGGGTAATGGGATCTCATATAAGCGTCGGCCTCCCATGTTTCTCCCTCAACAAGGTGGTTCCTCCATAATACCTTTACGGTGGCAACCTCCTTGGTCATTAGCCGCTTCACTTGGAGAACTAGAATTTCAACGAGAACCTCTTCATAAGAAAGGTTCTCATCGACTCCTAACCCCTTAACAAGTAGGATGGATGCTGGATCACCTAGACACTTTTTAAGCATCGAAATGTGAAACACTAGATGGATAGAAGCCAAGTCGTTTGGTAACTTCAGTTCATAGGAAACATTCCCTACTCGCTGTAAGATCTCATAAGGACCTATATACCTCGACTCAACTTCCCTTTCTTACAAAAACTCATCACCCCTTTCATGGGTGATATCTTCAGGTAGACTTGATCACCTACTTCGAATTCAAGAGCTCTCTTGCTGTTATCAGCATAGGATTTTTGACGACTGTAAGCAGTAGCCAATCTATCCTTGATCATTCTCACCTTTTCCCATAACCTCTTGTATGATCTCAGGGCCAAGGATGGCAGACTCTCCTACTTTAAACCACCCAACTGGGGACCTACATCTCCTACCATACAGTGCTTCAAAAGGTGCCATCCTAATACTGCAATAGTAGCTATTATTATAAGAGAACTCAATCAGTGGCAAGTGGGGACTTACATCTCCTACCATACAGTTCTTCAAAAGGTGCCATCCTAATACTGAAATAGTAGCTATTATTATAAGAGAACTCAATCAGTGGCAAGTGATCATCCCAACTCCCCTTGAAGTCAATAACACATTATCTCAATATGTCTTCAAGGGTCTGAATGGTGCTCTCTACTTGTCCATCCGTCTGAGGGTGAAAAGCAGTACTGAGCTTCACTTTTGAACCCAAGCTCTTTTGGAAAGATCTCCAAAAGTGAGAAGTGAATTGGGATCCCCTATCCTAAATTATAGATAAAGGGATCCCATGCCACCTCACTATCTCATCAATATACAACATGGTATAATCTTCGACTTTGTAAGTAGACTTCACAGGAATGAAGTGAGCAGACTTAGTCATCCTATCAACAATGACCCAAATAGAATCATGTAGTTTCCTGGTCTTGAGCAGACCAACCACAAAGTCCATATTAATAGACTCCCACTTCCATGTTGGAATATCAATCGACTGGGTAAGACCTCCAGGCTTAAGGTGTTCGGCCTTAAACTTTTGGCAATTGGGACACTCTGTAACGCCCCAAAATGAACTAAGGTGAACTAGAGCCCCATAGTTGTTTCTCGATTTAATTTTAAGTTAAAATGAGTTAATTTAGTGTTCTTAGGTAGTGTGTGATGTTTGGTTAAGTTTGGAGTTCAATCGACCAAGAACGTCAATGACGTTCGGAAGGTGTGCCTTAGAATGTACTTGTGTGTCTTGATGTGTTTGGATGAGTTTTACGTGTTCGTTATTCTTGAAATTTGCGTGAGATGTTCCTTAGAACTAGATGACTTAGTTTAGGGGTTAACGTCCGGGCACGACCCCACATAGTACCCACAAGGAGCCCTAGATGAAGGGCCCAAGACTTGGACCAAAACTGCCTTGGCAGTGTCCACCAACGAAGGCAACGACGACCAGTGGTCCAACCAACGGCCCGGCTTCTTGCTCCGTCTGTTGGACCTGCAAGGTTGGTTAGTCAGGCTCCATTTGGATCTAAGTGTCAACCCACGAGACCCCACCAATGGTCCGTTGATGCACAGACGGTCCGTTGGTTAGGTCTCGTCTGTGAAGGGTCCAAAAACTGTAAGTTCCCTGTTAAGGCTTGGGGTGTTTGGTAAATTTATCCCAAGACTTTTTTGACCTTAGGACGTTATTTTTAGGGTTTATTAGGTATATTATAGTGTTCTCAACCCTAAGACCTCATTTTAGACTCCTCTTCCTTAAAACCCCAAAACCCCTCTCTCTTAGAATACTCTCTCAAGACTCCATTGAAAGCTAGAGGTAAAGGAAGGATAGGAGGGCTGGTTGGACGTGATTTATTCACCAAAATTCTTGGGTTTGATTTCTTATTGAGGTATGGTTTCCATTCTTGAGTATCTTTTCATTCAAGAAGCCAACTTCCAAAAAGTTTTCAAAAGGATTTCTAAACTCAAATTTCTTCTAACTTTGATTTTTAGTATGGGTCCTCTTCTATTTGTGTTCTAATGGTTTAAATGTCTTTAGTTTGTGTTGAATTGATAATTTTGATGTTAAAACCCTAATGAAACTCTTGTTTATGCATACTTCAACTTTTGGCTTGAAAATGGGTTATGTGAGCATGATTTGAGTAGGGTATGAACTTGGGTTTTCTTGTATTTGTAATGTTGGTGTAGCTACTGCCTTAAGGGCCTTAATATGGTGAAATATTGATAAATTGCCTATGAGTAATTATGTTTGATTTGATGTTGACTTGCTTTCATTATATAGTTCTTATTATGAATTGATATTGAGGGGTATGGTCCATCTTTTGTATGTTGGTGCTAATTGATGAACTGGATGTTGTTTAGTATGTCTTGAATATGTAATATTGAAGGTCTAACATGTGAAATAAAGAGATATTGGAAATTGGTCTTGTATTGTGTTTTGTGTAGCTTGAATTGCATGTTTAACCTAGTTTATGTCTAAAAGAAGTATATGATTATGAGAAGCATATAGAGTGTGTAACTTGATGAATCAAGATTCAAGTATGTATAGAACTTTATAAGAATGAAATGATTCATATATGCAAGGTGTGCTCACATGTACACACACACACTTTAAAGAATGTATTATGCCAAGTTGAGTAAAAAGCAGAATCTTGAGGTGGACACTCTTCGTGAGTTAAGATGTAGTGTCTCGTAGCAACCTCTCCATTCCTAGTGAGATTTCTATGATAGACTATTATGTTGAGAAATCTGTGGGAGTTATGCCTCGCACCGAGAGAATATGAAGGGGAGGTGGATTAAACTTCGTGAGTTGAGATGTTGTAGTCCAAAGTACCTCATGAGATGAGTACTCCTCGTTAGTAGAAAGTGAGCTACTTAGTAGTAATCTCCTTATCCCTTAACTATGTGTCCGCATACGTGTAGCTATTGTAAAAGCCATGTAAACGCTAAGAAGCATGACCATACACTAGGAAAGTAAGGATCCCTCATCCGATAGGGGTTAATATCGGGATTCCATGTCTAGCTCTCATGGTGTTTGTCAGTTAAGCTAACTCCCACAAAAGAATTGATTCGAACTAGTTAACTTGTATATTGTGATATTGTGTATGTATGTCGTGAAGTGCTCGATCCACATTAGTTAACCATTAGGAGCACTAAGTTGGAGTAGTAATATGGGATGCTATTCTCACATTGTAATTGGTGTGACCTATACCTACTATGGGAGAAGAGTAGTTTCATGAAATCTGTGTGAATGAGTGTTATGGTGTGGTGTTATGGATGATTATTGTGAAGTGCTTGAGTAAATTGAATCCATTAGGAGCGCTAGTGGGAGTGGTAGTATGGGATGCTACTTCCACATTGCACTTAGTGTGATCTATATTTCCATGAGTGTTCTGCATATGTTAGCCAAGGGCGTGATTCAATTTCCAACGAAGTAAGCCTAAGATTAGATGGTTTTAAGGGTCGCTTTGGTGTGCCTTGAAGGGGGGTGTATTGCAGATCCCTTCCTAGCTCACCTTAGGGAGTCTTAGGATGACCTTGGGTTAGGGAAACTTCAAAGGAAAAAGAGTTTATATGACTTGGACTGTGCCATTCACTGTAAGGTCTTCATTATAAGAATTCAAGGCGTTCACTGTAATGCTTATTCAATTTACTGTAAGTTTTAGTAAGTTCACTGTAATGTCCTTTTTATGCTTACCGTTAAGTTTTAGTAAAGTTACTGTAAAGTATTCTTTTGGTTCTAAATTATGTGAGTTCTTTCTTAAGTGTTAAATGATGATTCTTATGTTGGTTTGCCTTTAAATTCATGAATGTTATATGCAAATTGCATGAAAGTTTATTTTACTAAAATGTCCCTTTTTGCATGTTTTTGCATATGCCATACTTAGTACATTGTTGTACTAACCCCATACTTTTATATACCTTATGAGTATAGGTTGGAAGACTTTGGAGGACATAGTTTATGTTTCTTAGTTTCATTTTAAAGACTTAAATTGTATTTCCTTTTTATTGTAAAGGGCCGTGTCCCTAAGATTCTAAGTTGTATCTTTATGTTGGCTTGTGACCATAAGATTTCCTAGTATTTATGAAAAGACTTCTTTTATTATTATTATCGTGAGAAGTTTTAATTCCGCACTACTTTTCGTGCTTTATGTAATGAATGCTAGTTAGAGGGCTTGTACAAGACCCCAAAGGGTCAAGTACGCCAATTCACGATTCAAAGGTTTTCCCTAACTTCTAGGAGGTGTTTTTGGGTCGTGACATACTTGGTATAAGAGCATAAGGTTTTGGTAAATAGTTTAAGGTCTAAAAGTCTCACAAGCCACGTCTAGTACTATCTTGGTCATTGGTGTGAGTAGCGACACATCCATGGACAAGAGGCTATAGGACGATAGAGTTTCACTTTCTTCATTACTCTTGAATCGTGCCATAGAACTTAACTCCATAGGATCGCTCTCTTCTTGTCCTTTGCCCGGTTGTTTTCTAGGTGTGATTTGTTGGAAAGGGAGATGTTTCTAAATTTGAGGGAGAGAAAAGGGTGAGTTTTGATGTTATGATGGTTTTGTGGCTAAAAGAGTAGATGTGAAGGTAAGTTTTGGAAATTGTGATGTGATGCCATTTATGGCTAGGTGTGATTTATGAGATTGGACGTGTTGTGGTGACAAACTTTATGGGGATGTAGTTCTAAGAATGGTAAGAGTTATAAGGATTGAATAACGTGCCTTTGAGAACAAATGAGTTATTTTATGATTATGTTCAATGATGGTAGAAATGCTATAAGGTGTAAATATGAGTAAGGTTGAAAGAATGTGGGGGATTTTATAGAAGTTGAAGGCAACTCTCTTGTGTGACAAATGTTTCATAGTTGTTCTTGTGATTGGTAGATGTTGTGGTGTAGGCTTACACTAAGATGGAAATGTGGTATGAGTATCTAGTGAGTAAGTTTTGGTCGATGAGATTGAGTTAAGTGGTGCCTAAGTGTTGAATGAGGTGATGTCAAAGAGAGTTTGTCTAGGCTTGAATCCTAAAAGGGAAGTGTTATGCTAACTTGTAAGGTTGATGTTTAGACTTGAGGTGCATGAGTTAGGAGTGGTATGAGTTCCTACCTTGTTAGAGCATAATGGTGCTTTGAAATATGAGGCCTTGAAGATGTCCTTACCCTAAGTGGGGGAGAGTGAGTTGAGTTAAATAGCATGTAGTGTACTTAGTCCAAGAGAATCCTCAAGGGTCAATAAGTGGGAGTGGTAGTATGGGATGCTACTCTCACATTGCACTTAGTGAAACTTACCTAGTCTCTTTGGAGTAAGTTAGTATAGTCTTGTCCCTCATAGTGTCATGACATCTTATTAATGTTGCTTGAAAGGTGTATTAAGGAAATTTTAAAGCATGTGACACAGTGAAGTTTTGAATTCACTGTAAGTAAGTCCAATTATGAGAAAATTGCATTTCTTTGATGAATGATCATTTCAAGGTGTTATAATATGAGTTTATGTAGTTTTATAGTTCATATCATCATGTCATATTGATGAATTGCTCAAAGAATGAAATTTTTGAAAAAATTTGAGTATTTTGGGCAGTGTACATGATGCTCACTGTAAGATTTCTCATTTTTGAGAAAAAATTGTTTGCCTTGAATCGAAGTTTAAATGTGTGAAAAAGTGTTGTATATGAGCATGTTTAATGTTGGAGAAGGTAGTTCCTCCATAAGAGAGGTTAAGAATGAGTTTTGAAAATTGTGAAGTTTGGCAAAAGTTGCTTCTGTTGCTAAGTGTTTGAAAGTGTGAAACGATGCTCCTTATTAGTGATACTTTGAATTTTAATATTTTGATCATGATTGCAGTGTGTTATGTGAGTCTAAGTGAGTCCTTGTGGTTCTTAAAGTTTAAGTGTTATTCGAGGACGAATGTTATTCCAAGTGGGGGAGAATGTAACGCCCCAAAATGAACTAAAGTGAACTAGAGCCTCATAGTTGTTTCTCAAGTTAATTTTAAGTTAAAATGAGTTAATTTAGTGTTCTTATGCAGTGTGTGAAATTTGGTTATGTTTGGAGTTCAATCGACCAAGAACGTCCATGATGTTCGAAAGGTGTGCCTTAGAATGTACTTGTGTGTCTTGATGTGTTTGGATGAGTTTTACGTGTTCGTTTTGCTTGAAACATGCATGAGATGTTCCTTAGACCTAGATGACTTAGTTTAGAGGTTTAACGTCCGGTCACGACCCCATATAGGACCCACAAGGGGCCCTAGATGAAGGGCCTAAGACTTGGGCTAAAACTGCCTTGGCAGTGTCCACCAACGAAGGCAACGACGGGCAGTGGTCCAACTAACGGCCCGTCGTCTTGCTCCGTCAGTTGGAACTGCAAGGTTGGTTAGTCAGACTCCATTTGGAGCTAAGTGTCAACCCACGAGACCCCACCAACGGTCCGTTGATGCACAGACGGTCCGTTGGTTAGGTCTCGTCTGTGAAGGATCCAAAAACTGTAAGTTCCCTGTTAAGGCTTGGGGTGTTTGGTAAATTCACCCCAAGTCTTTTATGACCCTAGGACGTTAGTTTTAGGGTTTATTAGGTATACCAAACTTTTCTAACCGCTAAGACCTCATTTTAGACTCCACTTCCTAAAAACCCAAAACCCCTCTCTCTTAGAATACTCTCTCAAGACTCCATTGAAAGCTAGAGGTCAAGGAAGGATAGGAGGGCTGGTTGGACGTGATTTATTAACCAAAACTCTTGGGTTTGATTTCTTATTGAGGAATTGTATCAATTGTTGAATATCTTTTCATTCAAGAAGCCAACTTCCAAAAAGTTTTCAAAAAGGATTTCTAAATTCAAATTTCTTCTAACTTTGAATTTTAGTATGGGTCCTCTTCTATTTGTGTTCTAATAGTATAAATGTATTTAGTTTGGTTTGAATTTATGATTTTGATGTTAAAACCCTAATGAAACTCTTGGTTATGCATACTTCAACTTTTGGCTTGAAAACTGGTTATGTGAGCATGATTTGAGTAGGGTATGAACTTGGGTTTTCTTGTATTTGTCATGTTGGTGTAGCTACTGCCCTAAGGTCCTTAATATGGTGAAATATTGATAAATTGCTTATGAGTGATGATGGTTTGATTTGATGTTGAGTTACTTTCATTATATAGTTCTTATTATGAATTGATATTGAGTGGTATGGTCCATCTTTTGGATGGCGGTGGTAACTGATGAACTTGATGTTGTTTAGTATGTATTGAATATGTAATATTGAAGGTCTAACATGTGAAATGAAGAGATATTGGAAATGGGTCTTGTTTTGTGTTTTGTGTAGCTTGAATTGCATGTTTGACCTAGTTTATGTCTAAATGAAGTATATGATTATGAAAAGCATGTAGAGTGTGTAACTTGATGAATCAAGGTTCAAGTATGTGTAGAAATTGATAAGAATAAAATGATTCGTATATGCAAGGTGTGCTCACATGTACACACACACACTTTAAAGAATGTATTATGCAAAGTTGACTAAAAAGGGGAATCTTGAGGTGGACACTCTTTGTGAGTTGAGATGTAGTGTCTAGTAGCAACCTCTCCATTCCTAGTGAGCTTTCTATGATAGACTATTATGTTAAGAATTCCATGGGGAGTTATGCCTAGCACCGAGAGGATATGAAGGGAAGGTGGATTACACTTCATGAGTTGAGTTGTTGTAGTCGAAAGTACCTCTTGAGATGATTACTCCTCGTTAGTAGAGAGTGAGTTACTTAGTAGCAATATCCTTATCCATTAACTATGTGCCCGCATAGGTGTAGCTATTGGAAAAGCCATGTAAACGCTAAGAAGCATGACCTTACACTAGGAAAGTAAGGATCCCTCATCCGATAGGGGTTAATATAAGGATTCCATGTCTAGCTCACATGGTCTTTGTCAGTTAAGCTAACTCCCACAAAACAATTGATTTGAACTAGTTAACTTGTATATTGTGATATGTATGTATGTCGTGAAGTGCTCCATCCACATTAGTTAACCATTAGGAGCACTAAGTGGGAGTATTAGTATGGGATGCTATTCTCACATTGTACTTGGTGTGACCTATACCTACTATGGGAGAAGAGTACTTTCATGAAATCCGTCTGAATGAGTGTTATGGTGTGGTGTTATGGATGATTATTGTGAAGTGCTTGAGTAAATGGAATCCATTAGGAGCGCTAGTGGGAGTGGTAGTATGAGATGCTACTTCCACATTGCACTTAGTGTGACCTATATTTGCATGAGTGTTTTGCATATGTTAGCCAAGGGCGTGATTCGATTTCCAACGAAGTAAGCCTAAGATTAGATTGTTTTAAGGTTCGCTTTGGTGTGCCTTGAAGGGGGGTGTATTGAAGATCCCTTCTGGCTCACCTTAGGGAGTCTTAGGATGACCTTGGGTTAGGGAAACTTCAAAGGAAAAAGAGTTTATATGACTTGGACCGTGCCATTCACTGTAAGGTCTTCATTATAAGAATTCAAATCGTTCACTGTAATGCTTATTCAATTTACTGTAAGTTTTAGTAAGTTCACCGTAATGTCCTTTTTATGCTTACTGTTATGTTTTAGTAAAGTTAGTGTAAAGTGTTCTTTTGGTTCAAAATTATGTGAGTTCTTTCTTAAGTGTTAAATGATGATTCTTACGTTGGTTTTCCTTTATATTCATGAATGTTATATGTAAATTGCATGAAAGGTTATTTTACTAAAATGTCCCTTTTTGCATGTTTTTGCATATGCCATACTTAGTACATTGTTGTACTAACCCCATACTTTTATATACCTTATGAGTATAGGTTGGAATCCTTTGGAAGATCGGAGTTGAAGCTTGGGAATTCTATCTCTCAAGAATTTCGGTATGTCCTCATATATTCGAGGACATAGTTTATGTTTCTTAGTTTCATTATTAAGACTTAAATTGTATTTCCTTCTTATTGTAAAGAGCTGTGTCCCTAAGATTCTAAGTTGTGTCTTTAAGTTGGCTTGTGACGATAAGATTTCCTAGTATTTATGAAAAGACTTCTTTTATTATTATTATCGTGAAAAGTTTTAACTCTGCCCTAATTTTCATGCTTTTATGTAATGAATGCTATTTAGAAGGCTTGTACAAGACCCCAAAGGGTCAAGTACGCCCGGTCACGATTTAAGGTTTTCCCTAACTTCTAGGGGGTGTTTTTAGGTTGTGACACACTCCTCCACAAACTTAGAAATATCTCGCTTCATACCTTCCCACAAATAGATCTCCTTGAGATCATGATACATCTTGGTGGAACCTGGATGAATGGAATACTTGGAGCCATGAGACTCTGCAATAATATTAGGTCTCAGATCAACAATATTTGGCACACACATATGTCCTGGTATCTAAGCACACCATCCCACATAGGGAGAATGATTCATTCAGCCTACTCTACATCGAATCTTTCAACTCCATGAGTACTGCGTCGAGATGCTGCTTAGCTTTAACATCTACAACAAATGAGGATGCAGAACTTGAATGAACTGAAACACCCCCACTTGGTGTATCTACCAGCTGTATACCTAACCTATCCAATTCGTGTACCCTTTAACCAACTCCTTCTTCTCATCATCGATATGAGACGCACTGTCCATGCTCAATCATCTCAAAGCATCAGACACTATTCTCTTACGAAGATTCAATTCTCTCTGTGTAAAAACATATTGAAGACTTTTATGGTCAGTAAATACGTCAACATGTACACCATATAAGTAATGTCTCCAAAGTTTTAACGCAAATACCACAACAGCTAACTCATGATCAAGGGTAGGGTAATTCTTCTCGTTGATTTTCAACTGTCTTGATGCATATGCAATCACCTTGCCATCCTGTATAAGAACACATCCCAAACTTACTCGGGAAGCATCACAGTACACCACATACCCTTCACCACTCCTCGGCAACCTGAGAACTTGGGCCGAAGTAAGTCGGTCATTGATCTCTTGGAATCTCTTTTCACAGGTTTCAGACCACTCAAACTTCGCCTTCTTCTTTGTTAAAGCTAGCAATGGGGCAGCAATTGCGGAAAAACCCTCAACAAACATGCGATAGTAATTAGCCAGACCCAATAAACTTTGGATATCGGTAGGAGTGAGGGGTCTCGGCCAATTCTTTACTGCCTCAATCTTTTTCAGATCAACCTCTACACCCTGGTCGGACACAACGTGACCAAGAAAGGTCACTGATCTCAGCCAAAACTCACGTTTACTGAATTTTGCATACAATTGATGTTCCCTGAGTACTTGCAATGTCATTCTCAAATGTTGTTCATGCTTTTCTTTGGTGTTAGAGTATATGAGGATGTCATGTATGAATACTATGACAAAAGAATCAAGGTATTCATGGAAAACCGTATTCATAAGGTCCAAAAACGCGACTGGTGCGTTAGTGAGACCGAATGACATGACAAGAAACTTGTAATGACCATACCTAGTACGGAAGGAAGTCTTAGAAACGTCCTCTTGTCTCACTCTAAGCTGGTGATACCCTGACCGAAGATCTATTTTAGAAACTAAACTTGAACCTTGGAGCTAATCAAATAGATCATCAATTCTGGGAAGAGGGTATTTGTTCTTTATAGTGACTTTATTGAGTTATCGATAATCGATACACATTCTAAGAGTTCCATCCTTTTTCCTAACGAACAACACTGGAGCACCCCATGGTATATGCTCGACTTGATGAAGCCCTTATGAAGTAGATCTTTTAACTGCAATTTCAACTCTTTGATTTCTGATGGACACATTCTATAGGGAGGAATGGAAATTGGTTTGCTATTGGGATCTAAGTCAATACCAAAGTCAATTTCGCATTCTGGAGGGATTCCTGGTAAATCCTCCGAAAGGACATCGTGAAACTCATTCACTATGGACACAGAGTCTATGGAAGGAAGTTCATGTTCTAAGTCATTGAATGTGACTAAGTGGCATAAATACCCCTTACATAACATCTTACTGTCTTTAAGATGGGAAACTATTTGGCCTGTTTGATTTGAACTACGCCATTCCCATTCCAGCTCTAAATCATTACGAAATCGAAACCTTACTACCCTATTTCGACAATCTATCGTAGCTTAGAATTTATGGAGCAAATCCATACCCAAAATTATATCAACATCAAGCATGTTTAATTCTATTAGGTCAGTATAAGTAATTCTATCAAGAACCGTTATTGGGCAATCTCTATATACTCTTTCAGCTCTAATGATGTCTCCTATGGGAGTACTAACCTGAAAAGGCTCATGCAAGATCTCAGGAAGCAAGTCAAATTTACTAGCTACTAAAGGAGTAACAAAAGACAAGGTAGATCATGGATCTAACCATGCATAAACAGGAAAAGAAAAGACAATCAAGTTACGAGTGACTACATCAGCTGACTTCTCTTTCTCCTCTCTACCCTTCAAAGAATAGATAATGTTCCTCTTGGGAGGTTCGGCTGCAGCAGTAGTATTAGGCCGAGGATGAGTATCTGCCTTGGATTGATTCCTCACATGTGGGATTTCCCTGATCATGTGCCCACTATTGTCTCACCCATAGCAGGCATTAGAACCTACCATGCACTCACCTCCATGCGAACGGCCACACTTACCACACGACTTTCTGTCACGCTGGGCATTTCTATCATTTCCCTTCTTGGCGTTAGTGTTCTTGGAAGGAGTAGGATTACCTGAGTGTTGGTGCCCCTTCTTGAACTTGGGCCTGTCCTGGACTCCAAACGAACCCCTACTAGTGTTAAAACTACCCTGATCCGAGGGCCTAGACTTCTTGCCTTCTCGGCCTCTCTTCCTCCGACGACTCTCCTCCACCTGCTGTGCATGTACCATCAACCTATCAAGTTCCATGTTATCATGCAACATGGTTGCCCGAGAGTCATCCTTTAGATCCTCCATTACACAAGTCACAAACATGCTCATCTAATCCCTACTACTGGACACCAGGGAAGAAGCATATTTGGAAAGCTTAACAAACTTCAAGGAGTATTTCTTGACTGACATACCTCCCTGACGTAGGTTGATGAACTCCTCAACATTAGTCTCTCTCAGCTCTCTGGGAAAGTAACTCTCCATGAATGCATTATTGAGAATGTCCCATGTGATGGGGACTTCTCCTGGTGCTCGTCCATCTCCCCACATCTTGTACCACACCTGCGCCACATCCTTATGCTGGTATGCAACCAACTCAACCTTCTCCTCTTCATTAACACCCATAGAACAGAATCTTGTGGACCTCGTCCACAAATTCCTGGGGATCCTCATTGATCAGGACTCGAAGTAGACTGGCGGATTCATTCTGGTGAAATCTCTTAGTCTACTAGCCATGGTGCTAGCATGCGGGTTCTCCCAGGGAGCACCCTCTCTAGTTGCCTGGGTTGTGATAGCCTGTGCCTGAACGGTGATTGCTTGGGCCATCTGAACCAGTGCTTCCCTTACTTCTGTATCCTTCAATGCAGTTGCGTTGACAGGCACTTGCACTCCAGCCGCTGAGGCTTGGGGAGGAGCTTGGTTTCCTCCAGCAGTTGTTTCTTCAACTCTCCTACCTGCATTTCTTCTTGTGTTCATTTTCTACACGCACACACAAGAAGGAAGTTAAATGCTAGAATGACACAAAATGTCCAAGCTCTAGACAACACGATAAAAAGTAAAAGAAGGGAAGATTCCAAACATCACTAAGTCTCTAAGTCATAATTGTGGTGCACTTCACAACCATAAGCTAGAAACTACACAACGTTGGTTTTTTGAGCCTTAGTACTAGGTAATTTAACCTCATGCTCTGATACCAAGTTTGTCACACCCGGATCCTAGACCCCAGATGAGACCGGCGTCGTTAACCTCTCAGAGGTCGTAGACAAGCCTCTTCTTCTCTTTCATCACAATCATACAGTAAAATTTGTGGAAAATTTAAAACTTTTTAATACTTATTGAAGTGTACATAGACTTCATATAACTGCATAATAGTGATATAATAATACGATCAAACTAAAGTAACCATCTATCAATAGAATAAACAATTGAAATAAAGAATCATAATATTAGTAATAGTTTGCCAAACCGGCCTTCATACAAACGCTTGAACAAATGTTTGAAATGATACGGTAGGGACAACATCCACTAGCTATGTCTAATGTACTAACCTATAAAGCGTAGGTATCCTCGAACTCAAGATGACCTACCAAAGTCTTGAGATCGCTAATCCAAACCACCTCAATGAATCTTCAATCTTCTCGAGAGTCTGCACCTATAAAAATAGTAATAGTATAGTGGTTAGTACACACTTGTACTAAGTATGGGTTTATGCACATAAATACATAAAAAACTATGCATGATCAAGGAAAGCTATTCCTATAGCAACATGTCATTTCTGGAAAGTACTTCACTACACTTTCCTAATTCGTTATTTATGAATCATGCTATGAATATGACATATTCTCATGCATTTAAAGCACACAACTCAATTTCTATATGAACATAATACCTTGAAATCATGAAAACAAATTTAGAACAACTCAATCAAAACTTTATAATTTTGCTCCCCTTAGGCCGAGAGCTCTATTGCCCAACCTTAGTTTATTTTTCAGTCTTTTTTTCTTCCTGTTGTGTAGTTCAATGATCTACTTTGATCCTATGGTTTACTAACGAGTGCAATGATTCATTGTAGTCTCGTACCTACAATGAATCGAGTAAGTAATCGAAAGCACTAAGGATATGATTTGTCTACCCTACTCATAAGTTATATTTCTCATTCTAATTAAATTGGGCATGAATGTATTTATAAGCCAATCTTTATTGGCTCTGTCCATTCTTTGATTATTTGCGTAATATATAGATCTTGGGGCATATATTCATACTCCAATATTGGCATAAACTAATAACTGTTGAAACTTCATTCTTATCAAACACTGATGACTGATATTCTCAAGCTTTGTTTACTTACTTCAATTTGAACTTGCATTTCTTCTTCTTTGATCTGATGTTCACTTTGAACATGTTACTTTGTATCATTCTTATTTTCTTACTGAAATAGATCATGTGAGCTAACATGAAATCCAGTGTCTTCCCCACACCGAAAAGAGGTGGTTCACCGGCTAAAGTGAAACCGAATCAAGTCTCTTCCCCACAACGAAAATTGGTAGTTCACCGGCTAAAGTGAAACCGAGTCCAGTGTCTTCCCTACACCAAAAAGAGGTGGTTCACGGCTAAAGTGAAACTGAATACTTTCTTGAGCATCTAACCTACATAGATCATGTGAGATAACATGAAATCCAGTGTCTTCTTACACCGAAAAGAGGTGGTTCACCGGCCAAAGTGAAACCAAGTACTCCCTAGATTTCTTATGTGGATCCTTTAGCTAGTAACCTATGCTGGCAACATAGTTCAAATACTAGGAGACATTGGAGACCCTGATCCACCTTCGTGGTGATCTCGTCTCATGAGGCTTACATGTGCTGGCACAAGCTCATTGCTAGTCTATCGGTGGTTATTTCAGATTTATTATACTTTACAACTTTTAGAGTTGACTCAAACATTATGAAAGCTTGATTCTAGTATGAGGTATACTTAGCTCAATTGATGATTGGTCATCCCTTTCTTTATACTTGATGAATGTGAACTTAATTCTTACATTATCATCATGGTGTGGGTGAGATTGGTCTCACGGTTTCTAACACCCTCTTATGTCAGTACTTTTGACATAATTGCTTAGGTGTAGGTGAGACTTGTCTCACGTTTTCCTAACACCCCATTATGTTAAATTTCATAACTCATAAGGTTTTACTTATTTTATTACTCACCTTATCTTGTTCAACGATAATTGATAGTCTTGTACCATTCTTTATGAAAGTTATATGAATTACTCAATGTGCTACTGTGTTCTTAAGTTCATTTAGATAGGGTATGTTGGGACTTGTCCCAATTATTGGCATACCCTATGTTATGAGTTCATTGAATTAAGATTGGTATGACTTTACATATTTTGGAAATAATATTGTTGGACGTAGTTTTGCTAGCCAATTTATTGGCATAAATCAAACTCTGATATTAACACTAGCCAAGTCAATTACTTCATAAATATATTATAGTAATCTCATAATGTTAAACAAGCCAACTTTTAACTTTGATTATCCTATAAGAACAATTCCATCTTCTCGAACACAATTAGGCATTACAATATTTATTATCTCATGTAAATAATACCCTAATCATACGGATCTACCATGTAGGTCTCATTCGACATTATAAATCACGGAAACATACACATAATGATCAGTTAGCAAAACATACCAAAAACATGCTCGAGATTTACATTATACATACTACAAGAATCGGAAATAGGGAAAACTAGGGAGATGAACATGCGATTCATTGGGAAGAACCCTAGTTTTGGATTTGTGAATTAAAAACGTTTGAAAAGCCTCCTGGGGAAAGAATCCAAGAGAGAAAACCCACACCTTACTGTAGATTTGAATCTACGAAGATCACCTTGTACATTGAACGAAAACCTTGAAGAACTGCCTTGAAATCGCCTAAGGTTTTTCTTACGGCATTCACTCTTTTTAGTCGTAGGTTTTCTAATGAATAAACGTGAGTCTAAGTCTTAGGAACTGAATATTGACTAACTCAACTTAGGCTAAATAACTTAATTAAATAAATCAATTAGTTAATTACCAAAATGCCCCTCCTAAATTGACTAAAAATAGGATAACATTTGACTTAACCAAAATCTGGAAATTTCTAACGGTCTCGGGTTTAACCATTTAGATTAATTTACTAAGTTGCTAATTTAATTAATCAAGTGACCTATGGTAATTACTAAAGTTCTCCTAAGTCGTTAGGACCATAACTAACCTGTTTGGACCATCCTAGCGTAGGTACTAGGATGTTTCTTTAGTTAGTTACTCGGCTAGTATCATCCTGTTAGGTCTTAGGTTGTCGGGTACACTATTTAGGTTATTATATTTAGACCTAGTTTATTTATCTAGTTAGGTCAGTTAGTTAGAACCTAGGACTAGTTAGGAAGATTGGCCCCACGTAGCTGGACCTGACGAGCACCTGTCCCCTAACCGCTCTAACCAAATCGGTTGAGCTTGGTCGTTGGTCTCTCGGCTGGTAGCACATGTGCATTCCTAACTGATCACTCCGGAAAGTTCATATGGAAAGTTTACTTATTGTCCAACGATCCTCACTATGTCCTTGGGACTTCTTAATCTACATGGTCATTTTAAATGATTATGTGTTATGGTACCTAGGCTTGACACTTGGATGCCCAGTACCTAAGTGTGTATGTGAAGTATATAGTTATTTTACCTTAGGGTCTTCATTGCAGGTATAATTTATAAACAAGGTTGGATTGTATTTTAAGTTACTTCTTAATACATAAAATTTGGCTAGCACCCTTAAGCCAGTATTCTCTAATATGCCCCATATTACTCAATACTGGACAATGGGGATGCCTATGTATCCCAATACATATTCTTAAAACCTAATAGGCTCTTCGCTAGACAAGCACATTTTTCTGGAATGTTACAAATATATATATATATATATATATATATATATATATATATATATATATATATATATATATATATGTGTTTGTGAGTATGACTTTGAAGTCCTAAGGTGTGAAATGAAGTATTAGTGATGAGGTTCATGTTGATATGTATTATGAAGCTTGAATTGCATGTCTTGCTTAGATTATGCCTAAGTTAATTATGTATATATGTTGAGCATGCTAGTGTGTAAGAAATGATGAATGAAGGTGTAAGTATGTCTATAGTTCAATGTTAATGAAAATTGTGATTATGTGTAAGGTGTGCTCACATGTACATATACTCACACATTGAATGAATGGATGAATGAAGTTAAAGAATGCGAATGAAAAGGGGGGTTTGGGGGGGGGGTAACACTCTTCGTTAGTATAGATGAAGTGTTTAGTAGCAACATCACTATTCCCAAGAGCTTTCTAAGATAAGTTGGAGGTTGAATACCCTTCGTGAGTTGTGATGTGGTTTTCCAATGTAACCTCTAGGGACAAATACCATTCGTTAGTTAAGATGTGGTGCTAATTTGCTATCCCTTATTCTATAGTAAAGAATGTTTAAGACTTCGTTGGGAAATTACGCCTATCACCGAGAGGACATGAAAAAGAGGTCGTTACACTTCGTGAGTTAAGATGTTGTATTTCAATGTACCTTTTGAGATGAGTACTCCTCGTTAGTACATAATAAGGTAATTAGTAGCAATATCCTTATCCCTTAACTATGCGCCTGCACAAGTGAAGCTATTGGAAACGCCATGAAAAGCTAAGAGAATGACCCCACCCTAGGAAAGTGGGGAACCCTCATCAGATAAGGGTAGTATCGGGATTCCATGTCTAGCTCTCATGGTCTATGTCGGTTAAAGCTATTCCCCCACAAAATAATGAATGAACTAAGTCTCGTAAAAGAACATACATCTTAGGGTAGGTGGTTGTATGGGATGCTATCTGTCCAGTGCACTAGGTAGACCTTCCAAAAGGGGAGTCTTGGTGTGTTTTATATGAGGTGTATGAACTAAATATCCTAAGAGACCGTACTACTTACGGTAGGTGGTGGTATGGGACGCTATATATCCATTGCACTAAGTAGACCTTTCGAAAGGGGAGTCTTGTTGTGTTCTATATGAACTATATCAATGAGTTATCATGTGTTGAAAATGAAGTTAGATGACTTAAGGTCTAATGTTAAAGAAGCATGTTAAAGTTAAGTTTTATTCAATGAAGTTATGAATGAATAATGTAGTGTTCTTAATCCAAGGGAATCCTCAAGGAGCACTAAGTGGGAGTAGTAGTATGGCATGCAACTCTCACATTGCACTTAGTGTAACTTTTAAGTCCTATTGGAGAAGGGTATTTACATGAAGTCCTTGCTATGAGTTGGATTTGTTTCCCAGACGAGGTAAGCCTATGGTTGGTAGTCATAAGGATCGCTTTGGTGTTTCTTGAAGGGGTTGTATCGGTGGTCCCTTCTTGTCTTACCTTGGGTAGTCTTAGGATAACTTGGTTAGGGAAATCTCTAAGGAAATTTGTTCACTATGTTTGGGAATAGTGGTTCACTGTAAGGTTGTCACTGTTTCACTATATCACTGTAATGTGCTTGATGTTCACTGTAAAGTGTCTTTTGGTTCTAAAAATATGAGATTTCTTTTTATGTGATAAATGATGATTCTTATGATATCTTAACTCTATAATCATGAAGGTTTTACTTATTTTTTATAAAAGCTTATTTTACTAAAATGTCCCTTTTTGCATGTTTTTGCATATGTCATACTTAGTACATTGTTTTGTACTAACTCGATACTTTCTATACTTAATAAGTATAGGTTGGAGGCAACTTGAAGGCTACAAGACAAGGCTTGGGAATCTACTCTCTCAACACTAAGTATGTCCTCATATATTCGAAGGCATTTCTATTTTCATAATTTCTATCATTAAGAATTCTTTGTATTTTCATTTAATGTAAAGGGCCGTGTCCCAAGATATTTATGTCTTGTATGTAAAATGGCTTGTGAAGATGAGATCAGCATTTAGCTTTTATGAAAGATAATTTTTAATTAATTTACTCGTGAAAATTTTAATTCTGCACTACTTTTCATGTCTTATGTAATGAATGATAGCTAAGGCTTCTACAAGACCTCCAAAAGGTCAAGTACGCAATTGTTTCGACCTATGGGTGCTCCCTTCTTCTAGGGGGTAATTTCGGTTCGTCACAAACATAGTATGAGAGCATAAGTTATGGGAAATATTTTAGGGTCTAAAGTCTCACAAGCCACGTCCAGTAGAGTCTTGTTCATTGGTGTCAATCGCGACACATCCATCGATGAGAGGCAATAAGATGATAGAAGTTTCCCTTTCTTGATTATTGTAATGTCATGCCTTAGAGTTGAGTTCTATAAGATATATTTATCAGCCTATTCTCTTTGTTTTTATAGGATGTGAATACGAGAAGAGCAACCGCTAGAAGGAAAGAGGAAGGTGTAGCTAATGAGAGGATCCCTCCCCGTGTTGACCAAGTCCCTTTAGTTGGCCTAGAGAATGTGAATTAGGCGGTTCCCACTCCGGAACCTCAAGGGCCCAAAGGACCTCAAATGCCCCCTACGCCTCAAGCTCTTCAAGCTCCCTTTGTTGAAAGGGATATGGCTTATGCGGAATTGAGGGCTGCTCTAATGAATTTGACCCAACTCATGATGGCTCAATCTCAAGTCTTCACTAATCATTTGGTTCCACAAGTTAACCAAGGCTATAGACCTCAACCTAATGTTAGTACTCCCTCTTCTAGAATTTGGGATTTGATTAGGATGAACCCTCCTACTTTCCATGGCACTATGGTGGATGAAGATCCACAAAACTTGATAGATGAGATATTCAAGGTGGTGGATGCTATGGGTGTGACCTCTAGGGAGAGAGAGGAGCTAGCTTCTTACCAACTCAAGGATGTGGCTCAAGTATGGTTTGAGCAATGGAGGGATGAGAGACCTTTAAGGGATGGTCCGGTAGATTGGGAAGTGTTCAAAGAGGCTTTTCTAGATAGGTTCTTTCCTTTAGAGTGGAGGGAGAAGAATATGGTTGAATTCATTAATCTTCGTCAAGGGGGAATGAGTGTGAAAGAATACTCTCTCAAATTTACCCAAATCTCTAAGTATGCTCCGACCATGGTATCCAACCTTAGAGCTAGGATGAACAAATTTGTGATGGGAGTGTCTAGCTTGGTGGAAAAGGAGTGTCGTACGTCAATGCTCCTTAATGACATGGATATATCTAGACTCATGGTGTATGCTCAATAAATTTAGGAGTCCAAAATTAGGGAGATAAGGTAAGAGGGGAAGAGGCCTAGGTTTGATAAATCTAGTCACCCAAAACATAAGAAGAGGTTCTATAACCAAGATCCTACCATGGGGAACAAGGATATGTTTACAAACAAAAATTCCCAAGGAGGTGGCCATAATTTTGAGAGGCCTAGGTGTGCTACTTATCGAAAGCAACGTTTGGGTAAGTGTTTTTCCGGAACGGATGGTTGTTTTGCATGTGCTAGTAAGACTCACAAGATTGGGGACTGCCCTAACATCAAATGTAAAGGTACAGAGGACAATCAAGTTCCTCTAGATCCTAATTCTCTAAAAAAGAACCCTCCCTTTGAGATGGGGACTAGGAGGGAGAATTAATCCGGATTTGATAGTCCCGGTAAGCCTTAACCCTTTATGGTTGTTGTGTTTATGTGGTAATATGGTTTCATATGGTTTTATATTTCTTATTATCATGCTTTCTTGATAAAATGCTTAAAGAAGATTTTTTTTAAAATCATGCATGTTTCACTATGTGAGAATTGATGCTCACTGTAAAATATTGAAGTTTGAGGAAAAATTTCATTTTCATAGAAGAATTGTTTAAAAATCATGCATGTTTCACTGTGTGAGAATTGATGATCACTGTAAAATTTTGAAGTTTGAGGAAAAATTTCATTTTAATGGTTCCAATGTGTTTAAAATGATGTTTTTGAGCATGTATAGAGTTGGAAAAGGTAGTTAATCCATAAAATGAAGGATTAAGTGTGTGCTTGAATTTGGAAGTTTCCTTTTAAAATGGTTGCCTGTGTTATTTAGTAAAATGTTTGTTAATGTGTAGTTGGTGTTCCTTGAAAGTTTGGTGCATTGATTATGAATGTTTGAGACTTAAATTAGTGTTTTACATGCTTCTAGTGAGTCCTAAATGTTTTTAAAAGAGTTTAGTGTCATTCGAGGACGAATGTTGTTCCAACTGGGCGAGAATGTAATATCCTAACATGAATTAAGGTGAACTAGAGCTTCATGAATGCTTCATGAATTAGTTTTGTGTTAAAATGAGTAGTAATGATGTTCTTAGGAAGTTTGTGAAGTTTGGATGTCAAACGTCCAAGAACGTCCATGACATTCGGAAGAGCGTCTTAGAAAGTGCTTATGTGTCTTGATTTGTTTTAGTGAGTTTTACGTGTTCGTTTTAATGGAAATTGAGGTGGGATGTTACTAAGAACTAGACAACTTGATCTAGGGTTTCAATTCCGAGAAAGACTGCACATAGGACCCACAATGGGCCCTAGAAGAGGACCCCATCTCTATGACAAAACTTCCAAAAATAGTGTCCATCAACGAAGCAGTCGACGGCCAGTAGACCAGTCAACGACTCATTGACCTGGTCTGCCGATTGAACATGAATGGATGAATGTTTTGGGAGTTGCAGACCCAAACCACGAGCCATCATCGACGGGACGTCAAGGCATCGACGGTCCATCATTGAGAGGCGTCGATGGTGTCCTGCAAAAAGTTTTCACGTCTGCTGCCTTGGCTAGGGGTGCTTTGTAAATTCACCCAAGTCTCTTATGAACCTAGGATGATTAGTTGAGGGTTCTTAAAGTATACTAAGTTGATTTTAAGTCTTAGACCTAGACAATACCGCTCATTTCAAATATTCAAACTCTCTCTCTCTCTAAAGAAAAACTCTCTCAAGTCACCATTGGAGCTAAGACTCAGGGAAGAGCTAGGAGAGCTTGTTGGGAACGTTTCTTCACCAAAAATCAGTGGGTTTTCCTATTCTTGAGGTATGGTAGTCATCCTTGAACCCTCTTACATTCAAGGAGTCAGTTCTAAAAGATTTCAAAAAGGGTTTTCAAACTCTATCTTCTCCTATTTTGATTTTAAGAATGGGTCTTCATGTAAAAGTGTTTTAATGATTCAAATATGTTGTTGCTAGTATTAATTGATGATTTTAATAGCAAAACCGTAATGAACTCATGCCCGCTATGTATATTTCAAGCTTTTAGTTTAAGAAATGGGTGAAATGAACATGTTTGTGTAGGGTATGCACTTTGGTTTTCTTAAGATGTTATTATGATTTAGCTACTACCCTATGGGACATATTATGATGAAATATGAAGAATATTTTACAGGTGATGAAATCTTTGTTAAAGGGTGAGTTTGTTATATTGTATAACTGTTATTATGAAATAATCTTGAGTGGTATAGTCCACCTTCTTGGTGGCGGTGTTTACTTGATGTATTTGGATATATATATATATATATTTGTATGTGTTGTGAGTATGACATTGAAGGCCTAAGGTATGAAATAAAGTATTAACGATGAGGTTCATGTTGATATGTATTATGAAGCTTGAATTGCATGTCTTGATTAGATTAGTCCTAAATGAAGTATGTATATATGTTGAGCATGCTAGTGTGTGAAAAATGATGAATGAAGGTGTAAGTATGTCTATAATTCAAAGTCAATGAAAATGGTTATTATGTGTAAGTTGTGGTCACATTTACACACACACTCATACTTAGAATGAATGAATGAATGAAGTTAAAGAATGTGAATGAAAAGGGGAGTTTTTTGGTGAACACTCTTTGATAGTTGAGATGAAGTGTTTGGTAGCAACCTCACTATTCCCAGGAGCTTTTTAAGATAAGTTGGAGGTTTGATACCATTCTTGAGTTGAGATGTGGTATTTCAATGTAACCTCTAGGGATAAGTACCCTTCGTTAGTTGAGATGTGGTGCTAATTAGCTATCCCTTAGTCTATAGTAAAGAATGTTTAGGACTCTGTGGAGGAGTTATGGCTAGCATCAAGAGGATATGAAGAAGGGGTGGTTACACTTCGTCAGTTGAGATGTTGTATTCCAATGGACCTCTTAAGATGAGTACTTCTCGTTAGTATTGAATGAGTTACTTCGTAGCAGTCTCCTTATCCCTTAACAATGCGCCCACACAGGTGAAGCTATTGAAAAAGCCATGTAAAAGCTAATATAATGACCGTACCCTAGGCAAGTGTGGAACCCTTATCCGATAAGAGTAGTATCAGGATTCTATGTCTAGCTCTCATGGTCTATGTCGGTTAAATCTATTCCCCCACAAAAGAATAAATGCACTAAGTCTCCTAAAAGAATGTACTACTTAGGGTAGGTGGTGGTATGGGATTCTATCTATCAATTGCACTTGGTAGACCTTCAAAAAGGGGAGTCTTGGTGTGTTTTATATGAAGTGTATGAACTAAGTCTCCTTAAAGAATGTAATACTTAGGGTAGGTGGTGGTATGGGACGCTATCTATCCATTGCACTAAGTAGACCTTCCGAAAGGGAAGTCTTTGTGTGTTATATCTGAACTATATGAATGAGTTATCATGTGTTTAAAATGAAGTTAGATGACTTAAGGTCTAATGTTAAAGAAGCAAGTTAAAGTTAAATTTTATGTAATGAAGTTATGAATGACTAATGTAGAGTGGTTTATCCAAGGGATCCTCAAGCAGCACTAAGTGGGAGTAGTAGTATGGGATGATACTCTCACATTTCACTTAGTGTAACTTATAAGTCCTATTGGAGAAGGGTACTTACATAAAGTCCTTATTGTAGGAATGTCTTTAAAAGTTCTAGCCAAGAGTGAGGACTTGTTTCCCGGATGAGGTAAGCCTATGGTTGGTAGTCATAAGGATCGCTTTGCTGTGTTTTTGTAACAACCCTAAAAATGAATATGCTAAGTAATGTTTAGTGTGTTTAGAATGCCTACGATTAGATCGGGTTCACACGGATTGATGCGCGTAGAACCAGACCTCTGAACCCTTTCGACAACCAAGCCAACTAACTTGGGGAGTTAGTTGATCAAGGAAAGGTTGGGTCCAGCCATGTAGGACTCTCAAATATGAAGATTTACTCGGATGAGTCTTTACCGGACTTAAAAAGGGGAAATCTTAAGTTTGGAGGGTCTAGGGGTAAAATGGTCCTTTTCCAGGCTAAGAGTAGTATCGTAATTACCCTAAATATATAATTAATTATTTAATTAATAAGGTGGAGGGGTATTTTGGGAGAGAGGGCCGAAAATTGGCCTTTGAGTGAAGTCTTGCTCCACTCGGGTTCGAACCTAGGTGGAAGCAATGATTTAAATTGTTTTTATTTAAATTGGTAAATTAATTTAATTAATTAATATTTATTAGCTGATTTAAGAAAAAGGAAAATCAGATTTTTTTTAAAGGTTTGAAAGAGTCCTAGTTGACTAAGTCTTTACCTAAGCCTAAACAACCTTTCACGTTTAACTCTCTCTCTCACGCTCATCTCTCTCACGTTTGTCCACTCATCTCACGTTTTCTCTGCCTAACAAAAGTATAAGAACAGAAAACACAACCAAAGTTTTTCACACTTGAAGAACTCACACGAAAAATATAATCAAAACATAACCAAAAACGTTAGGCAAAAGGGAGGGGTTTCCGTCGAGTGGTGTTGAAGTTGTGGGGATTTGGACGTGTGTTTGGAGAAGATTTGGGCAGCAAGTTCAAGGTTTGAACGTCAAAATAAGGTATGGGTTTTCTTACTCTTGGTCCCTTTCCCAAGAGACCCTTAAGTTTCAGATGAATCTACTCCTAAAACTAGGATTGTTCCCCATTACATGTTCCATGTCACTAGCTCCCAATGATCTTAGGTTGGTAGAATTTAGGGACACTGTGTGTGTGGTGATGATCTCGTTTCGATTATGTATTCATGATTATGTGCTTATGTTTTTGTATCTTTCAAAAATATGAATGTATACATGAACGTATGTGTGTAAGGCTGTTGTTATGACTTGGAGTCTCCATTTTAGCATGCTAATAGCATAGAACTACTCGTGTTTTATGTGTAATTAGATGTCCCCAAATCGTGATATTCACATGGCAGAAATGCTATCAATTCTAGTTAAAACAAATGACTAAATCATTCCTCTAACTTGTCTTAAGAACCCTAACGAACGACTAAGAAACAAATGCTCAAAGACCTGCATTATGCTGCAAAAAATCATGGAATAAATTTCCAGAACCTGGAAATAGGCTGTAGATATGTTTCTGGAAATTTTGGACGTCAAAAAAATTAAAAAAAAATAGGTGAGGTCTGCAGGGATCGAACCCAAAACATCACTAAGGCTTACCTTAATAAATAAACAAAAAAAATGAAAGTGTTAGGCGGGGCTCAAACTGGGGGCTGGGGTCAGTGAAATTCGCAAGAAAAAGGGGATAAAATTTTTGCTATTGTGGGGTTTCGATCCCACGACACGGAAGACCCCAACTTATAAAAAAATAAAAAATAATAATATATGGGGTAGTGGGGAATCTATACCACGCCCCTCAGCGAATGTAGAAAAATTAAATTAAATAAAGGGGGTCATGGGGAATCGATCCCACGCCCCTCAATGACTTCAAAAAATTAAACAAAAAAAAGGGGGCTATGGGAGATCGATCCCACTACCCCTTGGTCAGTAGCGAAAATGGAAGCACAGGAGAAGGTAAAAAAATTCATTAAAACTTATGGGGTCGTGGGGAATCGATCCCACGCCCCTCAGTAAGCTGCAGGAAATTGAAAGAGAATAAAAAGAAAGGGAAAAAATTAATGTGAGCATTGGGGATCGAACATGGATCCCCAAGCCAAGGGACACAAAAATTGAAATTTAAGGAAAATGTCTAAGTGTTGTTCAAGGGATTCGAAACCGGGTTTCCTTGCCCAAATTCCGTATTGACACTTAAGTCTTACGTGATTTAAATAATTAACGAATGTTATCTATAAGAATTAAATTGAGACTTCGATATGCTTACAAGATGCATAAGTCTTGTACCACAAAATCTTGGACCTTATGAATAATTTAAATGAACTATGAATGGAGCCTCATGGCTTGTGTGTGGGGACTCATAAGTCCAGCATACGTTATAAAATGAACCTAAGATGTTATGTGAGGAATGATGAGACCCTAAAAAGGGTTAAGTAAGAGTGTGAAATACACTAAATGGCCAAGTGCATTGGCATATGATGAAATGAACATTCACGTGAGGGGTGAGTAATTATGAAAAAAAAATGTGTTAAAGTTAATTAATGAGGTAGCAATATGATAAGAGGGTAATGTGAAAGATGAGAGCAATCTCAAATGAGCCTAAGTAAATGTTACCAAAACGTACTCACCTATGAGAGTGTAAAGATAATGAAGAGACCAATCTCTACGAATACTCTAATGAATGTATTGAAGTTAATGCATACTTAATACTAATGATGACATGAGAAATCATCTAATGAGCTATGATGTCCTCATGGTAGAAGTCAGCTTCCATGATGTATGAGTTGAATGTAATAGAACTTTATACTGAGCACCGATAGACTAACTATGAGCAGTGATGCCTTCCTTCGGGAAGGGAGGATATTCACATAACTCTCATGAGATGAGACTGTCCGGCATGCCGGGTATGGGTCTCCTTATATCTCCTAGTCTTTTAACCTATACTGCCAATCTAGGGATCTAGCAGGGTTTGACTCCTTATATGCGCTAGCATGTTTTGGTTCACTTTGGCCGGTGATTCCACCTCTTTTCGGTGTGGGTCTTACACACTGGATTTCATGATGCTCACATGATCTATGTCAGTTAAGGTTAAAGTTCCCAAACAAAGAATGAGGCCAGCCTCAAATGATGCACATAATGAAATGAACAATACCAAAGGTGTTAGGATAGGATAATCAAGAGGTGAGCTAGACTCAAGTAATGACACTAGGTTATTCTTGATCATTGCACAACAAACCCGATGAGAGTCTTAAAACTACATCTTAGGTATGACTAGTGGTGGCACTAGTATATGAATGAGTGAAATGAAGTACGTATGAATGAACGAAGCAGACTCTGTGTTTCCTAAAGAAGGCTCCGTAGTTGAGTTCCCATATGTTGAGCCCTCATTTTGGGAAGTCCTAATGTCAAGTCCATGATTACAAGGTCTCATGGCGTATTAAAGAATTATATGAACTACGTGATATGATATGTGCAATATGTTATATGCTGCTTGCAAAATGATAAGTATGATGATGCATGTTACTCTCATGGCATGACTTTCCTAATCCAAATGTGGGAAGTCCACTGACTTTCCTAATCAAATTTGGCAAGTCCACTGACTTGACTTTCCATAAAGTATGTTGTTATGAAAGAGCTATTCTTACTCATGCATGTCCTTGGTGTGTGCTTGTATATACCCATACTTAGTTCAAGTATGTACTAATTACATACAATATCTAGTTTTAAGTGGAGGCACAGGTGGACGTTAGAGCTTACAGTACGGCGTTGCATCTATCCAGACGTGGAGCTTTTATCCGGATTTGGTAGGCCCTCATGCTTTCGAGGATGTCTACTTTTATTATCTAGATTAGATGTAGGCTTTAGCTAGTGGAGCATGTTCCACTAGTGTTTCTTTCTCATTTTATTTCAGACATTGTATTGGTGCCATTTTGGCAAGTATACACTTAATGCAGTATTGGACTATTTCTTTCATTTGATGATCTTAATATTAGATGGTTGATTTTGAACATTAATGAGTTTAAGGAGAATGTATTATATGAATGTTAAGTAACAAAAAGTTCAAATTTTCCGCTAATATTAACCTAGATGAAGTAACGATGACGTATGTAGGCTTGTCTGCGACCTTTGAGAGGTCAACGACGCCGGTCACGTCTGGGGTCTAGACTCAGGTCGTGACAAAGTTGGTATCAGAGCCAGGTTAAATTGCGAGGATAATAAGTTCACATCAACCACATTGAGTAGTTTCTAAGTCATGGTAGTGAAGTGCACCACTATCCTGATTTAGAGACTGCATGATGCGTAGGAAAATTTCCCTTCTTCTGATCTTATCGTGCTTTTACTAATGTCTGATTTCTTGGTGTTATGAGTGTGTCTAACATCAATTCTTATTGTTTTCAAACAATGAATACTAGGAGGAACGTTGGTCAGAGGAGAGGAGGAGCAGCTGCTGGGGGCAATCAGGTTCCACCCCAGGCTCCAACTGAAGGAGTGGCTATGCCGGTTAACACAACTGGGTGGACTGATGCGGAGGTGCGGGCAACTCTGGACGAGATGGCACAAGCCATCACTATGCAGGCCCAGGCCATGACTTCCCAGGTCAACCGGCATAATGTTCAGAGGGAGAACCCACCGGTACGTAGCATGGCTGACAGGCTACGAGACTTCACGAGGATGAATCCTCCTATTTTCACAGGGTCTAAGACTTCAGAGGATCCCCAGGAGTTTGTGGATGAGGTACACAAGATTTTGGTGGCAATGGGGGCCACATATACTGAGAAGGCTGAGAAGGCTTCCTATTAGCTCAAGGATGTTGCACAGACTTTGTGCAAGATGTGGCAAGATAGCCGAGCATTGGGCGGAGTTACGATCACTTGGGAGTTGTTTAAGACATCCTTCCTGAACAGATTCTTCCCCAGGGAGATGAGGGAGGCCAAGGTTTAGGAGTTTATCAACCTTAAGCAGGGATCAATGACATTCAAGCAGTATTCACTGAAGTTTGTTAAACTATCCAGGTAAGCTACATCCCTTGTATCTAACAACAGGGATGAGATGAGTACTGAAGTTTGTTAAAGTATCAAGGTATGATACTTCTGTTGTATCTAACAGCAGGGGTGATATGAGTAGGTTCCTCACAGAAATCACCGGAGATCTGGAGGAGGAGTGTCGGGTTGCGATGCTCCACGATAACATGGACCTCTCCAGGTTGATGGTGCATGTCCAACAGGTAGAGGACAGCCGGAAGAAGAGGGGTGTCCATTATGCTAGGAGGCCTAAGCCTCATGATCAGGCAGGTCCTAGCAATGGAGGCAACAGGAACAATATCGGCGTCCGTGAGAAGCCCATGTTCAAAAAGGGGCAACAGAGTTCAGGGAACTCTAACTTTCAGAGGAGTGCAGTACCTAGAGTAGGCAGACCCGAGCCCAATAAGGACAATGAAGGTGATGTGCAGCATCCCAGAAAAGACAGTGCTAAGTGTGGCTGTGCTCACAGTGGAGAGTGCAGACAGGGCACTAATGCCTGCTTTGGTTGCGGTAAGAGCGAGTACATGGTTAAGGACTGCCCACAGAACATGGGTCAGGATGGAGGTAATGCTCAACCTAGGCCTAATCCACAGGGTACAACAACATCCGAGCCTCCTAAGAGGAACAAATTTTACGTCCTGAAGGGCAGTGCTGATGTGGTCACAGGTATGCTGCAAGTATTCTAAACTTCTGTTTATGTTTTACTTGATCCACGGTCTACGTTTTTTTTGTAACTCCTTTGCTTGGTCTCACTTTTGAGATATTGCCTGAAGTTTTGCATGATCCTATAGTGGTTAGTACACCCTTAGAAGAAAATGTAAGAGCTGATAGAGTGTACAAGGATTGTCCAATAGTTGTATGTGGTAGGACTATGTGTGCAGACTTGGTTGAGTTACCTATGAACGATTTTGACATCATTCTTGGCATGGACTGGCTTCATAGTTATTATGCTTGTATGGATTGTCGTAGTAGGGTTGTGAGATTTCGTTTCCCTAATTAAGAAGAGCTGGTCTGGGAGGGATACAACTCGAGTCGTCCTAATCCCTTGATTTCAAACCTTAAGGACAATAAAATGATGTCCAAGGGGTTATTGTGTCATCTTGTGAGTGTTAATTATTTAGATCATGACATTCCTTCCATAGACTCAATGCCGGTAGTGAATGAGTTCTAAGATGTATTTCCTGATGATTGGCCTGGAGTTCCTCCCTCTCGAGAGATTGACTTTGGTATTGACTTAGAACCTGATACTAAACCAATTTCAATTCCTCCTTACAGAGTTGCTCCAGCTGAACTCAAAGAGTTGAAGCTGCAGATAAAAGATCTCACTGATAAGGGTTTCATTCAGCCGAGCATATACCCTTGGGGCGCTCCAGTGTTGTTTGTGAAAAATAAGTATGGAACCCATAGAATGTGCATCGACTATCGGCAGCTCAACAAAGTCACTATAAAGAATAAGTATCCACTTCCCAGTGTCTAGTTTCTTCTCTAAGATTGATCTTTGTTCAAGGTATCATCAGCTTAGGGTTAGGGATGGATATATCCCAAAGACAACCTTTCGTACCCGTTATGGTCATTATGAGTTCTTAGTCATGTCATTTGGTCTCACTAATGCACCAGCTGCATTTATGGACCTCATGAACCGAGTATTCCGTGAATACCTTGATCCTTTCGTCATAGTATTCATTGATGACATCCTCATCTACTCTAGGACCAAGGAAGAGCATGAACAACATTTGAGACTAAACGTGCAGGTACTTAGACAAAATCAGTTGTATGCCAAATTCAGCAAGTGTGAATTCTGGATTAGATCAGTGACATTCCTGGGTCATGTTGTGTCCGATCAGGGTGTGGAGGTGGACCCTAGGAAGACTGAGGCTGTGAAGAACTAGCCAAAACCTCTTACTCCCACCGATATCCGTAGCTTTCTGGGATTGACTGGTTACTACCGCAGGTTCGTGAAGGGTTTTTCTTCCATTGCTGCCCCACTGACAACTTTGACTAAGAAGAAGTCCAAGTTCGAATCGACGGAGACTTGTGAGAAGAGTTTCCAGGAGCTCAAAGACAGACTCACTTCAGCCCCGATGCTTACTTTGCCTAAGTGTGGTGAGAGTTACATTGTTTATTGTGATGCATCTAGGGTTGGTTTTGGTTGTGTTCTTATGCAGGGTGGTAAGGTAATAGCTTATGCGTCCAGACAACTCAAGGTTCATGAGAATAATTATCCCACCCATGACCTGGAGGCAGCTGTGGTGTTTGCACTAAAGCTGTGGAGGCACTACTTGTATGGAGTGATTGTGGATGTGTTCACAGACCACAAAAGTCTCCAGTACGTGTTCACACAGAGGGAGTTGAATCTACGTCAGCGAAGATGGTTGGAGCTGTTAAAGGACTATGATATGAATGTCAACTACCATCCAGTTAAGGCTAATGTTGTAGCTGATGCTTTGAGCATGTGAAGTACATTCCACATTGAGAATGAGAAGAAGGAGTTGGTGAAATATGTACACAGACTGGCCAGACAGGGTGTGCGGTTGGTTGACTCTACTAGTGGGGGTGTTTCAGTTCATCTTAGTTCCGAATCATCCTTGGTAGTTGAAGTCAAGCAGGGTCAGCATCTCGATCTTGTGTTGATGGAGCTGAAGGACTCAGTGTTGATAAAGATTAATGAGTCTTTTGCTTTGGGAGGTGACGGCGTACTCAGGTACCAGGACAAGCTGTGTGTACCAGATGTGGATGATTTGCGGACCAAGATTGTTGTAGAGGCCCATAGTTTCAGATATTCCATACATCCAGGTTCCACCAAGATGTATCATGATCTTAAGCAGATCTATTGGTGGGATGGCATGAAGAAGGACATTGCAGAATATGTGGCCAAGTGTCCTAATTGTCAGCAGGTTAAGGCAGAACATCTTAAGCCTGGCGGTCTTACTCAGATTATTGAGGTTCCGACTTGGAAGTGGGAGGCCATTAATATGGACTTCGTGTTTGGTCTTCCGAGGACTAGGAGATAGCATGACTCCATATGGGTTATTGTGGACAGTATGGCTAAGTCTGCCCACTTTATCCCTGTGAATTCTACTTACAGAGCCGAGGATTATGCAAGAGTCTACAGTAATGAGATTGTGAGATGGCATGAGATTCCTTTGTCTATCATTTCAGATAGAGGAGCTCAGTTCACTTCACATTTCTGGAGATCCTTCCAAAAGAGATTAGGCACGCAGGTAAAGCTTAGTACTGCCTTTCATCCTCAGACTGATGGGCAGGCAGAGCACACCATTCACACATTGTAGGACATGTTGAGAGCGTGTGTGATTGACTTTAGAGGTCGTTGGGATGACCATCTGCCTTTTATAGAGTTCTTGTATAATAACAGCTATCACTCCAGCATTGGGATGGCACCGTTTGAGGCACTATATGGTAGGAGGTGTAGGTATCCAGTTGGGTGGTTGGAGGTTGGAGAGTCATCCATTTTTGGTCCAGAGATCATTCATGAGGCCTTTGAGAAGGTCAGGGTGATTAGGGACAGGTTGGCTACTGCTTATAGTCGACAGAAGTCTTATGTAGACAACAGAAAATGGCCCTTAGGGTTTGATGTTGGTGACCAGGTCTATTTGAAGATATCACCTATGAAGGGGGTGATGAGGTTTGGAAGGAAGGGGAAGTTGAGTCCGAGGTATATTGGGCCATATGAGATCCTACAGCTTGTGGGTGAGGTGGATTATGAGTTGGCATTGCTTGCGGAGCTAGCTTCTGTCCTTCCAGTCTTTCATGTAATCATGTTAAAGAAGTGCCTAGGTGATCCAGCATCGATTCTACCTGTGGAAATTTTGGGGGTTGATGAAGACTTGTCCTATGAGGAGGTACCTGTTGAGATCTTAGACAGACAGGTCAAGCGGCTGAGAAACAAGGAGATTGCCACAGTGAAGGTATTGTGGAGGAATCATCTTGTTGAGGGTGCTACGTGGGAGGCCGAGGCCGATATGAGATCCCGTACCCTCATCTTTTCAGCTCTTGAGGTTAGACTTCCTACTCTTAAGTCGAAGTTTCCTTATCTCTTCATTCCTTGTTGGTATTGCTTGACTGTGCATAGTGATTAAGTTATGTTATGACTGGCATTGTGCTAGATAGTTAGTAGTGTCATTTGTGGACGAATGTTCCTAAGGGGGGATAATGTAACAACCCTAAAAATGAATATGCTAAGTAATGTTTAGTGTGTTTAGAATGCCTACGATTAGACCGGGTTCACACGAATTGATGTGCGTAGAACCAGACCTCTGAACCCTTGCGACATCCAAGCCAACTAACTTGGGGAGTTAGTTGAGCTAGGAAAGGTTGGGTCCAACCATGTAGGACTCTCAAATATGAAGATTTACTCGGATGAGTCTTTACCGAACTTAAAAAGGGGAAATCTTAAGTTTGGAGGGTCTAGGGGTAAAATGGTCTTTTTCTAGGCTAAGGGTAGTATTGTAATTATCCTAAATATATAATTAATTATTTAATTAATAAGGTGGAGGGCCATTTTTGGGAGAGAGGGCCAAAAATTAGCCTTTGAGTGAAGTCTTGCTCAACCGGGTTCGAACCTAGGTGGAAGCAATGATTTAAATTGTTTTTATTTAAATTGGTAAATTAATTTAATTAATTAATATTTATTAGCTGATTTAAGAAAAAGGAAAATCAGATTTTTTTTAAAGGTTTGAAAGAGTCCTAGTTGACTAAGTCTTTACCTAAGCGTAAACAACCTTTCACGTTTAACTCTCTCTCTCACGCTCATCTTTCTCACGCTTCTCCACTATTCTCACGTTTTCTCTGCCTAACAAAAGTATAAGAACAGAAAACACAACCATAGTTCTTCACACTTGAAGAACTCACACGAAAAATATAATCAAAACATAACCAAAAACGTTAGGCAAAAGGGAGGGGTTTCAGTCGAGTGGTGTTGAAGTTGCGGGGATTTGGACGTGTGTTTGGAGAAGCTTTGGGCAGCAAGTTCAAGGTTTAAATGTCAAAATAAGGTATGAGTTTTATTACTCTTGGTCCCTTTCCCAATAGACCCTTCAGTCTCAGATGAATCTACTCCGAAAACTAGGGTTGTTCCCATTACATGTTCCCTGTCACTAGCTCCCAATGATCTTAGGTTGGTATGTTTGCTGGTAGAATTTAGGGACACTCTGTGTGTGGTGATGATCTCGTTTCGATTATGTATTCATGATTATGTGGTTATGTTTTTGTATCTTTCAAAAATATGAATGTAGACATGAACGTATGTGTGTAAGGTTGTTGTTATGACTTGGAGTCTCCATTTTAGCATGCTAATAGCATAGAACTACTCGTGTTTTATGTGTAATTAGATGTCCTAAAATCGTGATATTCACATGGTTGAAATGCTATCAATTCTAGTTAAAACAAATGACTAAATCATTCCTCCAACTTGTCTTCGGAACCCTAACAAACGACTAAGAAACAAATTCTCAAAGAACTGCAAAATGCTACCAAAAAATCGTGGAAAAAATTTCCAGAACCTGGAAATAGGCTGTAGATAGTTTCTGGAAATTTTGGACGTCAAAAAACTTTTAAAAAAATAGGTGAGGTCTGCAGGGGTCGAACCCAAGACCTCACTAACGCTTACCTTAATAAATAAAGAAAAAAAATGTGTTAGGCGGGGCTCGAACTGGGGGCTGGGGTCAGTGAAATTTGCAAGGAAAAGGGGATAAAAAAATTGTTGTTGTGGGGTTTCGATCCCACGACACGGAAGACCCCAACTTATAAAAAAAAATAATATATAGGGTCGTCGGGAATCGATCCCACGACACGGAAGACCCCAACTTATAAAAAAATAATAATATATAGGGTCGTCGGGAATCGATCCCACGCCCCTCAGTGAATGCAGAAAAATTAATTAAAATAAGGGGGTCGTGGGGAATCGATCCCACGCCCCTCAACGACTACAGAAAATTAAACCCAAAAAAGGGGGTTGTGGGGGATCAATCCCACTACCCCTTGGTCAGTAGCGAAAATGGGAGCATAGGAGAAGGTAAAAAAATTCATTAAAAATTATGGGGTCCTGGGGAATCGATCCCACGCCCCTCGGTAAGTTGCAGAAATTTAAAAGAGAGAAAAAGAAAGGGAAAAAATTAATGTGAGCATTGGGGATCGAACCTGGATCCCCAAGCCAAGGGACACAAAAATTGAAATGTAAGGAAAATGGCTAAGTGTTGTTCAGGGGATTCGAAACCGGGTTCCCTTGCCCAAATTCCGTATTGACACATAAGTCCTACGTGATTTAAATAATTAACGAATGTTTTCTATAAGAATTAAATTGAGACTTCGATATGCTTACAAGATGCATAAGTCTTGTACCACAAAATCTTGGACCTTATGAATCATTTAAATGAACTATGAATGGAGCCTCATGGCTTGTGTGTGTGGACTTATAAGTCCAGCATAAGTTATAAAATGAACCTAAGATGTTATGTGAGGAATGATGAGACCCTAAAAAGGGTTAAGTAAGAGTGTGAAATACACTAAATGGCCAAGTGCATTGGCATATGATGAAATGAACATTCACGTGAAGGGGTGAGTAATTATGAAAAGCAAATGTGTTAAATCTAATTAATGAGGTAGCAATATGATAAGAGACTAATGTGAAAGATGAGAGCAATCTCAAATGATCCTAAGTAAATGTTACCGAAACGTACTCACCTATGAGAGTGTAAAGCTAATGAAGAGACCAGTCTCTATGAATACTCTAATGAAAGTATTGAAGTTAATGCATACTTAATACTAATGATGAGATGAGAAATCATCTAATTAGCTATGATGTCATCATGCTATAAGCCAACTTCCATGATGTAAGAGTTGAATGTAATGAAACTTTATACTGAGCACCGATAGGCTAGCTATGAGCGGTGATTCCTTCCTTCGGGAAGGGTGGAGGTTCACGTAACTCTCATGAGATGAGACTGTCCGGCATGCCGGGTATGGGTCTCCTTATATCTCCTAGTCTTTGAACCTATACTGCCAATATAGGGATCTAGCAGAGTTCGACTCCCTATATGCGCTAGCATGTTTTGGTTCACTTTGGCCGGTGATTCCACCTCTTTTCGGTGTGGGGATTACACACTGGATTTCATGATGCTCACATGATCTATGTCGGTTAAGGTTAAAGTTCCCAAAGAAAGAATGAGGCCAGCTTCAAATGATGCACATAATGAAATGAACGATACAAAAGGTGTTAGGATAGGATAATCAAGAGGTGAGCTAGACTCAAGTAATGACACTAGGTTATTCTTGATCATTGAACAACAAACCCGATGAGAGTCTTAAAACTACATCCTAGGTATGACTAGTGGTTGCACTAGTATATGAATGAATGAAATGAAGTAAGTAGGAATGAATGAAGCAGACTCTGTGTTTCCTAAAGAAGGCTCCCTAGTTGAGGTCACATATGTTGATCCCTCATTTTGGGAAGTCCTAATATCAAGTCCATGATTCCAAGGTCTCGTGGCATATGAAAGAATTATATGAACTACGTGATATGATATGCGCAATATGTTATGTGCTGCTTGCAAAATGATAAGTATGATGATGCATGTTACTCTCATGGCATGACTTTCCTAATCCAAAATTGGCAAGTCCACTGACTTTCCAAATCCAAATTTGGCAAGTCCACTGACTTTCCTAATCCAAATTTGGCAAGTCCACTGAATTGACTTTCCATAAAGTATGTTGTTAGGAAAGAGCTATTCTTACTCATGCATGTCCTTGGTGTGTGCTTTCATATACCCATACTTAGTACAAGTGTGTACTAATCTCATACAATATCTACTTTTAGGTGCAGGCACAGGTGGACGTTAGAGCTTACAGTACGACATTGCAGCTATCCGGACGTGGAGCTTTCATCCGGATTTGGTAGGCTCTCATGCTTTTGAGGATGTATACTGTTATTATCTAGCTTAAATGTAGGCTTTAGCTAGTTGAGCATGTTCCACTAGTGTTTCTTCCTCATTTTATTTCAGAAATTGTATTGGTGCCATTTTTGTAAGTATACACTTAATGCAGTATTGGACTATTTCTTTCATTTGATGATCTTAATATTAGATGGTTGATTGTGAAAACTTATGAGTTTAAGTAGCATGTCTTATATGAATGTTAATTAACAAAAAGTTCAAATTTTCCGCTAAAATTAACCTAGATGAAGTAACGATGACGTATGTAGGCTTGTCTGCGACCTCTGAGAGGTCAACGACGCCGATCTCGTCTGGGGTCTAGACTCCAGTCGTGACAGTTTTGAAGGGGGTGTATGGGAGGTCCCTTCTTGTATTACCTTAGGGAGTCTTAGGATAACTTTGTTAGGGAAACACAAAGGAAATGAATGCACTATGATTGGGAAAATGGTTCACTGTAAGGTTGTCACTGTTTCACTGTAATGTGCTTGATGTTCACTGTAAAATGTCTTTACGTTCTAAAATTATGAGAGTTCAATTTTATGTGATAAATGATGATTATTATTCTATTTTAATTCTATTATCATGAAGGTTTTACTTACTTGGCATGAGGGCTTATTTTACTAAAATATCCCTTTTTGCATGTTTTTGCATGTGCCATACTTAGTACATTGTTTGGTACTAACACCATACTTTTCTATACTCAATAAGTATAGGTTGAGGTAAGTTGAAGGCTAGAAGACAAGTCTTAGGAATCTTGTCTCTCAAGACTATGTATGTCTTCATATATTCGACGGCATAGTTCTATTTTTTAGTTCCTATCATTAAGACTTCTTTGTATTTTCATTTAATGTAAAGGGCCGTGTCTCTAAGATATTTATGTCGTGTTTTCGAGTTGGATAGTGATGACGAGATCAATTTTTAGCTTTTATGAAAGATGTTTTCTTTATTAATTTATTCATGAAAAGTTTATTTCCGCACTATTTTTCATGTCGTATGTGATTAATGATAACTAAGGCTTGTACAAGTCCTCCGAAAGGTCAAGTACGCAATTTTTCCGACCTATGGGTTCTCCCTTCTTCTAGGGGTAACTTTGGGTCGTTAAAATGTTGAAATGTTATGAACTCTTGTATATGCTTTCTTGTTATAACATGATGTTGGAGTTGTATTGATATGTATTTAAAGATTCTATTGCACATATTGACTTGACTTTACTTGATGATGTTTGTCTTGTGTTGAATATGCTTTGGTCTTAAGGAATATAAGATTTTTGTCTTATATTCATTCTTGATTGCGCATAAGGCTTTTGAAGGTAACTTCTCATGGTTTTGAACAAATGTCCTCTTTAACATGATTTATAAGTTCTGTGTGCATATGTTTCCTTACTTAGTACAAGTGATGTACTAACCCCTATTTCTCCCTTTTTCCAAACATTGTAGATTCCGGTCGTTGAAGGGTTTGTGGTAAATTTGCAAAGAAGACTTGGATCATTTATCCATGTGTGGGTATGTCCTCAAGATCCGAGGATGATGCCTTTTCTCATTCTACCTATGTGACTTGCTATTTTCTAAAGACATTCGTTTCACTCTTATTGTTCAAGACCATGTTCTAAAGCCCTAAGTGTCAATTATACATTTGTGTAAGGGGTATGCCCGAATTTTTATATTAAGACTTGGATGGTTTTATATGAGACATCTCTATTAGATTCTATCTTGTATATTGAATTTGTGACATAAAATTAGAAGAATATGTAATGCTTCCTAAGTGAGGAGTCTATGTAAACTCTCTTTGTATATATTATGTTTAAGCGAGAGGTCTATGTAAACCTCATGATATACATGTAGATGAAAAGTTTGAATTTTCCTCACTTTTTAACCTATAAAATTAAAGGGTGAATGCTAAGAGGCTAGTCTTAGTCCTCTCCGAGGAAGACGATGCCGGTAACGTCTAGGGGGTGCTTCTCGGATGTGACAAACTTTGTATCAGATCATGAGGTTATATATCTTTCAGATCAATGTCACATTCAACCACGTCTATTTATATTCTTATTCATAATTGTGAAGCCCACAACACTTATGAATGAGAGACTATGTGTTGCTTAGGAAATCCTCATCTTCTTGTATTCCTATGTCGTACCTCTAGAGTCTTACTTTATGTTTTTTTACCTAAACCTTTTATCGTGGTTATAGGTATGACTACTCAAAAGGCAGCAACATGAAGGGCCGAGGAAGGGATTGCTAATGCGAGGGCTCATGACAACCAAGATCCTCCACATGACAATAAAGTCACTCCACTTGAACAAATTTCTATGGGAGATCAAGTTCTCGTTGTTCGTCCAGAAATGACCGATGGATATATAAGGGAAGATTTTCTCAATGTGGCCCAAGCCATGACTTTACAAGTTAATGTTATCATTTCTCAAGTCAAAGCCCTAACGACCTGAGTGAATCTGGAAGTTGGACCTCGTATGCCTCCACATGCTAGCACTATGACTTCTCGTTTGAGAGACTTTACTAGGATGAACCCTATTATGTTCTTTGGTTCAAAAGCGGATGAAGACCCTCAAGATTTCCTATATGAATTCTATAAGATCCTATATGCTATGGGTGTGACCGCAGGTTAAAAGGCCGAGTTAGCCGCCTATAAACTCAAAGATGTGGCGCAAACTTTGTACACCTAATGGAGGGATAATAGGGTTCAAAGAGGGGGTCCGGTGACTTGGAAGATCTTAAAAAGGGCTTTCCTTGATAGTTTCTTTCCTAGAGAGTTAAGGGAAGCGAAGGTGGAAGAATTCATCAACCTTCGTCAAGGGGGTATTAGTGTACTTGACTACTCCTTGAAGTTTACTTAGTTGTCCAAGTATGTTCCATCCTTGGTGTCTAACCCAAGGGATGGGATGAGTCGTTTTCTTACGGGAGTGTCCGATGACTTGGTGGAAGAATGTCGTTCATCTATGCAACATGATAATATGAATATCTCTCGTCGAATGGTTAATGCTCAAAAAGTGGAAGAAAGTAGACTAAGGAGGAAGAATAGAGCGGCCAAGAGGGTCAAGTCTTATGAAGCTGTTTCTTCAAAGAGAAGATTGCAAATACAAGAGAAGCCTAGATTCATTAAGAGGTTCTCCAATCAAGTTCCTTCAAAATTTTCCATGGCTAGTGATGATAGGGTGTCTAACCCTAATACTCAAAAGGGAAGAGGTACTAGTTAACTATGTAATAAGCCAACTTGTGGAAAATATGGTAAGAAACATTTTGGTGATTTCACTATTTGGACGGACAATTTCTTTGGATATGAAAAGAGTTGACGCAAGGTTAGACATTTCCCTAATGTGAAGGTGTGAAAAAATGAAGTGTGCAAGCTCAAGCTAGTGGTTCTAATGTTGATTCTCTAAGAAAGAATCGCTTTTATGCTCTCCGCTCTAGGGGTGAACAAGAGAGTTCTCCCAATATGGTGACCAATATGTTACAAGTATTTTCTATAAATGTTTGTGCTTTAATTGATCTGGGTGATACCTTTTCTTTTCTTACTCCCTCGGTAGCTAGAAAATTTGATATTTTGCCCGATATCATGAATGAACCTTTTGTGCTAACTACCTGGTAGATGATTTGGTGGTTGCAAATAGGGTGTATAGCTATTGTCCTATAATGTTTCCCAATAGAGTTACTTGTGTTGAATTGGTGGAACTCGATATGGTTTATTTTGATGTTATTTTGGGGATGGATTGGTTGCATGATTGTTTTGCTTCCATATATTATAGGACGAGAATTGTCAAATTCAATTTAATTTTCCTAATGAACCCATCTTAGAGTGGAAAAGGGGTAATTCTATTCCTAGAGGTCGTATCATTTCTTGTCTAAAGGCTTGTAAGATGATTTCAATAGGGTGCTTATACCATATTGTAAGAGTCAATGATTTATACTCCGAAAATCCTCCATTGATATAGTATGCATAGTGAGGGAATTTTCGTAGGTCTTTCCTAATGACCTTCCCAAAATTCCTCCCAAACGGGAAATTGATTTTGGTATTGACTTTCTACCGAACACAAACCTCATTTCAATTTTCCTTATCGGATGATTCTGGCCGAATTGAAAGAGTTGCAGGCTCAACTCAAAAACTTACTAGACAAAGGCTTCATTATACCTAGTATATCTCCATGGGGTTCTCCGGTATTATTTGTGAAGAAGAAGGATGGGTCCCTTAGAATGTGCATTGATTATCGCCATCCCAATAAAGTCACCATTAAGAAAAAGTATCCTCTCCCTCGGATTGACAACTTGTTTGATCAACTCCAAGGGTAAATCTACTTTTCTAAGATTGACTTGAGGTTGGGGTATCACAAACTTAGGGTGAAAGGTGAGGATGAACCTAAAATGGCATTTCAAACTTGGTATGGTTACTATGAGTTCCTAGTAATGTCCTTTAGTCTCACTAATGCCCCCAACGTCTTTTATAGAGGTCATGAATAGGGTGTTTCTAAGTTACCTATATTCATTTGTCATTGTCTTCATTGATGATATCTTGGTATGTTCGAAAAATGATGATGAACACACTGACAATTTCAGAGTGGTGTTACAAGTTCTTAAAGAACACCAACTATTTGACAAGTATTGCAAATGTGAGTTTTGGTAGAGAGTCGGTGGCGTTTCTTTGTCATATCATCTCTAGTGAGGGTGTAGAGGTAGATACGAAGAAAACCGAGGCGGTTAAAAATTGGCCAAGACCATTGACTCTAATCGAAATTAGAAGTTTCTTGGGTCTAGTGGGGTACTATAGGAGGTTTGTGGATGATTTTACGTCTATTTCATCTCCTCTGACTACTTTGATCCAAAAGAATGTGAAATTTGAGTGGTCGAAGGCTTGTGAAAGAAGATTCAAGTTTTTGAACGATAGCCTTACCTCTGCTCCGGTGTTGACTCTACCGAAAGGATCCAAGGGCTTCGTGGTATATTATGATGCATCCCGAGTGGGCTTAGGGTGTGTCCTTATGCAACGTGGGAAAGTAGTACTTATGCCTCTAGACAACTTAATGTTCATGAAAAAAATTATCCAACTCATCATCTTTACTAAGTCGCTGTAGTGTTTGCCTTGAAAATATGGGGGTATTAATTGTATAGTGTCCATGTGGATGTGTATACCGACAATAAGAGTCTTCAATATGTGTTTAATCAAAAGGAGTTAAATCTATGACAATGATGGTGGTTGGAATTGTTGAAAGACTACGACATGAGTGTTTTTTACGACCTTGACAACCCTAATTTGGTTGAGGATCCTCTCAGTCGTATGACCATGGGTAGTGTGTCTAATGTGGAAGAATCCAAGAAAGACATACTGAAAGATGTTCATAGGTTGGCCTGTTTGGGTGTTAGATTGGAAGATTCTCCAAATGGTGGTTTTATGGTCCATCATAACTACAAATCGTCTTTGGTGGTTGAGGTAAAGTCTAAGTAACAACTTAATTAATCATTGATGGAGTTAAAGGAATCGGTTATTAATAATCATAATGAGTCATTCTCATAGGGGGAATGGTGTTTTGAGGTACCAAGAGAGGTTGTGTGTGCCTTATGTTGATGATATGAGGAACCGGATACTAGAGGAAGCTCATGGTTCCCGTTATTCAATTAATCCGGGTTCTACAAAGATGTATCATGACCATAGAGAAGTATTTTGGTGGGATGACTTGAAAAGGGACATAGAAAAATTTGTTGCAAAATGTCCAAATTGCCAACAAGTGAAAGCCGAGTGGCTTAATTCATGAAATTCAAGTTCCCAGTGGGAAGTCGAAAGACATTAATATGTACTTTGTGGTAGGTTTGCCTGAGAGACAAAAGCAAAATTAATCTATATGGGTGGTTGTGGATAGGTTGACAAAATCCTCTTATTTTATTCTTGGTAAGTCTACGTATTCTACAAAAAAGTATGCAAGGATCTATATTAATGAGATTGTGAGTCTTAATGGGGTCCCTTTATCTATCATTTCATATATAGGTGATCAATTTACGTCTCAATTTGGAGGTCGTTTCAAAAAGGGTTGGGTACTTAAGTAAAGTTAAGTACCGCATTTCATCCCCAATGTCACACCCGGATCCTAGATCTCAGATGAGACCAGCGTCGTTAACCTCTCAGAGGTCGCATACAAGCCTCTTCTTAGCTTTCATTACAATCATATAGTTAAATTTAGCGGAAAATTTAAAACATTACTGAAGTGTACTTAGACTTCATATAACTGCATAAGAGTAATATACTAACAGCTCAAACTAAACAACCATCTATCAATAGATTAAACAATTGAAATAAAAAATTGAAATATCATTAATAGTTTGCCAAACCGGCCATAATACAAAAGCTTGAAAAAATGGCTACCCTACTCATGAGTTATTCTTTTCATTCTTGTAAAATTGGGCATGAAATCTTTATAAGCCAATATTTATTGGCTATGCCCACTTTTTGATTATTTGCATAATATATAGTTACTGGGGCATATATTCATACTCCAATATTGGCATAAACCAATAACTGTTAAAACTTCATTCTTATCAAACATTTATGATTTGACATTCTCTTGCTTTGCTTACTTGGTTCACTTTGAACATACGTTTCTTCTTCTTTGATCTGCTGTTCACTTTGAACATGCTATTTTCTTAAAGAAATCTTAAGCATTAACTGATATGGATAATGTGAGCTGACATGAAATCCAGTGTCTTCCCCACATCTAAAATAGGTGGTTCATCGGCTAAAGTGAAACCGAATACTTTCTTGAGCAGTTAACCGACATAGATCATGTGAGCTAACATGAAGTCCAGTGTTTTCCTACACCAAAAAGAGGTGGTTCACCGGCCAAAGTGAAACCGAATAGTCCCTAGCTTTCTTAGGTGGATCCACTAGCTAGTACCTTATGCTGGCAACATAGTTCAAAGACTAAGAGACCTTGGAGACCCTGATCCACCTTGGTGGTAGTATCGTCTCATAAGGCTTACATGTGCTGGCACAAGCTCATTGCTAGTCTATCGGTGCTTAGCTCAGATTTATTATACTTTACAACTTTTAGAGTTGACTCAAACATTATGGAAGCTTGCTTCTAGTATGAGGTATTCTTAGCTTAATGGATGACTGGTCATCCCTTTCTTTACTTGATGAATGTGAATTTAATTCTTACATTATCATCATGGTGTGAGTGAGACTTGTCTAACGGTTTCTAACACCCTCTTATGTGAGTATATTTTACATAATTTCTTAGGTGCAAGTGAGACTTGTCTAACTTCCTTTAACACCCTATATTATGTCAATTTAATAACTCATAAGCTTTTAGTTATTTCATTACTCACGTTATCTTGTTCAATGTTATTTGGTGGTCTTGTACCATTCTATGTGAAAGTTATAAGGACTTATTCAATGTGCTACTATGTTCACAAGTTCATTTAGATAGGGTATGTTGGGACTTGTCCCAATTATAAGCATACCCTATGTTATGAGTTCATATTTTTGGAAATAATATTGCTGGCCAATTTATTCGCATAAATCAAACTTTGATATTATCATTAGCCAAGTTAAATAACTTCATGTATATACTATAGTAATCTCATCATGTTAAGCAAGCCAACGTTTAACCTTTTATTAGCCTATAAGAGCAATTCAATGAACGATTTATAACAATTTCATCTTCTCGAACACAATTAGGCATGATAACTTATCTTATCTCATATAAATAATACTCTAATCATAACGGATCTAACCTTTATGTTTCATTCAACATTATAAATCATAGAAACCTACACATAATGATAAGTTAGCACCACATACCAACAACATGCTCGAGATTTACATTATACATACTACTATAATCGGAAATAAGGAGAACTAGGGAGATTAACATTCGACAATTTCATTGGGAACAACTCTAGTTTCAGTTTTCTTGAAATAAATACGATTGAAAAGCCTCCTGGGGAAAGGAATCGAAGAGAGAAAACTCATACCTTACTGTAGAATTGAATCTACGAAGATCACCCTATACTTTGCACGAAAAACATTGAAGAACTGCCTTGAAATCGCCTAAGGTTTTTCTTACGTTGTTCACTGTTTTTCAGTCGTAGGTTTTCTAATGGTTAAACGTGAGTTTTAGTCTTAAGAACTGAATATTGACTAATTCAATTTAGGATAAATAACTTAATTAAAAAAATCAATTAGCTAATTACCAAAATGCCCCTCCTAAATTGACTAAAAATAGGACAGCATTTGACTTAGCCAAAATCTGAAAATTTGCTTAAGGGTCTCGGTTTGACCATGAATTTAAATTAATTAATTATGTGGCTAATTTAATTAATTAAGTGACCTAGGGTAATTACTAATGTACCCTACGTCACTAGGACCATAATCAACCCCTTTGGACCATCCTAGGTTAGGTACAAGAAGTTTCTTTAGTTAGCTACTCGGCTAGTGTCACCCGGTTAGGTCTTAGGATGTCGGGTACACTAGTTAGTTCATTTTAGTTAGTCCTAGCTTAGTTATCTAGTTATGTATGTTAGTTAGAGCCTAGGACTGGTTAGGAAGCTCGGCCCCACGTGTCTTGACCCGATGCGTGCCTGTCCCCTAACCGCCCTAACCGAATCGGTTGGGCTTGGTCTCTCGGATAGTAGAACATGTGCTTGCACATGTGTTGCCGTGGACTTTCCTAACCGTGCACTCTGTTTGCACTTGGAAAGTTCACTTCTTGTCCAAGGATCCTAACTATGTCCTTGGGCACTTCTTATTCTACATGATCATTTTAAATGATCATGTGCTATGGTACCTAGGCTTGACTCTTGGATGCCTCATACCTAATGTGAGTAAGCGAAGAATACAAGAATTTTAGCTTAGGGTCTTCATTGTAGGTACAATTCCTAAATAAGCTTGGATTGTATTTTAAGTTACTTGTGTATACATAGAAATTGGCTAACACCCTTAAGACAATATTCTCTAACATGCTTAATATTACTCAATATTGGGCAGTGGGATGCCTATGTACCACAATACATATTCTTAAAACCTAATAGACTCTTCACTAGACGAGTTTCTGGAATGTTACACCTAAACTGATGGTAAATTATAGCGTACCATTCAAACCCTTGAGGATATGCTTAGATCTTATGTAATTGATTTCAAGGGAAATTGGGAAGAAGACTTGCCTTTGGTTGAGTTCTCTTATAAAAATATTTACCATTCGACTATATCCATGGCTTTTTTATAGTCCTTGTATGGTAGGAGATGTAGATCTCCAATTGGTTTGTTTGGAATTAACGAGTTTTCACTCTTTGGTCGCGAATTGATCTATAAAACTTTGGATAAAGTTCATATTTTAAGAACCAATTCAAAACTGCCTATAGCCGGCAAAAGTATTATGCCGACAATAGGAGAAGGGACTTAGAATTTGAAGAGGGTGATAAGTGAAGAGGGTGATAAGGAGTATTTGAAAATCTCACCTATGAAAGGGGTGATGAGATTTTGCAAGAAAGGGAAGTTAAGTCCTCGTTATATGGGTCCCTAAGAAATTTTTCAATGTGTTGGCAAAGTTACCTACAAGTTGAGATTACCTAGTGAACAAGTTTTGGTTCATCCGGTATTCCATGTCTCCATGCTTAAAAAGTGCATCGGTGATCTGGAGTCCATTATTTCTATTGAGGGTCTAGGTGTGGATGAGAACCTCTCCAATGAAGAGGTTCCGGTGGAAATCCTTGATAGTCAAGTGAAGGAGTTGAGGAACAAGAGGTGGCTTCCGTAAAGGTGTTATTGAAGAACCACCTAGTTAAGGGAGCAACAAAGGAGGCTGAGGCTGACATGAAGTCCCGTTATCATTATCTCTTTGATAAATAAGGTTAGTTGTTCCTATTAATTATTAAAATAATGAGTTAATTTGAATTTGACTTGTTTTGCAATGATAAGCATATAAATGGTAAAGTTTTATGCTAAAATGATTCTTCGTGGAAAAATTCTCTTTTGCATGATTTGCACTAATTTGTGTATTTCGTATGTTTTTGCCTTGATAAAATGATATTGAGTATGTTAATGTGTTTCGAAATGAGTTTTGGGCATAAAGTGACTCTTTATTTGTTATTGAGCCATATTGTTGTTGAGAAAAAATTCCTCATGTGTGATGTTGAGCTCTTATATTATGTAATTGATTATTTGAGTTTCTATGTATAAATGTCATGTTTTTAGGTTGATTCGAGTTGTAACTCATGTTGATTATGTATGTTGTTATTGGGCTGCTAGTATTGGGTCTATCCTTTCCCTATAAAAGATTTTTAGAGTCATTCGTGGAGGAATGTTACTAAGGTCGGATAATGTAACACTCTGAAAGTCCAAAACCTAATCTAGAGCCTCACATGAGCTTCAAAGGTGTGTAACATTGTCATAAGACGTAAAGTGATGTTTATAAATCATTTAGGAAACTTAGAGTCAAAACATCAACAAACGTCCATTACATTCGGAAACTAGTGAAAGAGGGGCTAGTGTGCCATAGCCTATTTCATGAGGTTTTAGGAGTCGGAAATTGATGAAATTTTGTAGAATGGTGTTAAACATGTATTCGAGTAGGTTTAGTGTTGAAACGTCCTGGTAAGATTCCCCAAGGACTACCCTAAGGGTCCTTGATGAGGACCCTTCCATTTAGACTAAAAAGTTGTCTCTAGGCAGTGGCTACCTACGCTTGCCATCGACAAAGCGTAGCTTGGACGATGGGGCGTCGATGCCTTAGTCGTTGAGGAATGAGCTATTTTTTCAAAAAGGTCAAACTTCAAGACTACTGACGTGCAAGACTGTAGGGGTCATGGCCGTCGATTGACCTACGGCCCATAGGTCGGCATCTCGTTGGTCAGACCTGCAACTTTTCTGTTAAGTTTTAAATCGTTCATTTAATTATGTTAGTTAGTTAGGGGATTAATTAGGGATTAGGTGTCACATCCAGGGAGCACCCCTAGAAGTAACATGGTGTACTTGACCTCTCAGAGGTCTTATATAAGCCCATAGTTATCATTCATCGCATTATCATAGTTAATTTAGCGGAAAATTTAAAACTTTTCATAGCACATCATATGCTATAAACATCACTTACATTATATAAGAATATACGTCATAATACATAGTTAGACTCTAAGTCTCTTTTGCCAACTTTGACGCAACATCAATAGAGTAGAATAGGGACACGACCCTTTACAACATAAAATATAAACTATGCTATTACAGAACTTTAAGAATAATTTGACATAAGAAATCCTTGAATCATATGGACCCTTTTCTTGAGCTTGCGAAACATCTATCAAGACCTTCACTTTAGAGACATCTTTTAAGCATCCATAACCTACACTTTGTGTAAAAAGGTAGAGAAGAATGGTGTTAGTACAAGAATGCACTAAGTATGTAAACCATGCAAAAACATGCATTTAAAAGAGACATTTTACTTTGAAGTCATGCATCATGACTTTTGGTAAAAACTTCATAAAACTTCAATACAATAAGCATTATACAATTCACATACTTCATATAGGCATATTTAATGGTCACACATCATATAAAACCACACATTACATTTAAGACATACAATTCACCACTTTGGAGTAAGCACATTTACCATTACACTGAACGTATTTCATTTTATAGTGAACTCTTTCCTTTTACTTTAGCTCCTTATCTTTCCAAGTAACCTTCTAGTGATTTTTGGTGCAATGTATAGACAATGTCTCATAACACTATCCACACTCAACCATCACTTTAAGGCGACTAGGTAATCATGCATACAACCTTCATTAACTCAACACATGCATTCATAGATGTATTTCATATGATATGATACCTACTTACATTTGACCCAACATACTTTAGGGACCACATAGATAAACTCATTACAAGACCATATACAATTCAAGACTTCCAACATAATCATACCAAGGTAATAGTCACATTAATATACTTGGACTTCACCTCATAAGAACCATATTGAACCCTACTCATAATCCCTTCCTAAGTCTACTAGTGCAATGTACATGTGAAGTCCCATAACCTCACACGTTCTAAGTAAACCTACAAAGAGACTACAAGCCTTAACATGCCCTTCATATATCAACAAGACAAGCATAGACAACCTCCTTCATGTCAAGCAAGACCTCATCATATAGTCAATAAGACCTATACTATGCATACAAGGTAAGACCAGATCACATAGACTCATTAGGACTCCTGCCATGCATATCATCACAACAAGTTGATAACACTACAATATCATGTCTAAGGAACATAAACATAATCATATATACTAGAACACCTTACTAGAACTCCCTTCAAGAGATACTTGTGCAATTAATAGGTGAAGTCCCATACCCCCACCAACACTATGCAACTTCCCTTAAGTTATACTAGTTAGGGTCCCTTTACTTTACTTTAATTCCATTGTCAATTTTACATTAAGGAAACTATAGACTTAACCGACACTAAGCCATGTGTGCTAAACATGGAATTTTGTATTGTAGATCCTTACACCAATAGAAGGTGTTCTTACCTAGCCAAGGTAGAACATTAACACATGTTAGCATATTAGGTGATATAACTTGCTAAATCCTATGTGGCAAGCATAGTGTATGGAGCTTGGGGGGCGTCTCGGAAATATCACTCTATACCCTTGTTGGGCTATGAGGCTATCCAGCCCGTGAGGACAATGCTGAACCCTACCTTCCCTCCTTGGGAATGTGCCACCCCGTCATCTACAAGTTCACTCTGTTCTAAGCTAAGTTCCTTTTATTGAAAAGCCATTATTACATTACTTTATAAAACATAGGCTTTATGCTTATCTCATAGTTTATAGATGAGAGTTCATCAACCTAAGTCATGTGAGAAATCCTTTCACATGGACATAGCATATTCAAGCACCATTTAGCTTAGGCTACTCTTGGGAACACCTTCCAAGCGCCCCTCTTTTGACTAGATCATCATACATGTGTATGTACACATATATGTGAGGAATCCTTTCACATAAACACATTAAGGCCACACATGTTCATACTTTACACTATTAGTGCATAAGAGTATAGGTGTAATTATATGAACAATACTTTTATATAAACACAATAAGACACTAGGAACATTCATAACATAACCATGCATTCATATTCATGTACATAGAAAATCAAACCTAGGAACTATCATATCATGGCACACATGTGCATTGCATAGACAAGGTCCCATACCCTTGCCCATACTAGTACACCTATTAAGTCATTCGAGTTAAGGTATACATAACTTAATTTATTAACATATATTTTTCATGCATAATAGTTGACATTATTGCATATGAAAATTATCCTTTCATTAGACACCATAAACCTATATTACTTGTAAGCATGCATGAGGTGTGTATTTGTACATTGGGCCACATTTTCACATAATGGCAACATTCCTAACCTTGAGGCAGAACCTTAAAAATATATCAATTCACATTTAAGTCCGTTAATCCATAGATAACTCACATATAGAGTAATTCGAACTATAGACCACACACAACAAGATTATAACATAGGAGACAAGACATCTTCATTACTTTAATCTAAAACTCTTAATCATTGTTAAGACCACACATTCATGTAGAGGTTCATAGGTAGGTATCATACTACACAGGAGTACGCAAACATCAACATGTAGACCATAACTAACTAGCCCTAATGTAGTCGTTTGAATATATAGGAAGCATAATCAGTATAACCTAGATCATAAACTAGCATTGGCGACGAGGCATAATACTACACATTGTGTTATTATCATAACCACACTTTCAAGCTACAATTGCCTTCAATTCCATGATCACAACACACAATAGCATAGCAAGAAGGTAAACACCGCCACCATAAGTGGACCATACAACACAAAGCCATACAAGGCTACATCAACTAGCAATCTATAAGAAGAGTAGAGAGAATAGGGAAAACATAAATGTTCCTCGAAGCTTTGATCATCATGATCAAATACCATAATTCCACATAAATACATGTATAAAACAGTAGCTAAAGAAACCATTTCATAAACGAAATCATACTTCAATTTACCATAGAATCAAGATCACATTTAAACTACATTCGCAATCTATAGAATATACGAGAATTATAGACTAATCTCATTCAAACTATCAAAGATTGATCCACTTGGATCACTCATCAACAATTTACCATTAATATACAATTAAGACTTTAGATATAAGAAATTCAACATGCTAGAATCATAATTCAATCAATACAAAGTTAAGATCACAATGCCCATAACATAGGTAAATTTGAGAATTGGAGAGAACATGGGTTCATCATGCAATTAGATTGAAATTTATATTTAAAGCAGTAGATAATCATAAATTTATCGTAAACATGCTTTTGAAATAAATTTGAGGAAGAACCCTAGATTGGAAATTGGAAATTTTGGTGTTTGAATCATGTTTGAAAATCTTTGATTGACTACTTAGATGAATGGATTACTAAGTATTAATATCTTATTGATTGAATACCCATGAGAAATTTGAGAAGAAATCATGAAAATCCACCCCATAGCATGAACTTGAGTTTTCCCTCCAATGGAGGTTTAGAGAATTTTGAGAAGAAGCGTGATTTAGGATTTTTGATTTTCTTATTGGGTGTTGGGGTTTTTTCTTGGTAAAGGGGTTAAATAAGTCATAAAATCAGTTTATAACATTACCTTTAAGTTACCAAAACACCCCATACTTATTGGGAATTTTAGACATGTCAAAATTGACTTAAAAACGACGCAACAGGATCTGGGAGTGGGCTACGCGTCGCGGGGAAGCCTCCCAATTCTTCAACAAATAAAATTTGAGGCAGAGAGGTGTGTGCTAGGCACGCGTCGCGAGTTTAAGGTCCAATTCTTGGACCTGCTCGCTGCCTTAGGCAGCCTCTTGTCCAAATGTTTGGGACCTCCTTGGGGGCCTTTGGGTGGTCCCCGGGGAGTCGTACCCGGTCGTTTTGACCCTTAACATGTCTATTAAGGTACTAGGGTCAACTAAACTGAATTACACTCCAAAAACACATGAAAACAAGGCCAACATACAAGGAAAAACAAGGACATCTAAAGGCTAACTTTAGAACCTCTTGGACGTTCTTGAACGTTTGACCTCCAAATTTCATGAAACTTAACACACTGTCTATAAACATCATTATAACTCATATAAGGACCTCAGGAGCCCATGACATACACATAAGTACATAAAAAAACTTAAGTTCCTTTGGGGATTAGTCGTTGAACGTCTTGGTCGTCCCGTGACGTTTGACTTCCAAATCACCTCAAATCAAATATACATACTATCAAACACTTAATGAACATATTTTATACCTTTTTAGACACATGTGAGGCTCTAATTACTTTAATTCATTTTTGGGGTCTCATATTAGGGGTTGGTTAATTATGTTAGTTAAGCATTTATATAAACTACCCTAAGCATAAACCCCAATTAACACCTCACTTTTCCAGAACCCAAATTACTCTTCCTTCCCTCTACTCTTTCTCTCTCCCAAAGAATACTCCATTGAAGGTGTAACAACCCTAAAAATGGAGAAGATAAGAAATGTTTAAGGTGTCAAGAATGCTTGTGATTAAACCAAGGTTCACACAAATTGATACGCGTAGAACCAGACCTCAGAACTCTTACTACGACCAAGTAAACTAACTTGGGGAGTTAGTTGAGTTTGGAAAGGTTTGAACCAACCATGTGAGGCTCTCTAAAACAAAGATTTAATCGAAGGAGTCTTTACCGGACTTAAAAGAAGAAATTTTAAGTTTTGAGGGTCCAGGGGTAAAATGGTCTTTTCTAGGCCAAGGATAAAATGGTCCTGGAGTGACCCATTTCGCAAATGGGGTGCCACTCGGGTTCGAGCCCCACTAGGAGCAAAACGTTGATGATTTAATCATGAATTAAAATCTATTCATTAAGGGTAAAATGGTCCTTTCACGTATTAATTAAAATAAATCATATTTGTATTAACTTAATTAAATCCTATTTTAACTAAGTCTTGAATTAAGACTCCTAAAACTACGAATACACTCTGCTAAAACGTCTAACACAACCTCTCCACGTTCAAAAGAGAAACTCTCTTGTTATCTCTGCCAAATAAACGTGAGGAACAGGAACTTGGAAAAAAATTCTTCACACTTGAAGAACACATGAAAAGTTTTAAGAAAAACAAGTTTATCAAAAACGTTAAGGCAAGGGAGATTTCCGTCGAGTTTGTGGTGGAACTTTAGGTGAGTTGGGACGTGGTTTTGGAGACAAATTTGGGCAGCAGATTGAAGTTTGAACAACGTCAAAAGTTTGGGTTTCTCTCCTGGAATTCTTTCTCCAAGAGTATTTCCCTTCGAATGATTCTCAAGGTCTTGAAAACTAAGGTTGTTCCCTTTGTATGTCCTTGTCCGTAGCTCCCAAACAAATTCGTAGGATGGGTATGTTGTGCTGCTAGATTTAGGCATGATTGATGTGTTTATATTAAATGTGAACATGTTTATGTGAGGGAAATTACGAAAACGATATTCAATGTGTGACCGAAAAGTTGGTGTGTGTGTGCGCTCGTGGGCAGTGGCTTTGGCCACTGTTTTGGGGTTGTATAATTCATGTATTTCCTTTTATTTTATGTGTGCAAGGTGTGTACAATGTGATGTTCATTACCATGAAATATAGTGGTTTGAAATAACAATCTTTTAGCCAACTAAACTTATGAAAAATACTCCTAAAAATGAGTTGAAGGAGGACTAGCATTTTCCAGATTTTTGTACCCTTCAAGAATATCAAATTCTGGTTTTTAAAGTAAAATAAAATAAGTGAGGTCAATGGGAATTGAACCCAAGACCTCACATGTTAAAGAAGCTGAAAAAGAAAGGAAAAAAACGTGAAGAGCTAAGGGGAATTGAACCACTTAGCTACTGGTTTGCGAGACAAAGGAAAAGGGAAAGGGGGGCTAAGGGATTCGATCCCAACTACTGTTTTCGCGGAAAAAAGAAGAAGAGGGAAATGGGGCTGGGGGGAATCAAACTCGCGATCTGTGGGGAGAAGAACGAGAAAATTAATTAAACAAAATAAATATATCCCAAATACAACCTTTCGTACCCGTTATGGTCATTATGAGTTTCTAGTCATGTCATTTGGTGTCACTAATGGACCAGCTGCATTATGGACCTCATGAATCGAGTCTTCCGTGAATACCTTGATTTTTTCGTAATAGTATTCATTGATGACATCCTCATCTACTCTAAGACCAAGGAAGAGCATGAACATCATTTAAGACTAACCTCGGAGGTACTTAGACAACATAAGTTGTATGCCAAATTCAACAACTGTGAATTCTGGCTTAGATCAGTGACGTTCCTGGGTCATGTTCTGTCCGATCAGGGTGTGGAAGTGGACCCCAGGAAGACTGAGGCTCTTAAGAACGGGCAAGACCTCTTACTCCCACTGATATCCATAGCTTTCTGGGATTGGCTGGTTACTAGCGCAGTTCGTGGAGGGTTTTCTTCCATTGCTGCCGCACTGAAAACTTTGACTAAGAAGAAAGCCAAGTTCGAATGGGCGGAGACTTGTGAGAAGAGTTTCTAGGAACTCAAGGACAGACTCACTTCAGCCCCAGTGCTTACGTTGCCTAAATGTGGTGAGAATTACACTGTTTATTGTGATGCATCTAGGGTTGGTTTGGGTTGTGTTCTTATGCAGGGTGGTAAGGTGATAGACTACGCGTCCAGACAACTCAAGGTTCATGAGAAGAATTATCCCACTCATGACCTGGAGTTGGCAGCTGTGGTGTTTGCATTGAAGCTGTGGAGGCACTACTTGTACGGGGTGCATGTGGATGTGTTCATAGACCACAAGAGTCTCCAGTACGTTTTCACACAAGGGAGTTGAATCTACGTCAACGGAGATGGTTGGAGCTGTTGAAGGACTATGACATGATTGTCCACTACCATCCTGGGAAGGTAAATTGTGTAGCTGATGCTTTGAGCAGGTTCAGCATGGGGAGTACAACCCACGTTGATTATGGGAAAAAGGAGTTGGTGAAGGATGTACTCAGACTGGCCAGACTGGGTGTGCGGTTGATGGCTTCTACTAGTGGGGGTGTTTCAGTTCATCCCAGTTCTTAATCATCCTTGGTAGTTGAAGACAAGAAGGGTCAGAATCTTGATCCTGTGTTGATGGAGTTGAAGGACTCAGTGCTGATAAAGATGAATGAGTCATTTTCTTTAGGAGGTGACGGCATACTTAGGTACCAGGACAGGATGTGTGTACCAGATGTGGATGATTTGCGACCAAGATTGTTGCAGATGCCATGGTTCCAGGTATTCAATACATCCAGGTTCAACCAAGATGTATCATGACCTCAAGCAGATCTATTGGTGGGATGGCATAAAGAAGGACATTGCTGCATATGTGGCCAGGTGTCCTAATTGTCAGCAGGTTAAGGCGGAGCACCTTAAGCCTGGTGGTCTAACTCAGTTGATTGAGGTTCCGACTTGGAAATGGGAGGCCATTAACATGGACTTCGTGGTTGGTCTTCCCAAGACTAGGAGACAACATGACTCCATATGGGTTTTTGTGTATAGGATGACTAAATCTGCCCACTTTATCCCTATAAAGTCTACTTACAGGGCCGAGGATTATGCGAGACTCTACATTGATAATATTGTGAGGTGGCATGGGATTTCTTTGTCTATCTTTTCGGATAGATAAGATCAGTTCACTTCGCATTTCTTGATATCCTTCAAGAATAGCTAAGGCACGCAGGTAAAGCTCAGTACTACTTTCCATCCTCAGACAAATGGCCAGGCAGAGTGCACCATTCAGACATTTGAGGACATGTTCAGGTAGTGTGTGATCGACTTTAGAGGTAGTTGGGATGACCATCTACCATTGATAGAGTTCTCATATAATAACAGCTATCACTCCAACATTGGGATGGCACCGTTTGAGGCACTGCATGGTAGGAGGTGTAGGTCTCCAGTTGGGTGGTTTGAGGTTGGAGAGTCATCCATTTTGGGTCTATGTAGGCCTTAGAGAAGGTTAGGGTGATTAGGGATAGGTTGGCTACTGCTTACAGTCGGCAGAAGTCTTATGCAAATAACAGGAAGAGGCCCTTAGAGTTTGATGTTGGTGACTAGGTCTACTTGAAGATATCACCCATGAAGGGGGTGATGAGGTTTGGCAAGAAGGGGAAGTTGAGTCCGAGTACGTTGCGCCATACGAGATTCTACAGCGTGTGCGAGATGTGGCCTATGAGTTGGCGTTTCCTGTGGAGCTAACTTCTGTTCATCCAGTCTTTCATGTCTCTATGTTAAAGAAGTGCCTTGGTGATCCTGCATCGATTCTTCCTATTGAAGGTTTGGGGATCGATGAAGACTTGTCCTATGAGGAGGTTCCTGTTCAGATTTTAGACTGGCAGGTGAAGCGGCTGAGAAACAAGGAGGTTGCCACAGTGAAGGTATTGTGGAGGAACCATCTTGTTGAGATTGTTGCGTGGGAGGCCGAGGCCGATATGCGATCCCGCTATCCTCATCTTTTCAGCTCTTGAGGTTAGACTTCCTACTCTTAAGTCTAAGTTTCTTTATCTACTCTATTCCTTGTTACTATTGCTTGACTGTGTAAAGTTTTTATGTTATGATATGACTGGCTTTGTACTAGATAATTAGAAGTGTCATTCGGGGACGAATGTTCCTAAGGGGGGGATAATGTAACAACCCGAAAATGACTATGCTAAGTAATGCCTAAACGTACCTAGAATGCCTAGATTAGACCAGGTTCACACGGCTTGATGCGCGTGGAACCAGACCTCAGAACCTATGCACCAGCCAAGCCAACCAACTTGGTGAGTTAGTTGATCTAGGCAAGGTTGGGTCCAGCCATGTAGGGCACCCGAATATTAAGATTCACCCGGATGAGTTTTAACCGTACTTGAAAGGGGTAATCTTAGTTTTGGAGGGTCTAGGGGTAAAATGGTCTTTTCCAGGCTAGAGCTAGTATTATAATTACCCTAAGTATATAATTAATTAATTAATTAATGAAAATAGTGGACAATTCGGGTAGGGTTGACCCAAATTGACCCATTTTCGCGAGATAAGCTCCACCCGGGTTCGATCCTTGGTGGAAGCAATATTTAAGTTGAATTAATTGGTATTTAATTATCTGATTTAAGTAAGGGCATTTTAGTCTTGTCACTTAAGCCTTAGAAAATCATTTTTTTTAAAATAACAAAGAGTTCTAGTTTGACTAAGTCCTTACCTAAAACTCCTACTACTAAGCTTACTCTCTCATCTCTCCACTCTCATAATCACGTTTCTCCACTCTCATTCTCACACTTTCTTCATCAGTAAAAGAACAAAAAAATCAAAAGTTCATCATTCTTGAAGAACTTGTACGCTAAAACTCAAAAGAAAAACTTAACTAAAAACGAAAAGCAAAAACATTATTCTTGACGGATTGTTCTTGAAGTTTCGGTGGTGAGGCTTTGGTGTCGTGGGAGTTGGATGTCCAATGGAGCAGGTTTGGAAGGTGTTGAACGACAGAAAAGGTATGGGTTTTCTTCCTCTTGGTCCCTTTCCCAAGAGACCCCTAAGTTTCAGTCTATTCTAATCCGAAAACTAGGAATGTTTCCCCATTGCATGTCCTTGTCACTAGATCCCATCTATTATTGTAGGTTGGGTATGTTTTATGGTAGAAATTAGGGATATAACGTGTTTTCGTGATGATTATATTCATGTATGTATGTTCGGATTTATGTGACTGATTATTATGTCTTTTCAAAATTTTGTGATAAGTATGTGTGTGGATTGTGTAGGCCGTAAACCTTGGTCACAAATTGAAGTGTGAAAAAGGCATGTTGAATCCTTGTTTTTGATGTGCAAATGCTTGTAAAAATCGTGATGTTCATATGAGGTGTTATGTTGTTGAATTGAGTGAAAACACTTGGCAAAATGTAACCACTAAAATGTACCTAATAATATACAAAATGTTCTTCGAGTTGTCCGAAAATCTAACGTATAAATGATGAGAAAAGGTGGATTGAAAGGATGACCAAATTTCTAGAAATTTGGAAATTTGGTCTCGGCATAGGCAGTGTTGAGGAATTTATATTTTTAAATTTTTTTTAAGACTTGAGGTCATTAGGGATAGAACCCAAGACCTCATCACATGTAAGCTGCTGAAAAATACCATAATAAAAATGAGGTAAGGGGGATTCGAAAAGGGGTAATGCTCAATAGAAGAAACAAAGGAAAAAGGGAAAATAAATAAAATGGGGAGTGTGGGGATCGAACCCACAACCCTTCGGATAGGTGATAAAAGTATGAGAAAAATTAAAGGAAAATATAATGAGGTTGTGGGGGTTCGATCCCACATCCTCTTGGTCTCAAACGAAAAAGAGATGAACGAAAAGAAAGAAAAAAGAGGTGTAGGCATTGGGGATCAACCTCGGGTCCCCAAGCCGAAAATACAAAACAAACGAATTAAATATGAGACTAAGTGTTGCTCAAGGGATTTGAAATCGGGTTCCCTTGCCCAATTCCGTATGGATACATAAGTCTTACGTGAATAAATATTTAATGAATGCTGCCCATAGGGATCGAACTCGAGACCTTAAAATACTTACAAGATGCATAAGTCTTGTACCATATAATCTTGGGTAAGTATGAGTCACTTAGATGAATTATGAATGAAGCCTCATGGCTTGTACGTATGGGTTCATAAGTCCAGCGTACGTTTAAAAATAAGTGAACCTAAGATGTAGATGATGAAATAATGTGATCCCAAGAGGATTAAGTAAGAGTGTGAAATACACTAAAAGTCCAAGTGCATTGGCATATGATGAAATGAACATTCACGCAATGGGGTGAGTAATTATGAGAGCTAATTTGCTAATGTTAATGAATGTGGTGACAACATGATAAGAGGCTAATATGAAAGACGAGATCAATTTCAAATGAGCCTAATAATTGTTACCAAATATCGTACTCACCTGTGAGAGTGTAAAACTAATAAAGAGACCAGTCTCTAAGAAACACTCTAATGAAAGTATTGAGATTAATACACACTTAATACTAATGATGAGATGAGAAATCATCTAATGAGAATGATGCCATCATGCTAGAAGCTAGCTTCTATGATGTGTGAGATGAATGTAATGGAACTTTATACGCAACACCGATAGGCTAGCTTTGAGTCGCGATTCCTTCTTTCGGGAAGGCAGAAGTTCGTGTAAATCTCATGAGATGAGACTTTCCATTTAGGCGGCTATGGGTCTCCTTATATCTCCTAGTCTTTGAACCTATGCAGCCAACATAGGGTTCTAGCAGGGTTCAATTCCCTATATACGCTAGCATGTTTTTGTTTCACTTTTGCCAGTGATTCCATCTCTTTTCGGTGTGGGGTAGACACTGGATTTCATGATACATACATGATCTATGACGGTTAAAGTTAAAGTTCCCAAAGAAAGAATGAGGCCAGCCTCGAGTAATGCACACAATGAAATGAATGATACCAAAAGGTGTTTGGATAGGATAATCAAGTGGTGAACTAGACTCAAGTAATGACACTAGGTCATTCTTAGTCATTGCACAGTGAATCCGAAAAGAGTCCTAAACAACATCCTAGGTATATAAATGAATGAAAAATGAATTACGTATGAATAAATGAAGCAGACTCTGTGTTTGCTAAAGAAGGCTCCCTAGCTGAGGTCCCATTTGTTGAGCCCTCATTTGGGAAGTCCTAATGTTAAGTCTTTGATTCCAAGGTCTCACGGAATATGAACAAATGATATATGATATATGTATGTGCTAAATGAAGTATGTTATGTGTTGTTTGCAATATGAAAAGAATGATGATGCATGTTACTCTCATAGCATGACTTTCCTAATCTGATTTGGCAAGTCCAACTGGCTTGGCTTTACATAAATCATATCATTAGGAGAGATCTCTTCTTAATCATGCATGTCCTTGGTGTGTACTTGCATACACCCATACTTAGTAGAAGTGTGTACTAATCCCATACAACCCTTTACTTTTAGGTGCACGTGCAGGTCGACGCTAGAGCTTATGAGACTACGTTGAACCTATCCGGAAGTGGAGCATTTATCCGGACTTGGTAGGTCCTAATGCTTTCGAGGATGCTTATCTCTTATATTCTAGCTTAAACGTAGGCATGAGCTAGTGGAGGATATTCCACTAGCGTGTCTTTCTTACTTATTTTCAGACGTTGTATTAGTGCCATTTTGGCAACTTTATATTAATGCAGTTATGAACTATTTCCTTCATTTGAGTATCTTAATATTAGATGGTTGTTGTGAACTGATGTGATATGATGCAATTCTTACTATGAAGTTTATGTATACTTCAAAGCAAACAAAAGTTTCAAATTTTTCGCTAAAATTAACCTAAACGATGTAACGATGACGTATGTAGGCTTGTCTGCGACCTTTGAGAGGTCAACGACGCTGTTTTTGGCTAGGGTATAGACCCCAGTCGTGACAAAAGGGACTATATAACACCTAACCCTTATTAAACTAAACAAACAACCCACAATTTTCAAACTCACATCTCTCTAACATCTCTCTAGCCTCTCTTTTCCCTAAACTTCAAACTCCATTGAAGAACACTAGGGTTCCAATTCAAGGATGAATTCACCAAGGTTTTCATATCAAATTCGTGGCAATATATTCACTAAAGTATGCTTTCATTAACTATTGGTATTCTTTTCCACCAAAAGGCCATTCAAAAGATGATTTTCAACATCCCCAAGACTAGGATTTAAATCTAGACATGGGTTCTCTTTTCAAAACGAAATTGTTAATCAATTGTGATGAATCATAGTCTTTTATAAATGTTTCACTAATTATTAATGGTCAATTCATGAAGATCACTCAATATTTTCTCTTTGAATCCTTGTTCTTTCCTACATTCATTATGTCTTGAAATTCTATAGTAATTGTGAAAGATGATTATGATATAAATCCGTAGAGTAGTAATTTCTATGTATTACTTCTTGGATTTACCGTTTTTATGCATTGGCTATGTAATTCTTGGTAATTGAAGTATGATGTCAATAAGGGGGCAATAAGGTATGACGATTGGTTCTTCTTGAATTCAATTATGAAGCTTGAGTTACTTAGATTGTATTGCTTCTATTTCTAATGTGTGGTTGTGATATTCATAGTAAGTATTCATCATCCTTAACCCTAGACTATTGAATTGGCTATGAAGTATGCAAGTGTGTTAAGATATGACTATTGTATGATTGAAAGTAGATTCTCATCGTTATGATGAAGTGTTGAGTGAAAGGTTTACTCACTTGAATATGGTTTTCTAAAGTGAAAGGTGTAGTTCTCACTTATGAATACCAATGAACTATTATGATGAATTGATTCACATAAGGTTCTAGAAGAGACTAATGTGATTTTGTATGAACAACATGATGATTACTAAAGGGAATATATGTTTAGCACCAGAAGGGCATGTAAATGAGATGGGGGTCTCCCGTTTAATAATTTTGTCCTCCCATATGGGTTTCTTCAAGTTTAGTAAGTCCAGATTTTGAAGTTATGTGTTGTCTCATTAGATGGAAACCTCCACGTTAGTTAGTCAAGGTTTCTAGTAACAATCTCCTTGATCCTTAAATATGTACCCATATTGGACTATAGCTTAGTGGATCCACCTAGATAGCTATGCAAGATTGGTTACACCATAGGCAAGTGTTAACCCTCTCTTTTCGGTGTGGGAGGAGAACACCGAATTCCATGTTGCTCACATGGTTTCATATCAATTATTGCACTATTTTACCTAATGTAATATTGTAAGTGAATGAGTCAAGTATGCATCTATTATTAGGGCTTATCTTAAAGGTTACTACATAGGGTGATGGAGGGTATGGGACTTCTCTTACTCATTGCACTTGTGGGTGACTAGGGGATGGTTCTAGTAGTGAGTTGTACGATCAAGTTGGTTGCATGGTATGTATGTAATACTTTATATGAATTTATGTATTAAGTATGTTATGAAGAACTATTGGATTATGTTGAATGCATGTTTTAAGTTACTTGAGGTGATGCTTAGCTTTGGATAAGGTTATGGGTTTCTATTCTTGGCAATGCACAAGTATTGCTTTTGGTTGCTTATATGTTTGGTTAACGGCATGTTGGGTTGATTTATAATGTTCCACATATGTTCATGTTGAGTTATTTAACATAAAGCATGGTTTAGACTAAATTGTGCCTTTTCTCATGCAGTAAAGATTTTATACATAGGAACCATACTTAGTATATGTGGTTTGTACTAATCCATATTTCTTCCCTTTTCCCCAACATTGTAGGTTTCGTCCATCGAGTTCCTAGAAGTCCAATTGAACAAGACATGGACACTTTTCTCCAAGGGTTGGTAGGTCCTCATGTTCGGGGATGTTACCTATTTCTACATTCTAGCTTTGAAGTTGTATTGTCATAGAAACATTGTTCTTTCCTTTATAATTTGGATAATAATGTAATCCTATATTGGCATGTTGACTTTATACTGGCTATATAAAAGATTTGTACTCGTTTAGATGGTTCGATATGAGATTAAGTATTAGACGAATTCCTATATATCTTATGTTGTCTATATGAGAAGCCTATGTATGATTAATATGTGAGGAGTCTAAGTAAACTCCACATGTAGTATGCAAGGGGTCTATATAAACCTCATTATATAGTTATATATGAAAAGTTTTAATTTACCGCACTTTTTACACTATGAAATATAGTGATGAATTCTAAGAGGCTAGTCTTAGTGTTCTCCGAGGATGATGACGCCAATTACGTCTAGGGTGTGATACCCCATCGTGACAAACATTGTATTAGAGCATGAGGTTAAAAAAATCCTAGGATTGATGTCTCATTGAACCACGTTTACGTAGAGTCTTGTTCATGGGTGTGAAGAGCGCCATACTTATGAATGAGAGGCTATGTGATGTTTAGGAAAGTCTTACTTTGTTGGTATTCTTTAAGTGGTGCCACTAGAGTCTTAACTCTACATGTACTTATATCTTAATCTCTTTCTTGTTCTTATACGCAATGAATACAAGAAGGAACAACACTCGAAGGGTCGAGGATGAGAATTTGAATGAGGTTGTTCCCCCTCCGGCACCTCAAAACCCTCAAGTTCCTATTGAAGGAAGGGCCAGGTCTATTTTTGAGATAAGGGCATTCATTCATATCTTGACCCAAGTGCTGATTTGCTAGGGATACGAGGGTGCAAGAGGTTCCCAATGGAAGCACTACCGCATCAATGTTCGATTTTACAAGGATGAATCCTCCTATTTTCTTTGGCTCTAAGGTGGAGGAGGACCTGCAAGGGTTCATTGATCAAGAGTTCAAGGTTCTACATACTATCGGGGTGTCTTCTCAAGAGAAAGCGGAACTAGCTCCTACCAACTTAAAGATGTGGCTCAAGTTTTGTATGAGCAATGGAAGAATGAGAGGCTGGTTAGAGAAGGTTGTATTACTTGGGGAGCTTTCAAGATGACCTTCCTTGATAGGTTCTTTCCGTCAGAACTAAGGGAGAGGAAAATGAAATAATTTCTCAACTTACGCCAAGGGGGTATGAGCGTTAAGGTGTATAGTCTAAAGTTCAATCAACTGTCCAAGTATGCTCCTACCATTGTGACAGATTATAGGGCCAAGATGAACAAATTTGTTGTGGGAGTATCCGACCTTGTGGTGAATGACTGTAGGTTGGCTATGTTGATTCCTACAATTGACATCTCTCGTATCATGGTTCACGTCGAACAAATTGAAGGCAAATTCTTAAGCAAGTTTGTAGAGAGTTGAAGAGGACAAGGGCCGAAGTTGGAAATTCTTCCAAGACTAGATTTGAGGTGCAAGATAAGACAAGGTTCAAGAAAAGGTTTCCCAAAAAAATTCCTTCTACCATTCCATGGGTCAACAAAGGTAAAGGGTCTACACCCAATACTAAGGAGGAGCAATGTAGTGGTCCTTATGTTGAGAATTCTACTTGTGCTAAATGTGGAAGAGAACATGAAGGCAAGTGACTAGTTGGTACGGGAAATTGTTATGGTTGTTGTAAGATTGGCCACATGAAGAGGGATAGTCCTACAATGAAGGCTCAAGGGAGAAAAAATTATCAAGCACAAGCAAGTGCTCCGAGTCACGATGCTTCTAAGAACAATCCCTTATATGCTCTTCGCTCTAGGGGTGAGCAAGAAGAGTGTCCCGATGTGGTCACCGGTATGTTAAAAATATTCTATATTGATGTTTATGCGTTACTTGATTCCGATGCTACATTACCATTTGTAACTTCTCTTGTAGCTAAAAATTTTGATGTTCTACCCGATATTTGAGTGAATCATTTTAGGTTACAACCCGGTGGGAGACTCTGTTGTGGCTAGAACAGTCTTTAGGAGTTTTCCTATATCTTTGCCCAATATAATTACATGGGTTGATTTGGTAGAACTTGATATGATTGATTTTGACGTAATCTTGGGGATGGATTGGTTGCATGCTTGTTTTGCTTGCATATATTGTAGAACAAGAGTGGTTAGGTTCAAATTTCCGAATGAACCCATCTTAAAATGGAAGGGGGTAACTCAATTCCTATAGGTCTTAACATTTTTTTTTAAAAGCTTGTAAAATGATTTCTAAAGGGTGTCTTTACCATATTGTAAGAGTCAAAGATCTTTAGTCCGACATTACTCCTATAGAGTTGGTCCCTATAGTGAGGAAATTTCTCGATGACTTTCCTGGAATTACTCCTGAAAGAGAAATTGACTTTGGTATTGACTTGTTACCGGATGCGAATCCCATTTCAATACCTCTTTACCAGATGGCTCCGGCGGAATTGAAAGAGTTAAAGATTCAACTCAATGACTTTTTGGATAAGGGGGTTTATTCAACCAAGTTTTTTACCATGGGGAGCTCTGGTGTTGTTTGTTTAAAAGATGGATTGGTCCCTTAGGACGTGCATTTATCGTCAACTCAATAAAGTCACTATTAAGAACAAGTATCTTATCCCTCGGATTGACCACTTCTTTGATTAACTCCAAGAAGCAAGATACTTTTGTAAGATTGACTTGAGGTCGGGGTATCACAAACTTAAGGTGAGAGGTGAGGATGTACCTAAAATGGATTTTTGAACTAGGTATGTCCACTATGAGTTCCTAGTAATGTCCTTTGCTCTCACTAATGCCCCGACGACTTTTATGGATTTAATGAATAAGGTTTTTTGAAACTACGTAGATTCCTTTTTCATTGTCTTCATAGACGATACTTAGTAAATTCGACGAATGAGGGTGAACACATTGGTCACTTGAGGGTGGTGTTACAAGTCCTTAAAAAACACCAATAATTTGCCAAGTATAACAAATGTGAGTTTTGGTTGAGATTGGTGGAGTTTCTTGGTAGTATTATCTCAAGTGAGGCTATAGAGGTCGAACCTAAGAAAACCAAGGCGGTTAAAAATTGGCCTAAACCATTGACTCCAACCGACACTAGAAGTTTCTTGGGTTTATACAGGTACTATAGGAGGTTCGTAGATGGTTTTGTGTCCATTTATTCTCATTTGACTACCTTCACCCAAAAGATTTTGAAATTTGGATGGTCGGAGGCATGTGAATGAAGCGTCCAAATTTTGATAGATAGGCTTACCGCTGCTCCGGTATTGACTATACAGGAGGGTACAAAGGATTTTTTGGTATATTATGATGCATCCTGAGTTGTTTAGGGGTGTGTTCTTATTCAACATAGGAAGGTGGTAGCCTATGACTCTAGACAACTAAAGGTACATGAAAATAATTATCCAACTCATGATCTTGAATTAGCGGGTGTAGTGTTGCTTTAAAAATTTGGAGGCATTACTTGTATGGTGTTCATGTGGATGTGTATACCTACCAAAAAAGTCTTCAATATGTGTTTACTTAAAAGGAGTTAAGTCTCCAACAAATAAGATGGTTGGAATTGTTGAATATTACGACATGAGTGTTTTCTACCACCCCGAAAAGGCCAATGTGATTGTAGATGCTTTAAGTCGTATGACCATAGGAAGTATGTCTCATGTGGAGGAGGGTAAGAAGTCCTAGTGAAAGATGTTAATAGGTTGGCTTGGTTGGGTGTTCGGTTGAAAGATTCTCCAAATTGTGGTTTTGTGGTCAATCATAACACTGAATTTTCTTTAGTGGTCAAGGTGAAGGCTACGCAACATCTTGATTCTCTATTGATGGAGTTAAAAGAGTCGGTACATAGAAAGTTTAATGAGTCATTCTCCCAAGGGGGGGATGGTGTACTTGTAACACTCCGGAAATGTCATGAATTAGAATAGAACTTAATATATCAAAAAATATTTAAAATAATATTTCCGGACATATATTAATTTAATAAGTTCATTTGGAAAAGTTTAGAGCCAAAACGACAAAAAAAGACCTTGACGTCCGGAAACTAGCTAATTCGAACTAGTTGACGTCCCTATGTTTGGTGAAGGTTTAGAAGTTTCAAATGTAGCCCAAAACTTGTAAAGAGACATTTGATAGGTATTATGTAGTAAAAAGGGTCAAAAAGTACTGTAACAACACTCCAAGGACCACCCGAAGGGTCCTTTGGGAAGACCCAAACATTGGTGGGCAGGCTGCCTGTGAACAGGCAGAATATGAGTAACAGGTCGCGATGCGTGTTCCTCTCAATGTGTTCTGCCTCAAGAAGTGAGGGGAATCCTAGCGATGCGAGGCTAACACGCACCTCACTGCCTCAACCAAAATTTCAGAAAAATGACAGGATTTGGCCCCGCGATGAGCAGCCACTTTCTAGAATCGTTAAAGTCGTATTTTTGATAATTTAATTTCATAAAAATACCTATTTAACTGGAAGGTATTTTTCTTAATTTATAGGAAGACTATATATGGATATTAGGTCAGTTTAAGACCACTTTCAAATCATATTCAAACGAAAACTCTCTCATCTGTCAAGAAACGCTCTCTTTTCCAAACCCCATTGAAGAACAAAAAGAGCTTAAGGAAAAAGCCGAAGACTTCAAGCTTTTCATCCAATTTTCGTGGATTCTTCATCAATAAGGTATGAGTTTTTCACTCTTAAGATTCCTTTCCCCAAGAGGTCCTATCAATATATGTTTTCAAGAAATTCCAATACTAGGGATTTAACTCTACAAAACGTATTTTCCTCCTAAGCCTAGATTTATTATTTTTGATGAAAAGTAAGTATTTTCTATGGTCGGTTTCACATGAATTGATTAGTATGTGGTTAGTTATGTTTGAATTTTGTGTGAAGCATGTTCTTATCTACTTGATGGTTTCGTATGATTGTTTCTACTACTTGATAATATGAAAATGAAGGGGTTGGAACTAAGACTAGAATGAACTCTTAGATGACCCTTTCCCTCATCCTACAATATGCATTGATATTGTATATGATTTTATGAGTTGTTCTTTTTTATGTTATTGAGTATTTCAGTATGTTATGGTTATGAATGTTTAAGTTGAACATAAGTTCTTGAATAAGGTTCTTGGAAGCAAGAGGTAAGTCTTCTAAAGTTGTGATTACTCTACAATGTTTATGTTAGCATATAAAATATGATGCTATGGTATGGAAGTATGTATTATGTTGCTATGTGTATATGTTGGGCAATTAACATGCTAAATGTGAGATCATGATAGGAATACGAAAACGCAAGTTTATGATATCCTCTTGTATTCTTTACACAAGGTGATTATGTTATGTTAATCTCATATACGAAGGGTTACGATGAAAGGAAATTATCTCTAATCCTAAAAATCTCATGATCATGTTTATACAAGGTAGTTAATCTCCTATGACCTATGATAATTTATGTTAAAAGACAACTTAAAGGTTATTTAAGAAAGGTACTTAAGCTAAGCACCGATGAACTAGATATGAAAGGTGTCCCTTCCGTAGTTGAAAGGTAGGTTCACAATGACTCTCATGAGATAGAGGCTTCCATGTAATGTAGATCTATGGGTCTCTAATATATCTCCTAGCTTTTGAACTATATTTCCACCATAGGATACTAGCTAGTGGAACCACCTAGAAAGCTATGTCATGTTTGGTTCTACTTTGGCCGGTATACTACCTTATTTCGGTGTGGGGTTTTATGACACCGGATTCCATGTTTATCTCATATGGTCTATGTCGGTTAAGGAGAATGTTCCCTCATGTAAAATTAAAGATAAGTAAATGAACGTTGACTAGGGTGACTTGAGGAGTCTATGTAGTATAGGTAGGGGTATGTGACTCTACCTAGACGTTGCACAAGTTTACTCTAAGGGAAGTCCTACGAGATCGTTCTTATGTAATATGATAACATGAAAGATACATGTTTATGATACATGATGTTTCCCATATGTGATGTTGGTCATTATGATGAATATGTTATTGGGATATATTTTTATATGAAGTGATGACTACTTATGTTGTAAGTTATATGAAGCAATGTTTTACTCATGGTCTCCTATCTTATCTACTTGTTTGTGTGGGGTTATGGGGCTTCACATGACGATTTCACTTTTAGGTTGAGGATGTGATCATTGGTAAGTGTTTTGTATGTTATGTTTATATGATCTATTGATCCTGAAATGTTAACATGACTCTATGATAATATGTCTTTGCTTATAATCATGCCTTATGTTGGTGGAATACTTAACTTATATATGTTCTATGGTATGTGCATTGAAGACATTCATATGACTTAGCATGCTTTCTAAAGAAATGATAAATGATCCTTTTTCATGCATGTCCTTATATGTTATGTGCATATACCCATACTTAGTACATGTGGCGTACTAACCCCATTACTTTATATTACTACAGATGTAGGTTCCGGCCATTGAAGTTTAAGGAGGTTGATTTGAAGAAGCTTAGAACTCTTTCTCCAAGTCTTGGTAGGTCCTCATGTTCGGGGATGCTATCTTTCATATTCCAGCTTATGAAGAAATTAGTAGATTTTAGGAATATTCAACTTCCATTTATGTTTCTTTTGGATTCTTATGTATGAAGGCCTATTCGGCATATGACTATATATTGGCTAAGTCCAGATTTGCACTCTTTAGATGGATTTTATATATGTGAGACAAGTTTTAGAATATCGTATGTTATTATGAATGTTAAGTATGAAGTCTAAGTATACATCACATAAGTATGTAAAAGTTTTAAATTTTCGGCAATTTTTACTGAACACATGTTATGACGAATGCTAAGGGCTTGTCTGATTACCATGAGAGGACGACGACGCCGGTTGCATCTGGGGTATGCTTTTCAGGTGTGACAAACTTTGTATCAGAGCATGAGGTTAAATATCCTTAGGATCAATGTCTCACTAAACCACATTACCTAGTGTCTAGTTCATGGTTGTGAAGCGTGCCACCTTTTTTGATGAGAGGCTATGTGATGATTAGGAAACATATCTTTTCTTGGCAATCATATGTCGTGCCTTTAGAGTTTTGACATTATCTATCTTTTAGCATCTAATACCTTTATTGTGGTTAAAGGAGATGAACACAAGAAGAAAAACTTCGAGAAGAGTAGGAGAAGATATTGTGAATGCAGGAGCTACTCCCCAAGGCAATCAAGTTCCTCCTCAAGTGCAAGATGCTCCAAATGATCAAGTTCCAGTGAATCCTCCATCTAAGACGGATGGTGAGGTGAGGGCAGCCCTGTTCCAAAAGGCCCAGCGATAACCACCAAACCTCAGGCTATTACGGCATAAGCTAACAGAGAGGTCGTTCCTCGAGAGAACCAAAATGCTAGTACTATGGCTAGACGTTTGAGAGATTTTACGAAAATGAATCCTCCCATGTTTTTTGGATCGAAAGTTGATGAAGACCCCCAAGATTTCCTTGATGAGGTCTAAAATATTTTGTTTGCTATGGGGGTGAGTACTACTTAAAATGCTGAACTTGCTGCCTATCAACTGAGGGACGTGGCCCAGACAAGGCCCGTGACTTGGGAGATTTTCAAAAAGGCCTTTCTTGACAAATTCTTTCAAATGGATCAAAGAGAAACTAAGGTAGATGAGTTCATCAATATTTGTCAAGAAGGTATGAGTGTCAAGGAATACTCCGAAAGATCATTAAGCTATAAAAATATGCTTCTTCTTTGGTTTCTAATACTAGGGATGAAATGAGTAGTTATGCAACGGAAGGGTCCGAAGAGCTTGAAGAAAAATGTCGTACATACAAGCTTCATGACAATATGAATCTTTCTAGATTGATGGTGCGTGCTCAACAGGTCGAGAATAGTTGTTTGAGGAAGAATAATATTAAAGCTAAGAAGGCAAAGTCTTTTGAAAGTGGTTTTTCTAAGAGTAAGCTTGATGTTCAAGACAAGCCTAAGTTTAAGAAGAGGTTTTAAAACCAAGTTCCTTCAAATTTCTCCAAGGATCGCAATGATAGAGGTTCTAATCCTAAACCTCAAAATTTAAGAAATGTCGATCCACCATGAGAAAGACCAACTTGTGGTAAGTGTGAAAAGAAATATGTGGGTGAATGCCTTGTTGGAACTAATAGTTGTTATGTGTAACAACCCGAAATCAAATATGCTAAGTAAACGTACTAAGGACCCTAGAACCAGCCACCCTAGTACCCTAGGGGTACCCGCATGTGCCACACCCCACCGGGTGCACTCAACCCGTGAGGGTGAGGCTTCCCGGCAAGGTGTGGGGGACATGGTCCCATGGCTTGGTGCGTGTGGAACCGGGTCCCCGGTCCTATGCACTCCCCTAGACAATCAACTTGGTGAGTTGGTTGAGCTAGGTGGGACCAGGTTGGACAAGTTTAGGACCCCGAATACAAGTTTACACCCGAGTGTGTCCAAACCGGACTTGAAAGGGTTAACATTACGTTTTGAGGGTCCAGGGGTAAAATGGTCTTTTCCAAGACAAGGTTAATATCGCAATTACCTAATTAATTAATTAATTTAATGAAGTGGACGGTTCGGTTCGGGTCGCCCCAAAATGGCCCATTTCGCGGTGGTCACTCCACCCGGGTTCGAACCTCAACGGAAGCACCAAATTAAGTGTAATTAAATTAAGGTTTATAATCTAATTTTGTAAGGTCATTATGGTCATTTCACTAAGCTAATTATATCAGATTCTTAAATGTTTGAAAGAGTCCTAGTTTGACTAAGTCCTTACCTAAGCCAAAACTACTTTTCACGTTTCACTCTCTCACGTCTATCTTCTCCTTATTCACGATCAAACTTCTTTCTTTTCACGTTCTCTATGCCTAAACACAAGAAGTGATTAGCAACTAAAAGTTCTTCACACTTGAAGAACTTTTACGTTAAAAACATATACAAAACGCTAAGCAAAAACGTTGGCAAAAGGGAGGAGTTTTTCCGTCGAGTTGGTGTTGAAGCCTTCGGACTTGGATGTGATTTGGAGTGGGTTTTTGACATCAGGTCATGTGTTGAATAAACGTAAAAAAAGTATGGGTTTTCTTCTCTCTTGGTCCCTTTCCCAAGAGACCCTTTAAGGTTCAGATATTCAGTCCGAAAACTAGGGTTGTTCCCCGTTGCATGCCCCTGTCACTAGCTCCCAATGAATTTTAGGTTGGGTATGATTGCTGGTAGATTTAGGTGTATGTTGTGTTTTCGTGCTGAATATGATTATGTTTGTGTACTTGTAATCGTGTAAATGACAACCCATGTGTGTTCGAAATTATGTGCAAGTGTGTGCTAGCTTGTGATCGTGACTAGGGTCTCGGGTTAGGCTCCAATTTGTAAAGTTTTGGTTACTATTTTACGTGCATAAACCTATGTAAATCGTGATGTTCATTGAAATGAAATGTGGCTGATTTGAGTAACAATCTTTTGGCCAATCGAACCTATAAAAGATGTAGCTAAAAATGTGTTAAAATGGTTTATGAATGTAGTGAAAATGTTGATGAACCTGAGCTGAAAAATGACTACAATTTCCATCAACTTACAAGTTTGGTTTAGGCTAAATGTTGATGAACAAAATTTGGAAATTTATTGAATGTTAAAGGGATGAGGCCATCAGGAGTCGAACCCGTGACCTCTCCCGTGTGCTGAATTAAATTGCGGAAAAGAGTGGGGGTCAGGGGATTCGATCTTTGGTGCTGGCTGGGTAAAACAATTAGAAAAAGTGAGGAATGACATTTGAACCCACAACCTCTCGGTCAGCATCTAAGGAGAAAATGAAAAAAAGAAATGTGAGGCGTGGGAATCGAACCCACGACCTCTAGGCGGAAACAAGAAAAGAAAATAAAAATGAAGTGAGGCTGTGGGGGTTTGATCCCACAACCTCACGGTCAACTCAGAAAAGTCAACATTTAAAAGAAAATAAAATAAGGAGGTTGTGGGGGTTCGATCCCACAACCTCTCGGCCCTAAGCGAGTGAAAAAAAAAGAAAAAAATAAGGAGAAAAGAAACGTTGTTGTTGGGACTCGATCTCGAGTCCCAACGTCCTAAAAGGACCGAAAATGAAATGAAAATAAAAATAAAATGTATGTGTTGTTCAAGGGATTCGAAATTTGGGTTCCCTTGCCCAATCTCCGTATTGATACATAAGTCATACGTGAATAAATGTTTAACATTATGCTGCCTACACAGATCGAAACCGAGATCTTGGCATACATACAAGATGCATAAGTCTTGTATCACATAATCTTAGGAAAATATGAATCACATAGATGAAATATGAATGAAGCCTCATGGCTTGTATGTATAGACCCATAAGTCTAACATACGTTCAAAAGTAAGTGAACCTAAGATGTATGTAATGAAATGATAAAACCCTAGAAGGGTAAAGTACGAGTGTAAGATACACTAAATGGCCAAGTACATTGGCATATGATGAAATGAACAATGAAATAACGAAATGAACCATGAAATGATGAAACCCTAGAAGGGTTAAGTAAGGGTTTGAAACAAACTAAATGGCCAAGTGCATTGGCATATGATGAAATGAACATTCACGTAATAAGGGGTGAGTAACTATGAAGAGCAAATGTGCTAATGATAATGAATGTGGTGACAACATGATATGAGGCTAATACAAATGATGAGAGCAATCTCAAATGAGCCTAAGTAAATGTTACCAAAACGTACTCACCTATGAGAGTGTAGGATAATGAAGAGACCAGTCTCTATGAACACTCTAACGAACGTATTGAGATTAACACACTTAATACTAATGATGAGATGAGAAATCATCTAATGAGCTATGATGTCCTCATACTAGAAGCCAGCTTCCATGACGTATGAGTTAAATGAAATGGAACTTTATACTGAGCACCGATAGACTAGCTATGACGGTGATGCCTTCTTATGAGAAGGGCGGAGGTTCACGTAACTCTCATGAGATAAGACTGTCCGGCATGCCGGGTATGGGTCTTCTTATATCTCCTAGTCTTTGAACCTAGACTGCCAATATAGGGATCTGGCGGGGTTCGACTCCCATGTACGCTAGCATGTTTTTGGGTCACTTTGGCCGGTGATTCTAGCTCTTTCGGTGTGGGGGAGACACTGGATTTCATGATGCTCACATGATCTATGTCGCTTAAAGTTAAAGTTCCCAATGAATGAATGAGGCCAGCCTCAAATGATGCACATAATGAAATGAATGATACCAAAGGTGTTAGGGTAGGATAATCAAAAGGTGAGTTAGATTCAAGTAATGACATTAGGTCATTCTTGGTCATTGCACAACGAAACCAATGAAAGTCTTGAACTACACCCTAGGTATAGCTGGTATTTACACTGGCCCATGAATAAAATGAAATGGAGTACGTATGAATGAACGAAGCAGACTCTGTGTTTGCTAATGAAGACTCCCTAGTTGAGGTCCCATATGTTGAGCCCTCATTTTGGAAAGTCTTATTGTCAAGTCCATGATTCCAAGGTCTCATGGCATAGGAATGAATGTTATAAAAGATGTTATGTGATGTATGCTATATGATATGTGCTATGTGTAAGATGTTATGTGCTGTGTGCAATATGAAAAGTATGATGATGCATGTTACTCTCATGGCATGACTTTCCTAATCCAAATTTTGAAAGCTCACTAACTTTCCTATTCCCAATTTGGCAAGTCCACCGACTTGATTTTCCATAATCATGTTGTTAGGAAAGAGATTTCATTTCTCATGCATGTCCTTGGTGTGTGCTTGCATATACCCATACTTATTACAAGTGTGTACTAACCCTATACAACTCTATAATTTTAGGTGCAGGCACAGGTGGACGCTAGAGCGTACAGGTTGACGTTGCAGCAATCCGGAAGTGGAGCTTTCATCCATACTTGGTAGGCCCTCATGCTTTCGAGGATGTCTACCATTACTATCTAGCTTAGATATAGGCTTTAGCTAGTGGAGCATTTTCTACTAGTGTTTCTTTCCTATTTTATTCAGACATTGTATTGGTGCCATTTTGGCAAGTACATCTTTCTTGCTATATTAAACTATTTCTTTCATTTGATGATCTTAATATTAGATGGTTGATGGTGAACAATTATGTATTAATGAGAATGTTTAATAAGTATGTTAAGAAATAAAAAGTTTCAATTTTCAGCTAAAATTAACCTAGATGAAGTAAGAATGACGTAAGTAGGCTTGTCTGAGACCTCTGAGAGGTCAACGACGTCTGTCTCGTCTGGGGTGTAGATTCAGGTCGTGACATTATGGATGTGGAAACGATGTCCATATGGTGAAAGATTGTCCTAATGTGAGAATTCAAGGTAAGGGGAATAGCCAAACTCAACCAAGCGGTCCTAGTTTTAAAGCTCCAAAAAGGAACCGTTTATATGCACTCAAGTCTAGGGGTGAACAAGAAAGCTCTCCCGACGTTGTGACGGGTTGTTACAAGTTTTCTTTGTTAATGTTTATGCTTTGCTTGACCCAGGTGCTACCCTTTCTTTTTTTAAACCTTTGATAGCTACGAATTTTGATGTACTTCCCGATGTTTTGATTGAACCCTTTTCGGTTTGTACCCCAATGGGTGATTCTATATTTGCAAAAAGAGTCTATAAGAAATGTCCTGTGATGCTGCCCAATAAAGTTACTCTTGTTGATTTGGTACAACTAGACATGTTTGATTTCAATATTTTTTTGGGAATGGATAGGCTTCGTGATTGTTTTGACACAATAGATTGTAGAACAAGGGTAGTGAAGTTTCAATTTCCTAATGAACCCATTTTAGAGTAGAAGGGGGGAAATTCTATGCCGAGGGGTAAATTATTTCTTGTTTGAAGTCTTGCAAGATGATAGCTAAGAGTTGTTTATACCATATGGTGAGGATTAAACACCTAAAATGTGAAACTCCTTCTACTATGTAAGTCCCTGTAGTGAGAGAATTCCAAAAGGTTTTTCCTAATGACCTTCCAAGAGTTCCACACAAACGGGAAATTTACTTTGGCATTGATTTATTACCGGATACGAATCCCATTTCTATTCCTCCATACAGGATGGGTCCAACTGAATTGAAAGAGTTGAAGCTCCAACTCAAAGATTTACTAGACAAGGGTTTCATTTAACCAAGTATTTCTCCATGGGTTTCTCTAGTCTTGTTTGTTTAGATGAAAGATTAGTCCCTTAGAATGTGCATTGATTTTCGCCAACTCAATAAGGTCACCATAAAGAAAAGTATCCTCTCCCTAGGATTGATGATCTATCTGATTAACTCCAAGGTGCTAGATACTTTTCCAAGATTGACTTGAGGTTGGGATATCACCAACTTAGGGTGAGAGGAGAAGATGTTCCCAAAACAGCTATCCAAACTATATGGTTACTATGAATTTCTAGTTATGTCTTTTGGGTGAACAAATTCCCCAACGGCGTTTATGGACCTAATGAATAGGGTTTTCTGAGATTACCTCGACTCGTTTGTGATTGTGTTCATTGATGATACTTTAATATACTTCAAGAATGAATATGAGCATGAGAGTCACTTGAGGTTGGCCTTGCAAGTCTTCAAAGAACAACAACTTTATGCAAAATTTATCAATTGTGAATTTTGGTTGAGGTCATTTGTTTTTCTTGGCGATATTATCTGTGGTGATGGTGTAGAGGTTGATCCAAAGAATATGGATGCGGTCAGAAATTGGCCTAGACCTTTGACTCCTACAGACATAAGGAGTTTCTTAGGTCTAGCCGGCTATTATAGGGGATTTGTTGATGGATTTTCGTCCATTGCTTCTCCTTTGACAACATTGACCCAAAAGAAGGTGAAGTTTGAGTGGTCGGAAGCTTTTGAGAAAGGTTTTCAACAGTTGAAAGTTAAGATTACCTCTGCTCCGGTGTTGACCTTACCATAGGGTAATGAAGGCTTTGTAGTGTATTGTGATGCTTCTCGAGTGGGCTTGGGATGTTTCGTCATGCAACATGTCAAGGTTATTGCTTATGCTTCTAGGAAACTCAAAATTCATGAGAAGAATTATCCAACTCATTATCTTGAGTTAGCTGTTGTAGTTTTTGCCTTAAAAATATGGAGACATTATTTGTATAGTGTGCATGTTGGTGTGTTTACTGACCATAAAAGTCTTCAATATGTGTTTACACAAAAGGAGTTGAACCTCCGACAGAGAAGATGGTTAGAATTGTTGAAGGATTCCGACATGAGTGTCCTTTACCACCCCGGCAAGGCCAACGTGGTCGCGGATGCTTTGAGTCGTATGACTATGGGTAGTGTGTCTCATGTGGAAGAAGTGAAGAAAGAACTTGTAAAAGATGCTCGGATGTTGGCTCGCTTAGGTGTGCGATTAGAAGATTGTCGAAATGGTGGATTTACGGTCCATCGTAACTCCGACTCGTTGTTGTTGGTGGAGGTGAAATCTAAGCAACATATTGATCCACTGTTTATGGAGCTGAAGGAATCATTACTTGGTAAGCTCAATGATTCATTCTCCCAAGGGGGATGGTGTTCTTAGGTACCAAGAGAGATTATGCATACCCGATGTTGAGGATTTAGAAATCAAATTCTAGAAGAAGCCCATGGGTCTCGCTATTATATAAATCTGGGTTCCACCAAATTGAATCATGACCTTAGAGAGATCTATTGGTGTATTGTTTAAAAAGAGACATAATAGAGTTTGTTGCTAACTGTTCAAACTTCTAACAAGTTAAAGCTGAGCATCTTAAACCGGGTGTTTAACCCATATCATGGATGTTCCTACATCGAAGTGGGCAGTCATCAACATGGACTTTGTTGTTGGGTTTCCTCGAACCCGAAAGCAAAATGATTCTATATGGGTTATTGTTGATAGGTTGACAAAATTGGCCCGTTTTATTCTTGTTAAGTCTACATATACTGCCGAAGACTATGCAAGAATCTACATTAATGAGATCGTGAGTCTTCATGGGATTCGTTTATCCATCATTTTGGATAGAGGTGCCCAATTAACTTCTCGTTTTAGAAGTCTTTTAAAAAGGGTTTAGGTACTCAAGTGAAACTTAGTACCGCTTTTCATCCTCAGATGGATGGTCAGGCGGAACGTACCATTCACACGCTTGAGGACATATTAAGAGTTTATGTCATTAATTTCAAGGGAAGTTGGATTATCACTTACCTTTGATTGAGTTCTCTTACAACAATAGCTATCATTCGAGAATCTCGTTGACACCTTTTGAAGCTCTTTCTGGTAGAAGGCGTAGATCTCCAATTGGATGGTTTGAGGTTGGTGAGTCCTCACTCCTTGCTCCAAAGATTATCTATGAGGCTATAGAGAAGGTTCGACTCATAAGAGATAGATTGAAGACATCCTATAGTAGGAAAAATTCTTATGCTAATAATAGACTTGAGTATAAAATAGGTGATCATGTCTACATGAAGATTTCATCTATGAAAGGGGTGATGAGATTCGGTAGAAAGGGAAAGTTAAGTCCCTGGTATGTTGGTCCTTCCAAGGGTTTAAAACAAATTGGAAAGGTTGCCTATGAATTGAAACTATCTAGTGAACTAGTTTCGCTTCATCCGGTGTTTCATGTGTCTATGCTCAAGAAATGCATAGGTGTCCCAATGTCTATTCTGCCTTTTGAAGGTTTAGTGTTTGATAAGAATCTCTTCTATGTAGAGGTTCCGGTTGAGATCTTAGATCGCCAAGTCAAGAAGTTGAGAAACAAGGAGGTTGCCTCTGTAAAAGTCTTATGGAGGAACCATCTTGTTGAGGGTGCAACATGGGAGGCTGAAGCCGACATGAAGTCATGCTACCCTAATATTATTACTCCTTAAGGTTAGACATTCCTCTTAGTAAAGAATTTAATTAATAATCATGAAATTGACTTTCTTTCTAAATAGGTGCATGTGATGGTAAATGTCATACCAATTTGAGTTAAGAAAAAGCTTTCATACTCTATTCTTGCACTTATGTGAATTATGTATGCATGTTTTTTGTTTTGTTATTGACTTGAGAAGAATGTAGCATGATAACTCTTTGATGCATTTTGAGCTTATGATAAGGTTGAGAAGGAAATTACTCAATATGTGTTATGAATATGGAGCTCTTATATGTTTGTGCATGCTGAATTGAGTGCTATGTGTAATGTTGTGGTATGTGTTGTAAGGACTTGTGAAGTGCTCCTATGAGTTGTGTCTCATTATGATTGTATGTTGATGATTAGTTGGGCTGCTAGTATTGAGTCTATTCTTACCCTCCAAATGATTTTATTGTCATTCGGGGACTAATGTTCCTAAGGAGGGGATAATGTAATACTCCGGAAATGCCATGACTTAGACTAGATTTTAATATACTAAATAATATTTAAAATGATGTTTCCAGACCTATACTAATGTAATAAGTTCATTTGGAAAAGGTTACATCCAAAACAACAAAGAAAGATCTTGACGTCTGGAAACTAGCTAATTCAAACTAGTTGACGTCCCTATGTGTGGTGAAGGTTTCAAAGTGTCAAATGAAGTCCAAAACTTTTAAAGAGACCTTTGATAGGTAGTATGTAGTACAAAGGGTCCAAACATCAGGTAATGACACTCCAAGGAACACCCGAAGGATCCTTGGGGGGGACCCAAACATGGGTGGGCACTCTTCCTGGCAGCTGCAAACATGTAGAATTGGAGGAACAGGTCGCGACGCGCGTTCCTCACGAGGTATTCTGCCTCAAGATGTGAGGGGAATCCTCGCGACTCAAGGCTGACACGTACCTCACTGCCTCAAAAAAAATTCACAAAAATGATGGGATATGGCCCCGCGACGCGCAGCCACTTCCTAGAATCGTTAAAGTTGTATTTTTGGTAATTTAACTTCATATAAAGACCCATTTAAGTGAAGGGTCTTTTGGGTAATTATTAGGACGACTATATATGGATATTAGGTCAGTTATAGACCAGTTTTACACGTCCAAATCAGATTCAAACGAAAATTCTCTCATCTCTCAAGAAACGATCTCTTTTCCAAACCCCATCGAAGAACAAGAAGAGCTTAAAGAAGAAGATGAACACTTCAAAATTTTCATCCAATTTTTGTGGATTCTTCATCTATAAGGTATGGGTTTTTCACTCTTTGGATTAATTCCCCAAGAGGTCCTTTCATGATAAGTTTTCAAAAATTCAAATACTAGGGCTTTTACTCTACAAAATGGATTTTCTTCCTAACCCTAGATTTATTTTTTTGATGAAAAGTAAGTGCTTTCTATGGTCGATTTCACACGAATTGATGAGTATGTGGTTATTTATGTTTGAATTAAGTGTGAAGCATGTTCTTATCTAAAAGATTGTTTTTATGGTTGTTTCTACTACTTGGTGATATGTAAACGTAGGGATTGGAAGTAAGACTAGAATGAACTCTTAAATTACCCTTTCCCTCATCCTACATTATGAATTGATCTTGTATATGATTTTTTGAGTTGTTATTTATTATTTTATTGAGTATTTCACTATGTTATGGTTATGAAAGTTGTAAGTTGAACGTAAGTTCTTGAATAAGGTTCTTGGAAGCAAGAGGTAAGTCTGCTAAAGTTGTGAATACTCTACAATGGTTATGTTAGCCTATAAAACATGATGCTATGGTATGGAAGTATGTATGATATGTCTATGTGTATATGTTTGGATATGAACATGCTAAGCGTGAGTTCATGATAAGAATACGAAAAAGCAAGTTTATGATATACTCTTGTATGCTTTATACAAGGTGATTATGTTATGTTAATCTCACATACAAAGGGTTATGATGAAAGGAAATTCTCATATAATCCTATAAATCTCATGATCATGTTTATACAAGTATTTAATCTCCTATGACCTATGCTAAGTAATGATAAAATACAACTTAAAGGTTATTCAAGAAAGGGACTTAAGCTAAGCACCGATGAACTAGATATGAGAGGTGTCCCTTCCTTAGTAGAAAGGTATTTTCACAATGACTTTCATGCGATAGAGGATGCCATGTAATGTGGAAATATGGCTATATAATATATCTCCTAGTTCTTGAACAATGTTGCCATCATAGGATACTAGCTAGTGGATCCACCTAAAAAGCTATGTCATGTTTAGTTCTACTTAGGCCGGTAGACCACCTTCTTTTGGTTTGGGATTTTATGACACCGGATTCCATGTTTAGCTCACATGGTCTATGTCTGTTAAGGCGAATGTTCTCTCATGTAAAATTAAAGATAAGTAAATGAATGTTTACTAAGGTGACTTGAGGAGTCTACTTAGTATAGGTAGGGGTATGGGATTCTACCTAGAGATTGCACAAGTTGACTCTAAGGGAAGTCCTAGGAGATCTTTCTTATGTAATATGATAACATGATAGATATATATTTATGATACATGATGTTTCCCTTATGTGATGTTGGTCACTATGATGAATATGTTATTGGGTTATATTGTTAAATGAAGTAATGACTACTTATGTTATAAATTATATGAATCAAAGTATTACTCATGGTCTCCTATCTTATCTACTTGGTTGTGTGGGGTTATGGTGCTTCACATGACCATTGCACTTGTAGGTTTGGGATAGGATCGTTGGTAAGAGTTTTGTATGTTCTGTTTATATGATCTATTGAACATGGAATGTTAACATGACTCTATGATAATATGTCTTTGCTTATTATCATGCCTTATGTTGATTGAATCCTTAACTTATATATGTTCTATGGTATGTGCATTGAAGACATTCATATGACTTAGCATGCTTTCTAAAGAAATGATAAATGATCCCTTTTCATGCATGGCCTTATATGTTATGTGCATATACCTATACTTACTACATGTGGTGTACTAACCCCATTACTTATATTGATACAACTGTAGGTTTCGGCTATTGAAGTTTAAGGAGGTTGATTTGAAGAAGCTTGGAACTCTTTCTCCAAGTCTTGTAGGTCCTCATGTTCGGGGATTCAATCTTTCATATTCGAACTTATGAAGGAATTAGTAGATTTTAGGAATATTCTACTTCCATTTATGTTTCTTTTGGATTCTCTTGTATTAAGGCCTATACGACATATTGACTATATATTGGCTAAGTCCAGATTTGCACTCTTTAGATGGCTTTTATATATGTGAGAAAAGTTTTAAAATATCGTATGTTATTATGAATGTTAAGTATGAAGTCTAAGTATACTTCACATAAGTATGTAAAAGTTTTAAATTTTCCGCAATTTTTAATGATCTCATGTTATGACGAGTGCTAAGGGCTTGTCTTAGTCCTTTGAGAAGGTGACGATGCCGGTAGCATCTGGGGTATGATCTTTGGGTGTGACATTACTTAGTTACCAAGCTAAATTGTGTGTACCGGATGTTAACTTGAAGGGTAAAATCTTAAAAGAATTTCATAGGTCCCGATATTCTATCCATCCGGATGCCACAAAAATGTAGCATCATCTTCGAGAAGTCCATTGGTGGGATGGTTTGATAAGGGACATAGTGGAATTTGTGGCTAGATGTCCAAATTCCAAACAAGTTAAGGCCGAGCATGAAAAGTCGAGTGGTTTGACTCAAGTAATGAATGTTCCTACTTGGAAGTGGGAACACATTAATATGGACTTCATAGTGGGTTTGCCTAGCACACATAGGAAAAATGACTCTATATGGGCTTTTGTTGATAGATTAAAAAATCCGATCATTTTATTCCCATGAGGTCTACTTATTTGATGAATTATTATGCAAAGTTGTATCTTGACAAAATTGTTAGTTTGTATGGCATTTCTTTGTCGATTATCTCAGATAGAGGTGCCCAATTAACTTCTCGTTTTTGGAGATATTTCCAAAAGGGATTGGAATACTCAAATGAATCTTAGCACCGCCTTTCATCCTCAAACGGATGGTCAAGCGAAGCGTACTGTAACAACCCTAAAAATGACTATGCTAAGTAATGTCTAATGTATCTAGAATGCCTAGATTAGATCGGGTTCACACGAATTGATGCGCGTAGAACCAGACCTCTAAACCTCTACAACAACCAACCGTACTAACTTGGTGAGTTAGTTGAGCTAGAAAAGGTTTGGTCCAGCCATGTAGGGCACCCGAATATGAAGATTTATCCGGAGGAGTCTTAACTAGACTTAAAAAGGGGTAATCTTAAGTTTGGAGGGTCTAGGGGTAAAATGGTCTTTTCCAGGATAAGGGTAGTATTGTAAATATCTTAAATATTTATTAATTAATTAATTAATATGGTGGAGGGTCAATTCGGGAAGAAGTTGCCAAATTTGACCCTTTAAGCAAAATCTAGCTTTACCCGGGTTCGAGCCTTGGTGGAAGCAAGGATTAAATTGATTTAATTTTATTAAGTGAATTAGTTGAATTTATTAATATTTAAAAAGCTGATTTAAGTAAGAGAAAAATCAGATTTTTATAATAAAATAATAATAAAAAAATAAATAAATAATGAGGAGTCCTAGTTTGACTTAGTCTCCACCTAACTCTCCTAATCTTAATCCTAATCCTAATCCTCTCATTCTCACGTCTCTCACTCTCATTCTCATATTTTTTATCATTAAAATAACTGAAAATAATAGATCTTCACTCTTGAAGAACTTACACACAAAAACTCAAACGAAAAACTATGCTAAAAATGAAAATCAACAACAAGTTCTTGACGGGATTGTGCTTGAAGTTTCGGTGGTGAGGCTTGGTTTTATGGTAAATTGGCAGCATTTAAACAATTTTGAACGACATTAAGGTATGGGTTTTCTTGTCTCTTGGTCCCTTTCCCAAGAGACCCTTAAGGTTCAGTTTATATCACGATTGAAAGACTAAGGTTGTCTCCGTTGCATGCCCCTGTCATTAGATCCTCTGAACGATTCAAAGCATGCGTTGGTATGTCTTCTGGTAGATAAATGTTAGGTCTGGTTGTGATTATGTGTTGAATGTGTGGTAGGAAATCATGTAAAGGATGAAAAATATATTCCGAAAAAATGTATTAAGTTGACTGTTTTGAGCATGTGTGTGCTGAAAATTTGACTATGTTTGCTGCCTAAAATTTGTATGTTAAATATTGTGTTTTGCGTGTGTAAAAATGCTAAAAACGTGATGTTCATAAAGGGTTAAGGTGGCTTACTAAATGTCACTCAAAATGCTACAAAAAAATCAACAAAAGAATGAGAAAAAAATGGATTGAAAGAGACAAAATTTCCAGCTTCCTGGAAATTTGTAGTCTCGGCCAAAATGACTTATTTTTTAAAAATTTTAAAAATTGTGAGGTCATTTGGAATTGAACCCAATACCTCTCCAAATGTAAATTACACAAAAATTTCATAAAAAATGAAAGGAAAAATAAATGTGGAGAGTGGAGATTGAACCCCCAACCTCTTGAATGGATGAGAGAGTTAGGAGAAAAATAAAGGAGAAAAATAAATGTGGAGAGTGGGGATTGAACCCACAACCTCTTAAATAGATGAGAGAGTTAGGAGAAAAATAATGGAGAAAAATAAATGTGGAGAGTGGGGATTGAACCCCCAACCTCTTGAATGGATGAGAGATTTAGGAGAAAATAATGGAGAAAAAATAAATGTGGAGAGTGGGGATTGAATCCCCAATCTTTTGAATGGATGAGAGAGTTAGGAGAAAAAAAAGGAGAAAAATAAATGCGGATAGTGGGGATTGAACCACCAACCTCTTGAATAGGTGAGAGAGTTAGGAGAAAAAAAAAAAAGGAAATATTATGGGGATGATGGGGATCGAACTAGGGTCCCTCAAATGTGAAAAATGCAATCACCAAGTTTAATGTAAGATTAAGTGTTGCCCAAGGATTTCGAAATCGGGTTCCCTTGCCCAATTTCGTATTGACACATAAGTCATACGTAAGTAAATATTTAATGAATGCTGCCTCTAAAGATCGAAATCAATATCTTGGCATATCTACAAGATGCATAAGTCTTGTACCACATAATCTTGGGTAAACATGAATCACTTAGACAAACAATGAATAAAGCCTCATGGCTTGTATGTGTGGACTCATAAGTCTAGCATACGTTTAAAAGTAAGTGAGCCTAAGATGTATGTGATGAAATGATGTAACCCTAGAAGGGTTAAGTAAGAGTGTGAAACAGACTAAATGGCCAAGTGCATTGGCATATGATGAAATGAATATCACGTTAAGGGGTGAGTAATTATGAAAAGCAAATGTGTTAAAGTTAATGAATAAGGTGACAATATGATAAGAGGCTAATGTGAAAGATGAGGGCAATCTCAAATGATCCTAAGTAAATGTTACCAAAACGTACTCACCTATGAGAGTGTAAAGCTAATGAAGAGACCACTCTATATAAACACTCTAAATAAGTATTGAAGTTAATGCATACTTAATACTAATGATGAGATGATAAATCATCTAATGAGCTATGATGTCCTCATGCTAGAAGTTACCTTCCATGATATGTGAGTTGAATGTAATGGAACTTTATACTGAGCACCGATAGGCTAGCTATGAGCGGTGATGCCTTCTTTCGGGAAGGGCGGAGTTTCACGTAACTCTCATGAGATGAGACTGTCCGGCATACCGGATATGGGTCTCCTTATATATCTTATTCTTTGAACCTATACTGCCAATATAGGGATCTAGCAGGGTTCGACTGCCTATATACGCTAGCATGTTTTGGTTCACTTTGGCCGGTGATTCCACCACTTTTCGGTGTGGGGATTACACACTGCATTTCATGATGCTGACATGATCTATGTTGGTTAAGGTTAAAGTTCCCAAAGAAAGAATGAGTCCAACCTCAAATGATGCACATAATGAAATGAACGATACCAAATATATTAGGATAGGATAATCAAGAGTTGAGCTAGACTTAAGTAATGACACTAGGTTATTCTTTGTCATTGCACAGCAAACCCGATGAGAGTCTTAAACTACATCCTAGGTATGACTAGTGAGTGCACTAGTATATGAATGAATGAAAATGAAGTACGTATGAATGAATAAAGCAGACTGTGTGTTTGCTAAAGAAGGCTCCCTAGTTGAGGTCCCATATGTTGAGCCCTCATTTTGGGAAGTCCTAATGTCAAGTCCATGATTCCAAGGTCTCATGGCATATGAAAGAATGATGTGAACTACGTGATATGATATGTGTATTACATTATGTGCTGCTTGAAAATGATAAGTATGATGATGGATGTTACTCTCATGGAATGACTTTCCTAATCCAAATTTGGCAAGTCCACTGACTTTCCTAATCCAAATTTGGCAAGTCCACTGACTTTTCTAATCCAAATTTGGCAAGTCCACTGACTTGACTTTTCATAAATCATGTTGTTAGGAAAGAGCTATTCTTACTCATGCATGTCCTTGGTGTGTGCTTGCGTATACCCATACTTAGTACAAGTGTGTACTAATCCCATACAATATCTACTTTTAGGTGCAGGCACAGGTGGACGTTAGAGCTTACAGTATGACGTTGCAGCTATCCGGACGTGGAGCATTCATCCGGATTCGGTAGGCCCTCATGCTTTCGAGGACGCTTGTCCACTATATTCTAGCTTAGATATAGGTTTGAGTTAGTGGAGTATGTTCCACTAGCGTTTCTTTCTCATCTTATTTCAGACATTGTATTGGTGCCATTTTGGCAAGTATACACTTAATGCAGTATGGAACTATTTCTTTCATTTGATGATCTTAATATTAGATGGTTGCTTGTGAACGTTTATTAGTTTAAGTAGAATGTCTTATATGAATTTTAAGTAACAAAAAGTTCAAACTTTCCGCTAAAATTAACCTAGATGAAGTAATGATTACGTATGTAGGCTTGTCTGCGACCTCTGAGTGGTCAACGACGCCAGTCTCGTCTGGGGTCTAGACTTCGGTCGTGACAAAGTTGGTATCAGAGCCCTAGGTTAAATTTCAAAGATAGTAAGTTCACATCAACCACATTGAGTAGTTTCTAAGTCATGGTAGTGAAGTGCACCAATATCCTGAATTAGAGACTTCATGATGCGTAGGAAAATTCCCTTCTTCTGATCTTTTCGTGCCTTCTCTAATGTCTGTTTCTTGGTGTTAACAGCGTATCTAACATCAACTCTTGAGATTCAGAAAGATGAATACGAGGAGAAACGAAGGCGGAGCAACAAGGTGTTCCCAGGAAGAACCCACATGCCAGCACCATGGCTAACAAGTTAAGGGACTTCACGAGGATGAATCCTCCCATTTAAACTGCATCTAACATTGTTGAGAATCTCGAAAAGGAGTGTAGGGAAGCTATGCTGCATGCGAGCATGGATTTTCCAAGCTTATGGTCTGTGTCTAACAAGTGGAGGAAAACAGGAAGAGGTAGCATACTAGGGCAGGGAACAGGTCAAGGCAAGCTGAGAAGAATTTTTCAAGGAAGAGTAGTACTGAAATAAGGGATAAGCCCAGGTTTAATAAGGGACTCTCCCACCAAGGGGAGTCAAGTTCATCCGAGGGTCACTATAATAGAGATTCGGAGTCCAGAGTTAAGAGAAACAATGAAGTAGATACACCTTAGGAGAGGCCACCTTGGAAGAAGTGTGGCAAACTGCATGGAGGAGAGTGTATGATGGTCTCTAATGCTTGTTACAGTTGTGGCAAACCGGGTCACATGGTGAAGGATTGTCCGAATAGGAGAAGTCAAGAACAAGGGAAGGAGAGAGTTCATCCAAATGGTCCAAGTGAAGAGGCTCCAAGGAGGCAACGATTCTTCGCACTCAATTGTAGAGGTGCAGGGGAAGGCACTTCTGGTGAAGTCTTGTGTGCATATCCTTAATTAGTCTTTCATGTATTTGACTGTGTAAGGTGTTTATGAACTAGTATGAGGTTAATATGTTTGAGTCATCATGTTGATTGCTGATTTGTACGACTTATATGTTTACTTATGTTGTATGCTTTGGATTAGACTAGTTTAGGAAAGAGTTCTTAGTCAATTAATGTGAACCTATTAGTAGGTTTCAAGGATGTGCACCATCATGTTAATATGTGAATCAGATATTCACCAATAAAAGGCATTGAATAGCTTAGGTAGGGAATTTCTCCATAAGTGTTATGCCACAATAGACTATCAAACCAGTGTAGTGAGGTTTTAGTTGCCAAATGAGATAGGGTATAAATGGGCAGGGCGTGGATCAATCCAACAAAGCCATATAATTTAAAATCTTAAGGCCAAAAAGATGTTATCTTAGGGGTTAGATATACTCCTCCTAAGGCTGGTTTTGTTGAAGAAACTCTATGTTTTAGTGCAATAGTCGACTTGGTGTTGTAAGTCCATAATCGTATGAGTAATAATTGCACTGTGTGAGTTTAAATGAATTCATGTTTGCATGTCATGTTGTTGTTTTTGTATAGCGTGGACATGATTTTTGTGTTGCATGAGTTGTGAGGTGCATCAAGTTTAGTGCGATTGAGAAGGAAGTTCCTCAATCTCAAATATGAAGCTTCAGATAAGCTTGAGTAATATGCATTATCCAGAGTAAGTGTGAAACAGAAATTCACAAAGCGTAAAGTCTCAATTATGTTAAGATATCTTCAAAAATCACCCTCTTTATTTTAAAATGATATGTAGTGTCATTCGGGGACGAATGTTCCTAAGGGGGGATAATGTAACAACCCTAAAAATGACTATGCTAAGTAATGTCTAATGTATCTAGAATGCCTATATTAGATCGGGTTCACATGAATTGATGCGCGTAGAACCAGACCTCTGAACCTCTGCAACAACCAAGCCAACTAACTTGGTGAGTTAGTTGAGCTAGGAAAGGTTGGGTCCAGCCATGTAGGGCACCGAATATGAAGATTTACCCGGATGAGTCTTAACAAGACTTAAAAAGGGGTAATCTTAAGTTTGGAGGGTCTAGGGGTAAAATAATTTTTTCCAAGATAAGGGTAGTATTGTAATTATCCTAAATATTTAATTAATTAATTAATATGGTGGAGGGGCAATTCGGGTAGAGGTTGCCGAATTTGACCCTTTAAGCAAAATCTAGCTTCACCCGGGTTCGAGTCTTGGTTGAAGCAAGGATTAAATTGATTTAATTTTATTAAGTGAATTAGTTGAATTAATTACTATTTAAAAATCTGATTTAAGTAAGGGAAAAATCAAATTTTTATAAAAATAATAATAATAATAAAATTAATAAATAATGAGGAGTCCTAGTTTGACTTAGTCTCCACCTAACTCTCCTAATCCTAATCATAATCCTAATCCTCTCATTCTCACGCCTTTCACTCTCATTCTCACATTTTTTATCATTAAAATAACTTAAAATAATAGCTCTTCACTCTTGAAGAACTTACACACAAAAACTCAAAAGAAAAACTAAGCTAAAAACGAAAACAACAACAAGTTCTTGACGGGATTGTGCTTGAAGTTTCGGTGGTGAGGCTTGGTTTCATGGTAAATTGGCAGCATTTAAACAAGTTTTGAATGACATTAAGGTATGGGTTTTCTTCACTCTTGGTCCCTTTCCCAAGAGACCCTTAAGGTAAAGTTTATATCACTATTGAAAGACTAAGGTTATCCCCGTTGCATGCCCCTGTCATTAGATCCTCTGAACGATTCAAAGCATGCGTTGGTATGTCTTCTGGTAGATAATGTTAGGTCTGGTTGTGATTATGTGTTGAATGTGTGTAGGAAATCATGTAAAGGATGAAAATATATTCGGAAAAATTATTAAGTGACTGTTTTGAGTATGTGTGTGCTGAAAATTTGACTATGTTTGTGTGTCTGAAATTGTAAGTTAAATGTTGTGTTTTGCGTGTGTAAAAATGTTAAAAACGTGATGTTCATAAAAGGTTAAAGTGTTTTACTGAATGTACTCAAAAAGCTACAAAAAATCAACAAAAGAATGAGAAAAAATGGATTGGAAGAGACCAAATTTCCAGCTTGCTGGAAATTTGTAGTCTCGGCCAAAATGCTAATTTTTAAAAAAATTTAAAAATTGTGAGGTCATTGGGAATTGAACCCAAGACCTCACCAAATGTAATTACATAAAAAATTTCATAAAAAAATAAAAGAAAAATAAATATGGAGAGTGGGATTGAACCCCCAACCTCTTGAATGGATGAGAGAGTTAGGAGAAATAACGGAAAAAATAAATGTGGTGAGTGGGGATTGAACCCACAACCTCTTGAATAGATGAGATATATAGGAGAAAATTAATGGAGAAAAATAAATGTACACTTTGATACTGAGCACGATAGGCTAGCTATGAGCGGTGATGCCTTCTTTCGGGAAGGGCGGAGTTTCACGTAACTCTCATGAGATGAGACTGTCCGGCATACCGGGATATGGGTCTCCTTATATACTCTTATTTCTTTGAACCTATACTGCCAATATAGGGATCTAGCAGGGTTCGACTGCCTATATACGCTAGCATGTTTGGTTCACTTTGGCCGGTGATTCCACCACTTTTCGGTGTGGGGATTACACACTGCATTTCATGATGCTGACATGATCTATGTTGGTTAAGGTTAAAGTTCCCAAAGAAAGAATGAGTCCAACCTCAAATTGATGCACATAATGAAATGAACGATACCAAATATATTAGGATAGGATATCAAGAGTTGAGCTAGACTTAAGTAATGACACTAGGTTATCTTTGTCATTGCACAGCAAACCCGATGAGAGTCTTAAACTACATCCTAGGTATGACTAGTGAGTGCACTAGTATATGAATGAATGAAAATGAAGTACGTATGAATGAATAAAGCAGACTGTGTGTTTGCTAAAGAAGGCTCCCTAGTTGAGGTCCCATATGTTGAGCCTCATTTTGGGAAGTCCTAATGTCAAGGTCCATGATTCCAAGGTCTCATGGCATATGAAAGAGTGATGTGAACTACGTGATATGATATGTGTATTACATTAGTGCTGCTGAAAATGATAAGTATGATGATGGATGTTACTCTCATGGAATGACTTTCCTAATCCAAATTTGGCAAGTCCACTGACTTTCCTAATCCAAATTTGGCAAGTCCACTGACTTTCTAATCCAATTTGGCAAGTCACTGACTTGACTTTTCATAAATCTTTGTTGTTAGGAAAGAGCTATTCTTACTCATGCATGTCCTTGGTGGTGTGCTTGCGTATACCCATACTTAGTACAAGTGTGTACTAATCCCATACAATAATCTACTTTTAGGTGCAGGCCACAGGTGGACGTTAGAGCTTACAGTATGACGTTGCAGCTATCCGGACGTGGAGCATTCATCCGGATTCGGTAGGCCCTCATGCTTTCGAGGACGCTTGTCCACTATTTCTAGCTTAGATATAGGTTTGAGTTAGTGGAGTATGTTCCACTAGCGTTTCTTTCTCATCTTATTTGCGACATTGTATTGGTTGCCATTTTGGCAAGTATACACTTAATGCAGTATGGAACTATTTCTTTCATTTGATGATCTTAATATTAGATGGTTGCTTGTGAACGTTTATTAGATTAGTAGAATGTCTTATATGAATTTTAAGTAACAAAAAGTTCAAACTTTCCGCTAAATTAACCTAGATGAAGTAATGATTACGTATGTAGGCTTGTCTGGCGACCTCTGAGTGGTCAACGACGCCAGTCTCGTCTGGGGTCTAGACTTCGGTCGTGACAAAGTTGGTATCAGAGCCCTAGGTATAAATTCCAAAGATAGTAAGTTCACATCAACCACATTGAGTAGTTTCTAAGTCATGGTAGTGAAGTGCACCAAATCCTGAATTAGAGACTTCATGATGCGTACGGAAAATTCCCTTCTTCTGATCTTTTCGTGCCTTCTCTAATGTCTGTTTCTTGGTGTTAACAGCGTATCTAACATCAACTCTTGAGATTCAGAAAGATGAATACGAGGAGAAACGAAGGCGGAGCAACAAGGTGTTCCCAGGAAGAACCCACATGCCAGCGACCATGGCTAACAAGTTAAGGGACTTCACGAGGATGAATCCTCCCATATAAACTGCATCTAACATTGTTTGAGAATCTCGAAAAGGAGTGTAGGGAGCTATGCTGCATGCGAGCATGGATTTTTCCAAGCTTATGGTCTGTGTCTAACAAGTGGAGGAAAAACAGGAAAGAGGTAGCATACTAGGGCAGGGAAACAGGTCAAGGCAAGCTGAGAAGAATTTTCAAGGAAGAGTAGTACTGAAATAAGGGATAAGCCCAGGTTTATAAGGGACTCTCCCACCAAGGGGAGTCAAGTTCATCCGAGGGTCACTATAATAGAGATTCGGAGTCCAAGTTAAAGAAACAATGAAGTAGATACACCTTAGGAGAGGCCACCTTGGAAGAAGTTGTTCGGCAAACTGGCATGGAGGAGAGTGTATGATGGTCTCTAATGCTTGTTACAGTTGTGGCAAACCGGGTCACATGTGAAGGATTGTCCGAATAGGAGAAGTCAAGAACAAGGGAAGGAGAGAGTTCATCCAAAGGTCCAAGTGAAGAGGGCTCAGGAGACTATGCTAAGTAATGTCTAACGTATCTAGAATGCCTAGATTAGATCGGGTTCACACGAATTGATGCGCGTAGAACCAGACCTCTGAACCTCTGCAACAACCAAGCAAACTAACTTGGTGATTTAGTTGAGCTAGGAAAGGTTGGGTCCAGCCATGTAGGGCACCCGAATATGAAGATTTATCCGGATGAGTCTTAACCAGACTTAAAAAGGGGTAATTGTAAGTTTGGAGGGTCTAGGGGTAAAATGGTCTTTTCCAGGCTAAGGTAGTATTGTAATTACCCTAAATATTTAATTAATTAATTAATTAATATGGTGGAGGGGCAATTCGGGTAGAGGTTGTCGAATTTGACCCTTTAAGAAAAATCTAGCTTCACCCGGGTTCGAGCCTTGGTGGAAGCAAGGATTAATTGATTTAATTTTATTAAGTGAATTAGTTTAATTAATTAATATTTAAAAAGCTGATTTAAGTAAGGGAAAAATCAGATTTTATAATAAAATAATAATAAAAAATTAATAAATAATGAGGAGTCCTAGTTTGACTTAGTCTCCACCTAACTCTCCTAATCCTAATCTAATCCTAATCCTCTCATTCTCACGTCTCTCACTCTCATTCTCATTTTTTATCATTAAAATAACTGAAAATAATAGTTCTTCACTCTTGAAGAACTTACACACAAAAACTCAAACGAAAAACTAAGCTAAAAACGAAAATCAACAACAAGTTCTTGACGGGATTGTGCTTGAAGTTTCGGTGGTGAGGCTTGGTTTCATGGTAAATTGGCAGCATTTAAACAAGTTTTGAACGACATTAAGGTATGGGTTTTTTCTCTCTTGGTCCCTTTCCCAAGAGACCCTTAAGGTTCAGTTTAAATCACGATTGAAAGACTAAGGTTGTCCCCGTTGCATGCCCCTGTCATTAGATCCTTGAACGATTCAAAGCATGCGTTGGTATGTCTTCTGGTAGATAATGTTAGGTCTGGTTGTGATTATGTGTTGAATGTGTGGTAGAAATCATGTAAAGGATGAAAAATATATTCCGGAAAATGTATTAAGTGGACTGTTTTGAGCATGTGTGTGCTGAAAATTTGACTATGTTTGCTGCCTGAAATTTGTATGTTAAATGTTGTGTTTTGCGTGTGTAAAAATGCTAAAAACGTGATGTTCATAAAAGGTTAAGGTGGCTGACTGAATGTCACTCAAAATGCTACAAAAAATCAACAAAAGAATGAGAAAAAATGGATTGGAAGAGACAAATTTCCAGCTTCTGGAAATTTGTAGTCTCGGCCAAAATGACTATTTTTAAAAATTTTAAAAATTGTGAGGTCATTGGAATTGAACCCAAGACCTCACCAAATGTAAATTACACAAAAATTTCATAAAAAATAAAGGAAAAATAAATGTGGAGAGTGGAGATTGAACCCCCAACCTCTTGAATGGATGAGAGAGTTAGGAGAAAAATAAAGGAGAAAAATAAATGTGGAGAGTGGGGATTGAACCCCAACCTCTTGAATGGATGAGAGAGTTAGGAGAAAAATAAAGGAGAAAAATAAATGTGGAGAGTGGGGATTGAACCCCAACCTCTTGAATGGATGAGAGAGTTAGGAGAAAATAAAGGAAAAAATAAATGTGGAGAGTGGGGATTGAACCCCAACCTCTTGAATGGATGAGAGAGTTAGGAAAAAAAAGGAGAAAATAAATGATGTGGGGATTGAACCACAACCTCTTGAATAGTGAGAGAGAGGAGAAAAAAAAGGAAATATTATGGGGATGATGGGGATCGAACTAGGGTCCCCAAATCTGAAAAATGCAATCACCAAGTTTAATTAAGATTAAGTGTTGCCCAAGGGATTCGAAATCGGGTTCCCTTGCCCAATTCGTATTGACACATAAGTCATACGTAAGTAAATATTTAATGAATGCTGCCTCTAAAGATCGAAATCAATATCTTGGCATATCTACAAGATGCATAAGTCTTGTACCACATAATCTTGGGTAAACATGAATCACTTAGACAAACTATGAATAAAGCCTCATGGCTTGTATGTGTGGACTCATAAGTCTAGCATACGTTTAAAAGTAAGTGAGCCTAAGATGTATGTGATGAAATGATGTAACCCTAGAAGGGTTAAGTAAGAGTGTGAAACACACTAAATGGCCAAGTGCATTGGCATATGATGAAATGAATTCACGTGAAGGGTGAGTAATTATGAAAAGCAAATGTGTTAAAGTTAATGAATGAGGTGACAATATGATAAGAGGCTAATGTGAAAGATGAGAGCAATCTCAAATGAGCCTAAGTAAATGTTACCAAAACGTACTCACCTATGAGAGTGTAAAGCTAATGAAGAGACCAGTCTCTATGAACACTCTAATGAAAGTATTGAAGTTAATGCATACTTAATACTAATGATGAGATGAGAAATCATCTAATGAGCTATGATGTCCTCATGCTAGAAGCCAACTTCCATGATGTATGAGTTGAATGTAATGGAACTTTATACTGAGCACCGATAGGCTAGCTATGAGCGGTGATGCCTTCCTTCGGGAAGGGCGGAGGTTCACGTAACTCTAATGAGATGAGACTGTCCGGCATGCCGGGTATGAGTCTCCTTATATCTCCTAGTCGTTGAACCTATACTGCCAATATAGGGATCTAGCAGGGTTCGACTCCCTATATACGCTAGCATGTTTTGGTTCACTTTGGCCGGTGATTCCACCTCTTTTCGGTGTGGGGATTACACACTGGATTTCATGATGCTCACATGATCTATGTCGGTTAAGGTTAAAGTTCCCAAAGAAAGAATGAGGCCAGCCTCAAATGATGCACATAATGAAATGAACGATACCAAAGGTGTTAGGATAGGATAATCAAGAGGTGAGCTAGACTTAAGTAATGACACTAGGTTATTCTTGGTCATTGCACAACAAACCCGATGAGAGTCTTAAACTACATCCTAGGTATGACTAGTGATTGCACTAGTATATGAATGAATGAAAATGAAGTACGTATGAATGAATGAAGCAGACTCTGTGTTTGCTAAAGAAGGCTCCCTAGTTGAGGTCCCATATGTTGAGCCCTCATTTTGGGAAGTCCTAATGTCAAGTCCATGATTCCAAGGTCTCATGGCATATGAAAGAATGATGTGAACTACGTGATATGATATGTGCAATACATTATGTGCTGCTTGCAAAATGATAAGTATGATGATGCATGTTACTCTCATGGCATGACTTTCCTAATCCAAATTTGGCAAGTCCACTGACTTTCCTAATCCAAATTTGGCAAGTCCACTGACTTTCTTAATCCAAAATTGGTAAGTCCACTGACTTGACTTTCCATAAATCATGTTGTTAGGAAAGAGCTATTCTTACTAATGCATGTCCTTGGTGTGTGCTTGTATATACCCATACTTAGTACAAGTGTGTACTAATCCCATACAATATCTACTTTTAGGTGCAGGCACAGGTGGACGTTAGAGCTTACAGTACGACGTTGCAGTTATCCGGAAGTGGAGCATTCATCCGGATTTGATAGGCCCTCATGCATTCGAGGATGCTTGCCCATTATATTCTAGCTTAGATATAGGTTTGAGTTAGTGGAGTATGTTCCACTAGCGTTTCTTTCTCATCTTATTTCAGACATTTTATTGGTGCCATTTTGGCACGTATACACTTAATGCAGTATGGAACTATTTCTTTCATTGATGATCTTAATATTGGATGGTTGATTGTGAACGTTTATAAGTTTAAGTAGAATGTCTTACATGAATGTTAAGTAACAAAAAGTTCAAACTTTCCGCTAAAATTAACCTAGATGAAGTAATGATTACGTATGTAGGCTTGTCTGCGACCTCTGAGTGGTCAACGACGCCAGTCTCGTCTGGGGTCTAGACTTCGGTCGTGACAAAGTTGGTATCAGAGCCCTAGGTTAAATTCCAAAGATAGTAAGTTCACATCAACCACATTGAGTAGTTTCTAAGTCATGGTAGTGAAGTGCACCAATATCCTGAATTAGAGACTTCATGATGCGTAGGAAAATTCCCTTCTTCTGATCTTTTCGTGCCTTCTCTAATGTCTGTTTCTTGGTGTTAACAGCGTATCTAACATCAACTCTTGAGATTCAGAAAGATGAATACGAGGAGAAACGAAGGCGGAGCAACAAGGTGTTCCCAGGAAGAACCCACATGCCAGCACCATGGCTAACAAGTTAAGGGACTTCACGAGGATGAATCCTCCCATTTAAACTGCATCTAACATTGTTGAGAATCTCGAAAAGGAGTGTAGGGAAGCTATGCTGCATGCGAGCATGGATTTTTCCAAGCTTATGGTCTGTGTCTAACAAGTGGAGGAAAACAGGAAGAGGTAGCATACTAGGGCAGGGAACAGGTCAAGGCAAGCTGAGAAGAATTTTTCAAGGAAGAGTAGTACTGAAATAAGGGATAAGCCCAGGTTTAATAAGGGACTCTCCCACCAAGGGGAGTCAAGTTCATCCGAGGGTCACTATAATAGAGATTCGGAGTCCAGAGTTAAGAGAAACAATGAAGTAGATACACCTTAGGAGAGGCCACCTTGGAAGAAGTGTGGCAAACTGCATGGAGGAGAGTGTATGATGGTCTCTAATGCTTGTTACAGTTGTGGCAAACCGGGTCACATGGTGAAGGATTGTCCGAATAGGAGAAGTCAAGAACAAGGGAAGGAGAGAGTTCATCCAAATGGTCCAAGTGAAGAGGCTCCAAGGAGGCAACGATTCTTCGCACTCAATTGTAGAGGTGCAGGGGAAGGCACTTCTGGTGAAGTCTTGTGTGCATATCCTTAATTAGTCTTTCATGTATTTGACTGTGTAAGGTGTTTATGAACTAGTATGAGGTTAATATGTTTGAGTCATCATGTTGATTGCTGATTTGTACGACTTATATGTTTACTTATGTTGTATGCTTTGGATTAGACTAGTTTAGGAAAGAGTTTCTTAGTCAATTAATGTGAACCTATTAGTAGGTTTCAAGGATGTGCACCATCATGTTAATATGTGAATCAGATATTCACCAATAAAAGGCATTGAATAGCTTAGGTAGGGAATTTCTCCATAAGTGTTATGCCACAATAGACTATCAAACCAGTGTAGTGAGGTTTTAGTTGCCAAATGAGATAGGGTATAAATGGGCAGGGCGTGGATCAATCCAACAAAGCCATATAATTTCAAATCTTAAGGCCAACAAGATGTTATCTTAGGGGTTAGATATACTCCTCCTAAGGCTGGTTTTGTTGAAGAAACTCTATGTTTTAGTGCAATAGTCGACTTGGTGTTGTAAGTCCATAATCGTATGAGTAATAATTGCACTGTGTGAGTTTAAATGAATTCATGTTTGCATGTCATGTTGTTGTTTTTGTATAGCGTGGACATGATTTTTGTGTTGCATGAGTTGTGAGGTGCATCAAGTTTAGTGCGATTGAGAAGGAAGTTCCTCAATCTCAAATATGAAGCTTCAGATAAGCTTGAGTAATATGCATTATCCAGAGTAAGTGTGAAACAGAAATTCACAAAGCGTAAAGTCTCAATTATGTTAAGATATCTTCAAAAATCACCCTCTTTATTTTAAAATGATATGTAGTGTCATTCGGGGACGAATGTTCCTAAGGGGGGGATAATGTAACAACCCTAAAAATGACTATGCTAAGTAATGTCTAATGTATCTAGAATGCCTATATTAGATCGGGTTCACACGAATTGATGCGCGTAGAACCAGACCTCTGAACCTCTGTAACAACAAAGCCAACTAACTTGGTGAGTTAGTTGAGCTAGGAAAGGTTGGGTCCAGCCATGTAGGGCACCGAATATGAAGATTTACCCGGATGAGTCTTAACAAGACTTAAAAAGGGGTAATCTTAAGTTTGGAGGGTCTAGGGGTAAAATAATTTTTTCCAAGATAAGGGTAGTATTGTAATTATCCTAAATATTTAATTAATTAATTAATATGGTGGAGGGGCAATTCGGGTAGAGGTTGCCGAATTTGACCCTTTAAGCAAAATCTAGCTTCACCCGGGTTCGAGTCTTGGTTGAAGCAAGGATTAAATTGATTTAATTTTATTAAGTGAATTAGTTGAATTAATTACTATTTAAAAATCTGATTTAAGTAAGGGAAAAATCAAATTTTTATAAAAATAATAATAATAATAAAATTAATAAATAATGAGGAGTCCTAGTTTGACTTAGTCTCCACCTAACTCTCCTAATCCTAATCATAATCCTAATCCTCTCATTCTCACGCCTTTCACTCTCATTCTCACATTTTTTATCATTAAAATAACTTAAAATAATAGCTCTTCACTCTTGAAGAACTTACACACAAAAACTCAAAAGAAAAACTAAGCTAAAAACGAAAAACAACAACAAGTTCTTGACGGGATTGTGCTTGAAGTTTCGGTGGTGAGGCTTGGTTTCATGGTAAATTGGCAGCATTTAAACAAGTTTTGAATGACATTAAGGTATGGGTTTTCTTCACTCTTGGTCCCTTTCCCAAGAGACCCTTAAGGTAAAGTTTATATCACTATTGAAAGACTAAGGTTATCCCCGTTGCATGCCCCTGTCATTAGATCCTCTGAACGATTCAAAGCATGCGTTGGTATGTCTTCTGGTAGATAAATGTTAGGTCTGGTTGTGATTATGTGTTGAATGTGTCGTAGGAAATCATGTAAAGGATGAAGAATATATTTCGGAAAAATTTATTAAGTTGACTGTTTTGAGTATGTGTGTGCTGAAAATTTGACTATGTTTGTTGTCTGAAATTTGTAAGTTAAATGTTGTGTTTTGCGTGTGTAAAAATGTTAAAAACGTGATGTTCATAAAATGTTAAAGTGTTTTACTGAATGTAACTCAAAAAGCTACAAAAAAATCAACAAAAGAATGAAAAAAAATGGATTGGAAGAGACCAAATTTCCAGCTTGCTGGAAATTTGTAGTCTCGGCCAAAATGACTAATTTTTAAAAAAATTTAAAAATTGTGAGGTCATTGGGAATTGAACCCAAGACCTCACCAAATGTAAATTACATAAAAATTTCATAAAAAAATAAAAGAAAAAATAAATATGGAGAGTGGAGATTGAACCCCCAACCTGTTGAATGGATAAGAGAGTTAGGAGAACAATAACGGAAAAAAATAAATGTGGTGAGTGGGGATTGAACCCACAACCTCTTGAATAGATGAGATATATAGGAGAAAATTAATGGAGAAAAATAAATGTGGAGAGTGGGGATTGAACCCCTAACCTCTTGAATGGATGAGAGAGTTAGGAGAAAATAATGGAGAAAAAATAAATGTGGAGAGTGGGGATTGAATCCCCAACCTCTGGAATGGATGAGAGAGTTAGGAGAAAAATAAAGGAGAAAAATAAATGTGGAGAGTGGGGATTGAACCCCCAACCTCTTGAATAGATGAAAGAGTTAGGAATGAAAAAAAAGGAAATATTATGGGGCTGATGGGGATCGAACTAGGGTCCCTCAAATGTGAAAAATGCAATCACCAAGTTTAATGTAAGATTAAGTGTTGCCCAAGGGTTTCGAAATCGGGTTCCCTTGTCGAATTTTGTATTGACATATAAGTCATACGTAAGTAAATATTTAATGAATGCTGCCTCTAAAGATCGAAATCAATATCTTGGCATATCTACAAGATGCATAAGTCTTGTACCACATAATTTTGGGTAAACATGAATCACTTAGACAAACTATGAATAAAGCCTCATGGCTTGTATGTGTGGACTCATAAGTCTAGAATACATTTAGAAGTAAGTGAGCCTAAGATGTATGTGATTAAATGATGTAACCCTAGAAGGGTTAAGTAAGAGTGTGAAACACACTAAATGGCCAAGTGCATTGGCATATGATGAAATGAATATTCACGTGAAGGGGTGAGTAATTATGAAAAGCAAATGTGTTAAAGTTAATGAATGAGGTGACAATATGATAAGAGGATAATGTGAAAGATGAGGGCAATCTCAAATGAGCCTAAGTAAATGTTACCAAAACGTACTCACCTATGAGAGTGTAAAGCTAATGAAGAGACCAGTCTCTATGAACACTCTAATGAAAGTATTGAAGTTAATGCATACTTAATACAAATGATGAGATGAGAAATCATCTAATGAGCTATGATGTCCTCATGCTAGAATCCAGCTTCCATGATGTATGAGTTGAATGTAATGGAACTTTATACTGAGCACCGATAGGCTAGCTATGAGTGGTGATGCCTTCCTTCGCAAAGGGCGGAGGTTCACGTAACTCTAATGAGATGAGACTGTCTGGCATGCCGGGTATGAGTCTCGTTATATCTCCTACTCTTTGAACCAATACTGCCAATATAGGGATCTAGCAGGGTTCGACTGCCTATATACGCTAGCATGTTTTGGTTCACTTTGGCCGATGATTCCACCTCTTTTCGGTGTGGGGATTACACACTGCATTTCATGATGCTCACATGATCTATGTCGGTTAAGGTTACAGTTACCAAAGAAAGAATGAGGCCAACCTCAAATGATGCACATAATGAAATGAACGATACAAAAAGTGTTAGGATAGGATAATCAAGAGTTGAGCTAGACTTAAGTAATGACACTAGGTTATTCTTGGTTATTGCACAGCAAACCCGATGAGAGTCTTAAACTATATCCTAGGTATTACTAGTGAGTGCACTAGTATATGAATGAATGAAAATGAAGTACGTATGAATAAATGAAGCAGACTCTGTGTTTGCTAAAGAAGGCTCCCTAGTTAAGGTCCCATATGTTGATCCCTTATTTTGTGAAGTCCTAATGTCAAGTCTATGATTCCAAGGTCTCATGGCATATGAAAGAATGATGTGAACTACGTGATATGATATGTGGAATACGTTATGTGCTGCTTGCAAATGATAAGTATGATGATGCATGTTACTCTAATGGCATGACTTTCCTAATCCAAATTTGGCTAGTCCACTGACTTTCCTACTCCAAATTTGGCAAGTCCACTGACTTTCCTAATCCAAATTTGGCAAGTCCACTGACTTGACTTTCCGTAAATCATGTCGTTAGGAAAGAGCTATTCCTACTCATGCATGTCCTTGGTGTGTGCTTGCATATACCCATACTTAGTACAAGTGTGTACTAATACCATACAATATCTACTTTTAGGTGCAGGCACAGATGGACGTTAGAGCTTATAGTACGACGTTGCGGCTATCCGGACGTGGAGCATTCATCCGGATTTGGTAGGCCCTCATGCTTTCGAGGACGCTTGCCCATTATATTCTAGCTTAGATATAGGTTTGAGTTATTGAAGTATGTTCTACTAGCGTTTCTTTATCATCTTATTTCAGACATTGTATTGGTGCCATTTTGGCAAGTATACACTTAATGCAGTATGGAACTATTTCTTTCATTTGATGATCTTAATATTAGATGGTTGATTGTGAACATTTATGAGTTTAAGTAGAATGTCTTATATGAATGTTAAGTACCAAAAAGTTCCAATTTTCTGCTAAAATTAACCTAGATGAAGTAACTATGACGTATGTAGGCTTGTCTGCGACCTCTGAGAGGTGAACGACGCCGGTCTCGTCTGGGGTCTAAACTCCGGTCGTGACACGTACCATTCAAACCCTAGAGGATATGTTATGGTCTTATGTGATAGATTTCAAAGGAAATTGGTAGTATCACCTATGTTTATTGAGATCTTCTATAATAATAGCTATCATTCGAGTATTTCCATGGCTCATTTTAAAGAACTTTGTGTTAAGAGGTGTTGGTCTCCAGTTGGGTGGTTTGAGGTAGTGGAGTGTTCACTTCTTGGTCCCGATATGTTCTATGAAGCCTTTAAGAAGGTACATATGATAATTGATAGGTTGAAAACATCCTATAGTTGGCGAAAATCCTATCCGACAATAGAAGAAGTGATCTTTAATTCGAAGTAGGTGACATGATGTATTTGAAGATTTCACCTATGAAAGGGCGACGAGATTCGGCAAAAAGGGGAAGTTAAGTCCCCGGTATATGGGTCCTTATGAGGTTTTGCAAAGGGTCGGAAATGTAAATATGAGTTGAGGTTACCTAGTGAACTAGCTTTCTTTCATCCATTTTTCCATGTCTCCATGCTTAAGAAGTGTATTGGTGATCCGTGTCTATACTTCCCACTGAAGGGTTAGGTGTGGATGAGAGACTTTACTATAAAGAGGTTCCGGTGGATATCCTTTATACACAAGTTAAGAAGATGAGGAACAAGGAGGTGGCATCCGTAAAGTTGTTATGGAGAAACCACCTAGTTGAAAGGGAAACATAGGAGGCCGAGGCCGACATGAAGTCTCGTTATCCTCATCTCTTTCCTAACTAACGTTATTTGTTCCAATAAATAATGAAAGTAATGAGTAAATCTGAATTGACTTAATTTGCAAAAATATGCATAATTATTATAAAAGGTTTATGATAAAAGAGTTTTCATGGAAAATGACCTTTTGCTTTATTTGCACTTAGTTGTGTATTGTTGCTTTCATGAAATATTAATGAGCATTTTTATGTGTTGAAAGAAGTTTTTCCATAAGTAACTTGATGATTTTGTTGAAGTCATGTTTATATTGAGAAGGAAATTCCTCATGTTGCGATGTTGAGCTCTTAAAAATTTGGTAAATTGTGTTCTGAGTTGCTATGTGTAAATGCCATGTTGATATGTTTATTTGACTAGTACCTCATGGTGGTTTTTTATGTTGTTGGTTGGGCTTCTAGTATTGAGTCTGTCCTTTCCCTCCAAAATATTTTAGTGTCATTTGGGGACGAATGTTCCTAAGGGGGGGATAATGTAACACTACGAACGTCCAAGACCTAATCTAGAGCCTCACATGTTGTTCTAAGGTTAGTAACACTGTTCTAAGACCTAAAATAATGTTTATAAGTCATTTAGGAAGTTTTAGACTCAAGACGTCAAGGGACATCCTTGACGTCCAAAGACTAGTGAAATAGAGGTTAGTGTTCCTTGGGATGTTTCATGGGGTTTCAAGTGTTGGAATTTAATAAAATTTGGTATAAACATGTCAACCAAGTGTTAGAGTATGTTTAAGGTCGAAACGCCAAAGTACGATTCTTTAAGGCCTAGCCTAAGGGTCCTTGGAGAGGACCCTTCAATTTGACCACAAAAGGTTGTCGTGGCAGTGGCTACCTTCGAAACTAATCGATGAGGCATCATCTGAGTGAAGGGGCGCCGATTGATCCATAGTCCCACACTTATAAATTTTAAAAAAATGCCAAAAACCAGGTCTCAGACACAATCGACGTATGTGCAGAACAGTGGGTGCAAGGGGTCGTTGACTGACCTAAGAATCGTAGGTCGGGGTCTCGTTGGTTAGGTCGTGCTTTACTGTCCAACTTTTAGTGAAGTAAATTAAATTGAAAGATATTAGGGGTTTAATTAAGGGTTAAGGGGTTGTTAACTAAGTTACTAAAGGGACTATATAACACCTAACCCACATTAAACTAAACCAATACCCCTGAATTCAAAAAATCACATCTCTCTAACATCTCTCTAGCCTCTCTCTTTCCTAAACTTCAACCTCCATTGAAAAACACCTGGGCTCCAATTCAAGGAAAAATTCACCAAATTTTTCATCTCAAATTCGTGGCAAGATCATCACTATGGTATGGTTTCATTCACTCTTGTGATTCCTTTCCCCAAGAGGCCTTTCCAAAGATGATTTTCAACTTCCCCAAAACTAGGGTTTCAATATAGACATGGGTTCTCTTTTCAAAATGAAATTTTTAATCAATTGTGATGAATTATAGTCTTTTATCATTGTTTAACTAAGTATTAATGGTCAATTGATGAAGACCACTCAAGATTGTCTCTATGAACCCTTGTTCTTTCCTACATTCATTATGTCTTCAAATTCTATAGTAATTGTGAAAGTTGATTATCATAAGAATGCATAGAGTAGTGATTGCTATGTATTACGTCTTGGATTTACCTTGTTTATGCATTGGCTATGTAATTCTTGGTAATTGAAGTATGAAGGCAATAAGGGGGAAATAAGGTATGGAGATTGATTCTTCTTGAATTCAATTATAAAAAATGAGTTATTTAGATCATAGTGATTCAATATCTAATGTGTGGTTGTGGTGTTGATAGTATGTATTTCTCATCCTTTACCATAGACTATTGAATTGGCTATGAGGTATTCAAGTATGTTAAGATATGACTATTGTACTACTGAAAGTAGCTTCGCATGGTTATGATAAAGTGTTGAGTGAAAGGTTTACTTACTTGTATGTTGTTTTCTAAAGTTAAAGGGGTAGTTCTCACTAATTAATACCTATGAGCTATAACAATGAATTTATTGACATAAGGGTCTAGAATGGACTAATGTGATTTTTTATGAAGAGTATGACGATTCCTAAAAGGAATAGATGTTTAGTACCAAAGGGCATGTAAATGAGATGGAGGTATCACGTTTAGTAAGTTCGACCTCCCAATTGGGTTTCTTCCGGTTTAGTAAGTTCGGATTCCCAAGATATGTGTTGTCTCATGAGATGGAAACCTCCACGTTAGTAAGTCAAGGTTTCTAGTAACAATCTTCTTTACCCTTAACTATGTGCCCACATAGGACTATATCTTAGTGGATCCACCTAGATAACTATGAAAGATTGGTTACATCTTATGCAAGTGTTAACCAACTCTTTTTAGTGTTGGAGGACAACATTGAATTCCATGTAGCTCACATGGTCTGATGTCAGTTATTGCACTATTTTCCTTTATTTAATATGGTAAGTGAATGAGTCAAGCATGTGATCAATTATTAGGGCTTATATTAAATGTTACTATATAGGGTGAGGGAGGGTATGTGACTTCTCTTACTCACAACACTTGTTGGAGCCTAAGTGTCACGACCCGGATTCTGGAATCCGAACCGCGACTAGCGTCGTTAACCTCTCAGAGGTCGCATACAAGCCTCTTCTTAGCTTTCATCACAATCATAGAGAAAAACTTTTTAATTACTTAACAAATTATACATAGACTTCATATATTGTATTGTATAAGAGTGATATTCTACTAGCTCAAACTCAACAACCATCTATCAATAGATTAAACAAATGAAATAAAGGATCGTAATAATAATAATAATAGTTTGCCAATTGGCCTTATTACAACGCTTTGAATAAATACTTAAAAGGAAACTCTAGGGACATTAGTCACTAGATAAATCTAATGTACTAAGCTAGAATAATAAAGTGTAGCATCCTCGAACTCAAGAGGACCTACCAAAGTCTGGAGATCGCTATTCCAAACCACTTCGACGGACTTCAACCTTCTTGAGAACCTGCGCCTGTAAAAATAGTAAATAGATATGGGGTTAGTACACACTTGTACTATGTATGGGTGTATGTACATAACACATAAGAGACTATGCCTGAACAAGGAAAGCTCTTCATAAACAACATGTAAATCACACTCACAACGTCACTTCAGCTTAAATGGTTAATCTTGATTTATGATATGTATATGACACGTTCTCATGCAATTAAGGCACACAACTCGTTTTCTATATGAACATAAGACCTTGAAATCATTAACATAATTTTAGGACAACTTAAACAACATTTGTAATTTTTGATCACTAAGCCGATAGTTGCCTTCTCCATACTTAGTTTATTTTTCATACTTTTCTATCTTTTGTTGTGTAGTTGAATAATCTCCTTTGATCTTATGTTTTACTTACAATTGCAATGATTCATTGTAGTCCCATATCTACAATTCATCGATTAACCAATTCACAAGACTAAGGAAACGATTTGGCCATCCTACGTATGAGTTCGATTTCTCATTCTTCTTTTTGTTGGTTGTGATTATTTTAATAAGCCAATCTTTATTGTCTATGCCCCTTATTTGATTATTTACATAATATAGAGTTCTTGGGACATAATCCACGCTCTATTATTGGCTACCCCCAACTTGTTATGTCTATCAAACACTAGTGATTACTATTCATTAAGCTCTTACTTTACTTAGTTCACTATGAACTTATGATTCTACTTCTTTGCTCGATTACGCACTTTGAACATGTAACTTTATTCTTTCTTACTCTCTTAAAGAATTCTCTTAGAATTAACGGAAGTAGATCACGCGAGCTACATGAAATCCAGTGTCTCCCCAACATCGAAAAGGGGTGATTCACCGATTAAAGTGAACCAAGCTCTGTGTCTTCCCCACACCGAAAAGGGGGGTTCACCGGCTAAGGTGAATCGTGTCGATGTCTTCCCTACATAGTAAGAGGGGGTTCATGGCTATAGTGAACCGGATGCTTTTCACGAGCTTTAACCGACATAGATCATGTGATCTAAACATGAAATCCAGTGTCTCCCCCACACCAAAAATAGGTGGAATCACCGGCCAAAGTGAAACTGAAACTGCCTAGCATTCTTAGGTGGAGGCATCCACTAGTTAGTCCCTATGCTGGCGAAACATAGTTTGAAGACTAGGAGACGTACTGATACCCTGGTCCACCGAAGTGGTGATCTCGTATCATGAGACTTACATGTGCTGGTACAAGCTCATTACTAGTCTATCGGTGCTAAGCTCATATTTTTATCTTATATCTTTTAGAGTTTACTCATACATTATCGAAGCTTGCTTCTAGTTATGAGGTTTACTTAATCTATGGATGACTGGTTATCCCTATATTTATTTGATGAATATGATCTTAAGTATTTACTTTATCATAATGGTGCGAGTGAGACTGGTCTCACGGACTCTAGCAACCTCTTATGTGAGTATTCTTGACATAACGATTATGTGTTGTTTGAGACTCATCTCACTTCTTTCTAACACTCTATATTAGATCAATCTCATAACTTAAGCTTTTAGTTATTTCATTACTCACCTTAACTTGTTCACGTCACTTACTACCTTATATCATTCTTTATGATTGTTATTTATTTTTTGTAAGATGTTATTGCTTTCACAAGTTCGTGTCGATAGGGTATGTTGGGACTTGTCCTATTGATTGGCATACCCTATGTTATGAGTTCATTGACATGGATATTATAATGACTTTTTGGAGTAATATGTTTAGATATAGATTTGTTAGCCAAATTGTTGGCATCATTCATAATTTCGCCAGTTACTTGTCATAATATTATCACTCGACAATTCAACCACTTCATGAGTACATTAGAGTAATCCAACTTGTTAAACAAGATGAATTTTCACCTTTAATTAACATATAAACAATTCAACGAATAAATCATAACAAACTCATATTCTCGATCACAAATAGGTAATATAACATTCAACGTTCATGTAAATAACACCCTAAGTATGCGGATCTAACATGTATATTTAACTCAATATTTAAATCACTAAACATACACATAATGATCAGTTAATAACACAAACAATCAACAATGCATTGAGAATTACACGATTAATACTACAAGAATCGGAAATCGGGAGAGCTAAGGAGATGAACATGTGATTCGTTGGCAACAACCCTAGTTTCGATATTCTAGAAGTAAAAACATTTGAAAATTCTCTTGGAGAAATATTTCCATGAGAGAAAACCCATACCTTATTGTAGAATTAAATCTACGAAGATCACCTTGAACTTTGCACGAAAGAACCTTGAAGTACTCTTGCTAACGTTCTAGGGCTTAGCTTGCGGCTTCTTTTGTTCTCACATTGGGCGTTAATGGTGGTTACTTGAGTCTAAATATTTTAAGAACTGAATTTTAACTAAATCAACTAAGATTATATACTTAACTAAAATAGCGTAAGTATCTAATTACCAAATCGCCCTTCCTAGATTGACTAGAATTAGGGAACTTCTTTGACTTAACCGATTTTGGGTCTTTTCTTGGGATTTCGGTTTTGTCTATTTAATTTAATTAATTAAGTTGATAAATTAATTAATTAAATAACCTAGGGTAATTACTAAGGTACCCCTAAGTGGTTAGGACCATAACAAACTATTTGGACCATCCTAGGTTAGGTACTAGGTTGTCTCTTTCTTGTCTTAACCAAAATCTGGAAATTTCCTTTGTAGTTTCAGTTTTAGGCTTTTAAATTAATTAATTAAGTTGCTAAATTAATTAATTAGGTAATATGGGGTAATTACTAAAGTTCCCCTAAGTTTTTAGGACCAAAACCAACCGTTTGGACAATCCTAGGTTAGGTACTAGATTGTCCCTAAGTTAGTTAGGTTAGGTAGGTATCACCCGACAAGGTCCTAGGTGTCGGGTCCCTTAGATTAGTGTCTTCTTTGCAGGTACAATTTCAAAACAAGCTTGGAATATATTTTGTTTATTTGGGTATTATATAGAAATTGGCTAACACCCCTTAGCCAATTTTCTATACTATGCACAATATTTCTCAATATTGGGCATTGGAATGCCTATGTACCACCAATACACATTCTTAAAGACCTATTGGGATATTCACTAGAAATGTAATTTTTCGAAATGTTACATTATCCCCCTTAGGAACATTCGTCCCCGAATTACAGTACTTATCGTTTTAAACCAAAGAGGGTATTTTTTTCGGAAATCACATTAGCATACTAGAACTTTATCTTCGTGAATGTCTGATTCACAACTTACTCTGAATGATGCACATACTCTAAGATTATATGAAGCTCCTTATCAAATATTGAGGAACTTCCTTCTCAATCTTACTTTAACTTAATACACATCACACTCATGCAACACATAATCACGTAAAAAGCTATACAAAAATTGAACTTATATTAACTCATATAGTGCAAGTATAAAACACACAGTTATGCACTTAGAAAACCAAAAACCGCCTAATGCACTAACCTTAAGAGTTTCATTAACGAAATCAGACTTAGGAAGAGTACACCTAACCATCAAGAACTGAACAAGTGAGGGTAAGGGAATTTCAGATCGGCCTCGGCCTCCCTCAACGTGGTGGTTCCCCCATAACACCTTTACGGTTGCAACCTCCTTGTTCCTCCATCGTTTCACTTGGCGATCTAAAATTTCAACGGGAATCTCTTCGTAAGAAAGGTTCTCATCGACTCTTAACCCCTTAGATAACATCTTCTTGGTTTTAAGCTTGGAAACTATATGGCTTTGTTGGATTTGAACCACGCCCTTCCCATTTAAACTCTAACTCATTGGGAAACTGAAAACTTACTACCCTATATCGACATTCTATGGTAGCATATCATTTATGGAGCCAATCCATACCTGAGCCACATACTTGACCTAGTATGCAGCCAACTCAGTCTTCTCCTCTTCATTAACACTCATAGCAGGCATTAGAACCTATCATGCACTCACCTCCATGCGAACGACCATACTTCGCACACGTCTTTCGGTCACGCTGGGCATTTCCATCATTGCCCCTTCTTAGGAAGGCCAGATCTTGAGTCTAGCGCCTTAGAACACTTGGCCATCCTAATTGTTGTGTGCATTTATCTACGCGCACACACAAGAAGGAAGTTAGATCCTAGAATGACACAAAATGTCAAAGATCTAGACAACACAATAAAGAGTAGAATAAGGGAATATTCCTAACATCACTTAGTCTCTAAATCATGATTGTGGTGCACTTCACAGCCATAAGTTAAAAACTACGCAACGTGGTTGTGTTGATCCTTAGTTCCTAGGAAATTTAACCTCATGCTCTGATATCAAGTTTGTCACGACCCGAATTCTGGAATCCGAACCACGACCGGCGTCGTTAACCTCTTAGAGGTCGCAGACAAGCCTCTTCTTAGATTTCATCACAATCATACAATTTAATTTGCGAAAAATTTAAAAGTTTTTAATTACTTAACAAAGTATACATAGACTTCATATAGTATTGCATAAGAGTGATATTATTCTAGATCAAACTCAACAACCATCTATCAATAGATTAAACAAATAAATAAATGATCGTAATAATAATAATAATAGTTTGTCAATTGGCCTTATTATAACGCTTTGAGTAAATACTTGAAAGGAAACGCTAGGGACAGTAGTCACTAGCTAAATCTAATGTACCAAGCTAGAATAATAAAGTGTAGCATCCTCAAAGTCTAGAGGAACTACCAATGTCTGGAGATCACTATTCCAAACCACTTCGACGGACTTCAACCTTCTTGAGAACATGCATATATAAAAATAGTAAATAGATATGGGGTTAGTACACACTTCTACTAAATATGGATGTATGCACATAGCACATAAGGTACTATTTATGAACAAGGAAAGCTCTTCCTAAACTACATGTCAATCACGGTCACAACGTCACTTCTCACTTAAGTCGTTAATCTTGATTTATGATATGTATATGACTTGTTCTCATGCAATTAAGGATCACAACTCGTTTTCTATATGAACATAAGACCTTCGAATCATGAGCATAATTTTAGGACAACTGAAACAACGTTTATAATTTTTTATCACTAGGCCGAGAGTTGCTTTCTCCATACTTAGTTTATTTTTCAGACTTTTCTATCTTCTGTTGTGTAGTTCAATGATCTCCTTTGATCTTATGTTTTACATACAAGTGCAATGATTCATTGTAGTCCCATACCTATAATAAATCGAGTAAGCGATTCACAAGACTAAGGAAATGATTTGGCTACCCTACTTATGAGTTAGATTTCTCATTCTTCTTTTTGTTGGAAGTGATTATTTTAATAAGCCAATCTTAATTGGCTATGCCCCTTATTTGATTATTTACATAATATATAGTTCTTGGGACATAATACACTCTCTATTAATGGCTACCCCCAAATTGTTATGTCTATCAAACACTAGTGATTACTGTTCATTAAGCTCTTACTTTACTTAGTTCAATATGAACTTATGATTCTACTTCTTTGCTCGATTGCTCACTTTGAACATGCAACTTTATTTTTTCTTACTCTCTTAAAGAATTCTTTTAGCATTACCGAAAGTAGATCATGCAGGAGACATGAAATTCAGTGTCTCCCCCACACCGAAAAGGGTTGATTCACCGATTAAAGTGAACCAAGCTCTGTGTCTTCCCCACACCGAAAAGGGGGGTTCACCAGCTAAGGTGAACCGTGTCGATGTCTTCCCCACATCGTAAGGGGGGGTTCATGTCTATAGTGAACCAGATGCTTTTACTGAGCTATAACCGACATATATCAAGTGAGATAAACATGAAATTAGATGTCTCCCCCGCACTCAAAAGAGGTGGAATCACCGGCAAAAGTAAAACCGAAACTGCCTAGCATTCTTAGGTGGAGGCATCCACTAGCTAGTCCCTATGCTGGCGAAACATAGTTTGAAGACTAGGAGAAGTGCTAAGACCCTGGTCCACCGAGGTGGTGATCTCGTCTCATGAGACTTACATGTGCTGGCACAAGCTTATTACTAGTCTATCGGTGCTAAGATCAGATTTTTATCTTATTATCTTTTAGAGTTTACTCATACATTTTGAAGCTTGCTTCTAGTTATGAGGTTTTCTTACTCTATGGATGACTGGTCATCCCTATATTTACATGATGAACATGATTTTAAGCCTTTACTTTATCATCATAGTGCGAGTGAGACTAGTCTCACAGACTCTGGAAACCTCTTATGTGAGTATTCTTGACATAACGATTAAGTGTTCTTTGAGACTCGTCTCACTTCTTTTTAACACTTTATATTAGGTCAATCTCATAACTTAAGCTTTTATTTATTTCTTTACTCACCTTAACTTGTTCACGTCACTTACTACCTTATATCATTCTTTATGTTTGTTATTTATTCTTTGTAAGATGTTATTGCGTTCACAAGTTCGTGTGGATAGGGTATGTTGGGACTTGTCCCATTGATTGGCATACCCTATGTTATGAGTTCATTGATATGGAGATTAGAATGACTTTTTGGAGTAATATTTTTAGATATATATTTGTTAGCTAATTTGTTGGCATCATTCATAATTTCGCCAGTTACTTGTCATAATATTATCACTCGACAATTCAACCACTTCATGAGTACATTATAGTAATCCAACATGTTAAACAAGATGAATTTTCACCTTTAATTAACATATAAACAATTCAACGAATAAATCATAACAAACTCATATTCTCGATCACAAATAGGTATTATAACATTCAACATTCATGTAAATAACACCCTAAGTACGCGGATCTAACATGTATAATTAACTCGACATTTAAATCACTAGACATACACATAATGATTAGTTAATACCACATACAATCAACAATGCATCGAAAATTACATGATTAATACTACAAGAATCGGAAATCGGGAGAACTAGGGAGATGAACATGCTATTCGTTCGGAACAACCCTAGTTTCGATATTCTTGAAGTAAAAACGTTTGAAAAGCCTCTTGGAGAAAGAATTCCATGAGAGAAAACCCATACCTTATTGTAGAATTAAATCTACGAATATGTGTTGTGTGTACTTTCCCAACTAACTATTTTGAAGGTTCATTTGGAATATTTACTTATTGTCCCAAGGATCCTCACTATGTCCTTCGGCACTGCTTACTCTACATGATAATTTTAAATGGTTATGTTCTATGATACTAGGATTGACACTTGGATGCCTAGTACCTAATGTATTGTTATATATGGTGATTGAATTTTAGCTTAGGGTCTTCTTTGTAGGTACAATTTCTAAACAAGCTTGGAATATATTTTTCTTATTTGGGTATTATATAGAAATTGGCTAACACTTCTTAGCCAATTTTCTATACTATACCCAATATTTCTCAATATTGGGCATTGAATGCCTATGTACCCCCAATACACATTCTTAAAGACCTATTGGGCTCTTCACTAGACATGTAATTTTCCGGAATGTTAGACTAAGTGATGGTTCTAGTAGTGAGTTGTATGATCAAGTTGGTTTCATGTTATGTATGTTAAGCTTTATATGAACTTATGAATTATTCATGCTATGATGAAGTATGAGATTGTGATGAATGCATGTAGTAAGTGACTTAAGGTGATCATTAACTATTGATAGGGTTATGGGATTCTATTATTGGCACTGCACAAGTATATCTTTATGTTGCTTATGTGTTGGGTTAATATTATGGTGGGTTGATTTCTGATGTTCCATATATGTTCATGTTGACTTATTGAACATAAGGCATGGTTGTGACTAAATTGTGCCTTTTATCATGCATTGATTATTTTCTGTATTGGAACCATGCTTAGTACATATGGTTTGTACTAACCCATATTTCTTACATTTTCCCAAACATGTTAGGTTCCGGCCATTGAGTTCCTAGAAGGCCAATTGAAGAATACTTGGACTCTTTTCTCCAAGGTTTGGTAGGTCCTCATGTTCGGGGATGTTACCTATTTCTACATTCTAGCTTTGAAGTTGTATTTTCATAAAGACATTGTTCATTCCTTTATCATTTGGATATTTATGTAAGCCTATATTGGCATGTTTACTTTGTATTGGCTATGTCCAAGATTTTTACTCGTTTAGATGGTTCATTATGAGAAGAAGTATTAGACTATTTCCTACATATCGTATGTTGTCTAAATAAGAAGCCTATGTATGCTTCATATGCGAGGAGTCTAAGTAAACTCCACAAGTAGTATGCGAGAGGTCTATATGAACCTCACTATATAGTTATATACGAAAAGTTTTAATATTCCACACTTTTTAAACTATGAAATATACTAATGAATGCTAAGAGGCTAGTATTAGTCCTCTCAAAGGATGACGACGTCGTTTACGTCTAGGGCGTTCTCCCCGGTCGTGACACTAACAACCCTTAAGAGTGAGCCTACATCAATACTTCACAAGTCATAAAAGTCATATATTTTTAAGAAACTCATCATTTTTCATTTAAAGGAGACTCAAATTTCATGTAATGGCTTAAAACACCACACATTATAAGTGATATCAAACATGCTCCTTACATCATCTCAAGAAGTTAAACGCACAACTAACATATCAGATGCATAATCAACATGAGAAAACATTAATTCGATCAAAAATCCTTTTTCATGCAATTTAGAATTTTCAAAACATGCTTAAGATAGTGTCACTTAAGACATGCATAATATATGGAGAACATGCAACTTATACTTATATGCAACACTCCCATCATGAACAAGCTACTAGGAACTCATTTGTTTCAGGCTCAAGTAAGAATAAAAGGACAAGATAGGGATATCTAAAACTTTTCTACTCACATTATCATCCCCCACTTAGGGTAAACCCATTTAGGAGCAACTTAACCCAACTTCAAGGGGTTCTTAGCTTACCAATCATAATAACTAAGCACATAATCCCTCCAATGGGATATAGGCTCATGCATACCCTTCATCAACATAACCTAAAAGTTATTCTAAACCTAGGGAAGTTCAAGGAAATTCAACATAGGCACATGAAGGGTACTGTAAATTTTACTATCTAGGCCCATCATCTCTGACTTGGGGTAATCCTAATAACATCATGCCCTTACACACCAAGGTTAAGGCAAGTTAAGAACAAACTTACCTACTACTCACACATGAAGGTTTAAAATCTTTGAGGTTTTTCACTCATAATCTCATATCAAGGAGCCTACCAGTCAATTGTAATACTCTGAAAGTCTAAAGAATAATGTAGAACCTAATATGAGAGTCTGAAAGTTGTAAAACCATTTTTAAGTTATATATAATTTATATATGTCATTTAGGAAGTTTTGGGATCAAAACGTCAAGGAACGTCCATGACATCCGGAAACTAGTTCAAAGAGGAGCTAGTTTGCCTTAGCCTATTTGACTAATGTTTAGGAGTCAAAATTCAATGAAATTTTGGTGTAAGGTGTCTAACACGTATTATAGTTTGTTTACGGTCGAAACATTCGTGTACGACTCCCCAAGGACCAACCAAGGGCCCCTGAGGAGTACCCTCGCAATTTGCCAAAAACTGCCATGAGGCAGTGTCCATCAAAGGGTTGCACTCGATGAGGCATGCTTTGATCGACGGGGCGTCGATGCCTCCGTCGTCCAACACTTAGACATTGTGGATAATGTTCCATCTGTACAAGTCTTTGATACTAACGACGGGTGAGCAGGACAGAAGGGGTCAAGGGCGTAGACTGACCTACGACTAGTCAGTCGGGGTTTCGTAGGTCAGACCCTGTGTTACTGCCTTGTTTTAAGTAACTCATTTAATTAGTCAAAAGGTTATTTAGTTAATTAAGGGTTAAGGTAGGCTCAATTAAGTTAATGAAGGACCCCTATATAAGGACTTAGTCTAATTAAACTAGACCTAACTCTCATAACTTTCCCATACCTAATTGCTCTGCCTTCAATCTTCTTTCTCTCTCCCAAAGAAACTTCATTGAAGACAAACAGAGGAGGGTTCTAGGGCTTAAAATGATAAAGTTTTCTCCATCAAACTTCATCAATTAGTAAGGTATGGGATTTCTTTCACCTATGGGATTCTTTTCCCCAAAGGGTTCCTTCAAATTGATTTTAAAAAGAAGAATTTTCATGTCGGATTTATTTTATTACGAAATTGATCATCCAATTGGTTTTGATTATTATTACTTTAGATAAATATGAGTATATTATGATTCATTGTAATTCAATTATGCTAGTTCATGATTAATTAACCTAGTTTGAGAAGTTGATCATGAATTTGACCTAAGTCTCTATCCCTAGGCTATGAAGTAGTGATGAATTATTGTGTAGTGATTCAATTGACTTAATTATTGTGTTAATTATTATTCAGTGATGATATGACAACCTTTCTGGGTTTAGTTTGATGGTTTATGGTAAGACTGATGATGGCTTTTGAAGAAGATTGGGGTAAGTCTGTGATTTCAAACCTTTACTTCAATTATGATTACTAGTGTTTAGTGATGTAGTTCTATTGAAGTATACCTTATGATAATATTAATTAGGGTTGGTATGATGTTGAATTGAAATGTGCTAAATATGTGATTGTGAGATTATTCTTAAGATGTATTGAAATAAGGTTGGTAATGAAGTGCCTATGTGCCTTACTATGATATAATGATGTTAATGTGCTAATCTCACATATGAGGGTTGTAATGAAAAGTGTTCTCATGCAATTACTATTGATCTATGACTATGACTATATAAGGGGTATACCATATGACCTAATCTAAGTTATGATTATTAATGAAAGACATTTCAAAAGGGACTCTAGCTTAGCACCGAGTAAACTAGAGTGAGGAGTGTCGCTTCCCACATAAGGAAGGTAGGATCACTAATGTACTCATGAGATTGGATAGCATAACATGTAGCATAGAGAGGGTCCCAAAAATATCTCCTAGTTCTTGAACTATGTTGCCCCCATAGGAATACTAGCTAGTAAATCCACGTAGATATTACGTTGATGTGTTTGTACTCCCTTGGCAAGTAGTCCACCTTTTTATGGCGTAGGTTTCAAGACACCAGATTCCACATTGTCTCATGCTGTCTATGTCGATTAAGGGAAGATGTTCCCGAAAGTAAAATGAAGTAATAAATTGGACTCTAACTAGGATTACTTGAAGGGTTTTATTTAGTCTAGGTAAGAGTATGGGATTTTACCAATACATTGCACTAGTTAGCCTAGAAGGGAGTCTTAATAGGATGTTCCTATATGATTATATGCTTATAAATGTGAATGATATGTATATGTTGATCTTACATGTTAATGACACTATGCGATGTTGGTTTCACTTATGAACATGTAATTGGTCTCTGTTGTTAAAGTCTAATGATAATTACTCTTAATGGTATAATATGTGAAGTTTATTATTGCTTGTGCTTCTTGTTGAGTTTACTTGGTTGAGTGAGGTTATGGGGTCTTACTTGGCCATTGCACTAGTGCACTTAATAGGGGTTCATGAGTAAGGATCTTGCTTTAGTTATGATGTTATGGACTCTTATACATGCTTGTATGTATTATGACTTGATGATAGAGTTGTCTTGATTATGTGCTTAATTATGTAAAATTGTATGTTGACTTTACTAGACTTAGTATTGTTGGTCTTATGATGTATATGGTCTTGACTTAGTTAAGATATGCTATTGACTTGTATTGGTTCTTGAGTGTGTATAAGGCTTTTCAATATAAATTAGCATTCTTTAATGAAATGTCCCTTTTTAGCAAAATTTTCTATGTTATATCTGCATATGATCCTATACTTAGTACAACTGATGTGCTAACCCCGTTTCTCCCTTTTTACACCAACATTTAGGTTCCGGTCATTGAAGGGATCGAGACGACTCTTGAAGATGAGTTGGGTCCTCATTCTCCATATTGGGTAGGTCCTCATCACTTCGAGTACAATGCTACTTTCTACCATTGGATGTTGATTAGTGTTAAAGACACTATATTCATTCTCTTCCATTTGAGTATTATGATTGTATAGCCTAAATGTGGCTTTATTTGTATTGATCTATGGGCTACGCCAATTGTTATACACTTATTTAGATTTTTTAATATGAGACATCCATTTTAATACTATGTTATGTATCTTATATATATGTTTCCTAACAGTAGAAGACTATGTATTCTTCCTATACGAAGGGTCTACATATACTTACTATACAAATGGTCTATATATACTCGCTATACGAGATAAATCAAAGAAAAATTCAATATAGAAGTAGTTAAAAAGATCTAATTTTCCGCGTTTTAACTTAGAAATGCAAATGACAAATGCTCAGAGGTTAGTCTTAGTCCATTTTGAGGACGACAACACCGGTTACTTCTAGGGGGTTCCCCCCGGATGTGACAAACTTTGTATCAGACCATGAGGTTGAATATCTAGAAATGATGTCTCATTAAACCACGTCTACGTAGATTATGATTTATAATTTTGAAGTACGCCACACTTATGAGTGAGTGACTATGTGATTCTTATAAACTCTCATCTTATTGTATTCCTATTTTGTGCCTCTAGAGTACTCTTACGTGCATTAACCTAAACCTTGTATCCTAGTTATATGTATGAATACTCTAAGAGAAGCTGCTAGAAGGGCCGACGAAGAAATGGCTAATGTGGGGGAACAAGACAACCAAGTGCCTCCACTTGAAGAAGTTGCTATGGGTGATAATGTTTCGGATGCTCCTCCACCGATGACCGATAGAGATATAAGGGCAGATTTTCTAACTTTAACTCAAGCCATAACCTCTCAAACTAATGCCATCAGTTCTCAAGTTCAATCTATGACGGCTCAAATTAATAGGGAGGTTATACCTAGAGTTCCTTAACATGCTAACAACATGGCCTCTCGTATGAGTGACTTTGCTAGAATGAATACACCTATGTTCTTTGGGTCAAAGTCGGATGAAAACCCTCAAGATTTCCTCGATGAGGTCTATAAAATTCTTTATACTATAGGTGTGACCTCAATTGAGAAGGTCGAGTTTGCGTCCTATTAACTCAAGGATGTGGCCCAAACTTGGTATGTGCAATGGAGGGATAATATGGCACTAAGAGGTGGCCGGTGACTTCGGAGATCTTCAAAAAAGGCTTTCCTTCATAGGTTCTTTCCTAGAGAGATCAGGGAAGATAAGGTGGAAGAATTCATCAACCTTCGTCAACGAGGTATGAGTGTACTTGACTACTCTTTGAAATTTACTAAGTTCTCCAAGTATGCTCCATCCTTTGTTTCAAACCCAAGGGATGAGATAAGTCATTTTCTTAAGGGGGTGTCCGGTGACTTGGTTGAAAATTTTCATACGGATATGCTTACTATAATATGAATATCTCTCTTATCATGTTTTATGCTCAACAAGTGGAAGAAACTATGTTACGGGGGAAGATTAGGGAGGACAAGAAGGCCAAATCTTATGAACGTGGTTCCTCTAAGGGTAGTCTTTACATTCAAGACAACCCTAGGTTCATCATGAGGTTTTCTAGTCAAATTACTACTAAATTTCCCAAGGATCATGATGATAGGGTGTCTAACCCTAAGTTCAAAAGGGAAGATGTACTAGTTCACAAACTAAGAATCCAACTTGTGGAAAGTGTGGCAAGAAACATTATGGTGATTGCCTAGTTGGAACGGAAAATTGATTTTTGTGTGGCTAGAGTGGCCACAAGGTAAAGGATTGCCCTAATTTGAAGGGACAAGATAAAGGAAGTGGGTAAGCTCAAGATAATGGTTCTAATGTGGATGCTCCAAATAAGAATCACATTTTTGCACATTGCCCAAGGGGTGAACAAGAGTGTTCACCCGATGTGGTTACTGGTATGTTACAAGTCTTCTCAATTGTTGTATATGATTTACTTGATCTGTGTGCTAAATTATCTTTTGTTACTCCATTTATAACTAGGAAGTGTGATATTTTACCCGATATCCTAAATGAACCTTTCATGGTAACTACCCCGGTAGGTGAGTCGGTGGTTACAAAGAGGGTATATAGAAATTGTCCTATAATGTTGCCCGATACAGTTACTTATGTTGATTTAATAGAACATCATATGGTTGATTTTGATGTCATCTTGGGGATGTATTTGTTGCATGATTGTTTTGCTTCCATTGATTGTACAACAAGAATTGTCAAGTTCAATTTTCCAAATGAACCTGATTTAGAGTGGAAGGGGGAAAATTCTATTCCTAGAGGTCATATTATCTCTTATCTTAAGGCTTGTTAAATGATCTCAAAAGGGTGCTTATACCTCATTGTAAGAGTCAAAGATTTAGACTCCGAAAATCCTCCCATTGAGTTAGCCCCCATAGTAAGGGAATTTCTGGAGGCCTTTCCTAATGATCTTCCCATAATCCCTCCTAAACGAGAAATTGATTTTTGTATTGATTTGCTACCAGATACCAAACCCATTTCAATTCCTCCTTATCGGATGGCTACGGCCAAATTGAAAGAGTTGAAGGCTCAACTCATAGACTTACTATACAAAGGCTTCATTAGACCTTGTATTTCTCCATGGGGTGCGGCGGTATTGTTTGTGAATAAGAATTATGGGTCCCTTAGAATGTGCATTGATTATCGCCAACTAAATAAAGTCAGTATTAAGAATAAGTATCCTCTCCCTCGGATTGTCGACTTGTTTGATAAATTTCAAGGGTCATGCTACTTTTCTAAGATTGACTTTATATCGGGGTATCACCAACTTAGGGTAAGAGGTTAGGATATACCAAAAACGATATTTCGGACTAGGTATGGCCACTATGAGTTCTTACTAATGTCCTTTTGTCTAACTAATGCCCCGACGACATATATGGATATCATGAATAGGGTGTATCAAAGTTACCTGGATTCATTAGTCATTTTTTTCAATGATGACATCTTGGTATATTCAAAAAATGAGGGTGAACACATGGATCATTTAAGGGTAGTGTTGCAAGTTCTTAAGGAGTCTCTAACCCTAAGCTATCAACTAGTGATGAATGATTGTGTAGTGATTCAATTGACTTCATTATTGTGTTAATTACTATTGAATGATGATATTATAACCATTGTTTTGTTGAATTTGATGATTGATGGTAAGACTATGATGATGGCTTGTAAAGGAGATTGGGGTACGTCTTGTGATTCCAAACCTTACTTCAATTATGATTACTTGTGTTTAGTGATGAAGTTGTATAGAAGCATACCTTATGATAATATTGATTGAGGTTGGTAAGATGTTAAATTGGAATGTCTTGATTATGTGATTTTGAGATTATGCTTAAGATGTATTGATATAAGGTTGGTTATGAAGTGCCTATATCCCTTACTATGATATGATGATGTTAATGTGCTAATATCACATATGAGGGTTGTAATGAAATGTGTTCTCATGCAATACGTATTGAGTTATGACTATGACTATATAAAAGGTAGACCCTTTGGCATAATCGAAGTGATTATTAATGAAAGACATTTCAAAAGGGACTCTAGCTTAGCACCGAGTGAACTAGAGTGAGGAGTGTCCCTTACCACATAGGGAAGGTAGGACCAATAATGTACTCATGAGATTGGAGACCATAATGTATGTAGCATAAAGAGGGTCCCAACTATATCTCCTATGCTACATGCATTAATGTCCTTAAGTGTTGAATGTCTCCTAAATGGTTAAATGAACATAATGACTTAAGTTAAAAGTATGTTAAGGAAATGGTACTTATCAAGAGTAGCTTTAAGGATCGCTTAGGTTGGCTTGGAGCGGGTGTATGGGCGTTCTCTTCATGTCTTACTTAGGGAAGTCTTAGAGTAATTCAAGGTAGGGAGTTAAATGTATGAAATGAGAATAATCTTATCTTAGTTAATCCATATTATCACTTTGGTGTGTATGAAGGGATTGTATGTGCGCTCGCTTCATAACTCACTCAAGTGAGGCTTAGAATCACATTTTGTAGAAGGGTCTCATGGTTATGTGAATTGATTGAATGTGACTATATGTGCTTATGTTGACTTGATGTGATCTCTTAAACTTGTTTTATGAAATTTTATTCAAAAGGAGCATGTTTTATACCAATGTCCTTTTATCATGGTTTCAATTGCATGTCACCATACTTAGTGCATTCTAATGTACTAATTCCATATATTTTGTCTATCTCTAAATGTTTAGGTGGTACTAGAGAGGAATATCGAAGTGAAACTTGGATTAGCATTCCATTGAAGCAAGTGTTGGTATGTCCATACTATATTCGAGGACATCATTGTGTTTAGATTTTCTTATTGAAAGCATTGTAATATACTTAGCTATATTCTATATGTTGAAGTATGGGTTGTGTCCCAAGATATTCGTATGTCTAAGATGGCGACTTTGAGACTTAGCCTTTCTATATGGTTTTCTGTAAAAGTTTTGTTTTGAATTATTACTATTTCGTGTGAAAAGTATTAATTTCACACTACTTTTCATACTTCTACGAAAAGTATTAATTTCACAAACGAATAACTCTTTCATCAATAAGCAAGCGGAAGACTTTCTTTAAAACGTTAACCATTTAAAATGTCTCATTAAACAATATATATTTTGGAATATAAAACATTTGGGACTTATCCCATACAAGACATTAAAATAAAGACTAAGACAGAAAAAGGAACACGTGGGTATGGTCCTCGAATACATGAGGACTCACCAATACTTCATCTTCAACCCTTAAAACCTATTCATACTTCATGGCATATCAAGACCTCGAATTCACTACGCTTTAGTCAAAAAGGGAAAAGGAAGAGCCTGCACATTTAATGCACTAAGTATGGAAGACATGCAAAAATCATGAAAAGGGGACATTTAATATAGAAACATGCTTTCATGATATCTTAATATAAAACCTTCATAAAATAGTTTAAGAGACATCAAACAAGTCAATAATCACATATAAGACATATACAAGTAACATCCAACACATAAGCATATGCACATGGACCCCCTACTAAAGGCTATCCTAAGATTCACCTAAGTAAGTTATGAAGATGCCCCCAGTATAACCCCTTCATATACACCTAGATAATCCTTAAGACTACCTAAATTAATTATCCCAACACATCACATATGACATCAATTCACATAAACATGAGACACTCCTATCAAATGAGCTTCTAAGGCTCACTTAAGTGAGTTATGATTATTCACATTTCACTAATTAAACTCCCTACAATCCCTTCACCCACACCAAAGAGATCCTTTAAACTACCTCAGATAAGATTTTTCCCATTTGACTAATTAAACTCCCTACCTAGAATTACTCTAAGACTCACCGAAGTAAGGCATTAAGAGAATTACCATACACTTTCTCCAAGCCTACCTAAGCAATCCTCAAAGCTACTCTAGATAGATACCTTTTCTTTCACATACTTTTACTTAAGTCATTATGTTCATTAGACTATCTAAGAGATATTCACCACATAAGTACTTTCACATAATAATCTTGGAGAAGACCTCGGGAACTCACATACTAACGTCTTCAAAGACTAATCATGCAATGTCTAGATAACGTCCCATTCAACTACCTAAAACATCATAGAACTTATCCAACACTAGCACGTATTCCACATGATGACAATAGGAAATAACTGACATAGACCATGGTAGCTAAGCTTGGAATCTAGAGTTATAACCTACTCCGATTCAGGGTGTTCTACTTGCCAATGGTAGAACGAGGACACATCCCATGTAGGCACATGATTAAGGAATTTGAAAGGTTTCTTTGTTCTCTAATGTCATCTTATTTAGAGCAACTCACAAAACATACTCACTCGGTGCTAGCCTTTGTTCTCATAGAGTAATTAAATAGTGGAGCACATGAAGAGGTACCATATCTTGTTCATAACTCAATCACATTACACCTTAACAAAGAGGGAACACTATGGCTACCTAAAATTCTTAATAGGATAGCTCAATGACTTTTCTAAGGATGATTTCATGCAATTCCAAAAAATCAACCTTAAATCAACTATTCACAAAAGAAGGATACCATTATGAATTTCAATTTCAAGGATATCATAACCATTCATCAAAAAGGTTTTAAGATAATGACCTTCTTTACTTATTTCAAGGTTATTTATCAATCAATCATACACATATAATACACATATAATACAAGGGTTCTCTAGCCTACCAAGTCAAGGAATGATATATTAACATTTTACATTTATCAAGTAAGGGACACAAGTCTACAAACACAATACACACTCATACATGACCTCATCACCTATAACATATAATTCAAGAAGCACATAGGGTCAACTAAGCAAACTTACTAGTCACCCTACAAACATCCATGAAATCATTAACATATGTCATCAGAAGTCTCATATAGTCATCTAGGAAGATTCACACTCCAACTTCAAGTATGCATACATAAGGCATAACTATAGCCTATCATGATCACTTATAATCACATAGAAGAACAAATGATTTAACTTCACATATATATACATAAGTCATCAAGACATTTACAATGATCACATATACAAGTTAGACATGATAATAACATAGTTCATAATGTAATGACGACGAGGCCAAATTGTTTGACAATTCATAAAATAATGTCGACAAGGCCACATTATCCACAACTATATCACATAAGCACACGCCATAATAAGTGGATCATACCAATAATCAACATAATACAAGAGTTATACTACATAATGTCAAGAGAGATAGGGCAGCATGCCTGTCACATCCCGAGAGCATACCCTAGAAGATATGGCACTCTCGGAGTGCAACCGGCGTACTTGACCTCTCGGAGGTCTTGTAAAAGCCATTTCGTATCATTCATCGCATATACTTATATGAAAAGTAGAGAGGAACTAAAAATTTTCACAAACAATCGAATAGTCTTTAAAAAGTCTTTCATATAAAACTCTTTGGAAATACTAAGTCTCATTTCATCAAATCTTAGACACAAGAGTACTTGGGACACGGCCCATACACAATACAAATATAGTACTACTAAGTCTATTACAATACTTCAATAAGAGAAATAAAAGACATCTATGCCCTCGAGTCAAATGAGGACATACTTCAACTTTCTTGAACGATCCTCTAATCCAACCTTAGATCTCCAAACACACCTTCACCTATGAATCACTTTAGAGATAGATAAAAGGTCTAACCCATCGGTGGCCCTCTAAAGGTTGCAGCAATTTTCACTTAGACACTTTAACTAGGCTTTGTTCATTTTAAACACCTCATGTCAGGTTTTGTTGTGTCATATTCACACTTTAAGCTGACATGGCAAAGTGTGTGTTATACAATCGATAGTGACGCGTGACGCACTTATTTAGTCTATTTTTTATTAGTTTTTCTCTTCTTCTTTCTCATTTAATACTAATATCTCTTCCATTAATTTTCAAAGCTTAAAGTACTTCAAAGGAGGTTAAATCTTAAATCTTTTGGTATAATAATTTTAATTTTAGTTTTAATTTCGCACTACAAAAACATATAGACCCAAAAAAGAAACATTAAATCGAACTCATATCAACAACACCCAAAATCATGTAAAGTTCACCCACAATAATTGTAAAATAGAAGCAAAAAAAATTAATTTTTACTATGTAAATGTTAATCTCACTCATGTTGAGTCCTAATTAAATTACAAATATCACAAATTAAAGAGAAAATATTGCAATCTTAAAAATATGAACCATTATTGTTATAGATTTGCTCCTTTTAGCCCTAATTCAAATGAAGAAATGGAAGGGAGGTTGCAATGAATGGAGATTATGACAAAAAATCATGAAAAAGAGGAATAAAATGGTGAAGATAATTATGTGGTTGTAGGTGTAATAGAAAATATAATGAAAATGAAGGAATATGATATAGTAGATTGTGTGGGTGTGGGTGTCGATTTATGACAAAAAATTAAAGCTAAAAAAGAATAAAAAGAAGAGCAATACAATGGACAAGATGAATGGGGAAGATGATTTGGGAAGAAGAAGTGGGGAAGTTGTGGGGGTTTGCATTTTTCTTTAAATTTGACAAGTGCTTTATTTATTTTTAAGGGATAAAAGGACCACATGTCATTTATTCATTGGTTACTTTGTCATGTATTTTAATTCTTATTTTTTCTCTTTAATATAATAGACTTTTAATGAGTTTGCATGATATAATTGGACATCCAATCCAAGTGGACGCGCTTGGTTAACACACACTTAAAGTCAACATTTGCTATTGAAAAAAGTGTCAAAATGACACAACGTAATCTCACATGAAGTGTTTAAAATGAACAAAGTCTAGTTAAAGTGTCTAAGTGAAAATTGCTGCCAAATTTAGGGGGACACTGATGGGTTATACCTAGATAAAAGCATGTAATTAGTACAACCACATGTACGAAGTATGACATAATGCATAAAAACCATGAAAACGGACATTTATTAGAAATATTAATCTTTTGATTTAAGTATCATAATATAATCATAATAAAAAAATTTAACACCTTATAAACACATAAGAAATCAAATAAACCATTTATCACATTTTTATGAACAACCTTAGAGTGAACTAATTCACTATACAATGAACTCCTTCACTGACAATGAAGTTTCTTAATTTCACCTTAGACAATTTATAGCATGTAATTACCTCACTAAAATATATTCGAATACTCACTTTAATAAGACAAAGAGAGACCATCCATATACCCTCTCTAGGCACACCTAAATAATCCTTAAGACCACCTATAATGAGATACACACACTTATAATACACCAAATATATGAACATGATATTCTTCTACCAAAGGTGATTATAAGTCTCACTTGAGTGAGTTGTGAAGCGACCGCCCATACAATCCCTTTCACACACACTCAAGAGATACTTTAGATTACCTAGGATAAGATCATCTCACTTTAACACAAAAGCACATTAATATGACATTCTCCTTTACAAAGTTTATAAAAATACTTACTCAAGTAAATCAAGAAGAGAATCTCCATGATTGACCTCTTAAGGATTACCTAAGTAATCCTTGAGTGTACCGAAGTTTGGATCATGTCTACTTAATCAACCAACTTCCTAAATAGAGTCATTAGTAAAACTCATCTAGGTAAGATACAAGTGACCATTCCTATGCCCATTGACACCTTAACTAGACAACCCTTAACTACTCTAGATAAGTACTTATTCATTTAAAATGCATTCTTAACTTAGGTCATTACATTTCTTAGTTCATTTAATAGACATTAATCACCTAAGAACATTCAAGTAATGGTCTTGGAGAAGACCTAGGGACTCTAACTAACATATTCAAAACCTATTGTGAAATGTCTACATAGTGTCACATACATCAACTTAAACTTCATAGAACTTCTCCAAATACTAGTAGGTATCCCATATGATCAGACTAGGGAATAACATACATAGACCATTGTAGAAAAGCATGGAATCCAGAGTTGTAACCTACTCCGGTGGAGGGTGTTCTACTTGCCAATGTTAGAACTTGGACACATCCCATGTAGGCACATAGTTACGGCATATGAAGGGCTTAATTTGTACTCTAGCCTCATCCTTTAACTAGAGATAATTCCCATACCATACTGACTCGGTGAAAGCCTTTGTTCTCATGGATTAATTTACATTAAAGGTGTAACAACCCTAAAAATGAATAGGATCAAGACTTAGGTTTTTCAAGAATGCTTGCGATTAGACCAAGGTCCACACGTATTGATACGCGTAGAACTAGACCTCAGAACCCTTACTACAACCAAGCCAACTAACTTGGGGAGTTAATTGAGCTTGGAAAGGTTGGAACCAACAATGTGAGGCTCACGAAAACGAAGGTTTAATCGAAAGAGTTTTTACCGGACTCAAAAGAAGAAATTTTAAGTTTTGAGGGTCCAAGGGTAAAATGGTCTTTTCCAGACCAAGGGTAATATTGTAATTACCCTGAGAAATTAATTATTTAATTAATTAAGTTAATTAAGTAAAGGAATTCGGGTGGGGCAACCCGAAGTAACCCATTTTCGCAAATGGGGGTCACTCGGGTTCGAGCCCCACTAGAAGCATGGATTTAACTTGCTTTTATTTAATTTAATGAATTAACTTAATTAAATAATGAATATTAACTGATTTAGGAAAAAAAGAAATAAGATTTTATTAATTATTAATTATTAATTTAGTTGACTAAGTCCTACCAACAAGTCCTAGTTCTAAGAGACCACTATCTCCCATCTCCCACTCTCTCTCACGATATCTCTCTCATTCTCACACTCTCTTCTGGCTGCAAAACGTGAGAAAAATCAGAAAGAAAACAAAGGTTCTTCATGCTTGAAGAATTCACACGCAAAACACAAACGAGAAAGCAATTCGGTAACGTTAAGCAAAACGTACTACGCTAGTCGGGTAAGGTGTGAGTTTCGGTGTTTGGACTGATTTTTGGAGAGGTTCTTGGGCAGCATTCTCGTGGTTGAACAAGAAAACTAAGGTATGGGTCTTATTACTCTTGGTCCCTTTCCCAAGAGACCCCTAGGAATCAGATTATTCGGCTCAAAACTAGGATTGTTTTCCCCGTTGCATGTCCCTGTCATTAGCTCCCAACAAATTCGTAGGTTGGTATGTTTGCTGGTAGAAATTAGGTATTGCAATGTGTTTTCATGAACATGTATTTGGAATCATATGAATGACAAGCTTTGTTGCCGAAAATAGGTATGTGTATGTGAAAAAGTTTATTGTAAACTTACTATGAATGAGTGTTGATTTATGGCTTCAAGTTTGACATGATTTTGGGTGTTATTTAAGTGTATAAACTTATGTAGATGATGATGTTCATTTAAGTGTAAAGTGGCTGAATTTAAATGAAGAATTCTTGGCCAAATATGTTCATGAAAATGCACCTAAAGGATTCATTAAACACTACTCCAAATGCATAAAGTTTCAACGTTAAAAAGTGGAGAAAAATAGATTGTAAAAAGGTAATTAAAATTTCCAGATTTTTTGATGTTAATTTCGGGCAGTTCTGGAGACTTTGGGAGGGTTTTAAAAAGGACTAAAATAGGTGAGGTCAAGGGGAATTGAACGCAAGACCTCACATGACCAAGAGGTTGAGAAATTTAAAAAAAAAATGTGTTGGGGCTAAGGGGATTCGAACACCTTAGCTGCTGCCCACGAAATGAAAAATAAAAAAAATGGGGATGGGGGGAATCGAACCCATGACTTATGGGCAGAAAAGAAGAGGGAGAAATAATAAAAAAGAAAAGATGTGAGGCGTGGGATCGAACGCACGACCTCAAGGCTGGAATAAAGGAGGCGAAAATAAGTTAAAAAAATAGGTGAGGCCGTGGGGGTTCGATCCCACGACCTCACTGTTCAAGCTCTTAACTTAGAGAACATATTTAAAATATATATATGGGGCTGTAGGGGTTCGAACCCACCACCTCACAGCCCTTAAGCGAAAATTAATTAAAAAGAAGGAGTCTGTGGGGGTTCGAACCCACAACCTCCTTACTTGGGCGAAATTAAGAGTAAATAAAAAGAGGTTGTGGGGGTTTGATCCCACAATCTCTTGGTTTAAGAAAAATGGGAGAATATCATGTTAATGAAAAATGAAAATAGGGTTGTGGGGGCTCAAACCCACAACCCATCGGCCAATGCAAGAAAAAAAGTCAAATAGAAAAGTAATCCTTCAATGTTAATATTGTGATTTGACTTAGAGTTTAAATGTTATGAATATTAGAATAAAATCAATTAAAAATATAAATGATATCCAATTGATTCAAGACTTGGGTTTCCTTGCCCAAACTTCCGTATTGATACATAAGTCATACGTGAACAAAATATCCAAGAATGATGCCACCTACTTAGATCAAAATCAAGATCTCGGCATATACATAAGTCTTGTACTACATAATCTTAGGAATGTAAGAATCACTTAACGAACTATGAATGAAGCCTCATGGCTTGTGTGTATAGACTCATAAGTCTAACATAGGTTCAAAAGTAAGTGAACCTAAGATGTATGAAATGAAATGATGAACCCTAGAGGGGTTAAGTAAGGGTGTGAGACACACCAAATGGCCAAGTGCATTGGCATATGACGAAATGAACATTCACGTAATAAGAGGTGAATAACTAAGAAAAACAAAGGTGCTAATGATGATGAATGTGGTGACAACATGATATGAGGCTAATGTAAATGAGGAGAGTAATCTCAAATGAGGCTAAGTAAATGTTACCAATATGTATTCACCTATGAGAGTGTAAGATAATGAAGAGACCAGTCTCTATGAACACTCTAATGAGAGTATTGAGCTTAACACACTTAATACGAATGATGAGATGAGAAATCATCTAATGAGCTATGATGTCCTCATACTAGAAGTCAGCTTCCATGACGTATGAGATGAATGAAATGGAACTTTATACTGAGCACCGATAGACTAGCTATGAGCGGTGATGCCTTCTTTCGGGAAGGGCGGAGGTTCACGTAACTCTCATTAGATGAGACTGTCCGGCTTGCCGGGTATGGGTCTCCTTATATCTCCTAGTCTTTGAACCTATACTGCCAATATAGGGATCTGGCGGGGTTAAATTCCAATGTACGCTAGCATGTTATTGGATAACTTTGGCCGGTGATTCCACCTCTTTTCGGTGTGGGGGAGACACTGGATTTCATGATGCTCACATGATCTATGTCGGTTAAAGTTAAAGTTCCCAATGAATGAATGTGGCCAGCCTCAAATGATGCACATAATGAAATGAATGAATACCAAAGGTGTTAGGATAGGATAATCGAAAGGTGAGTTAGATTCAATTAATGACATTAGGTCATTCTTGGTCATTGCACAACGAACCTAATGAAAGTCTTAAACTACATCCTAGGTAAACCGGTGGTTACACTGGACTATGAACGAAATGAAATGAAGTACGTATGAATGAATGAAGCAGACTCTGTGTTTGCTAACGAAAACTCCCTAGTTGAGGTCCCATATGTTGAGCCCTCATTTCTGGGATGTCTTAATGTCAAGTCCATGATTCCAAGGTCTCATGGCATATGAATGAATGATATGAACAAAGTTATGTGCTACATGCAAAATGTACTGTATGCTATATGATGTGTGCTATGTGTAAATGTTATGTGCTGTGTGCAAATGTGAAAAGTATGATGATGTATGTTATTCTCATGGCATAACATTCCTATTCCAAATCTGGAAAGCTCACCGACTTTCCTAATTCAAATTTGGAAAGATTATTTACTTTCCTAATCTAAATTAGGAAACTTTCCAAACCTCAATTTGGCAAGTCCACTGACTTGACTTCCAAAAATTATGTTGTTAGGAAAGAGCTATTCTTCCTCATGCATGTCCTTGGTGTGTGCTTGCATATACCCATACTTAGTACAAGTGTGTACTAACCCTATACAAACTCTACTATTTTTAGGTGCAGGCACAGGTGGACGGTAGAGCTACAGGATCATCGCTGCAGTTATCCGGACGTCCAGCATTCATCCGGTTTTGGTAGGTCCTCATGCTTTCGAGGATGCTAGTGTTTTATGTTTTAGCTTAGTTTAGGAGTTGAGCTAGTGGAGGATGTTCCACTAGCGTTTTTTTCTTATTTTATTCAGACTATGTATTGGTGCCATTTTGGCAATTATACACTTATGTTTATTGAACTATTCCTTTCATTTGATTATCTCTTAATGATTAGATGGTTGATGTTGAACAAATTACGAATGTATTAGAAATGTTTAGTAAGCAATGTTTAGAAACAAAAAGTTTCAAATTTTCCGCTAAAAATTAACCTATGTAAAGTAAGAATGACGTAAGTAGGCTTGTCTGCGACCTCTGAGAGGTCAACGACGGCGGTTTCGTCTGGGGTCTAGATTCTAGTCGTGACAAAAGGTTCATACTAAGGGGTTGCATATCAAGTTCATAACCCAATCACATTTACCCTACCAAAGAGATCCCCTAGGGATACCTTACAATGTCAACAAGATAGCTCATAATGACTTTCCTAACGATGATATGATGTCGTTCCAGATAATCAACCTTAAGTCCATCATTCATTATAAGAAGGATATCATTACAACTTTCGACTTCTAGGTTCATAACCACTAGGTTCAAGGTTTGACATAGAGGACCTTCTTAGAATCATTCAAGGTATCATATCATTGATACATACAAGACTAAGAGGCTTTAGCCTCCTAAGTTAAGACATATTATATTCATATTCATACATGTATCAAGTAAGGGACACAAGTCTACCACACAAGACTCACCAATAGTTCACTTTAGCACATATTGCATATCATTCTAAAAGTACATAGGAATAACCATTATCATCTTTAAGTCATCCTATCCACTACTATAAGATCATCAATATAACCAACCTAGACTCATATAGTCAAGTAGGAATAATCATGCATCAACTCTAAGACTACACATGCAAGGACATAGTCATAGTCTAACATGATCACCTAATATCAATAGAAGAAACACATACGTTTACATTACTTCACATATAGATAAATATGATCATAACTTCACATAAATCACTACAGAAATCATCATAGTATATCAAGTAAGTTTGCCGACAAGTCCATGATCATCAAAATATATAAAGTAACGCCGACAAGGCCACATCATTGACATAACACCGCCACCATAAGAGGACCATACCAATAATAAAATAATACCATAGCTAAATTACTTAAAATAAAGAGAATTAGGGCAGTGTACCACCAATTAATTCTCACCACTTCAATCCATAGCTAAATAATCCAACACAATACCATAAGGGCCTTACCCATGTACATGAACATCAATTAAATACAAAAACTATAATACTCAGTGAATATAGGTCAATTCAATATATATTTATAAATCTAAGTCGACCTATACATCAATTTAATAAAATTCTTAGATCATTCAATAGCCCATAGAAAGCTACACTAGAGTTATAAGCATTAAGTCAATATCAAGTCAACCATGAAGTAGTCAAAATCTAGGGTTCATTAATTTCATGGGTAGAGGTTAATTGAGTTAAAACTATCTAATTAACATCAATAAAATCAGTACATAATGATTCAAAATCTTTAATGCAAGAACCAATGGATAGATCATAAAATTGGACAAGTTCATCTTTGAAAACATTAGAAAACTCTTTGAATTTTTGGCTCCTTGATGAATAGAGTTTCAAGGATCAAAAACCATACACCAGTGATGTTAATCCACAAATTTGATGAATACTCACCACTCAAATCTCCAATCCAAGCTCTTCTTTGAGTTTTGGATCCAATGGAGTTCTAGAGAATTTCTAAGATATTTTGGGATTTGATTTTGAAGAATGCATTCTCCTAACTGTTTAAGGCTTATAAACATTTTTAGAATACCCAAAGTACCCCTAAGTAACCGTCCAAAGTCTTATTTGGTCGTGGGGTGAATTTACCAATTCACCCCTAGAGTTTACAGTAAACCTGTACAGAAGACAGTCCACCAAAAACTTGCCAATCGACGAACTATTTGTCCACAAACAGACCGTCCTGCATCTCAATGTTTGGTTCATAGACTTGCCATATGGATCTTGAGCTCTGTAGGCTAAGTCTTGACCCAGTAAACCTATCGACGGGCTGTCGACTTTCCCACGAGCTGTCTTTTGCCTCAGTCGATTAGGGCCTGGTCGAGGCAGCCTTGGCTCAAGGAAAGGGTCTTTCCTCAAGGACAATCCAATGGTCCTTGGGGACTTTTTCCCGGAGGTTTCCAACCTTTATATGTTTGTGTACGAGATTATGACTTCCCACATAAATTTCATCCAAAACTAACACGTAAAACTCGACGAAACATGCCAAGACACGCAAGGTCATTTCAAGGCAAACCTTTCGAACGACATGAACGTTTGACCTCCAAACTTCACGAAACTTGACAAACTTCCTATAAAGACTATAATACCTCATATAAGGACCTAATTAACTCGTGAAACACACATATAGGCACATGACCACACATGAGGCAGATAGGTTACTTAATCGTCGAACGTCTTAGTAGTCCCTTGACGTTTGACTTCCAATGCACCTAAACTCTTAGAGACTTCCTCAATACCACATTATATAAAATTTTAGTACCTTAGACCCTCATTAAATCATGTTAGGCTCTACATTCACCTAAGTTATTTTCGAGGTATCACAATCTCCCCCACTTGGACAACATTCGTACTCGAATGACATTTGCCACTCTCCGAACACTTCCAAGAATAGAGATTCATTTAAGAACTCATAATAATACCACATAACATATTATACAATACAAACATCTAGAAGAAACATCAATGTCACATAATCAAGAGGCTCACAACACAACAAGGAACTAGAATAAATTATATAACTCATCATGCTGTGAAACTCAAATCCTTCAATCAAAATAGCAAAAACTCATTTTATATTCATTATAATGCTCATATAAATCAGTTATAACCACATTACAACAATTTTCAAGCAAAGAATGAATTATCTAATTTTGCAAAATCTTCGCAGTAAATTGGCATCCTTTACACTGATTTATGCATATTTTTTGAAATTCATGATGGAAACATGCTAATAGGCAAGATAAAATCATATAAACACATTTTACAACATATTCATAGCTTCATAAAATGCACAACAAGACTTCTAAACTCCATGCACATGCAACAATCTTCTATGACTTTCTAGCCCATCTACTAACCATACTCCCCCGATTTGAAGGAAATCACATCACTAAAGAGATGCAAGAACTTAAAATCATCCTCATCACCCTCATCCGGATTTGCTTTTCTAGTAAGGAGTGCATAGGAACGCCTCTTCTTTCGAGCATCATCTTTACGAACATGAGGAGAAACTTGCTTACCATCTCTAGTAGGACAATCCCTCACTTTGTGTCCATCTTTAACACATCTAAAGAAACTCCCGGTACCCCTTAGACACTCCCCATAGTGCCTCTTTCCACAAGTGACACATGTAGGCATACTATTTTGAGAACCACCTCCTTTCTCAAATTTCACCTTAGCACCCGTAGGTTCTTCTTGAGTTTGAGCCCTCTTCTTGGACATAGGTTGACTTTGCTCACTTGAATAACTTATTTTCATGTTTCTAGCAATCCTACCAAGTTTAGACTCCCAATTGATTGAGCATACACTATGAGTCTAGCTAGGGTCAGATCATCATGTAGTATAGTCGTATCGCATTATTTTTTCACAAGATCGGCGACCCCGGTCACAAATCTACTCATCTCATCCCTAGGGTTAGACACAAAGGATGGAGAAAATCTATAAAACCTTTAGAACTTCAAAGAGTACTCCTCAACACTCATATTGTCTTGCTTGAGATTGATAAACTCCTCTACCTTCACCTCCCTCCTCTCACGGGGAAAGTACTTTCCTAGAAAAGCTTCTTTGAATTCTTCCCACTCAATAGGACCCGACCAACCGGCCTATTATCCTTCCATTGAGTCTACCACACTTGAGAAACCTTTCTCAATTGATACGAAGCTAACTCCGCCTTCTCTCTAGAAGTCACCCTTGTGTCACTCAACACCTTGTACACTCCATCTAGGAACTCTTGGGGATCCTCTCCCACCTTAGAGTCAAGAAAGATAAGAGGATTCATTCTCAAAAAATCTCTCAATCTAGATGTCATAGTGCTCACAACATCCACTCTAGGTGCAAGACCCATATTCACATGGGTAGTCAAAGCTCGAGCTAAAGTTATTAAAGCCTCTCTAATCTCTTTATTTTTCGTTTCTGGGGGAACCACCGGAACATTATTACCTCCACCCATAATAGGGATTCGATCAACTTGAGCACCTTGAGGAACCTTCTCAAGTTGCTCCACTTCAGGAGGAATCTCCTCATTCACATCATTCTCCTCAACTCTCCTAGCGGTGTCCTCCTCGTATTCATCTCTTATAACACAAGGAAAACCATAAGAAAAGAGAACTCATAACTTTTACTCTACGACATGACATAGGAGTAGAAAAAAAAGGGAAACTCTCGCCCATAGATGTTTCACGACTCACTCCGATCGTCAAGATTCTACTAGACGTGACTTGATGAGACTTTTGGACTCCTAAGACCAATTTAAAAACCTATGCCCTGATACCAATCATGTCACATCCCGAGTACATACCATAGAATATATGGCACTCTCGAAGTAGAACCGGATTACTTGACCTCTCGGAGGTCTTGTACAAGCGCTTTCGCATCATTCATCGCATATACATATATGAAAAGTAGTGCGGAATTAATACTTTTCACAAACAATCGAATAGTCTTTAAAAATTCTTTCATATAAAACTCATAGGAAATACTAAGTCTCATTTCATCAAATCTTAGACACAAGAGTTTACAGTAAACATATGCAGAAGACACTCTATTAACGACTTACCAATCGACGGACCATCCTCGACTCTCACCGTTTGGCTCAGAGACTTGCCTTTGGGAGCTTGAGCTCCCTAGGCTATGTATTGACCAACGACACCCATTGACGGGGCATCGACTGGCCCATGAGCCGTCGTTTGCCTTATTCGATTGGGACCTGGTCTAGGCAGCCTTGGCTCAAGGAACGGGTCCTTCCTCAAGGACCCTTAGATGGTCCTTGGGGACTTTTGCCCAAATGTTTCCAACCCGAATATGTTCGTATAATAGTTTAGGACTTCACAAATCAATTTTAATTAAAATAAACATGTAAAATTTGACGAAACATGACAATACACACAAGGTCATATCAAGGAAAACCTTTCAAACATCATGGATGTTCTTGGACATTTGACCTCCAAACTTCACGAAACTTGACACACTTCCTATAAAAACTATATTAACTCATATAAGGACCTCATTAACTCATTAAACACACATATAGGCACATAACTACACATGAGGCATAGGTGACTTAGTCATCGAACGTCTTAGTCGTCCCTTGACGTTTGACATCCAATGCACCTAAACTCTTAGAAACTGCCTCAATACCACATTATAGAATATTTTAGGACCTTAAACCCTCATTTAAAACCATTTTATGTTCTATCTTCACCTATGTTATTTTTGAGGTATTAAAATACCACCAATCCAATCTCACAACGTCAATCCATGGTCAAATCAACAAAGTCAATACTCAAAGGATCTTACCAATAGCCATGATCACACATTCAATCAAATAAGCTCAATATACAATGAATCCAACAATATCCAACATTCATATAATTAAATTTAGGCAGCCTTTAAAACATACAATCATGATCTATAAAGAACTCAATAGTCCTAAGCAATCTACACATAAATTCATTACTATTTAGACATAATCAATTCACTGATGGCATAGCCAAATATAGAGATTTGACAATGTCAAGGGTTAATGGTTATTTTCATTGAAAAACATCAATTATACATCAATAATATCATACTTAATGTTTTAAAATGTTTCATGCAAGAACCCATGACTTAGTGTCATACCCCGTAAATTCCATGACCTATACTAGAGCCTTATATGTTTAAAAATGATGATATTAGACCTAAATAAGTGTAAATAACCTGTTTGAGAAGTATTGGAGCCATAGTATTATACAAAGACCTTGACGTCCGAAAACTAGCGAAATTGAACTAGTTGATGTCCGTATGTTTTGTGAAGGTTTTGGAGGGTTATGTGAAGTCAAAAACTTGTAAAGACTTTCAATAGGTATGGTGTAGTTTATAGGGCAAAACCTTACTATTACGACACCCCGAAGACCATCTGAAGGGTCCTTGGGGAGGATCCAAACTTGGGTGAGCAAGCTGCAAAGGCAGTTGCGCGCAGGCAGGTTTCTGGTGGCTGCTGCGCTACACGCAACCATCACATGCAGATCAAGAGTTGGCCTCGCGATGCGGCTCTGACACTAAACCTACTGACTCAAGTCAAATTTTGAAAATAAAATGGGGAAATGGCCTCGCGACGCACACCTACTTCCCAGATTCGTAAAAACTCTTATTTTGGGAGTATTGACTTCACAAATAAACACATTTAAGTGAGGGGTATTTTGGGTAATTTAATGGGTGACTATATAATGTATTTGTGTCAGTTTAGGTCAATTTTAACACAAAAATCAAGTCCCAAAAATTTCTCTAAAAAGTTTCTCTCTCCCAAATTCTCTCTTCCTCCAAAACTCCATTAAATACCATTAGAGATCCAAGAAAAATATCAGGCCTGCAAGTTTTTCAACCCAATTTCTTGGCTTTCCTATGTATAAGGCATAGTTTCTTTCACAATTGGGATTCCTTTCCCTAAGAGGTCCTTCAAAAGATGATTTCTAAATCTCCCAAAAGAAAGGTTTTTCTCCTCACATGGGTCTTCTTTCTAAAACGAAATATTGAATCAATTGTGATGAATTATGATGAATTAATGTTGTTTAAGTATGAATTAATGGTTAATGGATTAATTACTATGAGTTTTCTCTTGATCCATGTCTTTCCCCCAAATCCCAAATTTCTTGTATTGATTAAGATGGATTGTTGAGGTTGATGAACATGTCAATTCTTTACTTTGATTTTAGTTATAGTAATACTTCATGAATTTTCCCTATTTAATATGTTGGTTGTGAGTTCTTGGGTATTGAAGTATGAAGTCCCAATAAAGGCAATGAGGTATGATCTTCGTTCCCCTTTGATCTCAACTATGCAAGGTAAAATCTAATTATGTGATAGTGATGATATAGCTAATTGTGTTGTTGTGATGTTGGTGACAAGAATACCTCATTCCTAACCCTAGATTCATGAAATTGGCTATGAATTATGTAAGTATATTATGACATGATTACTACATGATTGAATGTATTTTCTCATGATTATGATAATGTATCTAAAGTGATGGGATAGTTCTCACTTGTGATCACCCATGAGCTTTTATGATAAGATATTTACATAAGGGTCTAGAAGAGGCTTATGTGAACTTGTATGAAGTAATATGATTATTACTAAAGGGAATAATTTCTTAGCACCGAAAGGGCATGTAAATGAGATGGAGGTCTCACATTAGTATGTCTGGTCTTCCACATGGTTCCTAATGTTAGTAAGTCAGGATTCCCGAATTATGTGTTGTCTCATGAGATGGAAACCTCCACATTAGTAAGTCAAGGTTCTAGAAACAATCTCCTTGACCTTTAACTATGTTACCACATAAGACTCTATCTCAGTGGATCAAGTAAGATAATTACGTAGGAATGGTTATACCTTAGGCGAGTGTTATCCCTCTTTTTTCGGTGTGGGAGTAGAACAACAGATTCCATCTAGCTCACATGGTCTCATTTCGGTTATTGCACTTCTTTCTGTAACATAAAAGTAAATGAATAAGTTAAGTATGTAAACTCTTATTAGGGTTGTCTTGAAGGTTTTCACATAGGGAAAGGGAGGGTATGGGACTTCTATTACTCATTGCACATGTGGAATCCTAAGGGATGGTTCTATTAGTGTTCTTTTATGATTATGATTATGATTATGATTATGTTGATTAACTATGATTAGTATTGATGTATGAAGCATGTTATATATGATAATATGTTGCGAGTATGAAGGGGTTGGTTAATGTGATACTTAGCCTTGGATAGGTTTATGGGGCTTTATTCTTTGCATTGCACAAGTGTTGGTTGAGTTACTTATATGTTGTTATGATTATGATCTTTCTTATATGTGTATATTGAATTGGTGGTCATTTTTTATAGTTTTGACTAAATGGTGCCTTTTCTCATGCATAAACGATTTTTTATGCATAGGGACCATACTTAGTACATATGTTTTGTACTTAACCCATATCTCTTCCCTTTTCCCCCAACATTGTAGGTTCGGGGAGTTGATGTATCATTGAGGCTAAATCAAAAAGGCTTGGACTAGACTCTCCAAGTTTTGATATTCCCTCTAGTTCGAGGATGCTACCACACACTCTATCTTAGTAGTTCTTGTATTGTCTGATCGACACTCATTTCTCTCCTATTGTTGAAGATATTGATTTAAGCCTATGTGGCAATTATAGATTTGTGTAAGGTCTTTGCCCAGATTTTTTGACTTTGTTTAGATGGGTGATATGAGAAAAAGATTTAGACTAAATTCATATATGTTGTTATGTTGTGTATGCGAGAAGTTAGGTATGCTTCCTATGTAGAGGTCAATATAAACCTCATTGCTATATAAGTAAAAGTTTTATTTTTCTGTACTTTTGACCTGTGATATTCTATGACGAAGGCTAAGAGGATTGTCATAGTCCTGTTCGAGAACAATGACGCCGGTAACGACTAGGGTGTGCTTTGCGTCATTACACTTAGAGTACAAATTGGACTTTTCATCTTTCTGAAATCTTTGAAAATCATCTTTGGAATTGACTCTAAGGTGATAACAAGCATTAGATGAGTAACTACCATACCTTATTAGAAGACCCCCAAGAGGATGGAAGAAGAAACTCTATTGAAGATCCATTATTAGGATCCATCTTTATCTTGAGCTCTCATGGAGGTTTTTGGAGAAACTTTGGGAGGGGAAGAGTTTTGATCTAGGTGCTAAGGTCTAAATGAGAGTTTGATGACTTAAATACTCTTAAAATACCCAAATACACCTAAATAAACCGTCCTATATTATGACATAGGGTGAATTTCCCAAAACACCCAAAACCTTAAAAGTGAAGTAGGCAGATTATAGACACCATCGACGGTTGCCCAACGACAGACCGTTGACTTGGCTACGCCCCGTAGATTGGTGTCCGTTGGTTTGGTCTGTAACTCCAAAACCTGCAGGTTACATGGCACCATCGACGCCACCCATCGACGAGCTGTCGCCTGGTCGACTGGCCGTCGTTTGGGGGTCGTAGTTTGCCACTGCCAAGAAGTCTGCACCCTTAAATTTGGGGTCCTCTTCTAGGGCCCTATTGGTAACTAGGTGAAGTAATTTGCGGACGTTGAACCCCTAAAAAAGCACGTCTAGGTCTTAGGAACATCTCCAATCAAATTTAACACAAACGAACACGTTTAACATGCTAAGACACAGACCAACACACAAGGACGTCCAAATGCTAACTTTCGAATGTCTTGGACGTTCTTGGACGATTGACCTCTAAAACTTGAAAAACTCAACATGCTGCCTTTAAACACTATTATTAAAAATATAAATACCTCATAAACTCATGACAAACACATAAGCACATGCAAGCACATAAGGGTTAGTCGTCGAACGTCTTGGTCGTCCCTTGACGCTAGACTTCAAATTTAACCGGATTGACTTCAAAACTCACAAAACATTAACTAAGCTATTTAAAAGAATTTAGAACAGTGATTAAGCTCTAGATAAGCCTAGTTAATTTTAGGGTCGTTACATTCTCCTCCACTTCAAAACATTCATCCTCGAATTACACTTAAACATTTAGGGAAGACGACCAAAGCAAACATCCCACATTTAAGCACTCAATATCATGATCATATAATAACTAGGAAGAACATCAAATAGCACATCATGCAAGTTCTCCTCAAATCAAAATCATGCAACATTTACAACAAAGAACAATAAAGAATATTTACTCACAAGCCCTAACATGCAACTTATCAATTACAGAAAGGCATGCTCAACAAGATAATCTTATATACAAATTTATTCATGTTCATTTATATCTTCTTGAAACAGTTAGGCAGCCTACAATAGATGCACATGACCAATGAGGAAGATACCATGCAGTAAAACTCATTTTCTCATTTAACAAGAACTCAACCAAAACATGCATATCATAAGAAGAATAGTTGAAAACTCATTTTTCACAAAACACTCAAACATACACCAAGTTACTAGGAACTCTTTGTTTTAGTCTTGAATAAGCATATAGGGAAAATATAAGGATATCTCAATGTAACACTTCGAAAATCAAAGATGTGTCAACACTGTTTTAAGGTCAATTTTAATGTATATAAGTCATTTATGAGGTTTATAAACCACAACGTTAAAGAACATCCATGATGTTCGGAAAATAGTTCAATGAGGTACTCGTATCCCTTAGTCTATTTGACTAGATTTTAGAAGTCGGAAATTCATGAAATGTGGTGGAAGGGTTTATAACTTATTTTAGGGTTAATTCATAGTAGAAACGACCGGGTACGACTCCCCAATGACCAACCAAGGGCCCTTGAGAAGGACCCTTTCATTTTGGGTTAAAAGAACTGCCAGGGCCGTGTGCAACCACGAAGTGAATCGATGGGGCGTGTGTTGATCGATGGGGCGTCGATGCAATCCATCGACCAACACTTATCCATTTTGTCTAATGGTCCGTTTGGACCGGTCTCTTAACTTACCTATGGATGTGCAGCACGGAAGGGGGTAGGGGTAGTCGATTCAAAGATGGACCGTTGGTCGAGGTCTCGTTTGTGAGGGCCTTATTTTACTACACATATTTAGTTGGTTCCAATTATTTATTTAAGGGGTTAGGACGTTAGTTGGGGGTTAAGGGAGGTCTAATTAAGTTAATTAACACCCCATATATAGACCCCAACCCCATTAAACCAACCTAAGTTGTCATAACTCACAAACCCAAATTCTCTTCTTCTCTCTTATTTCTCTCTCTAGTTGAAGAACTCCATTGAAGACCAAGCTAGGGGAGGGTTAAAGGGATGTAAAGGTACGAATTTATCCATTAGTCTTCATCAAAGATTATGGTATGAATTCCTTTCACCTTTGGGAATTCTTTCCACAAAGGGTCCATTCAATTGGTTTCAAAAGTTAAGTTTTCATGTGTGTTTCTTCTAAGGTCTTCTAAACTGATTGGTTTATGGATTATATAGATGTTATTGACTAAAATATGATGAATTATGACTATATTACACTACTTCTTTATTGGTTAGTATAAATTGTAGAAGATGATCCATTCCCCTTAACCCTAGGTTGTGATCTTAATATGAATTGTGTAATGTTGATTCATTGACTTGTTTATTGATTGAATTACTATTTTATGATGTTATTGTATCAATTATGAATAGATTAAGATGAATATAGGACTAGGATGCTATTACTTGAGTAGTTGATCTAGGTTATGAAACATGTTGTGAATATGACCTAAGTCTCTTATCTTAAGCTATGAACTAGTGACGAATTGTGATTTAGTGATACCATTGGCCTTGTTATTCTATTGGTTATTGTTGTGTGATGATATTAATACCATATTTGTTTGAGTTAAGTGTTTATGGTAAGACCTTGAAGATGAATTATGAAGGAGACTTGGGAAATCTTGTGATCCCTACTCTTTACTTCAATTGTGGTTACTTGAGACTAAGTATGATATTGTAGTGAAGTATATGTTATATTAGGATTCATAGGGTTGTTGTGATGTTGAATTGAAATGTATTGACAATGGTAGTGAGGGTTTTTAAGATTTAAATGTTATAAGGATGGTGATGACTACCAATGTTCTTTATTATGAATAAATATGTAAATGTGCTAACCTCACTTATATGAATTGTAATAAAAGGACTATACTCATGCAATTTTTATTGAGCTATGATTATGATGATTATAAAAGGGCTATACCCCATGACCTACAATAAGTTATGATGATTAATAAAGTTATTAAAGACATTTCAAAAAGGGACTTAGCTTAGCACCGAGTGAACTTGACAACGGGAGGTGTTGACTTTCCATAAAGGAAGATTCACCCTATAGTTACACATGAGGTGTTGACTCCCCAATGAGGGATACTCACCCAATGGATTGGCTCCAATTTTCAAGTGGAATGTAGAGATATTATACCTATCTCTTAGTTCTTGTACTATGTTGCCCCCATAGGAAGACTAGCTAGTGGATCCACCTAGAAAGCTACGTTTATGTTAGGTTTTACTTTGGACGGTAGACCACCTTCCATCGGTGTAAGGTTTTACAACATCGGATTCCACACCTAGATCTTGTGGCCTATGTAGGTTAAGGTAAGTGTTCCCATAACTAAAATGAAGTAATGAACTACAAAACCAACTAGGGTGACTTGAGAGGTTTAACTTAGTCTAGGTAGGGGTATGGGACTCTACCTATGCGTTGCACTAATTTGCCTTGAGGGAAGCCTTAGAAGGTTTATATTATGTATGTATAATGATAATAAATGCAAATGATGATAATATGATGATCTTACATGTAAATGACATTACGTGATGATGGTGTTTCTTATGAACTTGAGTATGATGTTATGGACTCTTATCAATATGATATGTGGAGTTGGGCATTGGTTATGGTTCTTGCTATTTTAACTTGATTAAAAAATTATGGGGCTTGTCTTAGTTATTGCATAAGTGGACTTAATAAGGGTAATGAGTAATGGTCTTGCTTTATTATAATTTGATGAACTATTATTCATGCTTGTGATGTTATTACTTTATGATAGTGGTGTATGTGACTTGGGTGCAAGTACGTTGATATGCATGTTACTTACATTGACTTAATGAATATAATCTTTATTGTTTGGTATGGTTATCTTGAATATGCATAAGTTTTTCTGAAGGTAAAATAGCATGTTTTAATGAAATGTCCCTTCTTTGCATGATTTGATCTTATATGTGCATATGGTCTCATACTTAGTACATGTGATGTACTAACCACATTTTCTCCCTTTTCCCCTAAAATTTTAGGTTCTGGTCGTTGAAGGCTCTTTGAGATGACTTTGAAGAAGACTTTGAATTTCTCAATCATACAAGTGGGTAGGTCCTCACTTTTTGAGGCGATGCCAATATCGAGCTTAGGAAGTTGTTTTAGTTTAAAGACTCTTATGTTCTTTCTCTTTTCATTTGAGTATATATTATATAGCCTTTATGTGGCTCTTTTACATTTATGTATGGTCTATGTTGAAATTGCTATAATCTTGTTAGATGGTAATGAGATAAGACACTCTTTAAAGACTATGTTCTGTCTTATATATACTTATGTGCAATAAAAGTAGAAGAGTATGTAATCTTCCTATACGAAGGGTCTATGTATACTAGATACGAATATATTATGTGTATGTAGAGGTCTATGTAAACCTCAATGTAGAAGTAATAAATTGTTTTATATTTTTCTGCATTTTTAACCTATGTATGTAATGATGTATTCTAAGAGGCTAGTGTTAGTCCTCAAAAAGGACGCCGACGCCGGTTAAGTCTACGGGGTGCTCCCTGAATGTGACACTCACTCCCTAACACCCAAACTCTTCACTATACTCCGCAAGTAGGAGAAACCGAAACTAAGGTCAATATAATCATACTACAAGGATCTCCCTCAAAGAACCTTAAACCTCACTAACACCTTCTCACAAACTCTTCAATATACTAGACCTCTTGAAACAACAACATTTAGTCCATCCCGGAAAAACCAAAGATTCTCAAAAGTCTCATCATCTAACAACATCATCTCCCTTACTAGGAGAAACTCACCTTGACTTTTTTTAACTTCACCTCCTTCCTTTCTACGGTCGGATCTAAAAAACTTCAAACCGCCTCAACTACCACTCCTTCACCTTTCTAACACTACACTTTACCATTTCATCCAACTAAACTACCCTTCAAAAGGTAAATCAACAAACCTAAGGTCACCTTCACAACCTTCAATATCCCATCTAAATAGTCACATCTCATTTTTTTCTTTTCCTTGACCCAAACTTCTCAAAGGCCACACTCTTAATGACCATCACAAAAGGAACAAGGGAAAGACACTATATACAAAGATCTTAGGCACGATTAGATTAATGAAAAAGTGAAACTTTTCCTAGCACCCAATAGCCTCGTATTCATAATGTGGCATGCTTCACATTATGAGAAGACTCTACTAGATGTCGTTTATGATAAAAACTAAGACACTCCCAAACCTTATGATCTGATACATACTTTGAAATAACCCACTAGTACACCGTAGAAGTTACATAATTCTTGAGTCGCCACATGGCATATGAGACTCTGGAAACTCTCACTTAAGCCACTCGTATCAATCATTGCATAAAATACACTCTACAATGAGTAAGAATTTAAAACTTTCTTTACACTCGACGAACCTTTTCATCAAAATGCAAGATGAAGACTTGCTTTAAAACATTGAACCTTTACAATGTTTCATTAAACCATCGTTACTTTGGAATGTACAACTTTTGGAACTAAGCCCATACAAAAAACAAAAATAGAGACTAAGGCATAAAAAGGAACATGTGGTTTTGTCCTCGAATTATTGAGGACTCACCAATACTTCATCTTCAACCCTTAGAAACCTACCCATCCTCCATCGCATATCAAGCCTTCCAATTCCCTACACTTTAGTCAAAAAGGGAAAAAAGGGGTTAACACATTGAATGCACAAAGTATGGAAGCCATGCAAAAATCATGAAAAAGGGACATTTAATATACAACATGATTTCATGATATTTTGATATAAAACCTTCATAAAATAGTATAAGAGACATTAAACAAGTCAATAATCACATATAAAACATATATACGTAACATCCAACACATAAGAATATTCACATGGACCCCTTACTAAAGGTTATCCTAACACTGACATAAGTAAGTTATGAAGCGGCCGCCCATACGACCCCTTCACACACACCTAGATTATCCTTAAGACTACCTAAAGTAAGTTATACCATATCATCACATATCACATCAATTCAGATAAACATGAGACCCTACTACAAAAGGTGATTCAAAGGTTCACTTGAGTGAGTTATGAAGCAACCGCCCATACAATCCCTTCACACACATAAAATAGATCCTTTAGACTACCTAAGATAATATTATTCACATTTCACTAATTAAAGTCCCTACCTATAATTACTCTAAGCCTCACTAAGTAAGACATGAAGAGAACATCCATACACCCTCACCAAGCCTACCTAAGCAATCCTCAAAGCTACTCTAGATAGATACCTTTTCATTAACATACTTTTTGTAACGACCCAAAGTACCCCCTAGTAGTTAGAGCACTCTTAGATCGCCACACGGCGTCGTCGACCTCTCAGAGGTCTACGACAAGCCCTTAGATATCTGTCATTGCATAATTGTAATAAAAAGAGCGGAAACTTTAGAACATTTCATAGGACATCCTATGCTAGAACATAACTTCATATATATATATATATATATATATATATATATATATATATATATATATATATATATATATCATAATACATAGTTAGACTATAAGTCTCTTTGCCATCTTAAGACACAACTCAATAGAATAGAATAGGGACACATCCCTTACAACATACAATATAAACCTAAGCTATTACATCAACTTAAAGAAACATCTTGACATATGCAACCCTTGAATCATAAGGGCTCCTTTACTTGAACTTGGGAGATCTATCCAAGCTCTTAACCTAGGAGACATCCTCTATCCATAACCACCTACACTTTGTGTAAAAAGATGAAGAACAATGGTATTGGTGCAAGAATGCACTAAGTATGACAACCATGCAAAAACATGCATTTAAAGAGGACATTTCCTTGGAAATCATGCAACATGACTTTTTAGGTAACTTCATGAACATAAGCACATATAAGATCAATATAGTTCACGTACATTATATAGACATGGATAATACTAATAATAGCACATAAACCCATTTATCATACTTATAAGCATATTCAATACACATCATACATGACCTCTCCTTTATTTTACTTCTTTTCTTATGTATCCGTCAAGTGTACCTAGTGCAATGTATCACCTTGAGGACACCTTAGAATAGTCTTTCATAATATTATGCATAACACAACCACATATATTCCTAAGAAATAAGCACATCAAGGATATTAACTTCACATAAGGACCATCACCTAAGACAACTCCTATGTCACACTAGTGCAATGTCTAGGTAACATCTCATAATTCTACTTCCACCAAGTGTACCTAAGAAGTCACCCTAGACTAGGCATAACATATTCAAAAGTCATAACATATTCACTTACAACTAGATATAAGGCCACATACTTCATATCATCATATATGGACTCGTCATACTTCATAACATCATAGAAAGACTCATCATACTTCATACACTTTAGTCATAGACTTACTTAGTTCATATAATAAGTAAACCACCCTCATAACCCCTTCATAAGCTTACTTGTGAAATGTAAACATGGAGTCCCATACCCGCACATATACTAAGTGTCACGACCGGAGTTTAGACCCCAGACGAGACCGGCTTCATTGACCTCTCACAGGTCGCAGACAAGCCTACATATGTCATCCTTACTTCATCTAGGTTAATTTTAGCAGAAAATTTGAACTTTTTGTTCCTTAACATGCATGTATATCATTCTACTTAAATTCATATACGTTCACAATCAACCATCAAACATTAAGATCATCAACTAAAAGAAATAGTTCAATACTGCATCAAGTGTATACTTGCCAAAATGGCACCAATATAATGTCTGAAATAAAACGGGAAAGATAAACTAGTGGAACATGCTCCACTAGCTAAAGCCTACATCTAACCTAGATAATAACAGCAGATATCCTCGAAAGCATGAGGGCCTAACAAATCCGGATAAAAGCTCCACGTCCGATAGCTGCAACGTCGTACCATGAGTTCTAACGTCTACCTGTGCCTGCACCTAAAAATGTAGAGTTGTATGGGATTAGTACACACTTGTACTAAGTATGGGTATATGCAAGTACACACCAAGGACATGCATGAGTAAGAATAGCTCTTTCCGAACAACATGATTATGAAAAGTCAATTCAGTAGACTTGCCAAATTTGGATTAGGAAAGTTAGTGGACCTGCCAAATTTGGATTAGAAAAGTCAGTGGACTTGCCAAATTGGATTAGGAAAGTCATGCCATGAGAGTAACATGCATCATCATCCGTATCATATTGCACCCAACACATAACATCTTACACATAGCACATAACATATTGCATATAGCACATAACATATTGAATATAGCACATAACATCTTTCATATCATTCGTTCATGTGCCATGAGACCTCGGAATCATGGACTTAACATTAAGACTTCCCAAAATGAGGGCTCAACATATGGGGCCTCAACTAGGCAGCCTTTTTTAGCAAACACATAGTCTGCTTCATTCATTCATATGTACTTCATTTCATTCATTCATAAGTTAGTGTAAACACCAGCTATACCTAAGATGTAGTTTAAGACTCTCATTGGGTTTGCTGTGCAATGATCAAGAATAACCTACTGTCACGACCGAAATCTAGACCCAGACGAGACCGGCGTCGTTGACCTCTCAGAGGTCGCAGACAAGCCTACTTACGTCATTCTTACTTTGCATAGGTTAATTTTAGCGGAAAATTTGAAACTTTTCGTTTCTAAACATTACTTATTAAACTTTTCTAATACGTTCGTAATTCATTCAACATCAACCATCTAAACATTAAGAGATAATCAAATGAAAGAAATAGTTCAGTAGCATAATCGTATAATTGCCAAAATGGCATCCATACATAGTCTGAATAAAATAAGAAAGAAACGCTAGTGGAACATGCTCCCCTAGCTCAACTCCTAAACTAAGCTAGAACATAAACAGTAGCATCCTCGAAAGCATGAGGACCTACCAAAAACCGGATTAATGCTGGACGTCCGGATAACTGCATCGATGATCCTGTAGCTCTACCGTCCACCTATGCCTGCACCTAAAATAGTATAGTTTGTATAGGGTTAGTACACACTTGTACTAAGTATGGGTATATGCAAGCACACACCAAGGACATGCATGAGAAAGAATAGCTCTTCCCTAACAACATGATTTTTGGAAGTCAAGTCAGTGGACTTGCCAGATTGAGATTAGGAAAGTTTCCTAATTTGAATTAGGAAAGTAAATAATCTTTCCAAATCTGGATTAGGAAAGTCAGTGAGCTTTCCAGATTGGGAATAGGAAAGTTATGCCATGAGAATAATCATACATCATACTTTTCACATTTGCACACAGCACATCACATTTACACATAGCACACATCATAGAGCATACAATACATTTCACATTTAGCACATAACTTCTTTCATATCATTCATTCATATGCCATGAGACCTTGGAATCATGAACTTGACATTAAGACTTTCCAAAATGAGGGCTCAACATATGGGACCTCAACTAGGGAGTCTTCATTAGCAAACACAGAGTCTGCTTCGTTCATTCATACGTACTCCATTTCATTTCATTCATAGACCAGTGTAAACACCAGTTATACCTAGGATGTAGTTTAAGACTTTCATTAGGTTCGTTGTGCAATGACCAAGAATGACCTAATGTCATTACTTGAATCTAACTCACCTTTTGATTATCCTATCCTAACATCTTTGGTATCATTCATTTCATTATGTGCATCATTTGAGGCTGGCCTCATTCATTCATTGGGAACTTTAACTTTAACCGACATAGATCATGTGAGCATCATGAAATCCAGTGTCTCCCCCACACCGAAAAGAGGTGGAATCACCGGCCAAAGTGACCCCAAAACATGCTAGCGTACATGGGAATTTAACCCCGCCAGATCCCTATATTGGAAGTATAGGTTCGAAGACTAGGAGATATAAGGAGACCCATACCCGGCATGCCGGACAGTCTCATCTCATGAGAGTTACGTGAACCTCCGCCCTTCCCGAAAGAAGGCATCACCGCTCATGGCTAGTCTATCGGTGCTTAGTATAAAGTTCCATTACATTCATCTCATACCTCATGGAAGCTGGCTTCTAGTATGAGGACATCATAGCTCATTAGATGATTTCTCATCTCATCATTCGTATTGAGTGTGTTAAGCTCAATACTCTCATTAGAGTGTTCATAGAGACTGGTCTCTTCATTATCTTACACTCTCATAGGTGAGTACGTATTGGTAACATTTACTTAGGCTCATTTGAGATTGCTCTCATCATTTACATTAGCATCATATCATGTTGTCACCACATTCATCATCATTAGCACCTTTGCTTTTCATACTTATTCACCTCTTATTACGTAAATGTTCATTTCATCATATGCCAATGCACTTGGCCATTTGGTGTGTTTCACACCCTTACTTAACCCTTATAGGGTTTCATCATTTCATTTCTCATTTCATCATTTCATTGTTCATTTCATCATTTCAATGTTCATTTCGTCATTTCATTGTTCATTTCATCATATCATTGTTCATTTCATCATTTCATTGTTCATTTTATCATTTCATTGTTCATTTCATCATATCATTGTTCATTTCATCATTTCATTGTTCATTTCATCATATGCCAATGCACTTGGCCATTTAGTGTATTTACACTCATACTTAACCCTTCTAAGGTTTCATCATTTCATTTCATACATCTTAGGTTCACTTACTTTTGAACGTATGTTAGACTTATGTGTCTTTACATACAAGCCATGAGGCTTCATTCATAGTTTGTCTAAGTGATTCATGTTTACCCAAGATTATGTGGTACAAGACTTATGCATCTTGTAGATATGTCAAGATATTGATTTCGATCTTTAGAGGCAGCATTCATTAAATATTTACTTATGTATGACTTATGTGTCAATACGGAACTGGGCAAGGGAACCCAATTTCGAATCCCTTAGGCAACACTTGATCCTTTGTATTTTTCAGATTTGGGGGACCCTAGTTCGATCCCCATCAGCCCCATAATATTTCCTTTCTTTTTCTTCTCTATTTTTCGTCCAAGGCATGGAGGTTGTGGGATCAATCCCCCACAAGCTCATTCTTTTACTCTTAATTTATCTATTAACTTTCTCACCTATCCAAGAGGTTGTGCGTTCAATTCCCATTCACCTCATTTTATATTTCTTCTTTATTTTCCTCTTAACTCTCTCATCTATTCAAGAGGTTGTGGGTTCAATCCCCACTCTCCACATTTATTTTTCTCCTTTATTTTTATCCTAACTCTCTCATCCATTCAAGAGGTTGTGGGTTCAATCCCCACTCTCCACATTTATTTTTCTCCTTTATTTTTCTCCTAACTCTCTCATCCATTCAAGAGGTTGTGGGTTCAATCCCCACTCTCCACATTTATTTTTCTCATTTATTTTTCTCCTAACTCTCTCATCCATTCAAGAGGTTGTGGGTTCAATCCCCACTCACCACATCTATTTTTCCTTGCATTTTTCTCACGAAAATTTATGTAATTTTCATTTAGTGAGGTCATGGGTTCAATCCCCAATGACCTCACATTTAAAAAACAAATAAACGAAGCTTATTTTCTTAAAAATTGGCCGAGACTACAATTTCCAGCAGGCTGGAAATTTAGTCTCTTCCAATTCATTTTTGTCTTAATCTTTTGTTGATTTTTTTGTATCTTTCATGTAATGATGTCTTGGATTCAATCCTTACTGATTTCACTTATTTTACATTCATTTTTCATTGCATTTTGTACCACTTTGTTTGGCTGAACCCAACCTACCAAATGCTGAAAATTTGTTCACTATTTTCAGCTTCTTTTTACCATCATTCATACGTTAATTCTTAAGGCATTTCGTGGATCATTTGGTGCATCTTTAAGTGTAATATTTTTATGATTATATTCATCCAAGAATTACCATTACATCCATCAACATTACACCACTTTTACACCTCATGATTTACACAAACCTTCGCACATAAAATTCAACCATAAAAACATATCATTTTTCACATACTTTCGGTTGACATAACTTAACATGCTTACAATCCTAAACACATAATCATGAACACATTATCACGCAAATCACACTTCATACTTAAATTACCAGCAAACATACCCAACCTACGATTCATTTGGGAGCTAGTGACAGGGACATGCAACGGGAACAATCCTAGTTTTCGGATTAGAATTTACTGAATCTTAAGGGGTCTCTTGAGAAAGAGACCAAGAGAGAAGAAAACCCATACCTTAATTTGCTTGTTCAAATGTGAATTTGCTGCCCAAAATCCTCTCCAAAACTCAGTCCAAACCTCCTTAAGTTTCACCACCAACTCGACGGAATCTTCTCTTTGCCTTAACGTTTTTGGTTACTTTGTTTTTCTTAAATTTCATGTGAGTTCTTCAAGTGTGAAGAACTCTTAATATTATATCAGTTCTTGAAGTTGTTTTGGCAGAAAAAAAAATGATAGAGGTGATGAAACGTGTGAGAGATTGTGAGAGAGTGAAACGTGTGAAGTTGTTTAGGCTTAGATAATGACTTAGTCAATTTAGGACTCTCCTTAATATTTAAAATAAAATCTGATTTTCCTTTTATTTTAAATCAGCTAATAAATAGTAAATATAAATTAATTACATTAATTTATCAATTTAAATAAAAACAATTTAAATCATTGCTTCCACCTAGGTTCGAACCCGGGTGGAGCAAGACTCCACTCCTAGAGCTCAAATTTCGGCTCTCTCTTCTAAAATTGCCCCTCCATATTATTAAATAATTTAATATATATATATTTAGGGTAATTATGATATTACCCTTAGCCTGGTAAAAGACCATTTTACCCTTGGACCCTCAAAACTTAAAATTCTTCTTTTGAGTCCGGTAAAAACTATTTCGATTAAACCTTCGTTTTCGTGAGCCTCACATGGTTGGTTCCAACCTTTCCAAGCTCAATTAACTCCCCAAGTTAGCTGGCTTGGTCGTAGTAAGGGTTCTGAGGTCTGGTTCAACGCGTATCAATCCGTGTGAACCCTGGTCTAATCGTAGGCATTCTTGGCACATTAAGCATTACTTAACATATCTATTTTTAGGGTTGTTACATTATCCCCCCCTTAGGAACATTCTTCCCCGAATGACACTACACATCATTTTAAGATAAAGAGGGTGACTTTTGAAAATATTTTAACATACTTGAGACTTTACTCTTTGTGAATTTCTGTTTCACACTTACTCAGGATAAGGCATATTACTCAAGCTTATCTGAAGCTTCATATTTGAGATTGAGGAACTTCTTTCTCAATCGCACTTAACTTGATGCACCTCACAACTCATGTAACTCAAAAATCATGTCCACGCTATACAAAAACAGCAACATGAAATGCAAACATAAATTTATTTTAACTCTAACTTATTCGGAAAGTTGACCTTACTACCATGTTTCGATAGTCTATGGTAGTCTAGCATTTATGAAGTAATCCATACCTAAGCCATCTCCTTGAGCTAGTAAGCAGACAACTTAGCCTTCTCCTCTTCATCAATACTCATAGCAGGCTTTAGAACCTACCATGCACTCAACTTCATGCGAACAACCACTCTTATCAAACGTCTTTCGTTCACGCTGGGTATTTCTATCACTGCCCCTTCTTGGGAAGGTCAGATCTTGAGTCTAGCACCTTAGACCACTTGGTCATCCTAATTCTTGTGTGTATTCTTCTAAGAGCGCACACAAGAACGAAGTTAGATATTTAGAATGACACAAAGTGTCAAGGCTCTAGATAGCACGATAAAGAGTAGAATAAGGGAAATTTTCCTACGCATCATGCAGTCTCTAATCCAGGATAGTGGCACACTTCACTACCATGACTTAGAAACTACTCAATGTGGTTGATGTGAACTCATTATCCTCGGAATTTAACCTATGGCTCTGATACCAACTTTGTCACGACCGAAATCTAGACCCAGACGAGACCGGCGTCGTTGACCTCTCAGAGGTCGCAGACAAGCCTACTTACGTCATTCTTACTTTACATAGGTTAATTTTAGCGGAAAATTTGAAACTTTTCATTTCTAAACATTACTTATTAAACTTTTCTAATACGTTTGTAATTCGTTCAACATCAACCATCTAAACATTAAGAGATAATCAAATGAAAGAAATAGTTCAATAACATAATCGTATAATTGCCAAAATGGCATCCATACATAGTCTGAATAAAATAAGAAAGAAACGCTAGTGGAACATGCTCCCCTATCTCAACTCCTAAACTAAGCTACAACATAAACAGTAGCATCCTCGAAAGCATGAGGACCTACCAAAAACCGGATTAATGCTGGACGTCCGGATAACTGCAGCGATGATCCTGTAGCTCTACCGTCCACCTATGCCTGCACCTAAAATAGTATAGTTTGTATAGGGTTAGTACACACTTGTACTAAGTATGGGTATATGCAAGCACACACCAAGGACATGCATGAGAAAGAATAGCTCTTAGCTAACAACATGATTTTTGGAAGTCAAGTCAGTGGACTTGCCAGATTGAGATTAGGAAAGTTTCCTAATTTGAATTAGGAAAGTAAATAATCTTTCCAAATCTGGATTAGGAAAGTCAGTGAGCTTTCCAGATTGGGAATAGGAAAGTTATGCCATGAGAATAATCATACATCATACTTTTCACATTTGCACACAGCACATCACATTTACACATAGCACACATCATAGAGCATACAGTACATTTCACATTTAGCACATAACTTCTTTCATATCATTCATTCATATGCCATGAGACCTTGGAATCATGGACTTGACATTAAGACTTTCCAAAATGAGGGCTCAACATATGGGACCTCAACTAGGGAGTCTTCATTAGCAAACACAGAGTCTGCTTCGTTCATTCATACGTACTCCATTTCATTTCATTCATAGACCAGTGTAAACACCAGTTATACCTAGGATGTAGTTTAAGACTTTCATTAGGTTCGTTGTGCAATGACCAAGAATGACCTAATGTCATTACTTGAATCTAACTCACCTTTTGATTATCCTATCCTAACACCTTTGGTATCATTCATTTCATTATGTGCATCATTTGAGGCTGGCCTCATTCATTCATTGGGAACTTTAACTTTAACCGACATAGATCATGTGAGCATCATGAAATCCAGTGTCTCCCCCACACGGAAAAGAGGTGGAATCACCGACCAAAGTGACCCAAAAACATGCTAGCGTACATGGGAATTTAACCCCGCCAGATCCCTATATTGGTAGTATAGGTTCGAAGACTAGGAGATATAAGGAGACCCATACCCGGCATGACGGACAGTCTCATCTCATGAGAGTTACGTGAACCTCCGCCCTTCCCGAAAGAAGGCATCACCGCTCATGGCTAGTCTATCGGTGCTTAGTATAAAGTTCCATTACATTCATCTCATACGTTATGGAAGCTGGCTTCTAGTATGAGGACATCATAGCTCATTAGATGATTTCTCATCTCATCATTCGTATTGAGTGTGTTAAGCTCAATACTCTCATTAGAGTGTTCATAGAGACTGGTCTCTTCATTATCTTACACTCTCATAGGTGAGTACGTATTGGTAACATTTACTTAGGCTCATTTGAGATTGCTCTCATCATTTACATTAGCCTCATATCATGTTGTCACCACATTCATCATCATTAGCACCTTTTCTTTTCATACTTATTCACCTCTTATTACGTAAATGTTCATTTCATCATATGCCAATGCACTTGGCCATTTGGTGTGTTTCACACCCTTACTTAACCCTTATAGGGTTTCATCATTTCATTTCTCATTTCATCATTTCATTGTTCATTTCATCATTTCAATGTTCATTTCGTCATTTCATTGTTCATTTCATCATATCATTGTTCATTTCATCATTGTTCATTTCATCATTTCATTGTTCATTTCATCATTTCATTGTTCATTTCATCATATGCCAATGCACTTGGCCATTTAGTGTATTTACACTCATACTTAACCCTTCTAGGGTTTCATCATTTCATTTCATACATCTTAGGTTCACTTACTTTTGAACGTATGATAGACTTAGGTGTCTTTACATACAAGCCATGAGGCTTCATTCATAGTTTGTCTAAGTGATTCATGTTTACCCAAGATTATGTGGTACAAGACTTATACATCTTGTAGATATGTCAAGATATTGATTTCGATCTTTAGAGGCAGCATTCATTAAATATTTACTTATGTATGACTTATGTGTCAATACGGAACTGGGCAAGGGAACCCAATTTCGAATCCCTTAGGCAACACTTGATCCTTTATATTTTTCAGATTTGGGGACCCTAGTTCGATCCCCATCAGCCCCATAATATTTCCTTTCTTTTTCTTCTCTATTTTTCGTCCAAGGCATGGAGGTTGTGGGATCAATCCCCACAAGCTCATTCTTTTACTCTTAATTTATCTATTAACTTTCTCACCTATCCAAGAGGTTGTGGGTTCAATTCCCATTCACCTCATTTTATATTTCTTCTTTATTTTCCTCTTAACTCTCTCATCTATTCAAGAGGTTGTGGGTTCAATCCCCACTCTCCACATTTATTTTTCTACTTTATTTTTATCCTAACTCTCTCATCCATTCAAGAGGTTGTGGGTTCAATCCCCACTCTCCACATTTATTTTTCTCCTAACTCTCTCATCCATTCAAGAGGTTGTGGGTTCAATCCCCACTCTCCACATTTATTTTTCTCATTTATTTTTCTCCTAACTCTCTCATCCGTTCAAGAGGTTGTGGGTTCAATCCCCACTCACCACATCTATTTTTCCTTGCATTTTTCTCACGAAAATTTTATGTAATTTTAATTTAGTGAGGTCATCGGTTCAATCCCCAATGACCTCACATTTTAAAAAAAAATAAACGAAACTTATTTTCTTAAAAATTGGCCGAGACTACAATTTCCAGCAGGCTGGAAATTTAGTCTCTTCCAATCCATTTTTGTCTTAATCTTTTGTTGATTTTTTTGTAGCTTTCATGTAATGATGTCTTGTATTCAATCCTTACTGATTTCACTTATTTTACATTCATTTTTCATTGCATTTTGTACCACTTTGTTTGGCTGAACCCAACCTACCAAATGCTGAAAATTTGTTCACTATTTTCAGCTTCTTTTTACCATCATTCATACGTTAATTCTTAAGGCATTTCGTGGATCATTTGGTGCATCTTTAAGTGTAATATTTTTATGATTATATTCATCCAAGAATTACCATTACATCCATCAACATTACACCACTTTTACACCTCATGATTTACACAAACCTTCGCACATAAAATTCAACCATAAAAACATATCATTTTTCACATACTTTCGGTTGACATAACTTAACATGCTTACAATCCTAAACACATAATCATGAACACATTATCACGCAAATCACACTTCATACTTAAATTACCAGCAAACATACCCAACCTACGATTCATTTGGGAGCTAGTGACAGGGACGTGCAACGGGAACAATCCTAGTTTTCGGATTAGAATTTACTGAATCTTAAGGGGTCTCTTGGGAAAGGGACCAAGAGAGAAGAAAACCCATACCTTAATTTGCTTGTTCAAATGTGAATTTGCTGCCCAAAATCCTCTCCAAAACTCAGTCCAAACCTCCTTAACGTTTTTGGTTACTTTGTTTTTCTTAAAATTTCATGTGAGTTCTTCAAGTGTGAAGAACTCTTAATATTATATCAGTTCTTGAAGTTGTTTTGGCAGAAAAAAACGTGAGAGAGGTGATGAAACGTGAGAGAGATTGTGAGAGAGTGAAACGTGTGAAGTTGTTTAGGCTTAGATAATGACTTAGTCAATTTAGGACTCTCCTTAATATTTAAAAAAAATCTGATTTTCCTTTTATTTTAAATCAGCTAATAAATAATAAATATAAATTAATTACATTAATTTATCAATTTAAATAAAAACAATTTAAATCATTGCTTCCACCTAGGTTCGAACCCGGGTGGAGCAAGACTCCACTCCTAGAGCTCAAATTCGGCTCTCTCTTCCAAAATTGCTCCTCCATATTATTAAATAATTTAATATATATATATTTAGGGTAATTATGATATTACCCTTAGCCTGGTAAAAGACCATTTTACCCTTGGACTCTCAAAACTTAAAATTTCTTCTTTTGAGTCCGGTAAAAACTCTTTCGATTAAACCTTCATTTTCGTGAGCCTCACATGGTTGGTTCCAACCTTTCCAAGCTCAATTAACTCCCCAAGTTAGATGGCTTGGTCGTAGTAAGGGTTCTGAGGTCTGGTTCAACGCGCATCAATCCGTGTAAACCCTGGTCTAATCGTAGGCATTCTTGGCACATTAAGCATTACTTAGCATATCTATTTTTAGGGTTGTTACACCTAGTGTTATTACTTGAGTCTAGCTCACCTCTTGATTATCCTATCCTAACACCTTTGGTATCGTTCATTTCATTATGTGTATCATTTGAAGCTGGCCTCATTCATTCATGGGGAACTTTAACTTTAACCGACATATATCATGTAAGAATGATGAAATCCAGTGTCTCCCCCACACTGAAAAGAGTTGAATCACCGGCCAAAGTGACCCAAAACATGCTAGCGTACATGAGAATTGAACCCCGCCAGATCCCTATATTGGCAGTATAGGTACGAAGACTAGGAGATATAAGGAGACCCATACCCGGCATGCCGGACAGTCTCATCTCATGAGAGTTACGTGAACCTTCGCCCTTCCCGAAAGGAGGCATCACCGCTCATAGCTAGCCTATCGGTGCTCAGTATAAAGTTTCATTGCATTCAACTCATATGTCATGGAAGATGACTTCTAGTCTGAGGACATCATAGCTCAAGAGATGATTTCTCATCTCATCATTAGTATTAAGTATATATTATTCTCAATACTTTCATTAGATTTTTCATAGGGACTGGTCTCTTCATTAACTTTACACTCTCATAGGTGAGTATGTTTTGGTAACATTTACTTAGGCTTATTTGAGATTGCTCTCATCTTTCACATTAGTCTCTGATCATGTTGTCACCACATTCATTAACTTTAGCACATTTGCTCTTCATATTTACTCACCCCTCTTTACGTGAAAGTTCATTTCATCATATGCCAATGCACTTGGCCATTAGTGTGTTTCGCACTCTTACTTAACCCTTCTAGGGTTTCATCATTTCATTGTGCATTTCATCATATGCCAATGCACTTGGCCATTTAGTGTGTTTCACATTCTTACTTAACCCTTCTAAGGTTTAATCATTTCATTGAATACATCTTCGCTTCACTTATTTTAAATGTATGCTAGACTTATGTGTCTATACATACAAGCTATGAGGCTTCATTCATAGTTCGTTTAAGTGATTCATATCTTCCTAAGATTATGTGGTACAAGACTTATGCATCTTGTAAGTATGCCAAGATATCAATTTCGATCTATGTAGGCAACATTATTTTTGAACATTTATTCACGTATGACTTATGTATCAATACGGAATTTGGGAAAGGGAACCCGATTTCGAATCCCTTGGACAACACTTACATTTTTATTTATTTTGGTTTGATCAACACAGCTTGGGGACCCAAGATCGAGCCCCAACGCCTTTTTTTCATTTTCTTTTAATTTTTTTGTCACGACTGGAATCTAGACCCCAGACGAGACCGGCGTCGTTGACCTCTCAGAGGTCGCAGACAAGCCTACTTACGTCATTGTTACTTTACATAGGTTAATTTTAGTGGAAAATTTGAAACTTTTTCTTTCTAAATATTGCTTACTAAACATTTCTAATACATTCGTAATTTGTTCACCGTGAACCATCTAACATTAAGATTTAATCAAATGAAAGGAATAGTTCAATACTTATAAAGCGTATAATTGCCAAAATGGCACCAATAGATAGTCTGAATAAAAAAAGGCAAGAAACGCTAGTGGAACATGCTCCACTAGCTCAACTCTAAAACTAAGCTAGAATATAAAATAGTAGCATCCTCGAAAGCATGAGGACCTACCAAAACCGGATGAATGCTGGACGTCCGGATAACTGCAGCGATGATCCTGTAACTCTATCGTCCACCTGTGCCTGCACCTAAAATAGTAGAGTTTGTATAGGGTTAATACACACTTGTACTAAGTATGGGTATATGCAAGCACACACCAAGGACATGCATGAGAAAGAATAGACCTTTCCTAACAACATGATTTTTTTGGAAAATCAAGTCAGTAGACTTGCCAAATTGAGATTAGGAAAGTTTCCAAATTTGGATTAGGAAAGTAAATGAGCTTTCCAAATTTGGATTAGGAAAGTGATACCATGAGAATAAAATACATCATCATACTTTTCACATTTGCACACAGCACATAACATTTACACATAGCACATATTATATAGCAGACAGTACATTTTGCATGTAGCACATAACTTCTTTAATGTCATTCATTCATATGCCATGAGACCTTGGAATCATGGACTTAAAATTAAGACATCCCAGAAATGAGGGCTCAACAGATGGGACCTCAACTAGGGAGTCTTCATTAGCAAACACAGAGTCTGCTTCGTTCATTCATCCGTATTCCATTTTATTTCATTCATAGGCCGGTGTAACCACTAGCTATACCTAGGATGTAGTTTAAGACTTTCATTAGGTTCGTTGTGCAATGACCAAGAATTACCTAATGTCATTACTTGAATGTAACTCACCTTTTGATTATCCTATCCTAACACCTTTAGTATCATTACTTTTAATTATATGCATCATTTGAGGCTGGCCTCATTCATTCATTGGGAACTTTAACTTTAACCGACATAGATCATGTGAGCATCATGAAATCCAGTGTCTCCCCCACACCGAAAAGAGGTGGAATCACCGGCCAAAGTTATCCAATAACATGCTAGCGTACATGGGAATTTAACCCCGCCAGATCCCAATATTGGCAGTATAGGTTCGAAGACTAGGAGATATAAGGAGACCCATACCCGGCAAGCCGGACAGTCTCATCTCATGAGAGTTACGTGAACCTCCGTCCTTCCCGAAAGAAGGCATTACCGCTCATAGCTAGCCTATCGGTGCTCAGTAAAAAGTTCCATTTAATTCATCTCATACGTCATGGAAGTTGGCTTCTAGTATGAGGATATCATAGCTCATTAGATGATTTATCATCTCATCATTAGTATTAAGTGTGTTAAGCTCAATACCTTCATTAGAGTGTTCATAGAGACTGGTCTCTTCATTAACTTACACTCTCCTAGATGAGAACGTATTGGTAACATTTACTTAGGATCCTTTGAGATTGCTCTCATCATTTATTAGCCTCATATCATGTTGTCACCACATTCATTATCATTAGCACCTTCGCTTTTCATAGTTACTCACCTCTTATTATGTGAATGTTAATTTCATCATATGCCAATGCACTTGGCCATTTAGTGTATCTTACACTCCTACTTAACCCTTCTAGGGTTCATCATTTCATTACATACCTCTTAGGTTCACTTATTTTTGAGCGTATGTTAGACTTATGTGTCCATGCATACAAGCCATGAGGCTTCATTCATATTTCGTCTAAGTGATTCATATCTTTCTAAGATTATGTGATACAAGACTTATGCATCTTGTATGTATGCCAAGATCTTGATTTCGATCTAAGTATGTGGCATTATTCTTGAATATTTTATTCACGTATGACTTACGTATCAATACAGAAGTTTGGGCAAGGAAACCCAAGTTCGAATAACTTAGATAACATTTACATTTTTCATTGATTTCATTTTTAATCTCTATGATATTGGGACTCTAAATCGAACCCCAACATTAACATTGTGTCTTTAGTTTTCTACTTAGATTTCTTCTTAATTTGGCCGAAGGGTTGTGGGTTCGAACCCCCACAACCCCTTCTTAATTTTCATTAACATTTTATTTCCCAATTTCGCCTAAACCAAGAGGTTATGGGATCAAACCCCCACATCATCTTTTATTTATTTTTAATTTTCGCTGGGCATTGGGAGGTTGTGGGTTCGAACCCCCACAGCCTCCTTATTTTAGTTTAATTTCGCTAGGGGCTGTGAGGTTGTGGGTTCGAACCCCCACAGCCTCCTATTTTTATTTTTAATTAAAGATCTCTTAACTAGGCGCCTTGGCAGTGAGGTTGTGGGATCGATCCCCCACAGCCACTTTATTATCTTATTTAATTTTGTCATTGTACTCGCCAACCTTTAGGTCGTGGGTTCGATTCCCAGGCCTCACATTTTCTTTTTCTTTATTTTCTCATCCTTCACTCGCTACCTGGAGGTCGTGGGTTCGATTCCCACGCCTCCCATTTATTTAATTAAATCATTTTCCTCTCCTTTCCCAAATTTGTGGCCCAAGTTCGATTCCCCCCAGCCCCATTTTCGTCTCCTTTTCTCGCGAATTACAGTAGCCAAAGGGTGAGGTCACAGGTTCGAATCCTGGTGGCCTCACCTCTTTAAAATGTATTAAATTTCCAGATTTTCATTATTATACTTTAGTATAATTTAACCTTGCATAGTTGCTGGAAATTTTGGTCATTTTCGATTCACTTTTATCAACGTTTTCACTTGATTCATCGGGTGTATTCATATTCCATTTTAACACATCTTTAGGCGTATTTTTCATGAGTTTATTTGGCTAAAAAAATTGTCATTCAAATCAGCCACCATTTCCTTAAATGAAATCATACGATTTTTCATGGATTTATGTACACAAAACAACAAATACAACCTTATCAAATTTTGAGCATCAAGCCGAGGCCTTGCCACATTCACAAAACTTGCACACACTTGTACATAACTTCGAACACACATTGATTGTCATTTTCTTGATTTCACGTACATAGACATATACA